>OX371176.1:11992824-13192824 GCA_947310635.1 Leptodirus hochenwartii
GTCTAAATAACATTAGATTATAACAATTATAAAATATCTTGTATACCGTAAATAATTCTTTACGCTTGCTAATTTTTATTTTAAATATATATTTCGTTTTGTATATTCGTATTAAGCAATGAATGGATTATTGCAGGCACTATTTTCTTATTTTTGTAACGATTGTTTAGAAAATTTTAAATATTTTATAAAAATACTAATATTTAAAAATAATTTAAATAATATGTAATTTTCCAAGTGCAAAAGTTACATTTATGATATTAACAACGTGCGTACAATAAGTTTAAGTAAATTACAAGTAAACTAAGCTTCTTCTATATATAATAATAATATTTTTTTTATAAAGTGTGTATCAACAGTAATACTTTAAATTTAATGAATACTTTAATGGGTTCCTCTAATGTTATACAACTTGAATATTCATACCAATACTCAGTCCATACTTATTGTTGTTTTTTTTCATTGAAAAGTTCATATAAGCAATGTATAAGAGCTATAATATAGCACAAATACTAAATTGCATGCAAATAGCTTGAGTACGTGCATACAGGTATTGGCTATACCACGTATTTAGTAAGTAACTAGACTTTCTTTTCATTTTGCAACTGTTGCGTCACAAATATGCCGTTACTAGGCACTAGTTTATTACCCGATCAAAAGTGAAGTCGTTTTGATATTACCTAATATATTATCTATACTTACCACACATAACATAAAACTTTACCGAATTCCGAATTCCGGTCAGTAAAGTAACTGCTGACTTGCTGCAACATTCAATGATTTGGGGGTTACCTCTGGAGGTAGATCAACCGACGTCGCATTAACTATTATTAACTACTTTACGGTTTAAATTTGATTGTTGCCAAACAATTCTTAGGAAGGAATTATATTATCTATTCCTATCATTTGCTAGTAGCCAATTTAATTGACTGCACATATCGCAAAACTAAATAAAACTTGTCTAGAGATAAAATGACCTCAAGATGGATTTTTACTCGAAAGTTATCTAAGGTTTTATAGATTTAAATCAGTCATTTTTATTAATTTGTTGGATACCTGGCGAAAACTAACTGAACGAAAGATACGTATATTCGTATCAATTTTTGGGGAATTCACATCATTAATGATACAGGGGAAATATTTCTTTTCCGATTAAACATCTCTAATAGTGGGATTTGAATGCAATCCCGTCAGGCCATTCGTTTGGTCAACGCTTATTTAATTATTAAGCTAATGATAAATTATAAATCAAGTTCAAAATTAACTCCAAACTTCCCTAACATTCATGAATCATTAAGTTTGGTACCTTACTATGTGGAGTAATGATTAATGATCCTATTTCGAAATAGTCGTACAGGATATCATTCAGTGCATCGTTATTTAAAAGAAAATAATATATGGCATGCACCAATGAACCAAAATTGTAATGTTGTATATTAGAAAGGAAATTTATTTTTCAATATACTACGGTTCCTATAGTTTGAAATGCGGCCTTGTTGACATAAAAAGAATGATTCTAAATTAAGATACACTTTCATAATAGTCTAACACAGATTTTTCCAACTGGGTCAATATATTTTTCCAATTGGGGATTAATAGACGAGTCTGATACTTATTTGACTATTTTAGAAAACTTCAGGAATTTTTCAATTAATTGGAATATTAACAAACAAAATGGAATAAATTCAACTCATTTATCAATTTTTATCAACGATATTGTGACCTTAGTGAAACGAAGGAAATCGTTAGCTCGTTAAATTTTAAATCAGTTTTAAAACTTTTTGTAATATATATATACAATGCAAAATCTTTGAAATTATTAAAAATTCTGAAATGGGGGGTCAATTCAAAAGAATATTTTTATAATTCTCTTTAAATGCGAGAAAAATGTTGAAAATTCCTGGCTCAAAGTAAGAAATCAAAAGTTCTGCTAATTGTTGATCATATCCTCATCTAGTTTTCGTACTATATAATTATTATTTTTCTTTTATTAATTACTTGAAAGTTTGTGGTATGATAGAAATACAAGGGTGATTGTGTGTTCCATCTTTGCAACAGAATTTGCTTAACAGAAATCGCTCGTCTTGTTAAACAAAGTCTAAGTTTCAAATAGGTTCAATTGGTTTAATTCAATTGGTAAGACAGTTGCATGTCACGGTGAAATATACGTTCATTTATACATCACTACTTCGTCACACATGTAAATGAAAGTAAAGCCATCCTCAAATATTTTGACAATATCATGCATATTATTTAATGATGGAACCTCGAAAATATGTAAAATATTCATGTAAACGATTCTTTACCCAATATAATTTCCAAACAAATGTTTTCAATTAACAGGAGCATAGCTTTTTAATCGGCTTTTAATCTATAGTTTTGAAAGCGTTACTACCATTTTCTCCTAGTACAAAGGAGAATATTTCTTCTTTGTACCTCATAAACCATATTTACAATTTACCCCGTCTTTATAAATTAATCATTACTGTTTTAAATATTCATTTATTCCTGTTGTAAGGTTACTTAAATATTGGTTGGCGTAGTGGTTTAATACCCACTTCGCAATCCATATGCTGTGGATTCGAGTCCCGCCACGACTGAATTTTAAAAATCAATTCTGATCGTGACACGGGTAACCGATTACACCTGTAATTGGGGACTTCGGCCATGTTAAAAAAAGATTATAAAATATTATATTCTTTAGATACAAACATATCGTTTTCTATTTCTACAATATGTTTACCAGTGGTGGTTTCTTTCGAGGCCGCAGGGCCGTGCGCCCCTCCTGAACATTGAGCGCATCACCGTAGATATATAATTGTATTGCGATATTTGATCTCGGCATTATTTATCCTAAAAGATATAGCTTGCGTCGCGATAGCACTCAACACTGTGGTAGCGAGCAAGTATGAGTTAAATGCATATGCACTCATCCTATCTATTGCAAGCGGTAGAGTGAGAGCGACCGAATGCAGTATATCATCTGTTTCATTTTGCTGCATACAAACTAGCGGCCCGCGTTGCTATGGAAACATGACGTCACGCTGCTTCTACAGCTAAGAATATATCGTTGTTTTAAGCCAATCCGGGCCGTGGTTCTTTAGCGTCCAAACAGAGATGCCTAGTATAGTATACAAGAAAATTGATATAGCATAGCCAGATAAGACAGTTGCATTGTTTTGTTTAGTTACGTATGTACGATTTTGCCACGTGTTTCTCCAAAAATATATTTAATAGAAATAATTTAATAAAAATTAATAGTGTTAGTTCCTTATTGAAAATAGAATTTTGTATACTTTCTCTTGAGGAAAAAGTAAAAATTAAAGAATTAAGTAGGCCATTGCCTGATTTAAATTATCACAAACTTGTGCAAGGAGTGTTTATATCAATGAAAGATAGAAGAATGGAATACAATCATTTTGCATCCATTTTAGGTAGCAATTCTTACTATTATATTATTTTTTAAGATGTGCGCCCTCCTCGATTGAAATGTCAAGAGCCGCCACTGATATTTACAGTATATAGCAATAAGCCTGAATTTCTTGGGCATATGCTAACTACTATTCTACGTATAGACAGTACTTCATCAATTTCAAAACGCTTGGCAAAATTTCACAGTACAGTGAAAAAAAAATTTTTTTTAAGGATGGGCACTGAAGGCTCCCCCATCCCTAATGGCCTTACGTTACCGTAATCATTACGGCCAGCTCATACACTTTTTATTAACTTTTAAGCTCCATCCAGGGAACAGCTACACTTAGCAACAAGGACTTTGCATTTGACATACATAGTAAGCATATCCATAGTCCGGAAGGTATTTTTCCTCAAGAAAATATCCCTGACCGGAGTATTCGAACCCACAACCTCCGTGGTGCGAATCTAAGGACTATACCACGGCACCACGGTGCCCCTGGAAAAACCGTTTTAAAAGTCTATAAATTTGAATACTGTATTCTGGAACGCAGCGCAGCATAATAATGACCTTAGATTTATTATGTTGCGGTAAATCATGTAGTTACGAGTAGATAGTTAAAGCCATAGTTATATGGAGTAGATTATAAATATCGAAGAGGAGAGTATTAAAAGTATAGAGTCGGTGAAAATTGTTTGAATATAAAGGAAGCATAAATGATCTATGCCAACATAAATAAGTATGCCTCATACAAGTCGCACTTTCCTACTATAGACTCAAATGTTAAATAATGATCTTAAGATACCTAACCTAGATTTAATGTGCTCTTACAGCTCTTTTTTTGTATTCACTAGATTTCGAGTATGCGAGGCTTAGTAAAGCGATTGTCCCCATGTCTAACGTCTAATGTTTTTGAACACAATAGAACTGGTCGTAATCGAAAATCGGCTCAAATGTTTCATGATTTTTATTTTTATTTATTTATTTATTTATTTATTTATTGGACATACAACAGAATGTAGAGCGTAATCGCACTACATACCAATAACAGTACATCACAAAAGAATGACATAATAATAAAAAAAACATAACAACAGATTGACCAAAATATCAAGAATTAATCATTAAAAAAATAACCGATCAATAATTATATGTAGCAAATATTATTAAACTTAAACCGAAATTGTGAGCACAATTATAATACAAAGTTTCGAAAATAACGAATTTATCATACAGAGGCACAAAACTAAATATTACAACAAATGTTATGTCAATTATTACAAAGTATATTACTTCTCAAAACAGCTTGTTAAACTTGTGGAAAAATTATCAATGGTAGACTGGATACTAATAAGAGAATTGTATAAATTACATATACGGACAATTGGCGAGTTTAATCCACTATTGGTATTGTGACGATGAAAGTAAAAAAGATTATTGTTGCGTGTATTGACTCATGAAACTCTTAATGAAACTAAATATAATAGTTCAGAACATTGGGTATAATTATTACAAATCTTGTATAATGCTACTAAGTCATGTAGTTCATGCCGCTTAACAATTGAGATCAACTTCATATTATTTCCTGTTTTAAATTTAACATATTTTTGGAATTTGCTTTGAATACCTTGCAATCTATCTTGAGGCAAATTCAATACGCGAATGTACATATTAATGATGTGTAGTTCACTCGCGAATCGTTCACTCTGAACGGTTCAATCAAATGACGGGCGTACTGTGACGATGTTTTGCAACGACCTATAGGTCACTATGACCTAGTTCGTGAACTATGAACTACATGGTGCACGGTGTACGTATTGATGTACTTGTACTATATCTATACTTGCAGTATAGTATACATTATATATACAGTACTAACATTTATTTAGTGATAAAGTGTGTTGGTGAACGGAACGAAATAGGAAACTCGATGCAATATTTATATGTTGGTATCAGATTTCATTTGGAATAATATAATTAATATATTCGCAAGAATAAATATGTTCTTAAATATGTCATGCCACAGAAATTTTTTGCAATAATGCAAAAATAAACATCTAAAGCTTATAGTTCTTCTATTTCATACTGAGTGCAATGCAATCACTTAATATCAAATCAAAGCTTTGAAGTTTGAATAGAGAAGGTTCGGAATAGAAAATATAAATTATAACGCCAAACAAAACGATTCTAACTAGTTCATTTTATTATAGTTTGTACATTTAATTTTCAAGTGTTAGTAAAGTAGTAAACATTTTCATCAGTAACTACCAATAAGTATTTTAGAACTTCATATAAATAATTATGATTACCTTAAGAAGATTTTATTTCTTTATATATATGTTTTGTATAAATTATAAACATTGTTGTGTTTGCTTCCTCATTCTTAATTCAAAATAAGTATTGTTATATTTCAATTTATTTATTTGTTACCATTTAATATTTTTATATTGAGAAAAAAAGAGATTATTTTCAGTATGTGCATGTATTTCATATAGGTCGTGCACTAATTCACTTTTAAAAGATGTAGTAGTTCACGACCTATAGTTCGTGAACGGTACATTGAAACGAACTACCAACTAGGTCCTCAAAGTGACCTACAGTTTGCCATCGCTAGTACATATGAGCAATAAAGAGTCATAAACACACCAAAGTCATTAAAACATTTGCTATTTCGAAAAATGAACCCCATTGCTTCATTAGCTTTTTTAACCACAGACTCTAAATGACAATCGAAAAGGAGCTTGGAGTCAAGAGTAACACCGAAATCTTTTACTGTGTTTAATGATTCCAGCTTTTTTCCATTAATATTATAAGCACCTTGCACAATAGTTTTGTTACGAGTGAAAGTTATGTGTGTACATTTCCTTATATTCAGATGTAAGTTATTCTGTTCACAATATTTAGCAAATCGATCCAAATCACCCTGCAACTGTAATACATCTTCCTTAGTTTCAATAGATGTAAATATCTTCAGATCATCAGCATAGCATAGGAATCTGGTATGTAAAAAGCATTTACCCACGTCACTAAGGAATAAAATGAATAGTAGCGGACCTGAATGTGAGCCTTGGGTACCCCAGAGCATATAGTAGCGGGTTCAGATTGACCGTTACAATCTGTGACCGATTCGATAAATAGGACTTGATCCAGCTTGATTCCCCCATGCTTCTCTAACAAAATCTGATGATCGATTTTATCGAAGGCCTTGCTGAAATCGGTATATGTCTGACACCAACGATCCAAATTGTTAATTATAAAATTAGTGAAACACAATAAATTAGAAATAACCGACCTACCAGTTACAAATTCGTGTTGTTCTTCAATTATAATAGATTTTAACGCATTAAATAAGAAATCATGCAATAGCAGTTCCAACATTTTATTAAATTGACAAAGAATTGAGATGGGTCGATAATTGCTAATTAAGTTTTTCTGTCCAGATTTGAAGACAGGTATAATATAAGATGTTTTCCAAATTATTGGACATATGCCTTCCTTTAGAGACTTATTATAAATGATAGTCAGTGGTTTTGATAAATTATTATAACACTTAGATATGAAAAAGGCGGAAACAGTATCACTTCCCGCTCCCTTCCTTGGATCAATCCTACTTAGAACATCGGAAACTCGTACCTCATCGAAGATAATATTATGAAGATTAATTGCAGTATTATTTAAATAGTTGTTATTGATTGTGATATCAATTACAGAGCTCTTAGTGTACACAGATGGAAGCAAACAGATTACATATATCTTTCCATTACTTGCAGTGTCATTTTCCAATACCATATAGAATGGAGTACTATTGCTAGGTTTATTACTATTAACATATTTCCAAAATTCTTTCGAATTATTCTTAATGTTATTTTGTGTTCTATTTATGTACAATTTGTGGACTTTTTTGGACAATAATTTAAATTGCTTACGCAAAGATGAAAATCTTATATAAGACGACGAAGTTTTGTAAATTTTATAATGTTGATGTACATTTTCCTTCTTTTTTAACAGCCTAATCAATTCTTTGTTAAACCATATCGGACAAGAGTGATTAATCTAGCTATGATTCAGTTGCTGTCCTAGGCAAACTTTTTTGATCTTAAAAAATATTATTGTAACAAATTGGACAATTCAAAACAAAGTGACAATTCGAATTCGAATTCAAATATCTATTGATAAAGTCACCAATTTTTGTGGTTGATTTTGTGAAAATTTTATTGCAATTAAAAAAATAACCTGCACGCATTAATAACGTTTATATTTACTATTAGTAAGGAGAAACTTGAGATCGATACTAATATAGTAAATTAACCATATAATCATACAACTTAATAAACATATGCAAAGTGGAACATCATAATATGTAATTACCTAAGGTACATCAAACTGTTCATATAAAATGGATAACTTACTACAATGCTTATCATCATTTTAAGTATAGGAATACGGATAAGGTTTATATCAAGTTTATATTAAAATGTATTTTTACACAGCCAATTTTAAGAAGAAGTGACTTAAATCATTATAGTTTTCAACCCAGGTATAGGTATAGTTAAATTGTAGAAGAAGGTGATTACGAAAGTTTTTATAATTCAAAATTAAATTAAATTATTCAACTTAGAAAGCAAGAGAATTCAATATTTCACGAAATTCAAAGTCCAACATTTTTCACATAGGTACAACAATAACATTTGATTAGAAAAATCACGCCATGTTAACCTGTCGACAAATTTATCTAACATTTACATTACCCAATAACTAGTTCATTCTGACATTCCAATTTATGCACAATAAATAATTAAATAATACGCTCGTGTATAGAAATATGACGCGTTAATCTCTCTTCTAATATCTGAAATCTTTAATTTCTTTAATTAAGTTAGTACGACTGTTATGAATTGAACCCATATCCTTATCAAGACAAAAATTATATAAAAATGTTTATAAAAATCCATCCAAGAAATATAAATATAATGATTGCAATTCATCCTTAAAGAAAGAAGAATCCATTTTTTTATTTTGTAAAATATATGAAAATATATATTTAATATAATAATAATATTAAACATAATATTTGGGTGATATCGTATACTAATATATTTAATAGATTATTAACATTTTTGCTTATGTTTCACACGGAAATAATATTAGTTAAAGAGTCCGCAATCCTAAAGATTGGTTGGAAACAGCACGCCATGCCGATCTATCCTGAGCTAATCCCTTCATCTCCCTATAGCTATTCATCTCAACGTCTTCAACTATCTGACTCACATACTCCAATCTAGGCCTACCTACCCCTCTCTTTCCCTCCACTCTACCTTCTATGATCAATTGCATAATCCCCCCATGCCTAAGAATATGCCCTACTAATCTGTCTCTCCTACGCTGTAACACTCTCCAAATACTTCTCTTCTCCCCTACTAACTCTAGTACAGCTTCATTTGTTACTTTATCTTCCCAACCAATCCTCATCATCCTCCTATAACACCACATTTCGAATGCTTGTAATCTACGCTTCTCTTCCTTTCCTATAGTCCACGCCTCACACCCGTACAGTGCTACACTCCAAACATATACCTTCAGTAATCTTTTTCTAATACCCAAGTCAATATTTGATCTTAAAATCTGTTCCTTTTCTACGAATGCCTTCCTACCCTGTGCTATCCTACACTTTATATCTACCTTGCTTCGATTATCTTTTGTGATTCTACTGCCTAAATAACAAAAATCTGACACTTCTTCGATTCTATCATCTCCTATTGTGATCCTCATTTTTCTACTGCATTCCTTTTTGTCACACCTCATCACTTTAGTTTTACCTATATTTATTTTCATGTTAAAATCCCTAGTCAATACTGCCTGCATACCATTCAATACCCTTTCTAAATTCTTTTCGCTTTCTTCCAATATAGCTATATCGTCGGCGAATCTCAACATATATATTTTCTCTCCCTGTACATTCACACCTACACTATACTCTTCTTTTACTTTGTTTATTGCATCTTCTATATATAGATTAAATAATAACGGTGAAAGTGTACATCCCTGCCGAACTCCCTTCCCTATTTTTGCTACCTCTTCTTCCCCCTCAATTCTAACTAAGGCATTTTGGTGTTTATATAAATTAAAAATTATTCTCCTATCCTTATAATCTATACCCGTTTCTTTTAAAATTCTAAACATTATGTCCCAATCTACATTATCAAATGCCTTTTCTAAATCTACAAAAGCTATGCAAGTTACCTTTCCTACCCTTTCTTTCTTTTTTCTACTACCGTTCTTAGTGCTAGAATCGCCTCCCTCGTCCCTCTGTTTTTCCTAAAACCAAACTGATCTTCTCCTAGCCTTTCCTCTACTTTATTTTCTAATCTCCTATAAATAATCTTTAACAATATCTTCGATGCATGTGATAGTAGACTAATGGTCCTATAGTTCTCACACAAATTAGCTCCTATTTTCTTCGGTATTGTTACTATTCTACTACGCTGAAAATCCTGTGGTACTTCTCCCTTCTCATATATTTTACAAACTAACCTGTATAATCGCTCCTGCATTTTTTCCCCTGCGTGTTTTATTAATTCGGCTGGTATCATATCAATCCCCGCTGCTTTGTTATTCCGTAAATCATTTAATGCTCTATGAAACTCTGACCTAAGTATGCTAGGATCTAAGTCATCCTCATCTATCTGTTCCACACTTTCTAGCTCCTCCATGTCCTGCCTACCTTTATATAAATCTTCAAGATACTCCTTCCATCTTCTAGCTTTTTCCTTATTTTCTGTGAGTTCCTTATCCCTGCTTATCACATATAATGTTACCCTTTGGTTTTACTTTAGAAAAATGTGACTTAATTTTCCTGTAGCCCAAATCTACTTTACTTCTTCTCATATCCTCCTCAATATCCTCACAATTTCCTTTTATCCACTCTTCTTTCGCTAGCTTGCATTTCCTATTAATTAAGTTCCTTAGTTCCTTATATTTTTTCTGTCCTGCTCCTGTGTTTCTGAAATAATATATCAGATTTTTTTTAAATTTGACTTGCTTAATTAAAAACAAATTTTTGGTTTTTCAAATCATCCATATATTGTTAAATATTAGTATAGAATATCACCCAAATACAGTAACAACTAACAAGCATTAAGTAGCTAAATTTACATTTCAAGGGCTATGCGCCCATCTTCAGTAGCACAAAATAAAACTAAATAAAATACCTCTGTCACGAATCGTGATTGATATACTATCAAATAAATAAGTCAACATGACAGAAGTACTTCAAAAATGGCATATAATATGACCTATAATTCTTTTAAAAACAATACAAATTAACAATTAACGAAAATATTGATTTATGAAATCTAAATTAACCAAAAATAAATAAACAAACAAAAATAAAATATTTAAGGGTATTTACAAAAAAAAAACAATAGTATTAGGTCTACTTTATTATAATTAATTGCTATAAAAGTTGGTTTATAGCATCGTGGATGTTTTCCGAACATGTAGTTTTGTTCCGACTGAATATTTCATATGTAAACTTTAGTTTTTAATTTGATATCTCAAGTATGAGGCTAAGAATCTATTATAAATAGATAGAGCATATTTTTATATTATTTTATATTACTCCAATATGACTATTGTGTGGATGATTGTGTTCATAATTTATGAGAAGATTTCGTAGATATTTTGCAGTTTTAGTTTCATATAGTTTAAATTTCAAGTAATAATTATCTATATAAAATTATGTACATCAAAATATGAATTCCATTTTTTATAATTATGCAAATAGATTTTGTCATTATATACATTTTTTTTATTAATTTCCGCAATGAAAATTGCTTTTTTTACAAATATTTTTTTGTGATTAAATTTTAATGTGATTGTTGTTCTATATATTCAGATTCATATCGGTTTTGATATAGCAATCAAAAAGATATCCATTTAAAAATGAATTTATAAATTTCAATTTTTCGTATACATTTCGACTTTGTATTTCATTGTTCGTTCTAATATTATTTTGCTAGTTTATGTTATATTAGGATTTTTTAGAAGATTAAGAGAAATTAATATTTGCATTTTAAAATTTGTGTTCCTGCAGGTTCGAATACCATCGACGGCAGAATTTTCAATGTTTCTGTTAATTCATTTGAACGCCTTGAATATTGTAAAATAAACAAAAGGAAAATGAAAAAGGTGGCACAATAAATTTTGCTTGTATCGAAAGCAATGGTTGGGAATATAAAATTTAAGCGAATTAATGATTTATGCTAACGAAACGAAACCAAGAATTAGAATTCAAAAACTTACTTCCATTTATGTAACGAAAGATAAATATTAGTTTGTATTGATTAGTCTAAAAATATGTCTAAAATATTCAAGTTGGATTTATTGGGCAGATTTATTGGGGTCGTTTAGGATAGTCCAGAGGGTGCTCGCCCTAGTAGATATTTATTATTTATTGACTTATTAGATAGATAGTTATTTTATAAATATCATTTTCTAATTTGCGTTTCTAATAGGTTAACGAACCTAAATGAGTTCGTTTATAGCGAATTTGAGTTCTCTTATAGCATAGTGCAATTTACTGTTTCAAAGTTGGTAGCTCCGCTTGCCAGTTATCAAACGTCAAACTGCATTAGAAAGCAACCAATAGTTTAATTTAAATTTCGTCCCTTAAATGTACAATTGTACGTCAAACTACAAAAGAAAGCAACAAATAGGTTAATTTAAATTTATTTCACAATTTATTTCAAATGTTTCAAATGTGTCAATAGTTACTACCAACAGTCAAAAAATTCCCTAAATTTTGAAATTTCGATTATTTATTTAAAAATGGCATAAAAGACGCAAATTAGAAAAAATAGTAATATAGAATATCACCCAAATACCGTAACAAGCATTAAGTATTTTATTTAGTTTTATCTTGTGCTACTGAAGATGGGCGCATAGCGCTTGAAATGTACATTTATCTACTTAATGCTTGTTACGGTATTTGGGTGATATTCTATATTATAATTTAACACCGTAGTGATAATTTAAAAAAAGAAAAAATAGTATAAAAAGCTCATTTCATAAGTCATTTATAACACTTGTTCTTTAGAAAACGAGGTGCGTAGCAAATTGAAATAAACTTGAACTTTTGCAATAAAACCTGCCTTATGAAATTCGTTCTTTAATATACTATTATTGTTTATTGTTTATGTGATTGGGATTAGAGTGCAAATAGTTCGAAGCCAGTGAAGCATATCTGAGTTCTTGGGGGAGATATTAGGAACATATGGGAAGGGTGGGATTATTGTTCTATGAAGTTTTGTGTTGCTATATTTTTTTTACTAAAAGTTCGACTAAAATACTTTACGCTTTTGATTAGAATTTTTTGTAACTAAAACGCAGTAAAAACAGCGAACAGTGCTTTTATTAAAAAACAACGTTTTTAAAACCCTATTGTACATGTAAATTAAAATCAAATATATAGATGTATAAGAACATATAACTCAGATATATAGATATATGAATTATTTAAATTGAAAATTCAGGGATGTGTTGAAGTTCACCGACGATATAGCTATATTAGGAAAAAGATACAGAAGAGTTTAGAATAGAATAGAAGCAGTAGATTAGAAAAGTTTGAAATATGGTGCTACAAGAGGATGATGAGAATTGGGTGGGCAGATAGTGTGACAAATGAAGCCGTACTAGAGTTAGTAGGGGAGAAGAGAAGTACATACATGGAGAGTATTACAGGGTAGACTAGTCAGAGTTAATAAAACATGCAGGGGGAAAGATGCATGATCGATTATACAGGATAGTTTGTAAAATATATGAGGAGGGAGAAGTACCACAGGATTTTCAGCGCAGTAGAATAGTGACAAAGCCGAAGCGAAGAAGGTATGAGCTAATTTATGTAAGAACTATAGGACCATTAGTATACTATCGCATGTATCGAAGATATTTTTAAAGATTATTTTTAGAAGATTTGAAAATATAGTAAAAGAAAGGCTAGGAGAAGATCAGTTCGGTTTTAGGAAGAACAGAGGGACGAGGGAGGCTATTTTAGCACTAAGAACGGTAGTAGGACAGACAATTTACATAGCCTTTGTAGATTTAAAAAAGCCATCCGATAATGTAGATTGGGACATAATGTTTAGCATCTCAAAAAAAACGGGAATAGATTATAAGGATACGAGAATTATTTTCAATCTATATAAACATTAAACTGCTTTAGTTACAATTGAGGGGGAAGATGTAACAGAAATTTGAGATGGAGTCAGGCAAGCATGTACAATTCCGCTGTTATTAATTAATCCTTGTATTTGATTGAAGATGCAGTAAACAACGTTGAAGAAGAGTATAGTGTAAGTGTGAATATTCAGGGAGAGGAAATATATATATCGAGGTTCACCGACGTATATCTTGGAAGAAAGGATATATATGCGTTGAATTGAGGTGAAAGAAGAGGTAGCAAGAATAGGAAAGGGAGTCAGACAGGGATGTACACTTCCGTCGTTATTATTTAATCTATATATAATATGCAATAAGCAAGGTAAAAGATTATAGTGTAGGTATGAAAATTTAGGGAGAGGAAATATATATGTTGAGGTTCGCCGAAGATATAGCTAGCTTGGAAGAAAGGGAGCAAAATTTAGAACAGGTATTAAATGGTCTGCAAGATGTAATGACTAGGGATTATAATATGAAAATGAATGTAGGCAGGACCAAAGTGATGTGATGTGACAAGAAGAAATGCAGGCAAAAAAGAGGATTAGAATATAGAGATGATAGAATACAAGAAGTGTCAGACTTCTTATTTAGGAAGTAGGATACAAAGGATAACTGAAGTAGGGTAGATATAAAATGTAAGATTGCACAGGATAGGAATGCTTTGATAGAAAAGAAGAAATTTTTAAGATCAAATATTGCTTTAGGTATTAAAAAAAGATTACTGAAGACATATGTGTGCAGTGTAGCATTGTACGGGTGTGAGGCATGGACTATAGGAAAGGAAGATAAAGAAGCATTCGAAATATGGTGCTATAGAAGGATGATGGGGATTGGTTGCGAAGATAAAGTAACAAATGAAGCCGTACTAGAGTTAGTAGGGGAGAAGAGAAGTATTTGAAGATATTACAGCGTAGGAGAGATAGACTAGTAGGTAATATTCTTGGACATGGGGGTATTATGCCATATCACGCGTGGGTTATTTTGCTACAATTTGTTATATCCGGTCTAATAGTTTTACGTACAGCTGTTGAACTAATAATACTTATGTAAGTCTGCTCCACTTTCTTTAAAATAAAACTAGATGTTTTATGTATGTTTAAATTATTTGTTTATTTTTATAGAACTGTATGATTTCAAGAATTAATGCGGGTTATTGATGCCTTATGTAAGTGAGTTATGTACTTGTTAACAAAGACTATATGGATTATGAAACTGATTATGATGTTAATGAAACGTGTAAATTAATTTATACTGCGGATTACTTATTTCAGTTGACTATTATATAAAAAACGAAAATAATAAGCATTGATATAAACGCATGGCATTCCACGTAGTTTTCGAACCGGTTCTGTTTCCAATAAACAACACCCATAAAGTTAATCCAGAAAATAGCTACATTTAACACATAAGTGCGATAGTTAAACATATGATAGTACCTCCTTCATTTCCTTGATTGTTTCATTTATCAAATATATATTTACATACAAGTACTTAGTGACACTAACATTGTTATCTTAAAGGACATTAAGGTAGATAACAATTTTAAAACTTACCATTTAAAATTAAAAATCATAAAAGCTTCATAAGTATTGAAATATAACATATTGATATATTCCATTACAAGAGATTTTAATCACTATGGTATTTTTAAGTTAACTTGTATTTCAAACTTTCCGATGTCAATAAACCTTTCTTATCAAATTGTTACGACAATAGAAAATATCGAATTTCTAGTAATGGATTTTTGCCTTTTGTACATTTTTTGTTAAATAGTTCCCAATCCTATGGATTCGTTGGAAGCAGCACGCCATCTATCGATCTATCCTGATCTAATTCCTGCATCTCTCTATAGCTATTCATCCCACACGTCTTCCACTATCCACCTTCTATAACTAATTTTATAATAAGAATGTGAGTCTAAGAATGTGACCTAGTAGTTTCCTGCGCTGTAATACTCTCCAAATACTTCTCTTCTCCCCTACTAACTCTAATATAAAACGTCATGATATACCGGTAAATATGTAAATCTTATTATATTATCCTTAATGTGAATAATAATATTTGTATATATTTTTTATTCCTTTTAATATGTCTTAATGTTTTAATGTTAGTTGTCACCAAGTATTGTACTGCCTACATTATTTGTGTTTTATATTTGATCGATTCTAACCTGACCTGACCTGACCTGACCTGACCTGACCTGACCGGTGTAAACATCAATAATATATCTATCTACTCGTATTTATCTATCTATGGCATTAATTGTTACTTTATCTTTCAAGCCAATCCTCATCATCCTCCACATTTTAAATACTTTCATTCTACGTTTCTCTTCCTTTCCTATAGTCCACGCCTCACACCCGTACAATGCTACACTCTACACATATGCCTTCAATAATCTTTTTCGAATTCCCAAAACAATATTTGATCTTAAAATCTGAACTTTTTTCACGAATGCCTTCCCACCCTCCTACATTTTATATCTACTCTATTCTGTTACTTCCTAAATAAGAAAAGTCTGAGACTTCTTCTATTCTATCATCTCCTGTTCTTATCCTCATTTACGCTTGCATTCCTTTTTGTCACACCTCATCACTTTGGTCTTGCTTATATTTATTTTCATATTGTATTACCTAGCTATTACATCCTGCATACCATTTAATACCTATTCTAAATTCTGCTTTCTTCCAAGATAGCTATATCGTGGGCGAACCTCAACATATATATTAACTCTCCCTGAATTTCCACACCTACATTATACTCTCCTTTTACCTTCTATATTGCATCTTCTTTATACAGGTTAAATAACAATGGCGAACGTGTACATCCTTGCCTAATTCCCTTTCCCATCTTGGTACCTGTTCTTTCCTCTCAATTCAAACTAAAGCAGTTTGATGTTTATTTAGATTTTATGTGGACAATTTTGATAAAATATATATAATAATTCACTCCACTTTTTTTTTTTTTGATACACCACTGAAGTACAATATAAACAATATTTAGCGGTATAAGAAAATACTTTTTAAAAAGAATAAAATAAAAATTACTGAGCCTGTTACAAGTTAAGTGAAATTTTACTGGGTAATGCTCAATTTATTATAGTATTACTTTCACACATTTAAATTTTGAAATGAGATGTTTATAACGCATAAATGTTTAATTAGTTTTCTTTAGTTTTGTATCCACTTAAAAATTTACTATTCAACGCATAGTTTAGTTCAGCATTTAATTATTTGCAACGCACACGTCATAATTGTAATTCCAGTGAATTATTACGAATAAATATTATTAAATTTCATAAAATATATTTTTTTAAATGGCACGATATAGTAAAACTACATCATGACTTTATTCAAGGAATATCTAGAGCAGTGCTCTCAAACTGGCCGCATCCGGCCCCCGAGGCAATTTTACACGGCCCGCGAATACATTTCAATTATGTATTTGTTGTGATTAGTAAGGGAATGGGCATCTAAAGAAAATTTAACCGAAAGAAAGAGTCTCATAATTTTAGCCATGGAGAGAAGGAGAAAAATATAAGTTAAATTAATTTAGAAGCATAAAATATAAGCAAATTAAATTTTAAAAGTAAATTTTCCAACATTATAAACTTACACGGAACACACCACACATAGGCGTAACACCAGGTTATAAAGGGGTGGTATCCATACATAGGGGTAAGTACGGTGCTATATATATAAACACTCTCATTTAAAAAAAATATATGTCTTCTATTTATTGATAAAAAATAACTTTAATTTATATGCCATATGTTGCAAGGTTTGCATATACATAAAATTCTCATATAAATCAAATGTAAATTTCCATAAAGTATTTATCTTAATCCCATATTCTTGCTATTATTTAATTAAGTAAATAAAATATACACTTTGAATGGAAAGATAGATGGCCGGAATAAACATAACTTCAATATTTGTGTACATCAACGAGTCTAGACTAAATAGGGTTTATATGAGTGTTAAATAAAAAAGAAGTAAATCTTAATGCCATTATCTGCTTTAGTAACTTTTTAAAATTCCGATAAATGGCCGTGGTAACTTGGACACATTGGCCAGTAGCATTTGTTATATTGTTATTATTAATTATTAATTTATATTACTTAATTATTTATTTATTACTTAATTATTTAGATAATATTTCCTCATATTCATTGCATGCATACAAGAGCCTATGTAACCCTATTTCTATCCAATCACTACTTATCAAATCGAGAACTGCTAATCATTCGGGATGGACATGTTCACTCTTCTGCACACCATGGGGTCTGTCATGGTGACCTTTAGTACTTGCTATTCTTGCTTCTTGTATCCGGGACTTTATCCTACACATTTTTTATACTAGTGTATAGTATCGATAATATACTATAAATTTTATGAAATATAAGTATAATATAGCCAAAAATGAAGTTACTCTAATGTAGCGATGTGTAGTTCATTCGCGAACCGTTCACTCTGAACAGTTCAATCAAATGACGGGTGTACTGTGACGATGTTTTGCAACGACCTATAGGTCACTATGACCTAGTTCGTGAACTATTAACTATATGGTGCACGGTGTACGTATTGATGTACTAGTACTAGGTCCTGAACCCGTCGTGTACTAAACCGTTCATGAATCACAACGACTCGTACACGATGCAGTATAGTATACATTACATATACAGTACTAACATTTATTTAGTGATAAAGTGTGTTGGTAAACGGAACGAAATAGGAAACTCGATGCAATATTGCAACAGCAGCATTGCCGAGCTGAGTCACAATTTATATGTTGGTATCAGATTTCATTTGGAATAATATAAATAATATATTCGTAAGATTAAATATGTTCTTAAATATGTCATGCCAAAGCAAATTTTTGCAATAATGCAAAAATAAACATCTAAATCTTATAGTTCTTCTATTTCATACTGAGTGCAATGCAATCACTTAATATCAAATCAAAACTTTGAAGTTTGAACAGAGAAGATTCGGAATAGAAAATATAAATTATATCGCCAAACAAATCGATTCTATCTGGTTCATTTTATTATAGTTTGTACATTTAATTTGCAAGTGTTTGTAAAGTAGTAAACATTTTCATCAGTAACTACCAATAAGTATTTTAGAACTTCATATAAATAATCGTGAGTACCTAGAGAAGATTATATTACCTTATATATATGTTTTGTATAAATTATAAACATTGTTGTCTTTTCTTCCTCAATCCTACTTCAAAATAAGTATTGTAATATTTCAATTTATTTATTTTTTACCATTTAATATTTTTATATTGAGAAAAATAGAGATTATTTTCAGTATGTGCATGTACTTCATATAGGTCGTGAACTAGTTCATTTTAAAAAGATGTTAGTAGTTCACGACCTATAGTTCGTGAACGGTACATTGAAATGAACTATGAACTACGAACTAGGTCCTCAAAGTGACCTACAGTTTGCCATCGCTACTCTAATGATTGAGTTTTAATACATTTCGTTCATTGTGAAGACATGATGAAACAAAAATATATGAATATTAATTAATATCAATTACTTTTCGTAATAAAGTTATACGTGCATGTTTAAATAAGAAGCAATAAAAAAAAAACTGAAATTTTTCCTTCACAAGACTGCATCTAATACACTTGCATGAATATTTCCTCAACCAAGATATAAATATATGAAGAAAGTTATCGAAATCAAAGAAAACATATATTTGTATTGTATTTTAGGATTCTCATTAGGTCTGTTGATAATAAGTTAAGGCGGCGATTGTAGTACCTTTTGACAAACAGAATTGGTGCCTAATTTTACCATAAGTGGATCTATGTATTCGTATTTCAATTTTCGATTGAACGATTTATGACTATTCTTGCTCCAATATTTGATGTAATATATGTCAAAATGCATGAATTTTTCAATTCCATTTTCGAAGGTGTTCGGTAATTTCTGAGGCAAGAAGTTTTTTGATAAATAAAGGCGATTTTTTTAATAGTATGTGATTTTGGCAGTCCTAAAGTAGAAAAAAATTTGAACAAATAATAAGCTCAATTTGAGATTTAAAAAACAATATGCCTAATATCAGATTATGTCATTGCATAATCTGAACAATTCTTGATATATGCTAAAATGATTACGTTCCTACGACATTTCTATACTTTTTTTTTATTGTCTCAAAATATATCATGTTCCTTATGGAAAGTATGTATGTTCTTTATGGAATACAGTAGTATGTTCATTATATATATATTTTAAATTGCATTGTATATATATTTTAAATTGCTTACTACATATTCCCAAAAATTCTTCCAATTATCAAAGTCATGAAATTAATCATATCCACAACACAAGACTTAAAGAAAACATATGCTTAAAACAATTAAGACTAACAAAAAGCACGAATGGGGAAAACAACTGGTACATTTTTTTAATGTACTGCCCCAAAAAGTTAGAAAACATGACCACAATATCTTTAAAGCAAAGGTTAAATCATATTTGATCAAAAAGGTATTTTATAGTTATCAAGAATATATGGCAAATGATTTTAGTGATCTATAATCATGTTCTTAAATTACAATTTTAAACTGTTTGTATCTATTTAATGTAAAATGTAAAATCATGTTCTTAAATTACTATTTTAAACTGTTTGTTCTATTTGTTCGGAATTTTAATAAAATACTTTTATCTTAGTGATCCGTTCTTACTATTATTATTATTGTTATTATCGTTTTTTTTATTTTTTTGTAAACTGACGTATGTAAAATGTACGTATGTATATAATTGCATCAAACAAAATAAAACAAACAAACAAACAAAAAATTATTATGGAAAGTTAACATGGAAATCTGCCCGTTTGACCTTCCGAAAGTAAATAAAAAATATTCTAAGTACTAAATACATATAATATATAATATCACCCAAATACCGTAAAGCATTAAGTAGCTAGATGTACATTTCAAGGGCTATGCCCCCATCTTCAGTAGCACAAGATAAAACCTCTGTCACGAATGGTGATTGATATACTATTAAATAAATAAGTCAACATAACAGAAGTACTTCAAAATTGGCATATAATATGACCTATAAATCTTTTAAAAACAATACAAATTAACAAGTAACAGCAAAAAATATTGGTTTGTGCAATCTAAAATAACCAAAAATAAATAAATAAATAAAATAAAAATAAATTTGAAAAAGTTCTTATTAAATAAATTAAATAGACAAGATGAAATTGGGCCTGAATCTAAATTCATTAAATTTGATTTAGATTTATGCATAAATGTATATACTTTCATAAGCATTGAACTCGGAATAATTCAAAACACTTTTAAGTAAATTAAGTGAACTAATTTGAATAGGATGACCTGATTTAAAAATATGCTCGGCGACAGCACTTTTATCTTTTCTATTTAATCTGAAATGAGCTAAATGCTCCTTAAATCTAGTTTCAATTGGTCTACGTGTTTGTCCTTTAGGACAACTAGATCAAACTAGAACAACTAGGACATCTAGAACAAGATATTTCATAAATACCCAATTTTTTATTGAAATCAATCAAATATTTGGAATTGCCTAGAAAATTAGCAAGACTATTAGAAGTATCATATGTTACTTTAAAATTATATTTATTTAAAATACAATCTAAACCACGTGCAACTATAGGATCAAATGGTAATTTAACAAATTTTGGAGTTGAATTATTACTTTGTTCCAAACTACTAATATTTCTGATATCTTTTGTTCTTTTAAATTTTCCTAATATGTTATTTATAATTTTAGAAGAATAGCCATTTTTTATATACATGTGTCCCATTTTCGAGCTGCCACCATTGGTACCTCCGTTATTATAATAGATAGAAAGACGATTAAATGGGCAATGATTTGCGCAATTTCATGCTGATTTCAAATCTGCCTTGTTTAGATAATAATCGAAGGCAGTAATCCGAAAAATTCAATTTTTGAATGGACAATATCATAAATTGTATGTTTATGATAGTGTTTCAGCAGCTAACTAAGCAGCAACTTACCGTTAGACATACTATAGATTCAAGTAATATTAATTAGCCCATTCTCTATGTTTAAAGCATTTATAAAAATAATACTATATGAGCAACACTTGCCAATATTTCACTTGCACAAAAATACACATCGGTCATTAATCCAGTCACATAATAATTCTGTTCCACTTTCTCATTATATCATCAAGTATACTAACTACATGACAATGTAAAGAGGAAGACAGAGAAGGACATCAGCGTCTCTCGTCTTATCTTCCATTTAAATGTTTGTCGGTCATCGTATTCGATAATCGGTGACGGCACACTTTGTATAATATTGATTTTATGAAGTTCTACATTGGTTTCCAATTTTTGTTTATTATTTTTTGGATATTATTCGATTTTTAAAGAATAATGTATTAGCACTTCAAATAAATTATTCAATCAAATAAATAAATATATAAGAAAGTATTGGTAAATTTTTTCCAACTGGCGAACGTCCGCGACTGCAAGGGTATGCGCACTCGTCTTACAGCCCTGGATCTAAAGCGTTCACATGTAAACAACCTCTATGGCATATCTTATTTGAATTTATATACAGGATTTGTATATGTGTATAACAAATGTAGTTATATTTATAAACAAGCATAACATAATATTACGATATGTAAAATTAATTTATTATAAATTTACCACTACGGGGATAAATAATCGTATAGAATATCACCCAGCTATAGCAATACAAAGCTTTAGCTTTTTTGTTCATTAAGCTTTAATAGCTAAATGCACATTTCGATGGTTATTCCCACATCTTCGGTAGCACAATTTTAATCGCTCCTCGTAATAAAACCCGATATTTCTCCTGACGAATGTACACCGTTATTGTTCTATACAATTAAATATTAATTATATACTAGCCTTGACAATGGAAACTATATGTAGAATCAACTGCATATGGAACCCGGAACAGGGGACATGGTCTGTCTATTTGATTAGCAACAGTTTTAGAATATTATATGAGGAATACGTGAGGATTAATAAGCAAAATCGATTTTAACAAAAATGGCCACTATATTAACTAACTGGGCATGTTTAGCATTTGATAATAATGGATAATCAAAATAGAAGAATTGGCGGATCTTGGAGATTGGTCAATATTTCTTTTTTATTCCATCGATCACTCAATCACTTGTAAGACGCACCTTGTAATTAATAATAATAATAATATGGGGAATATAAATTTAAAACGTAAATATAAGAAAAAGATCATAAATTGTAAAGTAAGTAAAAATAGTAATACTAGGTAAACTAAAAGATATATATTGAACTTTGCCGTCTGTTGTCCAGGTGGAGTCGCACGCGTACGTAATCAATTCTGCAAAAGAAAAGTCACCCAGAGTACTGTAGTCAAACAAAGTTAGTAACGAAATATTTTACATGCGGATATTACTAAGATGATTCATACCGTATACTTCATCCAACAATTCAAATTCTCAATATTCATAATCATACATCAATATAAACATTGACATAATTAGAGTACCCAAAAGTACTTAAAATCAATATTCACTCAGGAATACAACAATAATCTTCAAACAATTATATAAAACAGGTATCTCTAGCGCAAAGGTATATTTCAAATATATCATGCTAACTTCAAGTGTGCAAAGAGCATTACTGATCAGGTAAGCTCCCT
The DNA here is from genome assembly GCA_947310635.1 of Leptodirus hochenwartii. NCBI lineage: Eukaryota > Metazoa > Arthropoda > Insecta > Coleoptera > Leiodidae > Leptodirus > Leptodirus hochenwartii. The sequence goes on from OX371176.1 coordinate 12,016,143, forward strand.
CGAAGTCCACCGTGCCTCGTTTGCACATGGAACGCTAGAACAGTGCTGATTCTCCTCAGTGAGTTACCAACAAACAACAAACATATACTTATCATCAGGTTTAAGGAAACCTTAAACCTATTCCAGGGGTGAAAAGTATATACGATCACTACATACTTCCCTAGAACGCTACCTTACAGGTCGACCATACAAGATAGCAAATCACCAATTCATCACTGATGAAATTGGCTACACACATCAAGTACTCGCCCGCCGGTGTCTCAGTATACTAGTACCCACAAAGCAGTGGTGGTTCCTTATGCAGGCCACAGCGCCGCGCGCCCCTCCTGAACATTGAGCGCATCAGCGTAGATATATAATTATATTGCGATATTTGATCTCGGCATTATTTTTACTAAAAGATAAAGCTTGCGCCGCGATAACAATCAACACAACACGGTGTTGCGTTCGTTGTGGTATCCGTTGCAAGTCAGAGTAGCGACCGATGTTGTATCTATCTGTATTTATCGCTCGCGTGGTATCGCTAATTTGGTGCCGCTGCGTGTCCAGCGCCACCCAACCACACAGTACAGGTTTAATGCATATGCACTCATCTTACTGTATTGCAAGCAATCGGTGAGAGCGACCGTATGCAGTATATCTTCTGTTTCTTCGGTTTGTTCCTTGCTTCATCGTCTAATATATGCCACAGATTCCCAGTGGCTATCGAATGCCAGTACAAGTTAAATACATATATACAGTACATATGCAATGAGAGGAGTGTATCATAGAGTGCAGGCGACCGATGTAGTATATCATCTATTGGATGTCGCGCTTCTTTAACGTCCTAGAGAAGTTCAGAAAGAACAGAGAGTAGTATATATATAAGTATATAAATTGATATAGAATAGCCATATTAGACAGTAGCATTTGTTCTGTAGTTACGTATGTACGATTTTGCCACGTGTTTTTCCAAGAATATATTTAATAGAAATAATTTAATAAAATGAATAGTGTTAGTTCTTTATTGAAAATAGAGTTTTGTAGACTTTCTCTTATGGACAAAGTAAAAATTAAAGAATTAGGTAGGCCATTGCCTGATTTAAATTTATCGCAAACTTGTGCAAGGAGTGCTCAAAACCGGACATATACAACATTTTACGACCTACATTTACAAAAAAAATTATAGCACAGATGACGGACAGATTCTCATATCGTGGCCATCTACAAGCCGCTGAGTTATTTAACACGAAATCGGTACCAACATTTTCTAAACAATTTCCAGTGGACCTTTTGGAAACCGTGTGTCATGCATATCCATTTTTGAATAAAACCAGATTAAAAACAGAATTAGAAGTCATTTACTCGCGTCCGGATTTTTATCAAATAATTGGAGCCACAAATTTTCTTTCGTTATTGCTACAAAATAATCTCAGTGAAACTTTCCCGGAAACTATAAAAATACTTAAAATTATTTTAACATCCCCGATGACCACTGCTGCATCAGAGCATTGTTTTTCAACATTTAAAAGAATCAAGACTTTTTTGCGAAATGCTACGGGTAGTGATCGTTTAAACGCGTTGGCGATGATGTGTATTAATAAAAATGTGGTGCGAGATATTTACAATTTAACGAAAAAGTTATAGAAAAGTTTATATCAATGAAAGATAGAAGAGTGGAATTCACTTTCAAGAAATGATTGAATTTAATCATTTTGCATCCATTTTGGTAAGATTTCTCACTATTATGTTATTTTTTAAGAAATGCCCCCCCCCCCCCCAGATTGAAGTGGCACGAGCCGCCACTGTTCTTGTCACATCTCAGCACTTTAGTTTCACTTATAATTATTTGCATATATAGAGATTTTTAAATAACATGTGTTTTGTATATTCTATTACGAAAATACATGTGGGTTATGAAATATATAAATGAGGAAAAAATAAATTAACAGCTGATTAACCTCCGAGTAAGACTTTCGATCAATATGACGTTAAAGCGAAGGTATCATACAACAGCTATATATTACAAAGACTTGGCCTTATGAAATTTTAGTGTAATCACTCCGTTATATCAAGTCTGCCTCCAAGTATGCATAATATTCAGGCCATATTATTTTGATAACGAATAAGAACTATTGAGTAATTAATTGTTGCAACATTACATATCACTGAGTTCTTCTAAAAATAAATAAAATTGATACCGACTAGCCAACAAATACTTACTAAAATGTAGGTAAATAATATTTCAAACTTATTTAAAATACATTCCTCTACGAGATATGCAGCAATTATGCTTTTGTATCAAATATTTAAATAAAATTTGTTAATTTAAAAATTCATGTTTTGTAGAAATAAAGGTGGATCCTAGGAATAATTATGTTTATTAAATGCTAAATTGCAATGCAACGAACAAACAAATAATCGAAGTTTTAGAAATAAATAACATATATTAAAAAAATATATGCACAAAAATCTAATCACGAATCATTTTTCACTTTCTAGTGATTATATTTTATGAATTGATTAACACAGACATACATACATATCTACATCGGTTTTTTTTATATGAAAAAATTATTGGTCTATTAATAAAGTCGCAGTCCATGATTATGCGCTGGACGTAAGGTATTTTGTTTTTGAAATTAATGAATATAGTGTGAAATATTATCTATTTAATATCCAACAAAGATGTTTTGGAATTTAAAAACATTTTCTAAAACTATATAAAGTTTGGTCAAAAAGAAATAACTAACGTCCAGTTCATAGTTAGAGAAAAGTGTGACTTTCTTATATTGATAGTGGTGTTAATTTTAACGATACGGTCACTTTATTTTTATGTTTCCGAAAACAAAAATTACCTAATTAATGTTAAGTTAAGAGAATTCGGATGGAGCTTGGTAAATGTGGTATTTGAAATTTAGATTTTACATATATTTACTTGAATTGTAGTGTCTACCAACATAATAATAAAGAAACTTCTAAAAATTGTAATTTTCGAGATAATTAAAGCATGCATTTTTCACTCGATCAGAAGAAATATTTACTATGAAGCAATTCTATTTCAAATATAGGAACGAGCTGTTGTTAAAAATGCCAAGGTTATATAAAGATGAAAGCTCATGATACAAAAAATATATTTTAAGTAAATGTCGAGATAAATTGTATACTTTATTAAACTTCGGCTTAATTTATACTATAGCGTTTATCGAATTGAGGAAAAAAGTAAGATGATTTAATTAGTTAGTTAATTGGTGATAACTTCTAAGGATTGGTTGGAAACGAGGCCACCTCTATTAAAATTTTCTCTTTTTCTACGAATGCCTTCCTACGCTGTGCTATCCTACATTTATATATACCTTACTTCGGTTATCCTTTGTAATCCTACTTCCTAAATAAGAAAAGTCTGACACTTCTTCTATTCTATCAACTCATATTCTAACCCACATCTTACACCCGATTTCATTTCCTTTACATCTCATCACTTCTATTTGCTTTTTTTTTTTTATTGATTCGTTCCTACGTTAATACTAGTTTTTAATCTGCTCCAGTGCTTTTAAATTAGCGTCAGCAAACCTCAACCACTGAATGTCTCAACATATATTTCTTTATCTGGTTAATTTCCGAAAATATGAATCAAATGTGATTCCGTAAATTACAAAACATAAAAATAGAATCATCCTTACACAAGCAGTAATTAAAATAGCCAAGAATTCTCATAACAGATAATGATCAAATGCAGTAGCGGCTCGTGCCATTTCAATCTGGGGGGCGCATTTAAAAAAAAATAACATAATAGTGAGAAATCTTACCTAAAATGGATGTAAAATGATTAAATTCAATCATTTCTTGTAAGTGAATTCCACTCTTCTATCTTTCATTGATATAAACTTTTCTAAAACTTTTTCGTTAAATTGTAAATATCTCGCACCACATTTTTATTCATACACATCATCGCCAACGCGTTTAAACGATCATTACCCCTAGCATTTCGCAAAAAAATCTTGATTCTTTTAAGTGTTGAAAAACAACATGCAGCAGTGGTCATCGGGGTTGTTAAAATAATTTTAAGTATTTTTATAGTTTCCGGGAAAGTTTCACTGAGATTATTTTGTAGCAATAACGAAAGAAAATTTGTGGCTCCAATTATTTGATCAAAATCCGGACGCGAGTAAATGACTTCTAATTCTGTTTTTAATCTGGTTTTATTCAAAAATGGATATGCATGACACACGGTTTCCAAAAGGTCCACTGTTTAGAAAATGTTGGCATCGATTTTGTGTTAAATAACTCAGCGGCTTGTAGATGGCCACGATATGACAATCTGTCCTTCATCTGTGTTATAATTTTTTTTGTAAATGTCTCTTGTAAAACGTCGTGTAAATGTCCGGTTTTGAGCACTCCTTGCACAAGTTTGCGATAAATTCAAATCAGGCAATGGCCTACCTAATTCTTTAATTTTTACTTTGTACACAAGAGAAAGTCTACAAAACTCTATTTTCAATAAAGATCTAACACTATTCATTTCTATTAAATTATATCTATTAAATATATTCTTGGAGAAACAAGTGGCAGAATCGTACATACGTACATATCGTACAAACACAGAACAAATGCTACTGTCTTATCTGACTATTCTATATCAATTTATATACATATATATATATACTCTCTGTATATATATACTACTCTCTGTTCTTTCTGAACTTCTCTAGGACGTTAAAGAAGCGCGACATCCAATAGATCGGTCGCCTGCACTGTATGATACACTCATCTCATTGCATATGTACTGTATTAATGTATTTAACTTGTACTGGCATTGGATAGTCGCTGGGAATCTGTGACACATATTAGACGATGAAGCAAGGAGCGACCCGAAGAAACATAAGATATACTCGCTCTCACCGATTGCTTGCAATAGAGTGAGATGAGTGCATATGTATTTAACCTGTACTGTGTGGCTGGGTGGCGCTGAACCCGCAGAGGCACCAAATTAGCGATATATCTATACCACGCAAACGATAGATACAGATAGATACAGCATCGGTCGCTGCTCTGACTTGCAACGGATACCACAACGAACGCCACAACGATCGTTGTGTTGATGGTTATCGCGGCGCAAGCTTTATCTTTTAGGAAAAATTAAACCGAGATAAAATATCGCAATACAATTATATATCTATGGCGATGCGCTCAATGTTCAGGAGGTGCGCGCGGCCCTGCGGCCTGCACAAGGAACCGCCACTGATCAAATGACACATTGACTACAGATGCATTTGATAGTTAGAAATTATTTAAAAGATTTGTGTGTTACGCTCGAACGCTATAGCAGTTTTGTTGCGAAATTTCTAATTTAATAATTAATTGATTTTGTGTTAAAATATTTATTATCAACCTTGGCCCATGTTGAAATTATATTTAAGTAAGGCAATATATTATTGTATTTACCATAAGTATGTGGCAAGGATTCCATATAAAACTTTAAGTACTAAGGAATATAATTGCTTCTAATAACAAAAAACTAGCACTATCTTTTATGAAATATATACCATAGTAAACGATCTTTAATAATTCTAAAATAATATCCATTTATATTGTAGAATAAATCATTTATAATTATTAAAAATTCTGCAACATCAAATTTATATTTCGGAATGAAAATTTATGTCGTATTCACAACATTATAGATCTCAAGCGTGATTTCTGCTTGAAATATTGAATGGCGAGCAATGCTACTTCACAGGTAGTACTATATAATGTTAAAATGAACAACTAGTAGCTCAATGTAATACTTGTATTATAATATTTAAACTATTAGAGTAGAACGTAGTACATACATGTTTCATTGAAATATACAATCGAGCCAAGTGAACTAAAATGCCTTTTGCATCATAATTATTAGAAAGGTGTTTTCGTAAGAAAAATTCTTACATAAAAATCGAATTATTGCAAGGTTTTCTGACCATGTTCCATAGATAAAATATAATTATAGGTGAAGGAAGAATTTAAATCACGATGTAGGTAAAATGTGATTGTTTTATTCGTTCTCAATTTATAAACTAATAAAAAGTAAAATATTTCTTCCCTTCATTTTCTCTTCTGTGTAGTTTTGTCTGTCTCATCATGAAAAAATATTTTCATAAGTTGTAAATTAATATACGCTGTGATCAATAATGACAATTAATATTTGCCTAAAGTAGACATATATTTAAAGATTGCATTGATTTGCAATTTGGATATAGACAGGTATGTAACTATGTATATTATTGTAGAAATGTGAAATATCTGATATTTCTTGCTTTCCTTAGACATAAGATTTACACTATTGTACATGTAGATGGTATTTTACCAATTTTAAAGTTTGCTTCGTAAAATCCTGACGGTGTAAACAACGGCGCAGCTGAAAAGTGAACTTCCGGCGACAAGAAGTCACACAATGCAAGATCATATGTTAAAGATAGCATAATTAAAGTACAGATTCAAATTAAAGTAAAATTATTGCGCGAAATATTAAAATAATATTATATATGGAAATACTGAATATATTACAATAGGGCAAAGGAATATTTGGAATACCAGAAGAGGAACCAGAGAATTCCTTCGCCACAATCATAAACCTTTACAACTCCACCCTTAACATAAACAATACCACTGGAGATATTAAGAACGTATTCCGTGTTGGTAAAAAAAGGCAGGGAGAAACTAAGCAGCTAACTAACATTTCAATTGGGGGGGGGAGGGCATTTCCTAAAAAAAAAACATAATAGTGAGAAATCTCACCTAAAATGGATGCAAAATGATTAAATTCAATCATTTTTTGAAAGTGAATTCCACTCTTCTATCTTTCATTGATATAAACTTTTCTAAAACTTTTTCGTTAAAATTGTAAATATATCGCACCACATTTTTATTAATACACATCATCGCCAACGCGTTTAAACGATCATTACCCATAGTATTTCGCAAAAAAGTCTTGATTCTTTTAAGTGTTGAAAAGCATCGCTCTGATTCAGCAGTGGTCATCGGGGTTGTTAAAATAATTTTAAGTATTTTTATAGTTTCCGGGAAAATTTCACTGAGATTATTTTGTAGCAATAATGAAAGAAAATTTTTGGCTCCAATTATTTGATGAAAATCCGGACGCGAGTAAATGACTTTTAATTCTGTTTTTAATCTGGTTTTATTATGAGTCCTAATATGAATCATAGTCCTAATTAAGCTCTAAAAATTCACACAAACAGTTCCATCAAAAACATATCTAAATATCAATACCGTTTGGCACTAATTCGTAACATCCATAGTTTCGTCGCACTGAATAGCTAAAAAATCGGAATTTTTTATTTGAATACAAATTTCCTCTTTGCATACCGCAAGCATACTATCTAAAATATCATTTTGTATTCTTATAGAAGTCCCCTTGAAAACCGTAGCGTCTTGCAGATGTTCTCGCAATGTATAATCTAATTCTGCAGAAAAATCGACCAATTCCACGATTTCCCGATTCTTCAATTTCGCGTGACCTCTGAGAGTTAATTCAAAATCACTGCAAAATTTCACGCAACAAATAATGCGTTTTAAAATATATAGCGATTCTTTCTCACTTGTTCGTTATATTCTATTACATGTTTGCGATATGCAGAACTAAGCTGAGTCATGATGTTTACTTTGCCAAGTAAAGCCAACTGTGCGCATGAACTGATATGGGACTCGAGATGATTCTTGCTTTCTTATTTTATCAGGAAGGTGATGCAAATCTTCCATACCTATTCTGGCCCAATTCCGATCCATTCCAGTTGCTGCAGGGTTGTAATTTAATATATATGGAAAGCAGTACAATAAGTTGGAAACTTCACAACCACATATCCATGTACTTTTTTTGTAAATGTCTCTTCAAAAACGCCGCGTAAATGTCCGGTTTTGTGCACTCCTTGCACAAGTTTGCGATAAATTTAAATCAGGCAATGGCCTACCTAATTCTTTAATTTTTACTATGTCCACAAAAGAAAGTCTACAAAACTGTATTTTCAATAAAGAAGTAACACTATACATTTTTATTAAATTATTTCTGTTAAATATATTCTTGGAGAAACACGTGGCAAAATCGTACTAGAGAACGTAACTACAGAACAAATGCTACTGTCTTATCTGTCCTATTCTATATCAATTTATAATATATATATATACTCTCTGTATATATATATATACTCTCTGTATATATATATATACTACTCTCTGATCTCTCTGAACGATCTCTCTTGGGACGTTAAAGAAGCGCGGCATCCAATAGATGATATACTACATCGGTTGCCTGCACTCTATGATACACTCATATCATTGCATATATACTGTATATATGTATTTAACTTGTACTGGCCTTGGATAGACGATATATGCGACAATCGAACCGAAGAAACAGAAGATATACTGCATACGGTCGCTCTCACCTATTGCTTGAAATAGAGTGAGATGAGTGCATATGCATTTAACTCATATTGGGTGGCCTGGTTTAGCGCTGGAATGTCGGTACCATATTAGCGATATATGTATAACACCACGCGAACGATAGATACAGATGATATACTACATCGGTCGCTGCTGTGACTCTACCACTTGCAATGTATACCACAACGAACGCCACACCGTGTTGTGTTGATTGTTATCGCGGCGCAAGCTTTATCTTTTAGGAAAAACAATGCCGAGATAAAATATCGCAATACAATTATATATCTACGGTGATGCGCTCAATGTTCAGGAGGGGCGCGCGGCCCTGTGGCCTGCATAAGGAACCGCCACTGCTCGATGGAAACAAAGCTTAATACCTTTCGGCAAGCAACGAAACTGAAAGATACGGGTATCACCATACCAAACGATTTAACTAGAGAACAATTAGATACCAGGAAACGACTGCAAGCACATTTAAACAGAGCCAAGCAAATAGGTGCGAAAGTGTAAGGGACAAACTAATAGTTAATGGGAAGAGTACAGCTTAGAACAACTAGATAGAGACGCAACCGGGCAATCTTTATTGTAAACTGATAATATAACCCTAGGCTCATCAACAGAGAGAATTTATCGCACTAATCTGGAAGACACAGATACTGCACTCAGTAGAAACGCAAAATATATAGACGAAAATAAAACGGACAATCTATTACCAGCAGAAGAAGGCACAGCAGGAAGTTCGACTCAAAAAGACCAGCAACATCTTCCCTAAATAAATCTCCACAGAAGCAAATACCCCTGACTAGAAAAACAACTGCAGACAAAAGAAAGAAAGCTGGCAAAAACAAAGACTTCAAGAACTAAATTCCATAGCAGCACAATTTATAAACCATGTCACATCATGACTTAAATGTTTTATTAGAAAATTTAAATGTATAGATATCTTTCCTATCACACACCACAACATATATATACCTTAACACTGAACGTAAGAAGTTTAAGAGCAAATTTCGTCTACTTTATAATATACCTAAATTCCTTAAAAATACAACCTCACTCTATAATATTAACGGAAACTTGGTTAAGAAGTAATGAAGAAAATCGATATGATATTAACGGGTGCGTTGTAATTGACAAAACAGTAGGTCGGGTGGAGTTATTGTGTATGCAAAACAACAAATCGAAATTATAGAAACAACCAAATGTACTATGAACACTGCTGAAGATGTGACTCTGCACTGCAAGATTGACACCCATAGCTTCACACTAATAGGAGTATACAGGTCACATCTTTTCGCGATACAAGATTTCTTGAAACAACTGGAAGTGCTGTTAAGAATTTCAGATACTAAGCAGATTATTCATTTCAGCGGAGATATCAATCTAAATATTTTAACACCACAGAAAATGGCTGACAATCACGATTCGTGACAGAGGTATTTTATTTCGTTTTTATCTTGTGCTTCTGAAGATGGGGGCATAGCCTTCGAAATATACATCTAACTACTTAATGCTTTAAGTTACGGTATTTGGGTGATATTCTATACTATTATTTAACACCGTAGTGATAATTTTTAATATATATCATATAATTCAATCTAGGAACGACATAGATTGCGAATGGAGGGAAATCAGAAATGGGTTAACTACAGCAGCAAATGAAGTATTAGGCACAAAGAAAAGGGCAGGTAGGAGGGAATGGATCACGGAAGAAATAGTTGAAATGATAGAAGCAAGAAGGAAAATTAAAATTGGAAACACAGAAGCAGAACAGAAAAAATATAAGGAACTAAGGAACTTAATTAATAGGAAATGCAAGCTAGCGAAAGAAGAGTGGATAAAAGGAAATTGTGAGGATATTGAGGAGGATATGAGAAGAGGTAAAGTAGATTTGGGCTACAGGAAAATTAAGTCACATTTTTCTAAAGTAAAACCAAAGGGTAACATTATATGTGATAAGCAGGGTAAGGAACTCACAGAAAATAAGGAAAAAGCTAGAAGATGGAAGGAGTATCTTGAAGATTTATATAAAGGTAGGCAGGACATGGAGGAGCTAGAAAATGTGGAACAGATAGATGAGGATGACTTAGGTCCTAGCATACTTAGGTCAGAGTTTCATAGAGCATTAAATGATTTACGGAATAACAAAGCAGCGGGGATTGATATGATACCAGCCGAATTAATAAAACACGCAGGGGGAAAAATGCAGGAGCGATTATACAGGTTAGTTTGTAAAATATATGAGAAGGGAGAAGTACTACAGGATTTTCAGCGTAGTAGAATAGTAACAATGCCGAAGAAAATCGGAGCTAATTTGTATGAGAACTATAGGACCATTAGTCTACTATCACATGCATCGAAGATATTGTTAAAGATTATTTATAGGAGATTAGAAAATAAAGTAGAGGAAAGGCTAGGAGAAGATCAGTTTGGTAGTAGAAAAAAGAAAGAGGGTAGGAAAGGTAACTTGCATAGCTTTTGTAGATTTAGAAAAGGCATTTGATAATGTAGATTGGGACATAATGTTTAGAATTTTAAAAGAAACGGGTATAGATTATAAGGATAGGAGAATAATTTTTAATTTATATAAACACCAAACTGCCTTAGTTAGAATTGAGGGGGAAGAAGAGGTAGCAAAAATAGGGAAGGGAGTTCGGCAGGGATGTACACTTTCACCGTTATTATTTAATCTATATATAGAAGATGCAATAAACAAAGTAAAAGAAGAGTATAGTGTAGGTGTGAATGTACAGGGAGAGAAAATATATATGTTGAGATTCACCGACGATATAGCTATATTGGAAGAAAGCGAAAAGAATTTAGAAAGGGTATTGAATGGTATGCAGGCAGTATTGACTAGGGATTTTAACATGAAAATAAATATAGGTAAAACTAAAGTGATGAGGTGTGACAAAAAGGAATGCAGTAGAAAAATGAGGATCACAATAGGAGATAATAGAATCGAAGAAGTGTCAGATTTTTGTTATTTAGGCAGTAGAATCACAAAAGATAATCGAAGCAAGGTAGATATAAAGTGTAGGATAGCACAGGGTAGGAAGGCATTCGTAGAAAAGGAACAGATTTTAAGATCAAATATTGACTTGGGTATTAGAAAAAGCTTACTGAAGGTATATGTTTGGAGTGTAGCACTGTACGGGTGTGAGGCGTGGACTATAGGAAAGGAAGAGAAGCGTAGATTACAAGCATTCGAAATGTGGTGTTATAGGAGGATGATGAGGATTGGTTGGGAAGATAAAGTAACAAATGAAGCTGTACTAGAGTTAGTAGGGGAGAAGAGAAGTATTTGGAGAGTGTTACAGCGTAGGAGAGACAGATTAGTAGGGCATATTCTTAGGCATGGGGTGATTATGCAATTGATCATAGAAGGTAGAGTGGAGGGAAAGAGAGGGGTAGGTAAGCCTAGATTGGAGTATGTGAGTCAGATAGTTGAAGACGTTGAGATGAATAGCTATAGGGAGATGAAGGGATTAGCTCAGGATAGATCGGCATGGCGTGCTGTTTCCAACCAATCTTTAGGATTGCGGACTCTTTAACTAATTCAATGAATTTCAATTCGCAATTCATACGAATACATAATTTATGGAATACAATACATTATTTTAAATAAATATTGATATGCTGTTTGCTGGTAGCATATATTAATATAAAACCATTTTTAAATTTTCGTCACGTGTAAGAACAAAATAATAATGAACAACAGTGTAATGAACAACGTTTTTTCCAGACTTGATTGTTTGGTTTTTAACTTAATATTATTGGGCAATGACAAAAACCATCGCAATATGATATTTTATGTCGTATCTTAAACATCTAGGTGAATTTATTTGATTCTGAGACGTGAATTTAAAAATAATCAGCGTGAAAGGAATTTCTATATAAATTCGAAATAATATATTAATCATGAGATATTTAAGAAACGTTGACTATTTTTATCAAGCCATTTTTATAAGAACATAATATGAGTAATCTAATTTTGAGTAAGGTACACAATGTAAATGGAAACATTGTCGATATGTTTAACCCAAGTTTTCACTTTTCGATTAAGCCATATCAAAATTTTGTGGCTAATAAATAAACACTAATTACGGAATTACTTAAGGATTACCTGGCAGAAGATTTTGAATGGCCTATTTCATGGATGAAATGTACATATATATTGTATGGTTTGTAAAATGTGCACATTGTATATACAATGGCGTTTTTAGATAGATATGTATAAATCCTCATTCCTAGAAGATAGCGATGGCAAACTGTAGGTCACTTTGAGGACCTAGTTCGTAGTTCGTAGTTCATTTCAATGTACCGTTCACGAACTATAGGTCGTGAACTACTACATAATTTAAAAATGAACTAGTTCACGACCTATATGAAATACATGCACTAAATACTGAAAATAATCACTTTTTTTCTGAATATAAAAATATTAAATGGTAAAAAATAAATAAATTGTAATATTACAATACTTATTTTGAATTAGGAATGAGGAAGAAAAGACAACAATGTTTATAATTTATACAAAACATATATATAAGAAATATAATCTTCTCTAGGTACTCACGCTTATTTATATGAAGTTCTAAAATACTTATTGATGAAAATGTTTACTACTTTACTAACACTTGAAAATTAAATGTACAAACTATAATAAAATGAACTTGAAAGAATCGTTTTGTTTTGAGTTATAATTTATATTTTCTATTCCGAATTTTCTCTGTTCAAACTTCAAAGCTTTGATTTGATATTAAGTGATTGCATTGCACTCAGTTTGAAATAGAAGGACTATAAGATTTAGATGTTTATTTTTGCATTATTGCAAAAATTTGCTACGGCATGACATATTTATGAACATATTTAATCTTGCAAATATATCAAATATATTATTCCAAATGAAATCTGATACCAACATATAAATTGTGACTCAGCTCGGCAATGCTGCTGTTGCAATATTGCATCGAGATTCCTAATTCGTTCCGTTCACCAACACACTTTATCACTAAATAAATGCTAGTACTGTATATGTAATGTATACTATACTGCATCGTTTACGAGCCGTTGTGATTCATGAACGGTTTGGTACACGACGGGTTCAGGACCTAGTACAAGTACATCAATACGTACATAGTAGTTCATAGTTCACGAACTAGGTCATAGTGACCTATAGGTTGTTGCAAAACATCGTCACACTACGCCCGTCATATGATTGAACCGTTCAGAGTGAACGGTTCGCGAGTGAACTACACATCGCTACTAGAAGAGCCTGCGGATAAGACAATTCATTGGAGTTAACCTCATTTTTTTCTGCAGGCATTGTAGCTTAACTTTTTAAGTAGGCATGTGATATATCATCGTATTTTATCAACATTCCTCGTAATCTACTGTGCTTTCAATTTATTTATTAATATTATTTCACTGTATTTGCTTATGTTTTTTTTATACTGGTTTCGGAAGGATACCATACTGTATTGTCTGCCCAAGTTTAGTTGAAAGTGACGTATTGTCATTTTCAGATAATGAATAAACCCTTCATAAATTCATGGTACTTACTCTACGATCATACCCACTTCCAAATTTAATATCAGTATATACAGGCTAATGAAAAATGTTACAATGTCCATGTACAATATTATTTATTTATTAACGAAATTGTAACAACACGAAATAACAACACAAACAAAATTTCAAAATAACAACACAGTTTTTTTTATTTTTCAAAACGTATTCAATATCATTGATAGATTGTTTGCTGTATTATTACTATAGTCATTCATATACTATCCATAAATGCAGTTGTTGATTATACTAATGTTGAATCTACATATTATTATTAGTCAGCATTCACAAAACAAAATTGTTGTTTATATATCTATGAAAGCACCGCTTTCTAAAACGTAATCGATCAATGCTGAATATTGTATGAATTTATAAATTTTGTCTAGCCTGTATGTTGTAACTAATGTTAAGTCTATTGTATTTCTGAACATTCCGCATAATACGCGGTAATTTTGCAAGAATTTTTGCTAAGCTTATGGTATGTATTAATATCAACCACGATTCGTGATAGAGGTATTTTATTTAGTTTTACTTGTGCTACTGAAGATGGGAGCATAGCGCTTGAAATGTACATCTAGCTACTTAATGCTTTGAGTTACGGTATTTGGGTGATATTCTATATTATAATTTAACACCTTAGTGATAATTTTTAAAATATTCATAATTAAACAATATGACTATTATTAATTTCTATTACTTGTAAAATATTTAAATGTCTGACATTTTATAATAGCATTTAGTTCAACCTATCATGAGCTCACCAACCAATGGTAAATAAAAATAACTTAAAAGTACCGTTCTATGCCGGTGTCAATGCCGGTGCATAATATGCAATTTATGAAGGGTTGTTGTATATTTATCCATTGTTAGTACCGATCATTATATGTAAATGACAATAAGTCACTTTCAACTAAACTTGGACATACAGTACCTATAGAAATTTTCTTGGGTTGTATAGTTTAATATAATTTTATTTATATGAAATCTCTTCCAATTTTTAATATGCCCAGATAATAATGTTATAATCTATACATATGTGTACATATAGCTCGGGTATATGTGTTATGCCCAAAATGCCTTAAATTGCCTTTTTTTTTGTCTATTTCGACAATGTTGATCAAATTTTGCCTATTTTTCAGTTTAGCGCCTATTTTGTCTATTTCGACACTTTTCATGCAATCGCGCCTTTTTTCATATTTATTTTGCTTTTTACCATAATTTATTTTGTTCGATGATAAAAACTTTCTAAATTGTTTGTGTCATTGCTACATTACCAATGGAAAAATCCCTAATCGTTCTTAATGTATTTTTAAGTACCTACCCCTAAGTACCAATAGTGGTTATTTTGTAACAACTGTTATTTCAAATAAATAATTCACCCTTCATTTCTTCAGTCTGTTTTTAGTTAGCGCACGAATACATTCGAAAATAAATTCAAAATGCCTAAAATTAGCAATTCAGATAAATCCAAGATCCAAAAAATAATTCGGGTGTTCGGCTCTAATATTTTTAATGGTGACGGTATAATATTATTTTGTAAAGTTTGCGATACAAATGTGAAACATGAAAAAAATATTTTGTGTTTTTTGTATTGTGTTTTCATGCCTCTTTTGATTTTTTTCTCAAAATAAGAAATGCCTTTTTTAGCGCATTTTTTAAACGTTTTTTAGTGCCTATTTGCCGCCTATTTTGGCATTTTTTTAGTGCCTATAATCCGGTATCTAATTATATTCATATTTATATATGTAATAATATATAATATATAATAATTATATTCTAATTCAAATATACAAAAATTTCTTTAAATTATGACCTACTATATACATGTGCATTTTATTTAAGATATCTTATTAATAAATATTTTTCTATAATAATAATTATTATTATAATTGACTTTATTCATGGCATTTTTTTCCAAAAACATTAAAAAAAAAATGTAGGTCAAATATCAGATGTGTTCACATCCCATTGGGTGGAACACCTTATGCAACACCTTATGCAATATGAGAAAGATAATCATTTATTAACATTTTTTTAAACTATCACTACGGTGTTAAATAATAGTATAGAATATCACCCAAATACCGTAACTCAAAGCATTAAATAGCTAGATGTACATTTCGAAGGCTATGCTCCCATCTTCAGTAGCACAAGATAAAAATTAAATGAAATACCTCTGTCACGAATCGTGATTGATATACTATTAAATAAATAAGTCAACATGACAGAAGTATTTTAAAAATAGCATAGAATATGACCCATACATCTGTTAAAACAATATAAATTAATAATTAACGAAACTAAGAAGTAACAATAATAAATATTCGTTTATCTAATCTAAAATAACTAAATATAAATAAAATAAAAATAAATTAAAAAATTGTTTTTATTAAATACATTAAATAGACGAAATAGACAAAATAAATTCATTACATTTGATTTCGATTTATGCATGTATATACTTTCATAAGCATTTAACTAGGAATAATTCAAAACACTCTTAAGTAATTTAATTGAACTAATTTGAATAGGATGACCTGAGTTAGTCAAAAATATGCTCGGCTACGGCACTTTTATCTTTTCTATTTAATCTGAAATGAGCTAAATGCTCCTTGAATCTAGTTTCAATTGGTCTACGATTTGTCTTCTATATATACTTTAGGACAACTAGAACATGTTTTCATAAATACAAGATTTTTTATTGAAATCAATCAAATCTTTCGAATTTCCTAGAAAATTAGCAATACTATTAGAACTATTATATGTTTACTTTAAAATTATATTAATTTAAAATACTATCTAAACAACGTGCAATTATAGGATCAAATGGTAATTTAACAAATTTTGGAGTTGCATTATTACTTTGTTCTAAGCTACTAATATTTCTGATATCTCTTGTTTTTTTAAATTTTCTTAATATGTTATTTATAATTTTATAAGAATAGCCATTTTGTACTGCTATATTTCGGATATTATTTAATGCAATGTTATATTTTTATATATATTATATTTTATTATTATATATATTTATATATATAATTCAATGTTATTTTTGTTTCCCCATTTTTTAAATCTAAGAATGGGTCAATGTGGTATAGCGGCTAGTGTCGTTGGGACGTATGTACCCACGACGCGCTGATCGTGGGTTCAAATCCTCACTTCGTAAGGTTTTCGGAGACGAAGGCAATGTCCTTGCATTTAGTGCCGCCTCTCATGTTTTCGCATATTGTGCTCAAATTGAATAATGTTTAAGCGGATCGTAATTAATGGCCCTACGGCAACGTAGGGCCATTAAGCATAGCTATGCCTTCAGCTTCTACCTTAAAAAAATCTATTAACCACTATTACAAGATATCTTCTAAATAATATTATTAGGACACCAGGCATTATAGCAAAGCCTTTTATGAACCATAGGAACATATGGTGTTTCTCTGTAAATAATTGAGATTGAAAAGAGATTTACCTATTGCAGGTACCTAAATAAAAAATATGATTAAAAAATTAATTGAAAACAAAATGCTCTAAATATTATAAACATTCAATATTTAAGATGCAAATAGGAGTGTCAATCAATTTAACCTCTCTCCTTCTCTCTCTCTCTCTCTCTCTCTCTCTCTCTCCCTCTCTCTCTCTCTCTCTCTCTCTATATATATATATATATATGTGTGTGTCTTAAATGATTCATTTCCTAGTCTGGCACATCATTGGATAGCTCTAGAAATCTCTAGAACCAATTGGTTGTGATAAACACGCCACGCTGATTTCTCTTGAGCTAACTCCTTCATTTCCCTATAGGTATTCATCCTAACATCCTGTATTACGTAACTTACATACTCTAATCCGGGTTTACCTACCATTTCCTTTCTGCTAGCTACCTTTTATAACAATTCGTATAATACCATATCAAATAATATGATCTAATAATCTATCTGTTCTATACTTTAATATTTTCCAAATACTTCTCTTTTCCTTAATTAACTCTAGTCCGTCTTCATGTGACATTATTTACCCATCCAATCCTCATCAATCTTCTGAATATATACAGTTTAAATGCTTCTATTCTACGCTAAAATATCTTCGCTCGTCTCTCCTTTTTCTAAAGAATTTGTACCCGACCTCTTTCTTTTATTTCTAGCCTATATTTCGTTTATTCTCTTACCTCATATAAATAATATATGCAAGAGCAGTTCCTATTCCTCGTTAACCAGTTATATTGTTTACATTAATTGTTACTAGTTCAGTAAGTCAGTCGTTCAGTAGTAATTAATGTAATAGTAATTAATAATTACTATTCGAAGTATTCGAGCACACTAAAAGAAACTATAACATTTTCAAAAAGAAAATATTACGATGATCTGATATCTAAACACTATTATTCTTCTGCAATATGTTGGAAAATTATAAAAAATAACAAAGATGAATCCACAGCTAAAATTCACAGTCTGATTATCATAACAAATAATGTACAAATTCGATTGAAATCGCTAATGCCTTTCAAGACCACTTTCTTTCATCAAAAAGTCACAATAATAACCCCGACAACTTTTATTCATATCAATTGAATAATAATAATATGTCATTTTTCATAACTCCTGCACACCAAGGGAGGTTATATAGATTAACAAATTAGAAAAACAACAAATCGTCTGGTTATGATGATTTTCCAATTAGTCTTATTAAAACATCTGCATTGCCATTTTAGAATATAATGACTGATATAATTAACACATCTTTCAGCACTGGATGTGTCCTGAACAGCTAAAGTTAGGTAAAATAATTCCGGTTTTTAAAAAAGGCAACCGTAAAGAAGTTAACAACTACAGACCAATATGTTTGTCTTGAATGTTTTTTTCAAATTCTAGAAAAGCTAATGTTTAAAAGGTTGTATGATTTTTTGATGACAAATAGAATTATTGATTCTAATCAGCATGGTTTTCTAAAGAACAGGTCCACTGAAACCGCTATGACTGACTTATTGCCTTTTATCTATACTAATATGAATGACAAGAGGCCAACAGTATCGCTTTTCTTAAATAATTCCAAAGCGTTTGATATGCTAAATCACAACTTACTACTTCAGAAGCTTGAACAATATGGAATTAGGGGAATTTCTCTTAAATGGTTTGAATCATTTTTATCCAATCGTAAGCAATTCGTAAATTTTAATTCTACTCGATCATACATTGAAAATTTTAATGTCGGTGTGCCTTAGGGGTCGATCTCTTAGGGTCCGCTGCTCTTCAACAGTTTCATTGAAGGTATTACTTCCCTTTAATTTTTTTCCCTATCTGATTCGTCGACTTAGATAGCCTCAAACATTGTGACTAAATTCTCAGACTAGTTTACAACAGTGGCGGTTTCTTTCGAGGCCGCACATCCGCGCGCCCTCCCTGAACATTGAGCGCATCACCGTAGATATATAATTGTATTATGATATTTTAACTAGGCATTATTTGTCCTAAAAGATAAAGCTTGCGTTGCGATAGCACTCAACACAACACGGTGTGGCACCGAGCAAGATGAGTTAAATGCATTTATTCTATCTATTGCAAGCGGTGGAGTGAGAGCGACCGTATGCAGTATATCATCTGTTTCTTTGGTTCGCGTATCGTATTAGCCGCAAACAAAATAGCGGCCCGGGTTGCTACAGCAACGTGACGTCACGCTGCTTCTACTGCTAAGAATATATCGTTGTTTTAAGCTATTCCGGGCCGCAATTCTTTAGCGTCCCAACAGAGAAGCCTAGTCTAGTATACAGGAAAATTGATATAGAATAGCCAGATAAGACAGTTGCATTGTTCTGTGTAGTTACGTAAGTACGACTTTGTCACGTGTTTCTCCAAGAATATATTTAATACAAATAATTTAATAAAAATGAACAGTATTAGTTCTTTATTGAAAATACAGTTTTGTAGTATTTCTTTTCATGACAAAGTAAAACTTAAAGAATTAGGTAGGCCATTGCCTGATTTAAATTGATCACAAACTTGTGCAAGGAGTGTTTATATCATTGAAAGATAGAAGAGCGGAATAGCACTTTCAAGAAATGATTGAATTTAATCATTTTGCATCCATTTTAGTTAAGATTTCTTACTATTATGTTATTTGTAAAGAAATGCGTCCCATTTGATTGAAATGTCAAGATCTGCCACTGGTTTACAACCAACATGTTGGTTGTGAATCCCTTGAAAACTGACTTTGTTGTTTTAAATAACTATCTAAATCTTGACTTGAAAAAAAAAAAAATTTTGAATAATTTCTTTATCACACAAGAAAGTTCCACGAAGTTTCTGGGTTTATACTTAGACGATAAATTATCATTTGCTGAGCACATACATAAAATCTCTTCCAGGCTCTCCTTCACATGTTACTTACTTAGATGCTTGAGGCCCTTAGTGTCCCGTAAAATTTTGCTACCTTGATATTTTGCTTATTTTGAGTCCACTTTGCGGTACTGTGTACATGCATGGGGTAACTTAAGTGGGTGTGAAACTGTACATAAAATTCAAAAAAGATCGATACGTATAATTAAGAACCTTAAATGGCGAGAGTCATGCAGAGGTCATTTCAAGGGTTTAAATACTCTAACTGTTCCGAGCCTATATATTTTAAAACCTTTAAGTAACATGTATAATACAAAGCACTTATACGGATATCACGACTATTACACTAGAGATGAAACTTTGATGCGATCTAATATCAAACAATTATCATCTAAATTTGTGAATAGCTTATCTTATAAGCCAGTGTAACACAATAAAGAATCTGAATCTGAATCTGTGCATTACGTCTACTTTTGTGAGAAGAAAGTCAAATTGAAAAAGCATTCCATTAAGATTAATCTTGATTTACAACTCTTCGGCATATCTGACATAATATCACTATTTAAAGTACAATAGTTCCAATATAAATATTCAGTAAATGAAGTTATTGTATATCTTACACTCATTATACCATAATTCGAACCATGCCCGAAAAAATGTCGAAAACAAATTATGAGCACGGATAGTGTCTCAAATCCAATCTGTATATCTGTCTTATAGGATTACAATATTAAAATAAATAAAACAAAAGTGCTTAGATAAAAACAAATAACAGGCGAAAGATGTAAGTTGAATAGGTTGATATTTGAGAATATTTGAGAAGTAGAATACAAGTGATAATTGAAGTAAAATAGATATAAAATCTAGGTTTGAAAAGGATAGGTAGAAAAAAATATATTTTAAATCTAAAATTGACTTAGATATGAGGAAATCATTGAAGAGATATATGTAGAGTGTAGTGTATGATTATGAAGAGATACATGAAATAGAAGAATTTAAAGTATGGTTGTAATAGGAGGATGATAAGGATTGAGTGGGTAGATAAAGTGACAAATAAAGCCGTGCTAGAGTTAGTTAGGGAAAAGAGAAATATTTGGAAGATATTATAGTTAAGGAGAAGTAAACTGTTAAGTCATATACTTAGACCAGAGCGTACTATGCAAGGGTTCTTGAAGGTGTAGCAAAAGGAACGAAATGATTAGGTAAATTTAGTGCTAAAATATGCACTCATTGGTCGGTGCAAGGCAAGGAGAAACCAGCACTGTACCCTTCTCAAGCGTACAACATGAAATGTCGATTATCTTTAATATATTACCCCAGATGAGTAGAGCCAATGGCTCAGAATCTCATCCTGCTACTTCGGTAGCAGGCAAGCCCTCGGATTCTGGGGCGGGCAAGAAATCGTCTTCGTCGAAAATTCTACGAGTCGGAGCGTGGAATGTACGCAGTCTTAATAGGATAGGAAAGTTAGAGAACTTGAAATTAGAAATGGAGAGAATTAAACTAGATATTGTAGGGATTAGTGAAGTTAGGGGGAAAGATCAAGTAGATACGTGGTCAGGAGAATATAGATTAATAACCACAGCATCAGATAATGGGCATACCGGTGTAGGTTTTATAATGAATAGAAAGTTGGGATGTAGAGTAAAGAGTTATTGCCAAGTTAGTGATAGAATTATAACTATTAGATTAGACACGAAGCCAACGGACACAGTTATAGTGCAAGTATATATGCCAACTTCAAGTCACGATGATGAGGAGGTAGAATCCATTTATGAGGAGATTGAATCTAGGTTAGCAAACGTTAAAGGACAGGATAATCTAATTGTAACCGGAGATTGGAATGCCGTAGTAGGTAAGGGAAAGGAAGTTCCAATAGTAGGAGAATATGGAATAGGAACACGTAATGATAGAGGGGATAGATTGGTAGAGTTTTGTATTAGGAATAAGCTAGTGGTAGCAAACACGCTTTTTCAGAATCACAAGCGCAGGATATATACGTGGAAAATGCCAGGAGATATAGGGAGGTATCAGATAGATTACATACTGGTTAAAGAGAGGTTTAGGAACCAGATTAAGAATTGTAAGAGTTACCCTGGAGCAGATATTGATAGTGACCATAATTTAGTAGTCCTGGACTCAGAGGTCAAATTCAAGAAATTACAGAAGTCCAAACAGGTCAGAGTAGATGTCGATAGGTTAAAATTAGCTGATGTATGTGAAAAGTACAAGCAGAAAGTAGAAATCATGGATAATGGAACATCTAGGAACGACATAGATTGCGAATGGAGGGAAATCAGAAATGGGCTAACTACAGCAGCAAATGAAGTATTAGGCACAAAGAAAAGGGCAGGTAGGAGGGAATGGATCACGGAAAAAATAGTTGAAATGATAGAAGCAAGAAGGAAAATTAAAATAGGAAACACAGAAGCAGGACATAAAAAATATAAGGAACTAAGGAACTTAATTAATAGGAAATGCAAGCTAGCGAAAGAAGAGTGGATAAAAGGAAACTGTGAGGATATTGAGGAGGATATGAGAAGAGGTAAAGTAGATTTGGGCTACAGGAAAATTAAGTCACATTTTTCTAAAGTAAAACCAAAGGGTAACATTATATGTGATAAGCAGGGTAAGGAACTCACAGAAAATAAGGAAAAAGCTAGAAGATGGGAGGAGTATCTTGAAGATTTATATAAAGGTAGGCAGGACATGGAGGAGCTAGAAAATGTGGAACAGATAGATGAGGATGACTTAGGTCCTAGCATACTTAGGTCAGAGTTTCATAGAGCATTAAATGATTTACGGAATAACAAAGCAGCGGGGATTGATATGATACCAGCCGAATTAATAAAACACGCAGGGGAAAAAATGCAGGAGCGATTATACAGGTTAGTTTGTAAAATATATGAGAAGGGAGAAGTACCACAGGATTTTCAGCGTAGTAGAATAGTAACAATGCCGAAGAAAATAGGAGCTAAATTGTGTGAGAACTATAGGACCATTAGCCTACTATCACATGCATCGAAGATATTGTTAAAGATTATTTATAGGAGATTAGAAAATAAAGTAGAGGAAAGGCTAGGAGAAGATCAGTTTGGTTTTAGGAAAAACAGAGGGACGAGAGAGGCGATTCTAGCACTAAGAACGGTAGTAGAAAAAAGAAATAGGGTAGGAAAGGTAACTTGCATAGCTTTTGTAGATTTAGAAAAGGCATTTGATAATGTAGATTGGGACATAATGTTTAGAATTTTAAAAGAAACGGGTATAGATTATAAGGATAGGAGAATAATTTTTAATTTATATAAACACCAAACTGCCTTAGTTAGAATTGAGGGGGAAGAAGAGGTAGCAAAAATAGGGAAGGGAGTTCGGCAGGGATGTACACTCTCACCGTTATTATTTAATCTATATATAGAAGATGCAATAAACAAAGTAAAAGAAGAGTATAGTGTAGGTGTGAATGTACAGGGAGAGAAAATATATATGTTGAGATTCGCCGACGATATAGCTATATTAGAAGAAAGCGAAAAGAATTTAGAAAGGGTATTGAATGGTATGCAGGCAGTATTGACTAGGGATTTTAACATGAAAATAAATATAGGTAAAACTAAAGTGATGAGGTGTGACAAAAAGGAATGCAGTAGAAAAATGAAGATCTCAATAGGAGATAATAGAATCGAAGAAGTGTCAGATTTTTGTTATTTAGGCAGTAGAATCACAAAAGATAATCGAAGCAAAGTAGATATAAAGTGTAGGATAGCACAGGGTAGGAAGGCATTCGTAGAAAAAGAACAGATTTTAAGATCAAATATTGACTTGGGTATTAGAAAAAGATTAATGAAGGTATATGTTTGGAGTGTAGCACTGTACGGGTGTGAGGCGTGGACTATAGGAAAGGAAGAGAAGCGTAGATTACAAGCATTAGAAATGTGGTGTTATAGGAGGATGATGAGGATTGGTTGGGAAGATAAAGTAACAAATGAAGCTGTACTAGAGTTAGTAGGGGAGAAGAGAAGTATCTGGAGAGTGTTACAGCGTAGGAGAGACAGATTAGTAGGGCATATTCTTAGGCATGGGGGGATTATGCAATTGATCATAGAAGGTAGAGTGGAGGGAAAGAGAGGGGTAGGTAGGCCTAGATTGGAGTATGTGAGTCAGATAGCTGAAGACGTTGAGATGAATAGCTATAGAGAGATGAAGGGATTAGCTCAGGATAGATCGGCATGGCGTGCTGTTTCCAACCAATCTTTAGGATTGCGGACTGTTTAACTAGATAAAGAACCTAAATTAGATAATGCAGGATGTTAAGAATGAACAAGGAATAGCTAAAGTAATATGTGGAATTAGCTCAGGATAGATTGACTCTTTCTAATCAATCTTTGGGATTGATTCGTAACTAGGCAACTAATAGCTTAACTAATATTAAATTAGTTGGTTTTACTAAATGAACTTCAACAATTCCACCACTTTTTTTTTATCAACTTACAAGAATTAGTAAAAAAATATTGCGCATATCAAATCCTGCTGTATAAATACTGAGGAGTTTCATTATATATTTATTTAAGGTTATATAGTATTAAGGTTATAGATCAGAATATAAAAAATCACGTTAAATTTCAGAAAAATCAGCAATTCTAATTTACAATGTGTAATCAAAAAGAAAGTTTGTGAGAGTGGTTCATAACGATCGATATAATGCAGGGTTTGAATGGATTTACGCTTTAGTTTCTTCAGGCGTAGTATTGTGATTTTAAGTATTATTGATTATTTATTTAAATTTTTATATAATAGCTACAATACGAATTCTGCTATTATAATATCAAACGAACGAATGAAGATGAATTTGTAGTAGGCTATAAACGAAAAGAAAAATGTCTCGGCAAATTCAGTTAATGATGATAATGGATATACTCATAATGGCGAATATACTAACAATATACTCGTAAATACTAGCGATGTGTAGTTTATTCGCGAATCGTTCACTCTGAACGGTTCAATCAAATTACCGCCGTACTGTGACGATGTTTTGTAACGACCTATAGGTCACTATGACCTAGTTCGTGAACTATGAACTACATGGTGAATGGTGTACGTATTGGTCCTATTGTACTAAACCGTTCATGAATCACAACGACTCGTAAACGATGCAGTATAGTATACATTACATATACAGTACCAATAGCAGTACTAACATTTATGTGATAAAGTGTGTTGGTGAACGGAACGAAATTATATTTCCTTATATATTTGTTTTATATAAATTATGAACATTCTTGTTTTTTCTTGCTCATTATTAATTCAAAATAAGTATTGAAATATTTCAATTTATTTATTTTTTACTATTTAATATTTTTATATAGAGAAAAAAGGAGATTATATTCAGTATGTGCATGTATTTCATACAGGTCGTGAACTAGTTCATTTAAAAAAGATGTTAGTAGTTCACGACCTATAGTTCGTGAACGGTACATTGAAATGAACTATGAACTACGAACTAGGTCCTCAAAGTGACCTACATTTTGCCATCGCTAGTAAATACGACTGCCATTATGACTTTGCTAACGTATCTTTAATAATTAGTCAAAAAGTCATATAACTAATAAAGAGATGGTGCTAAATTTCTATTCAATGTATAGATATTAATTATATTGTCAAAGAAAGCCCAATTAAAGTATACCATTGTGTAGATATGTAAAGTTCTATTGTTAATTAAATTTTATTTTTAGTTCGATAGCTTGTTGATAGTGTCAAAATAGACTATATGAAATAGTTTTGATTTTTAAACCGTCTGAAAAATAACTATAAATCTGTATTAGTTAATAGAAAACTTGCAGCGTCGAGTATATGTTTATAATAAAGAAATCCAAGCGATCATTTAATACATATGAAATTTTAATTGGATACCATGCTACTCTATATTTAATTTTCAGATTTATTTTCAATATTTTCAAAATTATATGAACCACCGTCATTGCAGAATAAATTTTTTATTTATTTTTATAATTACTATCTTGATAGAAATATCTATTTATAATTATTTTTCTTTCATGATACTTGAATAAAATAGGAGAAATTGGGATAAAATATTATGCGATTGAAAAACAAAGGAGAAGGCTAATTAATTATTTGTACTTTAGATAAAAATAAACAAAATGTTAGATATTCAAAGCACATATTGATAATTATAAAATTTAGCATTATTTTCGTACATGTAATTTGATCATTGTAAAATTTATAACTTTGGCTGTATATAATATTAATAATTGTATAGAATATCACCCAAGAACCGTTACTTAAAGAAATTATAATTCAGATACGCAGTTTCAAGATCGCACTTCCATCGTTAGTAGCGCAACGATCGACAATAATAAACTTAGATCTACTGACTTGAAAATGCATTATTATGTAAATCGTTTGTAATTTCGTTGTTATATTTATGCCCGTTTTGAACAATGTCACTCTCAGAGAGTGACACAAGGTATTATTTGTTAATTGCTGTGCTACTGAAAATGGGAGCTATTAATAGTTAATATGTGAATATAAATAATTTGAGTTACGGTTTTTAGACAATTCTTTAAAGAATAAAAATTCAGGCAAGGCATTCGAAATACTTTTATTATTAATTAGCATTAGAATATTAAACGTTTTAGTATATTGAACAAAGAAACTTTTTTATTTATTTTTATTTATTTATTTATTTATTTTTTTATTTATTGGTGATATCTGCTAGGATTTACACACGTCAAATGAATAAGTACAGCACTGCATGATTTATAAATAAACAATAGTAAAACAATAGAAAACAAAAACAAAAGAGAACGAACCTATAAGTACAATTCTCGGAAACATATTAGCACTGGTAACATTATACACAACTAACATATATATCAAAAGAAAATATCAAAAAATTTACATTTAGTTATAAATAATTAGTAACAATTTAAAATTTAAAATCAAGGAATTCCTTAAACGAATATAAACAATTTTCGACGAGTGCTAGTCTCACTTTGGTCTTAAAGTTATTATAATTCAAATTACGATCATTATAGGAAGATTATTATAGAATTGCTTGACATAAAAGTTACAGCTTAATCTAGCAGCTTTCACTCTGGTAAAGTCAATCTGCAAATTATTCTTATATCTAGTGTCATATTCATGATAGTAACTTCTCTTGTTTAAATATTGTACATAATTTTTTACGTAAAGTAAACAGGCGAATATGTACAGACAAGGTAATGTAAGTAATTTCTTTTCCCTAAAAGCATCTGTCTGCTGTCTTCCCTATATTTAAGTTTACTGATAACTGGTATAGCACGTCTTTGTAATGCGAAAAGTCGCTGGCATGCTGAAGAGTGACCCCAAGCCAATATAGTATAATTTAAATGCGTCTGAATAACAGCATAATAGGCATTTAAGGCAATGCAATCGTCGACACAATTTGTTAGCTTTTTTAATAAATATTTATTTTTGCTCAATTTACGAGCTATAAAATCTACACGATGATTCCACTTAAGTAAAGGATCCAAATATATACTTAGAAACTTAATACTAACACTCGAATTTACAAATTTTCTTTTATGCAATCGATTTTTCCAACAACTTTTTTATCACACCGAAATCGAAGGACACGTTCATTTACACAAATGATAAATAAAATAAAAGAGAATCGATTGCGAATCAATGCCATGCTATTGACATTGTATACATCAGGTTCTCATATTAAAATTAATCATACACCGAGTGTTCGCAGATGCTATTGATTTGTAAAGCTACAGTGAATAATTCATTAGGTAAATACATTAAACCATAAAATGTAGGCAGATGCACAATCCCACAGCGAATGTTTTGTTAATGAACAAACTACAATGACTTACTCGTACTGACGTTAAGGTCATCCATAATGATATCATTTTTGCTTGACTTAATTAATTAATTTCTAATTCAGGCTATAATACAAATAATTACAAAGATATAACTATTATATTGCACAAGATCCGAACATAAACGCATTGTTAGAATTGAAAAAAAAAGTATGCTGGAAGTAATATGTAGAAAATAAAATATACAAAATTACAGTGACATGAGATGTGCAAAGAAAGAAAGCGGGCTAAAGGTGATGGTTGAAGTAAGACAATATGAAGTTGATCTAAATATTCTGCTATTAAATTCATGACGTAAAATTAAACAGGAAAATCGAAGTGAGCAATATATATACTGTAGGAAAAAGCAAGGTGAAAAGCATTTTTATAAAATTATAGGATATGTAGCAGTATATGGGTATGAGGCGTGGACAATTGAAAAGGAAGAGAAACGTAGAAAGGGTAAAAAGTACTTGAAAAGTGTAATCAAGACATTGAGTATTAGGGTGAGTAGATGAAATGACAAATAAAGACGTGAATCCATTTCAAAATATTATTGCACTGTACTTTTATCAAGTATATACTATTTAAAAAATTATCACTGCGGTATTAAATTATAATATAGAATATCACCCAAATACCGTAACAAGCATTAAATAGCTAGATGTACATTTCAAGCGCTATGCGCCCATCCTCAGTAGCACATGATAAAACTAAATAAAATACCTCTGTCACGAATCGTGATTGATATAATATCAAATAAATAAGTCAACATGACAGAAGTACTTCAAAATTGGTATATAATATGACCTATAAATCTTTTTAAAAACAATGCAAATTAAAAATTACAAATTACAAATTATAAATTAACGAAAATAAATTAAATTAAAATAATTAAATCAAATTTAATGAATTTAGATTCGGGCCCAATTTCATCTTGTCTATTTAATTTATTTAATAAGAACTATTTTTAAATTTATTTTTATTTTCTTTATTATTTTTAGTTATTTTATTTTAGGTTTGACAAACCTAAACTTATCAGTTTCGTTAATTATTAATTTATATTATTTTAAAAGATTTATAGGTCATATGTCATTTTTTAAATACTTGTGTCATATTGACTTTTTTATTTAATAGTATATCAATCACGATTCGTGACAGAGGTATTTTATTTAGTTTTTATCTCGTGCTACTGAAGATGGGGGCATAGCCTTCGAAATGTACATCTAGCTACTTAATGCTTGTTACGGTATTTGGGTGATATTATATATTATAAGTATATACTATGTAGAATCGAATGACTTAGTAGATAGACAGATAGATAGATAGATAGATAGATAGTATATTTGTGATCAAAATTCATACATAACACGTCATAAATAAGATGTTATCAATAATTAAACATAGCATTAAAACAAAATGCAGATACAAATACATTATTTTAGATATAGTAGTAAATATTATTAAAATCACCAATAACATTAGTATACAATACTTCAATGTTATTGACCTTAGACATAAATACCAAATACATACATGTAGTGTTTACTGTTTATCACAAGTTTTTCGATAGTAAAATATTAAAATCAAAATAAATATATATATACCAACTTACAAACTTACGAAACAATGAATGGAATTAAAACCAGTTTGGAAATAATTATAAACCTAGGCCACCTTCCAGGAATTCGTTGACTGAATAGAAGCATTTGTTAAGTAATATATTTTTTACTGTGTTATTGAATTGGTTGTGTGGAAGTGCTCTAATATTTTTCGGAATTTTACTATAAAATTTCACTCCCCAATAGTCAACAAATTGTTGTGTATATGAACGTACATGAAGTGGCGTTTGAAAAGAGTCTCTGTGGCGAGTGTTAATAGTATGATTTTCTCCATTTCTTTTGTACATCAATTGATTGTGATGCACATACTTCAGCGTTTCAAATATATAAATTGCAGCTACTATAAGTATTCTTTCATTTTTTAAGATCTCTCTGCACGATTCTCGTGGTTATATGTCACCTATTATACGCACAGCTTTTTTTTGCAGAATAAAAACTTTTGATATTTCACTGGATCTGCCCCAGATAAGAATGCCGTAGATTATAATACTATGTACATTCGCAAAATATGCAGTCTTCACTGCTGCTGTTGTACCAATATACTTCAGACGTCGCAAAGAGTAAAGCGATTTGGATATTTTCTTGCAGATATTATCTATATGCGGGGCCCATGTTCACCGGCTATCCACATGTATTCCGAGAAATTTAACATCTCGAATATTACATTTTCTTCCGAAGGTTCGTTTTTCAGTTTTGCCTTCATTCACATGCAGTTTATTGCAAGCAAACCATAATGCAGCTTCTTCATATGCTGTTATAGTTTTAGCCTCCACTTGTTCTCTGCGGTTCTCTGCAATAAGGAAAGAAGTATCATCACAATATAGGCTTGTGTGATAACTGCTGCTTATTTGTATATCGTTTATGTATATTATAAAGAGGACCGGGCCTAATATACTTCCCTGTGGCAATCCGTATATAACGTCCATTTCCGAACTAAGTGTATTATTCCAGGAAACACTTTGAACTCTTCTGCTCAGATATGATTCGAGATATGTAAAGAAACGGCCTCTGAATCCATAATAATACAATTTAGATAGAAGTATTTCGTGTGGTACCGAATCAAATGCCTTACACAAATCAAGGTTGATCATGTCTAGGTGTTTTCGGTCAACTAATGCTTTTCTTATATTTCCAGTGACTGATAATAGTGCTGATGTTGTACTTTTTCCAATTCTATATCCATGTTGATTCTCAT
This sequence comes from Leptodirus hochenwartii, assembly GCA_947310635.1. Classification (NCBI taxonomy): domain Eukaryota; kingdom Metazoa; phylum Arthropoda; class Insecta; order Coleoptera; family Leiodidae; genus Leptodirus; species Leptodirus hochenwartii. Next base: position 12,047,131 of record OX371176.1, read on the forward strand.
TAAGCAATTTTTTTTTTCCAGGAATTTCATCATTCTATTCTTAATTGCTAATTCGATGATTTTTGAGAATGCTGGGAGAATAGAGATAGGTCTGTAGTTTTCACTACAATCTCTATCACCTTTATTTTTGTATATCGGAGTGATTTTGGCTCTCTTCAATTCATGGGGGAAAATCCCTTCTGTAAAACATTTGTTAATTATTATTGTTAAGGGATAAGCCAATTCCGAGGACAGTTGTTTCAATATATCTGTAGATATATTATATATATCTATGGTTTTCTTTGATTTAAGTGAATTCATTAGATTCAAAATCTCATTAGTGCTGCAATCAAATAAATAGCATGTTGGAAAGTTATCCGATTCGTTTCTTTTCACGAATTCCATTGCAGTCTGATAGATATGTCTTACGTTTTCAGCGGTGTATTTCCTAACATTTGCAAAGTAACTTTTTATTTCCTGAGAATTTAACTTCGTTGTTACTTCCTTTTGTTTCTTTTTTTCTTTGTTTATTATTGCCCAAATTGCCTTCTGTTTATTATCAGAATTTTTAATGATGTTTTCAGTCTGTTTTCTTCTCGTCGCAACGATTTTATTTTTATAAGAGAGTTTGTATGCTTTGTAGGCTTTCAATGAATCTTCCTTGTTTAATACTTGATTTATTGTGTAGAGAGCATCTAGGATCTTCTTCATATCTTGAATTTCTTTGGTTTTCCATTTGATATGATAATTTGTTTTAAACGATTTTTCTTTCATAGGAATACACTGTTCCAAAATTTATAAGAATAATTCTTGAAATGTAGTAAAAGCCTCCTGGGTGTTTTTGGTTTCAAGAAAGTTATTCCAATCAATTTTATGCAGTTCATCTTTCATGTGAGAGATACTTTGCTCATTGCATTTTCTGCAGTGTATTGTAACAATTTTATTTTCCAATTTCTTAGTTGGCCCTTGAAAGCATAGAAATTGGCCCAGATGATCAGATATATGAAGTTCTTGAGTAAAGTGTCAAATTGCAGAAGTCTGGGTACACAGTTTAAGAAAACTATGTTGTTAACAATGTAAGCTTATATGGTACCAAGCTGTAACCTGGTATATATTAGTGTCATGGCAAAGAAGCTATACACTAGTTTAGTTTCTAATAAAGTATGGTAAATTTTTATAAAGATTTATTGAAAACTGACTCGGTTTGCATATAAGGAAGATTTTATATATAACAAATTGTTCGATATGTTTGTTCTTAATGTTAAGAATACTTCAAGCTGTTGAATTTAATTTAATAAAGTAGTCGGAACCGGAACTGATTTGGGTTGAGTACTCTTTTATATTGAAAAAAAACAACGTAATTATGATATTTAAATACGTTTTAATACTAGAACAGACATTAATTTTTTTTCTGTCATAGAATTGTGTGAAAAATAATGTATTTTGTTATACTGCACTGCGTTCTTCCAGTAGCATACGAGAAATCGATTTCATTCAATTTATTTCAGTGATGTAGAATGATAATTAAGAATTTCCATTAAGTGGTTAATGGGATAATAGTAACCTGTGGTTGTACATAACATTTTCTAATTTTCTGTAAAATTTGTGCTTATCTAATTATATTTTAATTAAATTGGAACTAAAGCGAAGAACTATAAAAAAACGGTTTCTATCGCGAAAATGATGAAATAAAATTGTATCATGTGTAAATTCCGTTGATTCAATTTTTTTTTTTTATATATTTACGATTCTATATACAAGATTTATGTACATCGTAACAATACAAGTAAGTTTTTATTGATATAACACATTTTCATTTATTTGGCAAATGATTGGATTTTTTGATTATATAAATGCTGCTTTTAATTTAGGGCAGATGAAATCAATAATGAAATCTTAAGTTTGTAATATGCATGAATCGTGTTTTACTTGTGTGGTAAATTTTTTCTTTGGGTCAATGGTGTCAACAATTTTTTTTCGAAATAAAATCAATTTTTATAGCAAAATCTAATTTGAACTGTACTACAAATATCTTAAATTAAAAATTAATTTCAGTGAGATTTTTAGACTCCCAAATCCCCTACTTATTTTTATGTTTTGAATATTACGTAAATTTAAATACGTTAGAAATTTTTGATATACAAATAATTTCAGGGCTATTCTAGTTTAGCAAGTATTGTTGATAGGACTTATATTACTGCCTTGGAGGTCGTGAGTTCGAATTTCATTGCAGGAGGCTTACTTTTCAGGAACGAAAAGTTGCCTTGGGTATCATTGATACTATAGATATGCTTCTATGTACCTTAAAAGCAATATCCTAACATCACCAGTCAAATGATTCCTGAGTGCATTATTTAAAATAGTTTGAGGTAAGTAAGCTATGAAAGAAAAATCGAACCAGATATGATGGAACCATCAACGTCCAGTTTATTAAAGTAAGAGAAACGGCTGGGCACAAATTTTATTACCGGATTAAAAGATTCGCTATTTGCGCCAACAACAAAACTCCGATCGAAAATAGATACATCAACTGCGCACACACACACACCTGACCTGACCTGACCTGACCTATATTACTGTATACTGACTTATATATTTTTTTCTACCGTGTTTTAATAAATGTATTAAAATATATGCGAAATTGGTGAACTACAATGCAAATCTATTTTTATTTTACCCATTATTAAGAATGACACAATAAAAAATACATGTCTTTTTGTTCCACACTATTAAGTTTTTTTATTAGAATATTATTAATTATTAATAATTTGTAGCCAGCCGTACGTATACCTGCTTATACGTGTGCGCAAATGAATAGTAGGATTAAAGGTGCCGCGCTGGGTCGTAGTTTATGACATGGGATTAGTGCGCAAATAAAAAACTGCCAGAGAAACATCCGTCAATGAAACAAAACTGATTAAAATTGAATTGATTAATAAGCGAATATTAATATTCATGAGATAAGAAACAACTAGTATGTGGTTTTAGGACACGACGTGATAATTACTGAATCTAAATTTCGAACTCGCCATTAAAAGTCTTGGTACTGACAGTCAAGTCGAGAACAAAAAAAAATTAAAAAACTCGCCATTATCGTATCGTTTACTTGTCTTCAAATTTATTAAAGTAACTTTATCAAAATACTCTCATGGCAAACCTAAGTGGACACTTTAATGGACCATGACATCTGCTTTTCCATATAGAAAGAAACATATTCATGATACACAAAGCCATTTTCGTCTTTGAAAAATACTGAAAAGAATAGTTAAACTCGTGCAGTGGAAATTAAAGCGAAGGCTCCCAAACCTGCAAACAAGTTGCATTGTCAATTCCAATTTCAATATGGGCCCTAATAGTATTACATAATTCAACCTGTGCTTCACGGAAATATTTGGACTGAAATTATATGCTTATAAATTGGTTGCGGTTATGTATGTTGAAAATTTATAATGGGCACATGATGACTTCATCATGGGCACCTGGCTGGGCCCATGATGAAGGGGAGCCCAAAAATGGTCCTACATAAAAATTACATTTTTTGTTTTGTTTTTAATATCACTCTAATAATTACTTTGGATATTTTTGCCACAAGGCACATATTATTCACTTCTAGGAAATACTAGTCCATTTGATGTGATATTGTTGTAATAAACACATTATTATTGTAATCAACGTATGAAAATTGATGGACCGATGGACCTTCTACAGACTCTTCATGACTTTGAATTATTTGAATCATTTCCTAATATCTGTGTCGCTCTTCTTACCCTTCGTGTTTCAACTGCATCGTGTGAAAGAAGTTTCAATAAATTGAATTTGATAAAAAACTTCTTAAGGTCGACTATTTGACAAGAGACAATCTCGCCATAATTTCAATTGAATACAATTTAGCTAAAAATATAAAATATGACGAGATTATTGATGATTTTGCAGAAATGAAAGCAAGAAAAGTGCAATTGAAATAAGTATTTTTCGTTTGTATTTTACATTCAGATTATCAGTTTATTTCCTTTACTCATGTTTTTAAATACGCACTAATCTAATCTGCTCTTATTCTAAATCTAATTTTATTTTTTATTTTATTAATTAAATCTAAAGTTACGAATCTAATATTAACTGTTAGAATTTAATTTTAATATTCGATGCTAATGAATTCGACATGGGCGGAACTTAAATCTTGATTCATATGTGTCATGTTTTGTTTTAACCAGACTTCTTTTAAATTTTTTTCTTTATTTATAACATAAAAATGTTATATATATTTTTTTATACTAAAAAAATTAGGGGGCCCAAAAATTAATCCTTACCCAGGGCACATGACAGGCTAGTTATGCCACTGATTGTATACAACAGTATTTGCACTATATTTGTAAATTATTCCTTATATATATATATATATATATACACAAATATAGCATAGTTCATTCAAGATTTTGTAAAAATCTTTTATAACATCCTTAAAATTAGTATTAATACCCATCACATAATTTTTCGGTTTATTAACAATATCTTCTACTAATATTTAGAAAAATGACAACAGTAAGCTAGTTAGTTGGATAGTCCTCAATCCTAAGGGTTGGTTGGAAACAGCACGCCATCTGTCGATCTATCCTGAGCTAATTCAGTCACCTCTCTATAGCTATTCATCCTAACGCCCTCCACTATCTAACCCACAATCCAATCTAGGCTTACCTATCATATAAATACAACTCTACTTTCTATAACTAATTACACAATACCTCCATGTCTAAGAATATGACCTACTAATCTATTTCTGCTGCGCTTTAATACTCTCCAAATACTTAAAAATACTTTTTTCCCTATACTAACTCTAACTTGGCTTCATTTGTCACTTTATGTGCCCTAATATGCCCGATCTCTATCTAACTTTAATTGTCATCATATTCTCATATTCTCATCCTGCTATAGCACCATATTTCGAATGTTTTTATTTTACGTTTCTCTTCCTTTCCTATCGTTCATCCTACGTATAATTCACCCCATCAGTGGCGGCTCTTGCCATTTCAATCGAGGGGGGTGCATTTCTTAAAAATATATATGTTAGTAAGAAATCTTACCTAATATGGCTGCAAAATGATTAAATTCAATCATTTCTTGAAATTGGTATTCCGCTCTTCCATCTTTCATTGATATAAACGCTCCTTGCACAAGTTTGTGATCAATTTAAATCAGTCAATGGCCTACCTAATTCTTTAACTTTAACTTTCTCCTCAAGAGAAAGTCTACAAAACTCTATTTTCAATAAAGAACTGACACTATACATTTTTATTAAATTATTGCTATTAAATATATTCTTGGAGAAACACGTGGCAAAATCGTACATACGTACATATCGTACATACACAGAACAATGCAACTGTCTTATCTGGCTATTCTATATCCATTTTCCTGTATATACTCTCTGTTCGGCGCTAAAAAATCACGGCCTCCAATAGCATAAACAACGATATATTCTTAGCTGTAGAAGCATCGTGACGTCACGTTGCTATGACTCATCCCAGTCCGCTGGATTGTGTGCAACATATTAGTCGATATATGCGATAAGCGAACCGAAGAAACAGAAGATATACTGCATACGGTCGCTCTCACGGTGTTGAGTGCTATCGCGATGCAAGCTTAATCATGAAGGAAAAAGAATGCCGAGATAAAATATCGCAATACAAGTATATATCTATGGTGATCCGCCCAATGTTCAGGGGGGGGGGGGGGGGGGGGGGCGTGCGGCCTCGAAAGAAACCGCCACTGCATCCCATATATACTTTTAGTAATGCTTCTCTAATACCTATGTCAATATTTGCGAAAATAAGAATGTATATACTTTGTTATACAAACTGCAAATATCTTAAAACGAAATATAACAATGATATAGATATAGACTATAAACATAAAGCAAATAATGAAAACTGCCCGATTTATAAAAAAAAATCCGAAATAGCATATACAATACGAATTATACCACAACTACTTTATAAAAAAGTAATACTATTCGAATAAACTGAAAAAGAAACAAAAATGATACAAAACAATATAATTATTACATATATAAATATTAGAAGCCTTCGAAATAAATTGAATGAAATTGAAATAGTTGCAAAATCACATAATAGTGACATTATAATATTAACAGAACACGGCTATACGAAAATGAAACAAAGTACATAAATATTCCCAATTATGACAGCCTACATAATTGCCGACAAAATCAAAGAGGAGGAGAAATCTTTATAAAGAACAATTTATTGTACAAAACAGTCGATTTCGATTGGAATGATAAATATAATACCCTTATTTTAAAAATTATCACTACGGTGTTAAATAGAATATCACAAAAATTCCGAGTTAAATGCTTATGAAAGTATATACATGCATAAATCTAAATCAAATTTAATGAAGTTAGATTCAGGCCCAATTTTATCTTGTCTATTTAATTTATTTAATAAGAACTATTTTTAAATTTATTTTAATTTTAATTTTGTTTATTTATTTTTTGTTATTTTAGATTTCACAAACCAATATTTTCGTTAATTGTTAATTTATATTATTATATATATTAAAAAATTTATAGGTCATATTATATGCCAGTTTTGAAGTACTTCTGTCATGTTGACTTATTTATTTAATAGTATATCAATCACGATTCGTGACAGCGGTATTTTATTTTGTTTTAACTTGTGCTACTGAAGATGGGCACATAGCCCTTGAAATGTACATCTACCTACTTAATGCTTGTTACGGTATTTGGATGATATTCTATATTAATAATACTCTTATGATAAAATTATCAACATCAGATATTAAATTTCTTGCACTATATAGACCTCCACATTTCGAAATAAATGAGTTTATACGTTATGTTGATAAAATTACGAATGAATTTAAAAACTTAGTACTTATTGGTGATACCAATATAGATCTACTAGGAGATAATATATTGATTGAAAAATATAAAGGTACAATTATTATGAATGGTTATAAGTTTCTAAATGAGATGGAGAAAATTACAAGAAATAATAGAAACAATATAAATGGAGGGAGTATAATTGATTATTTCCTTACTACTGCAATAAACTGTAATCTAACATATCTTTGGAAGAAAGTTCAATTAGTAATCACAAGATTGTAAAACTATTAATAACAAAAATATTTGCGAAAGTAAATACAGTGAAGAAGACAACTATTAGAAGTATAGACGAGAAAATTTCGAAAGCAATTAGTAATGAGATAAATTCTGGAACACATATAAAGACTTTTGAAATAATATATACAATTGTGGTCCCAAGTAAACAAACAAAATTGCGACTTAATAAATAAAAACATTAATGAATAAAGTTGAAAATGTTCGTCAAGTGGATAAATATAGAAATGGAATATTAGGTCGTGGACAAGATATCACAAAAGAAAACGATTAATGTGGCAACGTTTCGTCCAATTTTTCGTATACTTCCTCAAGCCTTATAATCACTGATTAATAAATGAGTGTAGAACATAATGTGGTAGGGAACAGGTACTAAATGCGGGTACAAATTATACGAGTAACATATTAAAATGATATAAAATTGGTATAAATAATGTGTAAAATGTATTACAAGGCAACATGGTCAATAGCGGTACAATCATTGAATAAGTCGATAAAAATATTATACAATTATCCTATACTGACCAGTACAAATTCGATATATGAAGAAACCAAAATCATGAATATTAATAAGTTAACTATGTTAGAAAACTGTAAGCTTATATACAAAATTAAGAATAATGTAACTAAACATAATTTTTACTTAAATACGCAAATTCAGAATTTTAATACAATTAATGCGGAGAAATTCACGTGTACAATATTAGAACTAACAATGGAAAGAATAACTTTAGTTTTGTAGCAGTTTAACAATTTAAAAGGTTACCAAAAGATGTGCAATATTCAAAATGTATCAATGAATATACAATAAAACTAAAGAAATATTTATCTGATACTGATATTAATTAAAAATACATTGAAGCTGTATACATTTAATAATGTAAAATATAACAGCATAAGCAACCTAATACCTACATTGTAGACTGGTTGCAAATATTACTGTAAGTAAATATAATATCTAATTAATTTTTTAAATGTAAAACTAATATATATATTTGATCTTAAAATTTGTTCCTTTTCTAAGAATGCCTTCCTACCCTGTGCTATCCTACATTGTATATCTACCTTACTTCGGTTATCTTGTCAAACCTTATCACTTTGTTTTAACAGTTAGAAGAAACGTTAATACAAGAATAAAAAATATAATTAGTTATCATTCTAAGATACGCGGGTATTATCTAAATAGTTATAAAAGGTGTGGCATAGGGAAATACGATTGTAGGTAGGCATAGATTAGAGTAGGACAGTTAGATAGTGCAGAATGTACAGGGAGAGAAATCACCGACGATATAATTATCTTGTAAGAAAGGGAGCAGAATTTAGAACAGGTATTTGAAGAGTATTACAGCGTAGGAGAGATAGACTAGTAAGTTATATTCTTAGACACGAGGGTATTATGCAATTAGTTATTAATGGAAAAGTAGAGTGAAAGGAAGAGGTAGGATTGATTGAAGTATGTGGGCCAGATATTGAAGAACGTGTGGAATGAACAGCTATAGGGAAACGAAAAAGATAGCTCAGTATTGAGATTGATGTATAACTAACAAGAAAAAAGTTAAATAATTAAAAGAATTTTGTATAACTTGTATACGTCATTATACGGGCACCGCGGAAGTTGTGGCTTCGAATCCGAAGGGATATTTTTGGGAAAGAAAAACCCCATCTGCATCATGAATAATTGTGTATTATATTATGTACCTTACACTTAGGAGAGTTAGTAGGAGAGAAGAGAAGTATTTGGAAAGTATTACAGCGTAGAAAGGATAGACTAGTAGGCAGTGGCGGTTTCTTTCGAAGCCGCACGGCCGCGCGCCCCCTTTGAACATTGAGCGCATCACCGTGGATATATAACGGTATTGTGATATTTGATCTCGGCATAATTTTTCCTAAAAGATAAAGATTGCGCCGCGATAGCACTCAACACAACACGGTGTGGCGTTCCGTGTGGTAACCGTTGCAAGCGGTAGAGTGAGAGCGACCGTATGCAGTATATCATCTGCTTCTTTGGTCCGTGTATCGTATGCGCCGCAAACAAACTAGCGGCCCGGTTTGCTATAGCAACGTGACGTCACGCTTCTTCTACAGCTAAGAATATATCGTTGATTTAAGCTATTCCGGGCCGCAATTCTTTAGTGTCCCTAGAGAGAAGCCTAGTCTAGTATACAGGAAAATTGATATAGAATAGCCAGATAAGACAGTTGCATTGTTCTGTGTAGTTACGTATGTACGATTATGCCACGTGTTTCTCCAAGAATATATTTAATAGAAATAAGTTAATAAAAATGAATAGTGTTAGTTCTTTATTGAAAATATAGTTTTGTAGACTTTCTCTTGTGGACAAAGTAAAAATTAAAGAATTAGGTAGGCCATTGCCTGATTTAAATTTATCGCAAACTTGTGCAAGGAGTGCTCAAAACTGGATATTTACGCGGTGTTTTTCAAGAGACATTTACAAAAAAAATACATGGATATGTGGTTGTAAAGTTTCCAACTTATTGTACTGCTTTCCATGTATATTAAATTACAACCATTCAGCAACTGGAATGGATCGGAATTAATTGGGACAGAATAGGTATGAAAGATTTGCATCACCTTCCTGATAAAATAAGAAAGCATGAATCATCTCGAGGCCTTATCAGTTCATGCGCACAGTTGGCTTTACTTGGCAAAGTAAACATCATGACTCAGCTTAGTTCTGCATATCGCAAACATGTAATAGAATATAACGAACAAGTGAGGAAGAATCGCTATATTTTAAAACGCATTATTTGTTGCGTTTTATTTGGCCGCATACAAACTAGCGGACGGCGTTGTTATGGAAACGTGACGTCACGCTGCATCTACAGCTAAGAATATATCGTCTTTTAAGCTATTGCGGGCCGCGATTCCTTAGCGTCCGAACAGAGAAGCCTAGTCTAGTATACAGGAAAATTGATATAGAATAGCCAGATAAGACAGTTGCATTGTTCTGTGTAGTTACGTATGTATGATTATGCCACGTGTTTCTCCAAGAATATATTTAATAGAAATAATTTAATAAAAATGAATAGTGTTAGTTCCTTATTGAAAATAGAGTTTTGTAGACTTTCTCTTGGGGACAAAGTAAACGTTAAAGAATTAGGTAGGTCATTGCCTGATTTAAATTTATCACAAACTTGTGCAAGGAGTGTTTATATCAATGAAAGATAGAAGAGCGGAATACCACTTTTAAGAAATGATTAAATTTAATCATTTTAGGTCAGATTTATTACTATTATGTTATTTTTTAAGAAATGCGCCCCCCTCGATTGAAATGTCAAGAGCCGCCACTGCTAGTAGGTCACCTTCTTAGACATGGGAGTATTATTAAAATTGTTATAGAAGGTAAAGTAGAGGGAACGGAAGGGGTAGGTAGGACTAGATTGGAGTATGTGGGTCATATAGTAGAGAACGTGTAGGATGAATAGCTATAGAGAGATGAAGGAATTGTCTGAGGATACATCACCTGACGGCGTGCTGTTTCCAACAAATCCTTAAGATTGACGACTATTTAACTAAACTAAATATTATGTACAAAGAATGTTAATAATCAATGAAATAAATTTAAGAAACTTATAAGTTTATAATATTGAGAAGTTGGTAAGGCCGGATTTCGTCGGAGATCCATTAGATAAATAAAAAATAAATAATACTCTTATTAAAGATTTTTGTTGATTCTCGATTGAACTCTGGTCGCTTTGCAAATATAAAACATCCCATACCGGATTTTGTAAATACATGTAGCGCGATATACCACAATAATTGTAAACTACGTCACAACAGAAAGTCATGTAGTAATACATCGATTTTTTTGAAATCTATAACAATACAAATTATTTAAAATAATTTTATTTAGTTATCTTTGTAATTTACAGTAAATTAACGAAATTGCAAAATATAAATAAATTCTACTTCTTGCTTTTGTTTCAGATGGCAGTAAAATGTCTGGACCATGTGCTAAACAGAGCCTTTTTTCGATTAGGCTTGATGGTGGGCAATAATCCCGGCTATTTTCTTATAATTCCTGTTTTACTGACGTTTTTCTTTGTCACCGGGTTTCAACGCATTCACATCAACATCGACCCCGAGTATCTTTTCAGTCCAATTCATGGCGCGGGCAAGTACGAACGTAACATTGTGGAGCAGTACTTCAAAGTGAACTATTCTCACCAATTTAACGTGGCGAGAATAACACGGGCAGGTATTCTTTATTAAACCTCTTTCATATTTACAATATTACATCAGAATCATTGGTTTTCCTATTGTGAATAGAGAAATCTTTTCTTTTTAACCACCGGATAATAATTTTTAAAACACCAGTGGCAGAACAAACAAGTTGTAACTGGAACAATTATTCCTCACATTATTTTGCTTGATCTTATGAATAACTCAATGACTTACGGTTGGAAATTTTTATAGAAAAGAGTGAAAACTTCGAAGTATTTAATAATAATAATAATAATAAAGCGTGGAATGTACGCAGTATGAATAGGATAGGAAAGTTAGAGAATTTGAAATTAGAAATGGAGAGACTTAAACTGGATATTGTAGGGATTAGTGAAGTTAGGGGGAAAGATCAATAGATACGTGGTCAGGAGAATATAGATTAATAACCACAGCATCAGATAATGGGCATACCGGTGTAGGTTTTATAATGAATAGAATGTTTGGATGTAGAGTAAAGAGTTATTGCCAAGTTAGTGATAGAATTATAACTATTAGATTAGACACGAAGCCAACGGACACAGTTATAGTGCAAGTATATATGCCAACTTCAAGTCACGATGATGAGGAGGTAGAATCCATTTATGAGGAGATTGAATCTAGGTTAGCAAACGTTAAAGGACAGGATAATCTAATTGTAATCGGAGATTGGAATGCCGTAGTAGGTAAGGGAAAGGAAGTTTCAATAGTAGGAGAATATGGAATAGGAACACGTAATGATAGAGGGGATAGATTGGTAGAGTTTTGTATTAGGAATAAGCTAGTGGTAGCAAACACGCTTTTTCAGAATCATAAGCGCAGGATATATACGTGGAAAATGCCAGGAGATATAGGGAGGTATCAGATAGATTACATACACATACTGGTTAAAGAGAGGTTTAGGAACCAGATTAAGAATTGTAAGAGTTACCCTGGAGCAGATATTGATAGTGACCATAATTTAGTAGTCCTGGACTCAGAGGTCAAATTCAAGAAATTACAGAAGTCTAAACAGGTCAGAGTAGATGTCGATAGGTTAAAATTAGCTGATGTATGTGAAAAGTACAAGCAGAAAGTAGAAATCATGGCTAATGGAACATCTAGGAACGACATAGATTGCGAATGGAGGGAAATCAGAAATGGGTTAACTACAGCAGCAAATGAAGTATTAGGCACAAAGAAAAGGGCAGGTAGGAGGGAATGGATCAAGGAAGAAATAGTTGAAATGATAGAAGCAAGAAGGAAAATTAAAATTGGAAACACAGAAGCAGGACAGAAAAAATATAAGGAACTAAGGAACTTAATTAATAGGAAATGCAAGCTAGCGAAAGAAGAGTGGATAAAAGGAAATTATGAGGATATTGAGGAGGATATGAGAAGAGGTAAAGTAGATTTGGGCTACAGGAAAATTAAGTCACATTTTTCTAAAGTAAAACCAAAGGGTAACATTATATGTGATAAGCAGGGTAAGGAACTCACAGAAAATAAGGAAAAAGCTAGAAGATGGAAGGAGTATCTTGAAGATTTATATAAAGGTAGGCAGGACATGGAGGAGCTAGAAAGTGTGGAACAGATAGATGAGGATGACTTAGATCCTGGCATACTTAGGTCAGAGTTTCATAGACCATTAAATGATTTACGGAATAACAAAGCAGCGGGGATTGATATGATACCAGCCGAATTAATAAAACACGCAGAGGGAAAAATGCAGGAGCGATTATACAGGTTAGTTTGTAAAATATATGAGAAGGGAGAAGTACCACAGGATTTTCAGCGTAGTAGAATAGTAACAATGCCGAAGAAAAATCGGAGCTAATTTGTGTGAGAACTATAGGACCATTAGTCTACTATCACATGCATCGAAGATATTGTTAAAGATTATTTATAGGAGATTAGAAAATAAAGTAGAGGAAAGGCTAGGAGAAGATCAGTTTGGTTTTAGGAAAAACAGAGGGACGAGGGAGGCGATTCTAGCACTAAGAACGGTAGTAGAAAAAAGAAAGAGGGTAGGAAAGGTAACTTGCATAGCTTTTGTAGATTTAGAAAAGGCATTTGATAATGTAGATTGGGACATAATGTTTAGAATTTTAAAAGAAACGGGTATAGATTATAAGGATAGGAGAATAATTTTTAATTTATATAAACACCAAACTGCCTTAGTTAGAATTGAGGGGGAAGAAGAGGTAGCAAAAATAGGGAAGGGAGTTCGGCAGGGATGTACACTTTCACCGTTATTATATAATCTATATATAGAAGATGCAATAAACAAAGTAAAAGAAGAGTATAGTGTAGGTGTGAATGTACAGGGAGAGAAAATATATATGTTGAGATTCGCCGACGATATAGCTATATTGGAAGAAAGCGAAAAGAATTTAGAAAGGGTATTGAATGGTATGCAGGCAGTATTGACTAGGGATTTTAACATGAAAATAAATATAGGTAAAACTAAAGTGATGAGGTGTGACAAAAAGGAATGCAGTAGAAAAATGAGGATCACAATAGGAGATAATAGAATCGAAGAAGTGTCAGATTTTTGTTATTTAGGCAGTAGAATCACAAAAGATAATCGAAGCAAGGTAGATATAAAGTGTAGGATAGCACAGGGTAGGAAGGCATTCGTAGAAAAGGAACAGATTTTAAGATCAAATATTGACTTGGGTATTAGAAAAAGATTACTGAAGGTATATGTTTGGAGTGTAGCACTGTACGGGTGTGAGGCGTGGACTATAGGAAAGGAAGAGAAGCGTAGATTACAAGCATTCGAAATGTGGTGTTATAGGAGGATGATGAGGATTGGTTGGGTAGATAAAGTAACAAATGAAGCTGTGCTAGAGTTAGTAGGGGAGAAGAGAAGTATTTGGAGTGTTACAGCGTAGGAGAGACAGATTAGTAGGGCATATTCTTAGGCATGGGGGGATTATGCAATTGATCATAGAAGGTAGAGTGGAGGGAAAGAGAGGGGTAGGTAGGCCTAGATTGGAGTATGTGAGTCAGATAGTTGAAGACGTTGAGATGAATAGCTATAGGGAGATGAAGGGATTAGCTCAGGATAGATCGGCATGGCGTGCTGTTTCCAACCAATCTTTAGGGTTGCGGACTCTTTAATAATAATAATAATAATAATAATCGGAATCATTATATATTGAAATAAGCAGTTAGTACAAATATAAATTGTCACTTATACTATAATTTGTATTTTACTTTTCAATTGAATTAAAAGAAATATGGAGGACTCATCGTCGAGGAAAAAACTCTTGCGAATGTAATTCTGCATAAAGTTTGTTTTTGGAATGCCATTGTAGATATATCGCTCTTCCAATTATCTCGTAACATGTTAGAACCTAAATAATAGTAAAGGTTGTTTCTAAAAAATTACTACATTTTTGACATACCATATTAAACTTCTAGCTACAAATTGATTTTTATTTATAAATTATGAATTTTGAAATTATATAACCATCTAAAAAAACATTAATGTATATCAACCCTAATACCGCAACTTAATAGCTAGATGCGCAGTTCTAAGGCTATATCTCCATCTTCAGTAGTACAAAATATAAACTAAACCTAATATAATACCTCTTTTACTAACCGTCATTGCGATACAATTATTTAATTATTAATGTTAGTGACAGAGGTATTTTATTTCGTTTTTATTTGGTACTACTGAAAATGGGGGCATAGCTTTCGAAATGCGCATATAGCTACTTGATGCTTTGAGTTACAGTATTTGGGTGATATTGTATATAATTATCTAAATGTTGTACTAATGAAATAATGAAGGGGGGTGATGGTCTTCGAAATATGACTTCATCTTGTATAAATGCTTACAATTATTAGATAAGACGCAATATCCTATTTTTTGAACATTTTACTAAATTTAATTATTAGTATGACAAACATAGAATTGTGCCATATAATACATTACAAATCAAAAGCATTATTTTCACCCGAATGTTCAACATATGGCAAATCAAGGCACGAATTACGTATTGATAATATTTAGTCAATGTCAATGATTTAGGTCGATTTGGTCGTGTAATTTTGACGAGCATGGATGGAAATAAGAATATGCTGCGTAAGGAAGTATGGCAGGAGTTGCGGATGCTGGACGACCTCGTGCAGAACACCACTGTCTTCTATGAGGACGAATACTTTACCTATCGGGACATCTGTGCTAAGTGGTTCAATGACTGCTTTCAAAACGACATCCTTAATTTGGATCATATTCTTGATGAGGTAAGTACAAACCTGTAAATCTAATTATGTAAGTCTATTATAATTTCTATAATTACATAACTCGCTTTATAGCGGTGGTTTCAAGTTGTAAATAATTGATATATAATATCCTGAATGCATTGTTAGATATTAGAGGAATGGCTAACTAGAGTATGCTTTTATTGTTATGTTACAATTTTTGAATGATTATCGTATTACATTATAAATATATATAATTCATTTAAAAAATAATCACTACGGTGTTAAATTATAGTATAGAATATCACCCAAATACCGTAACTTAAAGCATTAAGTAGCTAGATGTACATTTCAAGCGCTATGCGCCCATCTTCAGTAGCATAAGATAAAAACTAAATAAAATAACTCTGTCACGAATCGTTATATAATCAATATATATAATTAATCAGTATATCAATCACGATCCGTGACAGGTATTTTATTTAGTTTTTATATTGTGCTACTGAAGATGGGGGCGTAACCTTCGAAATGTACATCTAGCTACTTAATGCTTGTTACGGTATTTGGGTGATATTCTATACTATCGTATTACATGTTAAAACATTTCGGTTACACAATATATAGAATATTATGATTTATAATCTGTTGTATTCAAAATTTAATCAAAATAATAGATGCGTCCATCAGCTTGCATTCTTGAAATTAATAATTATATGGTGTAGCGATGGCAAACTGTAGGTCACTTTGAGGACCTAGTTCCTAGTTCGTAGTTCATTTCAATGTACCGTTCACGAACTACAGGTCGTGAACTACATCTTTTTTAAATGAACTAGTTCACGACCTATATGAAATACATGCACATACTCTTTTTTTCTCAATATAAAAATATTAAATAGTAAAAAAAAATTGAAATATTACAATACTTATTCTGAATTAGGAATGAGGAAGAAAAAATAACAATGTTTATATTTTATTCAAAACATATATATATATATAAGGAAATATAATTTCGTTCTGTTCACCAACACACATAAATGTTAGTACTGCTATTGGTACTGTATATGTACTGTATAGTATACAGCATCGTTAACAAGCCGTTGTGATTCATGAACGGTTTAGTACACGACGGGTTCAGGACCTAGTACAAGTACATTAATACGTACACCGTGCACCATGTAGTTCATAGTTCACGAACTAGGTCATAGTGACCTATAGGTCGTTGCAAAACATCGTCAGAGTACGCCCGTCATTTGATTGAACCGTTCAGAGTGAACGGTTCGCGAGTGAACTACACATCGCTAATATGGTGGCAACTCATAATTTATGTAACTATGGATTTCAATTTCATGCAAAATTCAAAAATAAAAATATATACAAATTCGATTTAATATGATATTTTAAATATATTTAAAGTCTTTTCTACGGACAAGCATTAAATCATTGATTGTCTCTGACGTTCTATAGTCTAGTTAAGTGTCACAAAAATCTCAAGCATAAATAAATCGATACATAGTATTTGTTTTCAATTGTTTTCATTTGCATGCTATTTTGTTATCGACGCATGCGATTTCAACAATCGGAAATATTCTTCCCAATATCCACAATAATAAGACAAGAAGCTGCATTTTTGCTAGTGCAACAACAATAAACTTTATATAAATTTTAATAATTAAGGCTCACAGAATTATGTTTTCAAATTAAGGATCACAATAAAAAAGCAAGAAACATAATGACATATAATCGCAGTTTTTTTTGCATATCATCCAATTTTTTTAATATATATCACGACTATAAAAAAAATTATCGGGCTCGTCTAGAGCACCTAGTTCGTGCACTATGAACTACATGGTGAACGGTGTACGTATTAATGTACTTGTACTAGGTCCTGAACCCGTCGTGTACTAAACCATTCATGATTCACAACGGCTCGTAAACGATGCAGTATAGTATACATTACATATACAGTACCAATAGCAGTACTAACATTTATGTGATAAAGTGTGTTGGTGAACGGAACGAAATAGGAAACTCGATGCAATATTGCAACAGCAACATTGCCGAGCCGAGTCACAATTTATATGTTGGTATCAGATTTCATTTGGAATAATATAATTAATATATTCGCAAGATTAAATATGTTCTTAAATATGTCATGCCATAGCAAATTTTTGCAATAATGCAAAAATAAACATCTACATCCTATAGTTCTTCTATTTCATACTGAGTGCAATGCAATCACTTAATATCAAATCAAAGCTTTGAAGTTTGAACAGAAAAGATTCGGAATAGAAAATATAAATTATAACGCCAAACAAAACGATTCTATCTAGTTCATTTTATTATAGTTTGTACATTTAATTTGCAAGTGTTAGTAAAGTAGTAAACATTTTCATCAGTAACTACCAATAAGTATTTTAGAACCTCATATAAATAATCGTGAGTACCTAGAGAAGATTATATTTCTTTATATATATGTTTTGTATAAATTATAAACATTGTTGTCTTTTCTTCCTCATTCTTAATTCAAAATAACTATTGTAATAGTTCAATTTATTTATTGTTTACCATTTAATATTTTTATATTGAGAAGAAAAGAGATTATTTTCAGTATGTGCATGTATTTAATATAGATCGTGAACTAGTTCATTTAAAAAAGATGTTAGTAGTTCACGACCTATAGTTTGTGAACGGTACATTGAAATGAACTATGAACTGCGAACTAGGTCCTCAAAGTGACCTACAGATTGCCATCGCTACACCGAAGTGCATACCTACAGTGTTTTATTAATAATCATTTAATATTAGCAACATTCCATTTAATGTCAAATAAATGTTCAGTTTAATAGACGGTGAAATTGATATTTTGGCTAAAATTGACAAGCATATCTTTTTGACAATAGAGTAACTGCAGGATCAAAGAAAATTTTTCTAGGGAAAATAATAATGTGTGAATGTATAGAGGTGCAGAAGAAATCGTAGGATAGGTAAAGGAAATTTTTACTTAAATATAGGCAACATTAAAGAAACTTTTTAAAGATTTCTAAAGTTGAGAATTATTATATCGACTTTTTGATTGCTTGTTACGTGCTTTCCGACAGATTGCAAAAGATGGTAATTATTAACTAAATGCTTGTAAATAAAGCTATTATTTAATTAATTATATTTTATCTTACACTCTTTGCAGTGCTTGTTAATATTTTCGAATCTCATTATTGCAAATTTGTAATTTAATTAATTACTAGTATATTACATTTAATAAGGATAAATTCTAACAAAATTAAAGCATGCGAAGGATGTCCACTATTCACATAATTGTTAAAAAAATTAATAGTAGATGCAATAATGGTGACTTTTCTTATGTGGCATATTAAAATATTCTAGGCACAAGCCGCCATTGAACAAATGCCCAATGGCATGACATAATAATTATTAAAAAATATAGGGCAATACGAAGTTTGTTGTACGGTAGTTTATAAAATGACTTTTTCTAATTTGCGGTTCTAATAGAGCTGTTAACGAACCTAAATGAGTTCATTTATAGCGAATTTGAGTTCTCTTATAGCATAGTGCAATTTACTGTTTCAAAGTTGGTAGCTCTGCTTGCCAGTTATCAAACGTCAAACTACAATAGAAAGCAACAAATAGTTTAATTTAAATTTATTTGATAATTTACTTCAAATATTTCAAATGTGTCAATAGTTACTACCAACAGTAAAAAAATTCCCTAAATTTTTAAATTTCGATTTTTTATTTAAAAAGGGCATAAAAGACGCAAATTAGATAAATAGTATAAAAAACTCATTTCGTAAGTCATTTATAACACTCGTTCTTGACATGTGCAACTTGAACTCGTGCAATAAAACCTGCCTTATGAAATTCGTTCTTTATTATACTATTATGTCACAAAATAGTACAAATGAGCTTTCGATTCATATATCAATTTGATATAATCTATGTATACTTTTTGAAAACCCTCAACGATTCCATAATAACCATACCACACAATCCCAATTAATTTTCTAATTGAATTTTCAAATAGTCCGCTACTTTAATACTTACCATAAAACAAATAGAACACATTTCAATTTTAAGCTAAAACTGACATATAATTTTTGATTATTAATTAACGCTGTAATTAATTTAATTTAAAAACAATGATTAGAAAGGTAAATTTTAACGATCTACTACCGAAATCGGTATAAATTTAAGGGAAATAAGTATATGTATGTCCTTGACTTGCATCATTAGTATTCTTCATAATTGAAAATTCCGCGTAGTTAAGAGCAGTTGCTAATGCTTCCATATATCAAATATATAAAACAATTACTATCTGGTTAATTAACTCCTACGTTAAAGAATTTGAAAACGTATATGTAACGGTATAATTATTAATATAACTTTAAGAATTGTTTTTATTGCGTTCATTCTAATTTGTATGGGGAGAAATTAAATTGAAGCAGGTTAAGCTGATCTCAATTTGCCCAACAGATTAACCAAAATTAGTCAAAATAATAATGAAAATTGTATAGTAGCGGCCATTTGCACATGCAAATAAAATATGTTATGTATTTACATTACATGGCATGCGTATCGCATGGAATTATTCGGTTCATTGTACCTTTGTTGATATTAATTAATATCAATTATCCAGAGTTTTCTACATTTGTACTCAATTCCTGTCTGTACCTTCCAATGAACCACAATCATGGACATATATTATATTAATCAAGTCGTTCCACTTTCACTTTATTGCACGTTGTATACATTTTGTATTTCTTGTGATATATTATATATATCTACAGCGTACGGGCGCTCCAATGTACGTACGTACTGCATACAAGATTAGCAACTAACAGATAATAGTGTTGTGCACTATAGTATAGTGGCCTAGTAGTTTAGCAATTTAATGCATACAAGTACTTGTATATTATGTATTATTAACGTACAGTATTGCTTAAGTTGAACATGCAACGATTTCCTTGGATATACCCAACGTCAACGATATAAATATAAAATATATTAAAAAGGAGGTAATAAAACAGTTACTTTGTTTTTATATCACGGAATATTGATTCCAGTGGCGGCTCTTGACATTTCAATCGAGGGGGGCGCATTTCTTAAAAAATTTCATAATAGTAAGAAATCTAACTTAAAATGTATGCAAAATGATTAAATTCAATCATTTGTTGAAAGTGGTATCTTTTATTGATATAAACACTCTTCGCACAAGTTTGTGATAAATTTAAATCAGGCAATGGCCTACATAATTCTGCAATTTTTACTTTGTCCACAAGAAAAAGTCTACAAAACTCTATTTTCAATAAAGAACTAAAACCATTCATTTTTATTAAATTATTTCTATTAAATATATTCTTGGAGAAACGCGTGGTATAATCGTACATACCTAACTACACAGAACAATGCAACTGTCTTATCTGGCTATTCTATATCTATTTTCCTGTATACTAGACTAGGCTTCTCTGTTGGGACGCTAAAGAATTACGGCCTGGAATAGCTTAAAACAACGATATATTCTTAGCTGTATAAGCAGCGTGGCGTCACGTTGCTATACGGGTCGTTATTTTTTTTGCGGCGCATACGATACGCGAACCAAAGAAACAGATGATATATTGCATACGGTCGCTCTCACTCTACTGCTTGCAATACATAGGATGAGATTTGACTCGTGCTTGCTGGCAGCTAGCAAGTGCTGAGTGTTATGTTCGCGGCGCAAGCTTTATCTTAGGAAAAATAATGTCGACATAAAATATCGCAATACAATTATATATCTACGGTGATGCACTCAATGTTCAGGAGGGGCGCTCGGCCCTGCGGCCTCGAAAGGAACCGCCACTGGTACTAGTACTAGCAAACTAGGGCTTAATTAAGAGATAAAAGTGCCAATATTTGGATGCTGCAATTCTGTATATATCGCATTTCAGATTTACCAAAAAAATATCAAAATTAACTTTTCTCAATAAGTTACTCAAGAATATTAGTAAATTTGATTGTATATACATATATATATATAGAGAGAGAGAATTATCTATACAAAAAATTAGATATAATATTGAATTAAATAATATCAGAAATATAAATGAACAAGAGTTGTCAAATTTATTTAATAGTTTAGCGCAAAGTAATGCTTCGACCTCTAAATTTGCTAAGGTAACTTTTGATATCACTATTTCGTGCGATTTGGCTAGAATTTTGAATAAATATAATTTTAAAGTAGCGTATAATATTTCTAATAGTCTTGCTAATTTTCTGGGAGATCCCAAAGAAACAGATGATATACTGCATACGGTCGCTCTCACTCTACCGCTTGCGATGGATACCACAACGGAACGCCACACCGTGTTGTGTTGATTGCTACCGCAACGCAAGCTTTATCTTTTAGGAAAAATAATGCTGAGATCAAATATCACAATACCGTTATATATCTACGGTGATGCGCTCAATGTTCATGGGGGGCGCGCGGCCGTGCGGCCTCGAAAGAAACCGCCACTGATTAATTCGCATACGACTGCAGTTTCGTTCCCTTTGAACATGATACATTATCAATTATACATCTTTTTTTGAAAGTGGTCGACCAGTATCGTCCACTACTGCGCATAAGGGCGGCACTTATATACATCACTATATACTTATATACACAAGGTACTCAGCCACACCTAGTTTTTCTATTGACAATACACAAGCGTACCCACAGCACAGCATTTCTCAAATCAAAATTTCTTCATTGAAAATATTTTATAAATCAGGTCAAAAATACTTATTTTTATACTTTATATTACAGTTTTACCATTTTTTTCGGATATTTGAATTTTATATATTATCAAATGTTTTACAATATATTGACCGAAGAGAGTTTTATATAATGGCGTATCTTCCATTATTATAATGATGTTACCTATATATAGTTCAGGTATTTTTTAAAAGTTATTATATTATTGTTATTTTTGTACATTTTAGCCTCTAAAAAGATTTCAAATAAAAATCGAAACGTTGGCAAAAACTTATATAGTGTTTGCTTCATTTGCGTCCGCTTCCCGTTATTCTTTATAAAATAAAATAATTTTTAAATAATATTAGTGGTACTTTTCATAAATTTGCAAAAAAAATGTACTGCACTGGAATATTCAATGTGCCGTACGACTGACACTATACTGTTTTGAATAGCACTGCTCTGTACTGTATTGATCATGCCATTATACAGGTCTTGATTTATGATGCGTGAACTTCTGTCACTTTTCGCCACTTTCAATAAAACGGTTTCAATAATAAGGGACAAAATATTGAATTATGAGATTTATATATAGACACATTTTACACTTTTCGGTTCTTAATGTTAGGGCTTAAAGCGAACAAAGGGGAGAAAACTAAATCTACCTGGTCGTTGAACAAATTACAGTTGGGGTTTATTCTGTCAGTGCTAATTGTCAAGTAACTCAAATTGGTATTTATTCACTTTCCAGTAAGTTTACAATAAACGTAGTATATTACAAGTAAGTTTACAGGCGGCTTGATGCCCCAAGTATCCGACAATTGGGGTTGAAAATAGAGACATTTTAGGTTACTCATATTTGAACTTGCAAAAACAGATTTTTTTTAGAAGATTTTCAATTGATTATAGAAAATGAGGAGAGATTAATTGTCATATATGTGAGCGCAGTGTTTACAATAATAGCAATCGAATCCAACGCAAGGACATTTTCGAAACATACGATGAATTACAATATAATACGAACAGCAGCCGAAGTGCTTTATAATGAAGCTCATCTCCGCACAAGAAATGTTGAAAGAACATTTGGAAATTGGAAAAAACGATTCCCTGTCATATCAATAGATACAAAATGTAAATTGCCTCGAATGCAGAACATTATTGTTCCAACTGCAGTACTGCACAACATTGCTAGATATAGGAATGATCCTATTCCAATTGATGCTAATGAAGTTTAGTTTGATTGGGGGTTCATTGAAGAAAATGTTAATAACAATGACAATGATGTTCGTCAAGATATTATTGACTATTTTGATACCTTGCAATAGGACACAATAATATATACTTTATTTTTATTTTGAAATGCAAATAGAACAATTTGATTATTATTTTCTATACATTTAATTAGATTAATTCGTAAGTTAAGTAAACACACCCTTTGCGCATGTTGCTTTTGATCTCTTTTATTTTTGTCGATTGCAAAGTGGATTTCTTTTTCGTTCAATTCCAATTCCTTTCTTGCAATCTCTATTTGTACAGAAATTTTTATAAATTTCGAGAATAATAATAATGTACAACATTATAGTCTTAACTTGTAAAATAAATATTAAACTTGACAAGCAACCTCAAATTTACGCATGTATTTGTTGTTCTTGTATCCTTCTTCTTTGCACGACTCACGTGATATTTGCCTCTGCGTTAGAAAAGACAATGCATGATACTAAGTACTAAGTGTACTATCTTATATAAAAAAGTAGGGCAGGCCTCTGATTAGCTACTTGACATAAAAAATATTATGAAAAAACCCGACAGTCAATTAATCTCCAAGTAAATTTAATCCTCTCTTTGTTACTTGATATTTACTGGTACTTTAGTTCAAAATGAAAAAACCGGGCCTTAATTTTATGCTTTTTGAACATTTTTTAGCAGCGGACATCCCGCTGTGATGGTCATTTGTATAATCCCCCTAGAAATTGAAATCCTAATCTAATAGACCTCTTGCACCGCTGCTTTGGTATAGCAAAATAGGAGAGGGGATGCATTGAGATAAACAAGATTTCTAATACTAAAATAATTTTAAGCAAATATGGCAAGAAACTCTTTGTGTATAAAAATTTCAAGTTTTACTTTGTTGAAATTTTATTGACTGGAGAATAAACATAGCGGTGCACTAAATGAGGGTGATACACAAATACAGTTTGTTCGTTATAAGTTTGCCTCGGGTCGCGCAGATAGCGAAGGGATATTCGGCATTCTCCGTGAAGAGAAGGCGGTTCTTCTCTTCAACTCTGTCGACCAGTACGCCACAATAAAAATCGGGTATTTACGAAATATCTTGTTCTAGTTGTCCTAAAGTATATATAGGACAAATACATCGAAACTAGATTTAAGGAGCATTTAGCTCATTTCAGATTAAATAGAAAAGATATAAGTGCTGTCGCCGAGCATATTTTTAAATCAGGTCATCCTATTCGAATTAGTTCACTTAAATTGCTTAAAAATGTTTTAAATTATTCCGAATTAAATGCTTATGAAAGTATATACATGCATAAATCTAAATCAAATTTAATGAATTTAGATTCGGGCCCAATTTTATCTTATCTATTTAATTTATTTAATAAAAACTATTTTTAAATTTATTATTATTTTATTTATTTATTTATTTATTTTTGGATATTTTAGATTTCACAAACCAATATTTTTTACTGTTACTTGTTATTTTCGTTAATTTATAATTTGTAATTTTTAATTTGTATTGTTTTTAAAAGATTTATAGGTCATATTATATGCCAATTTTGAAATACTTCTGTCATGTTGACTTATTTATTTGATAGTATATCAATCACAATTCGTGTCAGAGGTATTTTATTACGTTTTATCTTGTGCTACTGAAGATGGGCGCATAGCGCTTGAAATGTACATCTAGCTACTTAATGATTGTACGGTATTTGGGTGATATTCTATATTATAATTTAACACCGTAGTGATAATTTTTTAAATGTACAATATGATTTAAGGAAGTTTTATGTCCTTCCCATCCTAAGTCACTGTATAGTTTTTCACGTAATGTTTTAAACGTAACTCTTGTATTTTCGGTTCTGTGAAAATGATATATTATCTTTCGAAAGTCACACTTTTCAAAATCTTCTAAATGTCGTATAGTCGCCTTTCGAATACACTTATCTCCTGGTGTAGAAAATTTCGGTTCACTTTCGTTACCCCGAGCTTCACCTTCCTTTATAATTGTAGTTACCGTTCTTATGGACACATTGGTTGCTGCAGACACTATTTCCTTTACTTCTTTCGATGACAAATGGCCATCAGATTTAAAGTATTTATACAAATTGAAAATCAATTCCCTTGATTGGCCATGGATTACTTTACCATTTAAAAGCAACCTCATTTTGCTAGTAAGTTGTTACGCCACTGATAGTACACAGACTGAAGGGTAGTGCCAAGGAATGAATGATTTAGGTGCGTCTTAAGCAAATTTAACTCCCACTATTTTTGGACAAGTGCGCATCTCATGGCCAGGCAAATTAAACGCGAACAGACAGTAACGAGGTATTTGCACGATACAGCGGTCAGGTCAGGAAGATATTATTCTTATATTTTTGTATAAAATAAAATTGTATTGTGATCACTTTATTTACAAGTCTATTAATAAATGCACATTCCCCTCCGTTCTGCTCCGGCACTTCTTGCAACGGTGCAACGGGTATATTTGGTCATTAGTACAAGATGGTAAGCAGCTTAGGATTATGGTTCATCGGTGCAAGAGGTCTACGCCCAAAATTTTCAAATTATCTATGGACGGGAAGCTATGATTACATTCTAATAAGTGATTAGAGTTTGATTTAATAGGTTTGTAGCTGTTTAAGTGTTCGTTAAATCTAATTTAAGAACTACGACCAGTTTGTCCGATATAAATAGAATTACACTCTGGACAATCTAATTTATACACTCCAGATCGATTGTATTTCTCTATTTTATCTTTCTGGTTAGAAAATAACTTGGATAAAGTATTCGCGGTTTTTATGTTTAAATTATGTTTTGTTGGGGTATTAGAGATTCGTTGGGTTATAGGTGGAAGAAAAGTTATTGG
The DNA here is from genome assembly GCA_947310635.1 of Leptodirus hochenwartii. Lineage (NCBI taxonomy): Eukaryota > Metazoa > Arthropoda > Insecta > Coleoptera > Leiodidae > Leptodirus > Leptodirus hochenwartii. The sequence continues at coordinate 12,073,513 of OX371176.1, forward strand.
GATACATTTAGATCGAGGATGGTAAATTCATATAAATATGGGGTCAGGTAGAAGAAACCGAAAATGTATATGGTCAAATTCCTACAAACGCCTGTTGCACGAAGCATTTATTTCTTGCACATGTAACTTTGTTTCCTCGGTCCAATTAGTACGCGCCAATTAGAATATTGCGCTTGAGTTTGGTGTTTTGGTTTTCGGTGCGTGCGGGGGTCATCTGGGTCATTGTTAATTGGATAATTGTCACGATCGTTAAATATATGGGAACCCATATCTATGTCTTCTTCTTCAATGTTTGATTTCAATTGGAAATATTTCTTTTGGATATCAGTAACGCGGGATTAAGGAGCTTATTTTCTTGGAGACCGAACCTTATAGGAATTTACATCTACCTTTGTAGGAATTTGACAATCATTAACTCGACTACCTGAAAATTATAGGAATATATATACACCCATTTAGATTGTGTGGAAATACGACAATGAGGGTGGACTAAATCGTAGATGATTTGTCGCTGTTTTTTATATATGAGATTGGAGATGACTTTGTTGTGCAAGCCGTTTAAACTACCAATTTAGTAAATGTTCGGTAATTCTAAATTTAGGGAATCATTATTAATAGGGATGTCTATTAAGAATCATCTGTAAGGATGTGAGGAATTAGCTGTGATGGTGATGGGTGTAAAAGTAGGTTTTCTATATATGTCAAAGCTTAATTTTGAGTTGAATCTATGAATGGTTAGGTCTAGAATTATTGATTTGAGTTTCAAGAGTGAATTTTATATTTGAATATAGATTGTTAATAAATATTGCAAATAAATCTAATTAAAATTATATTTAACGAACACTTAAACAGCTACAAAACTAACAATCAAACTCTAATATCTCTAATCACTTAAAATCACTAGAGACCGGATTACAGGCACTAAAAATATGCCAAAATAGGTGGCAAGTAGGCACTAAAAAACTTAATAAAGGGGCTAAAAAAGGCATTTCTTATTTTGAAAAAAACTCAATAAAGGCATGAAAAACACAGTAAAACAACATTTTTCATTTTTTCTTTTTTTGGCTCTTGGATTTATCTGAATTGCTAATTTTAGGCATTTTGAATTTATTTTCGAATGTATTCGTGCGCTAAACACAGACTGAAGAAATGTAGGGTGAATTATTTATTTGAAATAACAGTTGTTACAAAATAACCACTATTGGTACTTACGGGTAGGTACTTAAGATTACATTAAGAAGGATTAGGGGTATTTTTCCATTGGTAATGTAGCAATGACACAAACAATTTAGAAAGTTTTTAACATTGAACAAAATAAATTATAGTAAAAAACAAAATAAATATGAAAAAAAGGCGCGAATGCATGAAAAGTGTCGAAATAGGCAAAATAGGCGCTAAACTGAAAAATAGGCAAAATTTTATCAAAATTGTCGAAATAGGCAAAAAAAGGCAATTTAAGGCATTTTACCTAAAATCCGGTCTCTAGTAATCATAGCTTCCCGTCCGTGGATAATTTGAAAATTTTACATATCTGTTCAAAAAGCGTAAAATTAAATCTATTAGGATCACTAGTAATTTATAAATATGGAAAAACCCAACTGTAATTTGTTCAACGACCAGGTAGATTTAGTTTCCTCCCCTTTCTTCGCTTTAAGCCCTAACATTATAGAACCTAAGATTGTAAAATGTGTGTATATGTACATCTCACAATTCATTATCTCACACTTATCACTTACTTGATAATGTTCAAAGAAAACGAAACTGCAGTCGTATAAATACTCCGTGATATAAAAATAAAGGAACTGCTTTATTACCTCCTTTTTAAAATGGATTATCACAAAGTAACGGCAACATGCAACATTTCAAATATATTAGTTATATTGTGTATGCGATTCATTTCCGACCGCAGGGGCTTATAGTCTAGTGCTATTCGGCCTTCAAACGGCCTTTGATTTGCGGCCTACATTTGTCGTTGTTACATACGGCCTCAGGCCATACATATTTACTATACTGCTGCTGCATTACTTGAATTTATAGCACCACATTTGTGAAACTTTTTTGATTCTCTTCTTTCTGTGCCTCACGTCCATACAATGCTATTCTGCACTTATATGCCTTACACTTCCTAATTAATAAGGCCATTAAAATTTGCTCTTTTCCAGCGAATTCCTTTTAGACTTCATATGTAGCTATTATCACAATTTTTCCTTTGTAATTTTATTTCCCGAATGAAAAAAGATGCACTAACTATTTTATCGTCTCGTATTTTAATCTTCAATTCATAAATAATTATTAAATTACACTAAAATGTAATAGCCAGCAAATTAGATCTAATTTAATAAATTTCGGTAATAAATCTGACTTTATCTCTATCAAATCTGCTTCCTATTTCCACTTTGCCAATCGTTTGAAAATGTATTCCCATTTTGCTACAATTCAATTTTGTTAATCCATATAAATTCGTGTTTAATGAGTGAAATTTCCTTAAGTTTATAATTAATACTGTAGTTTAAGTTTTAAGAGTTACTCAAATGAAAAGTGAGAAGTTTAATTAATAACATCATTCTTAGATCAGGGCAAAAAAAACAGTTATAGAATTAGAAAGGACATATTGCCACTTAGGTCTTTTAAGATTTTTATGTGGTATGAATGGCTCGTCTCATACAATATAAAAAATATTTTAATGCGAAACGAATTACGTTATACTATATTATAGTTCTAATATGTTAGTATTTTCTTGTGACTTAAATTTTTAGTTCTTAAAATTTAAGAAAAAAATCTTTTTATTCAATAAAATTACATAGAGTTTTTATATAATTATAAAGGAACTTAAGCAAGGGACAATGTTAAAATCTAAATGTTATCGTTTTTCTTATTACATTTTCTTTTATACATTTTATATATTTCCATTTTTGGAAAATTAGGTTACAATTATTTTTATACTTGTTATTTAATAATTCTTTTTATACGTGCTGGAAAAATCATTTGTTAACAATTCTTATAGTTAATAAATGTGTGTTGTTATATGACTAATGTATGTTTATATATAGCAATGTATGCTTATATATAACTTGTGTGTGGGGACAATGTATAATTATTTATTGCGAATTAAGAACGGTCACGAATGGTCGATAGTTTATTAAATGTAAATGACAGGATATACTTAGAAATGGCTGGTCTTTAACTGCGCACAAATTTTATTACCGGATTATAAGATTCTCTATTTGTGCCAACAACAACACTCCGACCGAAAATGGATACATCAACTGCGCACACAGGTACTAAGTAGTATATAGTACCCGGAACGCCTGACCTGACCTGACCTGACCTGACCTGACCTGACCTGACCTGACCTGACCTGACCTGACCTATATTACTGTATACTGAATTATATATATTTTACTACTATATTTTAATAAATGTATTGAAATATATGTGAAATTGTTGAACTACAAAGCAAATCTATTTTTATTTTACCCATTATTAAGAATGACACAATGAAAAATACATTCTCTTTTTGTTCCACATTATTCATTTTTTTTATTAGAATATTATTAATTGTTAATAATTTGTAGCCAGCCGTCCGTATACCTGCTTATACGTGTGCGCAAGCGAATAGTAGGATTAAGGGTGCCGCACTGGGTCGTAGTTTATGACATGGGATTAGTGCGCAAATAGAAAACTGCGCATAGAAATAAATACGAGAAATGTTAAGATATGAGATTAATTGAAAACTATAGAATTCTTATTTGTTGTTATATTTTTTCTTGTCATTTTCTCTCCAACCTGACCATTTGCTTCTCATTTCGAGCGCTGCAATTTTATGTTTTTCAAAATGCAACTGAAAATAGTCTTTTATTAAAGGGGGAAATTTTTAACTTAAGTATGAGAATTTAAATTATTATAGTTGGTACAGCAAAGAAGTAAAATATTTTTTAAAATTACTGTTGTGAAATCTAAATAGTAAAAAATTGTTACGATTGAAAGTAGACAACATGCACACGTACAACCTACAACAAAGGTCTCAAAATCGGAAGTAATTATTAGCACAATCCTTTATATATATATCCTGTTATTGCAGAATTTATCTACTTCATTTTTATCTTTTTATTTTATAAATATCAAGAAGTTTGGCGAGTATTGAAAATTATTTGTAAATTTTATAAATTATCACTACGGTGTTAAATATTAATATAGAATATCACCCAAATACCGTAACAAGCATTAGTAGCTAGATGTACATTTCAAGCGCTATGCGCCCATCTTCAATAGCACAAGATAAAATTAAATAAAATACCTCTGTCACGAATCGTGATTGATATACTATCAAATAAATAAGTCAACATGACAGAAGTACTTCAAAATTGGCATATAATATGACCTATAAATCTTTTAAAAAACAATACAAATTAAAAATTACAAATTATAAATTAACGAAAATAACAAGAACAGCAAAAAATATTGGTTTGTGAAATCTAAAATAACCAGAAATAAATAAATAAAATAATAATAATTTAAATAATTTAAAAATAGTTTTTATTAAATAAATTAAATAGACAAGATGAAATTGGGCCCGCATCTAAATTCATTCAATTTGATTTAAATTTATGCATGTATATACTTTCATAAGCATTTAATTCGGAATAATTTAAAACATTTTTAAGTAATTTAAGTGAACTAATTCGAATAGGATGACCTGATTCAAAAATATGCTCGGCGACAGCACTTCTATCTTTTCTATTTAATCTGAAATGAGCTAAATGCTCCTTAAATCTAGTTTCGATGGATCTACGTGTTTGTCCTATATATACTTTAGGACAACTAGAACAAGATATTTCGTAAATACCCGATTTTTTATTGAAATCAATCGAATCTTTTGGATTTCCTAGAAAATTAGCAAGACTATTAGAAGTATTATATGTTACTTTAAAATTATATTTATTTAAAATACTATCTAAACCACGTGCAATTATAGGATCAAATGGTAATTTAACAAATTTTGGAGTTGCATTATTACTTTGTTCTAAGCTAATAATATTTTTCATATCTCTAGTTCTTTTAAATTTTCTTAATATGTTATTTATAATTTTAGAAGAATAGCCATTTTGTACTGCAATACTTCGGATATTATTTAATTCAATGTTATATTTATCATTAGATAAAGGAAAATTTAATATGCGGTTAATTAAAAAATTAAAAGCAGCATATTTATGTTGACGACAATGATTTGAATCGTTCCTTATATTGCAGTCCGTATTTGTAGCTTTTCTGTATATATCAAATTCTAATATATTATTATTTCTAATGACTAAAACATTTAAGAAAGGTAACTGATTATTATTTTCGATTTATTATTTTATTTAGTTTTACTTGTGCTACAGAAGATGGGCGCATAGCGCTTGAAATGTACATCTAGCTACTTAATGCTTGTACGGTATTTGGGTGATATTCTATATTATATTTGTAAATTTCACCTTTGAAATATTACCAAATATTTTAAATTATGTATTGTGAGTCTCAATAAAATACATACTCAATTTTGTTGGTATCTGTTTTATTCTTAAATATACATTTTAAGAGCTTGATAATAAACTTAAGAAAAAAAAAAAAAATGTAGGCCGAAAATATAACACAATTTTTAAAGCAAAAAAAAAGGAATTTATTATTAATCTCCATATTCTTATATTTTACACGGAAAAGAACACACAAAGAAACACCTTTTCCCAAAATTATAACGGGTACTGGGCATGAATAAATTTTTCTGTTTATTATAAACGAAGAGAATGGAGAATATGAAAATGCATGCCATTTGGAGAGCACAGGTTTGATAGCGCATTTAAAATTACCTCATATAAAACAAAACGTTCAAAATACATCAACGTAGGAATTTCTATTTCAACGATGAGAAAAATGTTGGGAATTCTGATATGTGTATAATCAAACCATAATCTCCAAAACTGTGCACTGAAATAAACAATTTTATCGAAATTTAATCAGACTCATGAACTCTTGTAGCCTAAAATACAATTCCTTCGAAATTTTTGTAAATCTCATAATTGTCCTGATTTTTATTTGTATCAACGCTTGTACAAGACTATATTTATGTCTTTGTCGGTATTGGTCTGTACCTAAGAAGTGCCAAAGAATGTTAGGAAATTTAATTATTGCCATATTTAAATTTAGCCATACTCGTACTTATGTATTTAATATAATAATAACATAAAAGTAAGTTTTTACCAAGGGGCAATGAGGAACTTATTGGTTGCTATTAGATATAATATTCCAGCAAATTGCTCCATAAGAGATATCTTAATAAAAAATTTTACGTTCAATTAGTTCATTGCTCTGATAATTAATAGCTGCCTTTAGTGAAAGCGTCCAAGAGCTAAAATCCACTATGTTGCCTCATTTCCCTCTTGTAGAATTGTCTGTATCAAAAATATATGTTTCCTTTTTGTATTCATAATAAAGCCATAGAATATGGTCATCAATGTACCACATCTTGAATAAATTATTGTTTTGTTTCTTTTTATACTTATATAATTCTTTATATAAATACTATGTATTTAAATTCAGTATGTATTAAAAACTATTTCATTTATTTCAGGTAGAAAATAAAACGCTTAAATTAACGTTTCCCCTGATGTTTAATCCTGTTACATGGGATGCGCATGCTTTTCCAGTCTTTTTTGGAGGTACTGAAGTTAGTCCTGATGGATTTATTATAAGTGTCCCATCAGTGCAATTGGTATATTTCACAAATACTGACAACAAGAGATACGATAAACGGTAACTATCAAATAACTTTCGCTTAATTAAACGATATTGTTTAAAGCCGTAGAACTTTCAAAACTTGTTCGAATTTTAAAAAGGAATTCCACATAAATGAAAATACCTATTGTTATTCTTACGTAATTTGAATAAGAAAATAAATTTTCATGATCGAGAAAATATGGGAAAATAAATACGTGAAAAATCAACTGTTTTTAAGAATCGCCAAGTATAAATGTGTGTTTGATTCATGTAATAAAATTGCAATTATAAAGAATTGATTGAGCCCTAACTTTTGTTATTCCATATTAAAAGATACCAAATTTATTTAGAACAACTTTATTTATACTATCAAGAGTAGATATATTAATGATTCATTGACTATAGTTTCGGCTATGATGCCATCATCAGAATCAGACCTTTTCCAGACATAGAATTATTGGAAATTACATGTTGCTCAATAAAGTAAACTATTCTAGAATCATTATCAATACGTAGAAATAATAAAAATCCCCATTCAGTTATACTTAATGACCAAACTGATTCTGACGTTAATAAATTTATTTTCAGAGATAAAAAATATTTTTTTGTCGTGAAAAATACAGTTTTAGTCCGCGAAGCACGAACATGTCTAAAAACGCTTGTATTCGTTGAAAGTGGTCTATTCTTCTATTCAATGTAATTGTACATGAGCATCATAGCCAAAACTATAGTCAATGCATCATTAATATATCTGCTCTTGATAGTATAAACAAAGTTGTTCTTTATTTTCTGTCTTAATTACAATTTTTTATTTTGTTTAAATTTGCTTCATACTTTAATAATAACCAAGTAAATGTATACAAAAAACCTTAATATAATATTGTTTCCGTACAAATGTTTTAAATTAATTGTTACGTATTTATCTGTTGTAGTGAGGGATCTAATTCATAGTATATATTATCCGTTTATCCACTTTTTGAGTAAAGAATCGGTAGCATCTTGAATAGAAAATTAAAATTTACAGCACGCCTTGGAAACAGCACGCCATCTGTCGACCTATCCTGTACTAATTCCTTCATCTCTCCATAGCTATTCATCCCACACGTCCTCAACTATCGGACTTACATAATCCAATCTAGGCCTACCTACCCCTTTCTTTCCCTCTACTTTACCTTCTATAACTAATGGCATAAAATCTCTTTATCTAAAAATGTGACCTACTAGCTATCTCTTCTACGCTGTAATACTCTCCAAATACTTCTCTTCTTCCCTACTAAATCTGTTACTTTATCTTCCCAAACAATCCTTCTATAATACCACAGTTCAAATGCTTATATTCTACGTTTCTCTTCTTTTCCTATAGTCCACGCCTCACACTCGTACAATGCTACACTCTGCACACGCCTTCAGTAATCTTTTCCTAATACCCAAGTCCATATTTGATCTTAAAATCCGCTCCCTTTCTACGAATCTTATCCTACCCCGTGCTATCCTACATTTTATATCTACCTTATTCGGTTATTCTACTACTACCTTTGTAATCCTACTTCCATAAGAAAAGTCTGACACTTCTTCTATTTTATCATCTCCTATTGTTATACTCATTTTTCGCTTGCATTCCTTCCTATCACACCTCATCACTTTGGTCTTGCCTATATTTATTTTCATATTATAATGCACTGGTATAAATTAATTAATTTTAACACTTATACCATTGATATTTTAAATATTTTTGTAGATAGGTTTCAATTTTAGTATAGAATATCACACAAATACCTAGATTTCAATTTGTAAAATTAAAAAATTGTATGGAAATATTTGTTTGTTTCTCTTAACAGGAACAATAGAAATTCTTAAAAATCACATTTTCCAATTACAAACGCTGTAAGGGTACATTAAATAGCGTATATTTGGGCTTATTATCCAAATATACGCTATTTAAAAAGCATTTTCTAACTATTTTATATAAACATAAAATGTAGCTCAATACGTAAATTAAATTATTTTTAATATTATAACAAGGAAGAAGTGTTAGAAATTAATTCATAGAAGACTGTGCACACGTAAAATTTTATGTTAATTTAATTTTAATTTTTACATTATAAAAAGAATGCCATTTGATACATGTTATAGTGGGATATATATATATATATATATATTCCAACATTCCAATTGGCTTTCCGTAATTTTTTAAATTCAATCTGAATAAGTATTGTATTATTATACTTTAGATAAATATCGTTTGTAAAGATAGTTTTATATAGTAATATTGTTTAGTGGCATTATTTTATAAAAAGTCGTATGAGTTGCCAAGAAGAGCGGAAAAGAGGAAATTTATTGAGAGTAACAATAACACTTTTTGCTCAAAATGCACGCAACACTTTTTTTAAACAATGTAATTTTATAATAAAGAGAAGAATCATAATACAATTTATTCAAGAAAAAAACAGAACAATGTTATTGTTTACTATCATCGAAATAAACGAAGTATTGAAGATGAGAATTTCATTGTGGCGGCCTTATACAAGAAATATTATATACGATAATCACATTTTCCGACTATATTAAAATATTACTTGTTTAACAATATCTTATGAAAAATTGTGTTCTTTGTCGTATACTTTCTTTTCCCTAACTTTTTGAGGATTAAATTTAAAATTATTATTTTTGTGCCATTTTTTAATGTTCGAGGAATTTTATTCTCGCTGTCACTACTATCTATTTTTTTATATTTATTGCTGCTGTCTAATATATCTCAGGAATATCAACTAGCTTTAGTTTATTTTTTTATAATTAACTCGTTGGTAAGCAAATGTCTTTAGCAGAGTGCATTTTATCTACTTTAATAGATATGATCTTTACGCAAAAAACACGAGATTAAAACATTACTTACTAGAACGATTCCCCAAAAAAATGATAGCTCATCTCATATTTCATCTTTCTATTACATTTATAATTTATTTTTTAGCGGTGTTGCATGGGAAGATATGTTTCTGGACAAAGTGGGTGAAGCACAAGATAAAGGAATGTTTAAACACATTCGGGTAACTAGATTTTCAAGTCGTACCTTAGACAAAGAGCTTGAAAGGAATACGAACTCTGTAATTCCTTATTTTACCTCTACTTTTTTGATAATGGCCTTATTTTCAGTTAGTAAGTATTAAATCTATCGATACCAATTGATCTAGATGACAATCTGTCGTATATTAATCATCATTGTTAAACATAATAACCGTTAATACTATTGCTATTTCAACATTTTTGACAAATAATTGATCAATCTAATTCCATGCAATAACGAGTTTAATTGTCAAAACAATTATAACAATATTGTTAGAATAACAATGAAGATTATAGTACGGGAGAATAACTGAATATAATATGATGACATTAAAGAACTTATTACAAAAAGCATATGCATATATAAATACATCAAAAAATCTATACTGATCTCAAACCAAAAATGCAATATTTTGATTTTAACAAAAGCTACATGAGCTTTATGAAATTTAGTACATTATATATAGCCTTTAAAAATATATTTTTTAACGCTCCTATCACAAAATATTGACTGTTAATTATAAATTGTTAATGTGGGTTATATTATATGTGATTTTGTATTTAGAACGATTTTTCTTGTACTTGATATTTAATATATTGTTATATGTAGTAACTTGTATGATGATGGACTGGGTGCGTTCAAAACCATGGTTAGGACTTCTGGGCAATATAAGCGCTACCATGGCGACGTTATCTGCTTTTGGCTGTTGCATCTATCTTGGGATCGACTTTATTGGGATCAACTTAGCTGCTCCATTTCTAATGATAGGTAAGATCTAGAGTATAATATATTTTATAAAGTATCAAATACGATATTCGTTCCCTTTGAAGTTTGCATAGGTACTGTACTAGGCCCTATCCTTTTTATCATATTTATTAATGATATAACAGCAATTTCTAACAACATTTTATCTAATGCCGATGATACTGCGATTTTTGTGGAGGGAACTAGTTGGATAGATGTATCTAATACAGCATCTAATCTGATGAAGCACGTAAAGGAATGGCTAGATTTTAATCTTTTATCATTAAATAATTAAAAAACATGTTTTATAACTTTCAGCTTCAACAAGAATAGCATTGCAATACTGAGATAATGTACCATTTGAAAACAATTATATCAAAAGAGTAGACTCTTACAAATACCTAGGTATTTATATTGACCAGCACATAAAATGGAATGTACACGTACAACAGTTGGTATTGAAAATTAGAAAGACTATTCGTAAATTCTATAATCTTAGAGAAATCCTAAACAAAAAATTGTTATTTATAATTTACAATGCTCTCGTAGAATCATTGCTAAGATATGGTTTACGAATATGGGGTAGTGTTTACGACGTTGTGTATAAACCTTTACAAATACTACAAAACTATATCTTAAAAATCATTCCAAAAAGGATCGGTTATATTCAACTAAAGCATTATATAAATAGTCAAAAGTTTTGGACGTACGTGGTCTGTATATGCTTGCTTGTATGTATCACATTAATAAGAGCTTGAATCTTAATCTAGTTACAAATTGCTACTCAACCAGACAACAGACAAACCTTGATTTATATATTCCCAGATACAATAATTTATTATGTCACAGAAATTATAATTATTATGGTCCAAAATTTTACAACCTACTTCTAATAAATATAAAAACTTTAAAAAATAAACTTTTTGAAACAACTAGTAAAGAATTTTTAATTCAAAATTATGATGCTTTTGCTCAAATTTTTAAACATTAATATAAATCGGTTAGAAAATATCAAAATTTCAGTTTAAAATTAAAGTTTAAATCTTTAAGATTCACATAAATTAATCCTTATATCATATGTATTGTGACATTTCATAATTCATACCTATTGTGTTTTGTATTTAACATGTTCATTACGAATAATTTGTTCACTACGGCATATAATAAAGCTTGTGACTATATATTTATATAAACAAATAACGCGTCGTCACAAAACAAGTTCATCTCGAACTTAGGTGACACTAATATTGTATAAAATTGTTATAGAATTATGTAAAAGCTGTAAATAATGATGCTTAATTAAATTGAAATTGAAATTGAAATTGAATTTCTGAGAATTATTGAGAGTATATTTGAATTTTCAGGTAAGGCGACACTTTTTCTCTAATTGGCATGGATTAAATATTAATATTAATATATTATATCTATTATATAGGAGTATTATAATATTGATTATATTTTATATATATATATATATATATAGAGGCAGTTTATATGAATTGATTTATGGAAGTGGATCAATATCTGCTCAAACTTGAAGATTATTAACAAAATTATGTTTAACTCCATAAGAATACATGGCGATTACAATAACAGGACAAAATAGTAACCCAAAATATATGAATTGTTCATGAATATGAACAAAAAAACTTGTTTTTACAAAATATTTCAACATTCTTGCTTCATATTACAATATTGCCACTAAATAGCACGTATGAAAGTTAGGAAATGTATAGTAAATGTTTACAGGAAGTATATGAACACGAGCAACCCATTTCAGTATATTTATTTGGTGACTACAACATGCCAAATACAAAATGGCACAAATACATTTAATAATGTTTCATCTTACATATTCTCGTTTTGTCCTCACATAGGATTGTTATAATATATTAATGTGAATACTGTGAATTTAAACTTATGTTAAGTCGATATATTTTTGCGATTAATGTATCCATTTTAAAAATTGTCACTACGGTGTTAAATAATAGTATAGAATATCACCCAAATACCGTAACTTAAAGCATTAAGTAGCTAGATGTACATTTCGAAGGCTATGCCCCCATCTTCAGTAGCACAAGATAAAAACTAAATAAATTTAGCATTTACCTCATTTGAGATTAAATAGAAAAGATAAAAGTGCTGTAGCAGAGCATATTTTTTACTAACTCAGGTCATCCTATTAAAATTAGTTCACTTAAATTACTTAAAAGTGTTTTGAATTATTCCGAGTTAAATGCTAATCTAGAAGATGGAAGGAGTATCTTGAAGATTTATATAAAGGTAGGCAGGACATGGAGGAGCTAGAAAATGTGGAACAGATAGATGAGGATGACTTAGGTCCTAGCATACTTAGGTCAGAGTTTCATAGAGCATTAAATGATTTACGGAATAACAAAGCAGCGGGGATTGATATGATACCAGCCGAATTAATAAAACACACAGGGGAAAAAATGCAGGAGCGATTATACAGGTTAGTTTGTAAAATATATGAGAAGGGAGAAGTACCACAGGATTTTCAGCGTAGTAGAATAGTAACAATGCCGAAGAAAATAGGAGCTAATTTGTGTGTGAACTATAGGACCATTAACCTACTATCACATGCATCGAAGATATTGTTAAAGATTATTTATAGGAGATTAGAAAATAAAGTAGAGGAAAGGCTAGGAGAAGATCAGTTTGGTTTTAAGAAAAACAGAGGGACGAGAGAGGCGATTCTAGCACTAAGAACGGTAGTAGAAAAAAGAAAGAGGGTAGGAAAGGTAACTTGCATAGCTTTTGTAGACTTAGAAAAGGCATTTGACAATGTAGATTGGGACATAATGTTTAGAATTTTAAAAGAAACGGGTATAGATTATAAGGATAGGAGAATAATTTTTAATTTATATAAACACCAAACTGCCTTAGTTAGAATTGAGGGGGAAGAAGAGGTAGCAAAAATAGGGAAGGGAGTTCGGCAGGGATGTACACTTTCACCGTTATTATTTAATCTATATATAGAAGATGCAATAAACAAAGTAAAGGAAGAGTATAGTGTAGGTGTGAATGTACAGGGAGAGAAAATATATATGTTGAGATTCGCCGACGATATAGCTATATTGGAAGAAAGCGAAAAGAATTTAGAAAGGGTATTGAATGGTATGCAGGCAGTATTGACTAGGGATTTTAACATGAAAATAAATATAGGTAAAACTAAAGTGATGAGGTGTGACAAAAAGGAATGCAGTAGAAAAATGAGGATCACAATAGGAGATAATAGAATCGAAGAAGTGTCAGATTTTTGTTATTTAGGCAGTAGAATCACAAAAGATAATCGAAGCAAGGTAGATATAAAGTGTAGGATAGCACAGGGTAGGAAGGCATTCGTAGAAAAAGAACAGATTTTAAGATCAAATATTGACTTGGGTATTAGAAAAAGATTACTGAAGGTATATGTTTGGAGTGTAGCACTGTACGGGTGTGAGGCGTGGACTATAGGAAAGGAAGAGAAGCGTAGATTAGAAGCACTTGAAATGTGGTGTTATAGGAGGATGATGAGGATTGGTTGGGAAGATAAAGTAACAAATGAAGCTGTACTAGAGTTAGTAGGGGAGAAGAGAAGTATTTGGAGAGTGTTACAGCGTAGGAGAGACAGATTAGTAGGGCATATTCTTAGGCATGGGGGGATTATGCAATTTATCATAGAAGGTAGAGTGGAGGGAAAGAGAGGGGTAGGTAGGCCTAGATTGGAGTATGTGAGTCAGATAGTTGAAGACGTTGAGATGAATAGCTATAGGGAGATGAAGGGATTAGCTCAGGATAGATCGGCATGGCGTGCTGTTTCCAACCAATCTTTAGGATTGCGGACTCTTTAACTAACTAAATGCTAATGAAAGTATACATGCATAAATCTAAATCAAATTTAATGAAGTTAGATTCGGGCCCTATTTCATCTTGTCTATTTAATTTATTTAATGAGAACTATTTTTTAATTTATTTTTATTTTATTTATTTTTGATTATTTTAGGTTTGACAAACCAATCTTTATTGTTGTTACTTGTTAGTTTCGTTAATTATTAATTTATATTGTTTTAAAAGATTTATAGGTCACATTACATGCCATTTTTGAAATATTTTTGTCATGTTAACTTATTTATTTAATAGTATATCAATCACGATTCGTGACAGAGGTATTTTATTTAGTTTTTATCTTGTGCTACTAAAGATGGGGCTTAGCCTTCGAAATGCGCATCTAACTAATTAATGCTTTAAGTTACGGTATTTGGGTGATATTCTATACTATTATTTAACACCGTAGTGATAATTTTTAAAATATATAAACAGTGTAAAACAATTGAATCTTATCAGAGATTTGTGCAGCTACGAACTAAATGTTTTCTTCTAACTGATACCTGCTACGCGAATTATATTTCTAAGACAGAAAATACCTTAACCGGCAATCCTAAAAGCTTCTGGGGGTACGTTAAACGGAAAAAGAGAAACAATGACCGACCTACGACGATGCACCTACACGATGAAACTAGTAATAACGGAATACTAACAGCTGAATTTTTCTCGCAATATTTTCATTCAGTACTTCAAGTTCCGATAGGGTTTCGCCCTCTTACTATTATCCGTGTGATGCTAGTATAAGTAATTGTAACATTATTATGAGTGAATTAAAGATAAAATCATTGTCACTCAAAACTAAAGATACGCTGGGACCATATTCCCCAAACATTTCTAAAGTTATGCTCTAATTCGAAAACACTTGCATTATTAAAGTTATTTAATATGTCGATAAGTAATGCAAAAATGCAAGATCTATGGAAAATATGTTAAATTGTACGAATATGGAAATCAGGTGATTAACAAAAAATATCAAACTATAGACAGATTTCAATTATTAATGCTATACCGAAATTATTTGAACACATAATTAAGGAGAAGATTCAAGATTGTTTCAAGAATATATTAATTGAACAACAACATGGATTCACACGTGGACAACAAATCTGCTTTTACTGGAGGATTATATTACGAGAATTATATTTAAGTCAAAAAACAAGTAGAAGTGATATACACGGACTCTTCCAAAGCATTCAATCGAGTGGATCAGAATTTACTGTTAGGAAAACTGAAAGGATATGGTATCAATGCTTCAATGGTTCAACTCTCACTTAAAGAATAGGACACAAATTGTAAAGGCGGGAAGCTTCTTGTTTGAGCCAAGGAATGTAACATTCGGTGTACCACAAGGCAGGGATCTTGGCCCGTTGCTGTGCAACTTATTAATAAATGATAGTATAAACGTGCTAAATCATAGCCAGATACTTCTATTCGCAGATGATATGAAAATATCATCTTCCATTGTTCACGTGGTGATGCTGATATGCTTCAACATGATGTATATGCACTACAACAGTGATGTCTTCGCAATGGCATGGTTTGAATGTCTCTAATTGCAAATCAATTAGTTTCTCCAGATCGAGCAACCCCATTACGACTATATATTGCATTAATAATGAAGCTCTAGAATGTGTTAATCACATTTGATTGCCAACTGAATTATCAGCACCACATTAACGACATTGCTGGGAAACCACTTAAAGTGCTTGGTTTCATAAAGAGAAACACACAAGAGTTTAAATCTATCGACGTTACCAAGAAGCTGTACAATGGTTTATGCCGCCCTATAATGGAATATACTAGTGTGGTCTGGTCGCCACAATCTGATATCTCAAGTAATAAATTGGAGTCTATACAAAATAAATTTTAACAATTTATTGCTTATAAGATGAATATATATTCGGTAAATTTCAAAGTTAGCTCCATATGGAAAATTGAAATATCTAGGATTAAAAGCTGACTTTTATTTCTTATACAACCTACTGAATGGCCGATTTAATTCCTGGAAATTTCTTTCATTAATTAATCTGCATGTTCCACTGAGACAAACTAGACAACGAATACCATTTGAAGTGCCATTGCATCGTACATGTTATACTCAAAACTCGCCCATTACCAGATTGCAACATTACAGCAATCAGTGACCTTGAGAGTAGCGATATGTATTTCACTCGCGAACCGTTCATTCTGAACGGTTCAATCAAATGACGGGCGTACTGTGACGATGTTTTGCAACGACCTATAGGTCACTATGACCTAGTTCGTCAACTATGAACTACATAGTGTACGGTGTACGTATTGATGTACTTGTACTACATGTATACTTGCAGTATAGTATACATTACATATACAGTACTAACATTTATTTAGTGATAAAGTGTGTTGGTGAACGGAACGAAATAGGAAACTCGATGCAATATTGCAACAGCAGCATTGCCGAGCTAAGTCATAATTTATATGTTGGTATCAGATTTCATTTGGAATAATATAATTAATATATTCGCAAGATTAAATATGT
The DNA here is from genome assembly GCA_947310635.1 of Leptodirus hochenwartii. Lineage (NCBI taxonomy): Eukaryota > Metazoa > Arthropoda > Insecta > Coleoptera > Leiodidae > Leptodirus > Leptodirus hochenwartii. The sequence goes on from OX371176.1 coordinate 12,090,477, forward strand.
TCTTAAATATGTCATGCTAAAATAAATTTTTGCAATAATGCAAAAATAAACATCTAAATCTTATAGTTCTTCTATTTCATACTGAGTGCAATGCAATCACTTAATATCAAATCAAAGCTGTGAAGTTCGAACAAAGAAGATTCGGAATAGAAAATATAAATTATAACGCCAAACAAAACGATTCTATCTAGATCATTTTATTATAGTTTGTACATTTAATTTTCAAGTGTTAGTAAAGTAGTAAACATTTTCATCAGTAACTACCAATAAGTATTTTAGAACTTCATATAAATAATCGTGAGTACCTAGAGAAGATTATATTTCTTTATATATATGTTTTGTATAAATTATAAACATTGTTGTGTTTTCTTCCTCATTCTTAATTCAAAATAAGTATTGTAATATTTCAATTTATTTATTGTTTACCATTAAATATTTTTATATTGAGAAGAAAAGAGATTATTTTCAGTATGTGCATGTATTTCATATAGGTCGTGAACTAGTTCATTTTTAAAAGATTTAGTAGTTCACGACCTATAGTTCGTGAACTGTACATTGAAATGAACTACGAACTACGAACTAGGTCCTCAAAGTGACCTACAGTTTACCATCGCTACTTGAGAGAATGATAAATGAATAAATAAATAGTTTTCGTACCTTTAATCTATCCAAATCTATACCCTGGCCATTGTATTTCTGTTATTGTATTGATATCATGTTATTTAACTAATGTTGAGCGAATATTATATTACATTATATTATTGGTAAATTACTACAATCAAGTTAACAATATTGTAATCATGGAGTTATCCGTCAATAAATTAAATATAGAAAATAAATATGGTTAATCATTGGCAATACAGAAAATACAACACTATTTTCAAATATACAAGCTTGAAGAATGCGAATATCACACTTAACGTCAATAGCTATAAAAATGGACAATAGGTCTCATGTTGAACTCCATATACGACAATGCATTGATCCTATTGAATATAGGAAAGGAAAATAAAAGAACAGCTTCGTTAATATCATCAAGAAAAAATATATGAACGATTCATTGACTATAGTTTCGACTATGATGCCATCATCAGAATGAATATCTATTTTTCAAATCAGCGGTTTATATATAATTTTTACAGGCAAATACATTACTCAGATACAATTACATTGAATAGAATTGATTAAGAATAGAATAGACTTTATGTATTTCTAAGGATTCTAGACTAGTTGTGGTTTTACTTTTTTGAGTAACAGTTCAAATTTCCAGTGGTTTTTGATCTGGAAAAGTATGATTACAATTTAGAGCGTGTTCTATGAAGGCTGAATGTGTGTTTTGCATCCGGTATGCTCGTTTGTGTTTTCTAACAATTTCATTAAGCTCCCTGCAAGATAATGCGAAGTGCAGTATATGAAAATGGGTATATTTTCTATTTAAACAAACGATCCAGCATCTAAGTTTCAAAAAGACGTCAAAACTTGTCATAAAGATATTCATATAATCCTATCTCTATCCCAAAAATTCAGAGTTATAACAATGAATCCATCAGCTCCAAAACTATATGGCCTTATTAAAAAAACATAAGGTAGATGCCCCAATTATTCATATACTAATTGCCTTTCGCGTAATCTTTGCAAACAGGTAAATGAAATTATTAGAAACACACAAAAATCATCTCCAAGCATAGCATAAAAAACTCGAGTGAATTTTCCAATAAGTTAAAGAACATATCAACACCAAAAACTTGCAAAGTACTCTCCTTCGATGTTAACAATATGTTTCTAAGTATCCCTAATGATAATTGTTTCTCAATTATTGACAAATTAATCTACAAGAAACGAAAAATTCTTTATTTTTAATTCTATCTATCCTCCTACTCCCAAAACCCCCCAGAAAGTTGTTTTAATTCCCTACCAAAAAACTGCATTCCATAACGTTGCTCAGATCATCTCAAAAATCGATTTAACTGTCTCCTATAGCACTAATAACAAGCTTTCGAACTTACTATTCAACCACAAAGATAAGACGGACAAATTTAATAGATGTGGAGTATATAAGAATAATTGCCAGGAGTGTAATGGCATATACATCGGCGAAATGGATCGAACCTTCCAACAATGATTCCAAGAACACTAACGAGCATACCGGATCCAAAAAACACATTCGTACTTTGCAGAAGACTCTCAAGATTGTAATCATACCTTTCCAGACCTAGAATCATTAGAAATTTTACATGGTGCTCAAAAAATGAAACAATTAACTATTCTTAAATCCTTCGAAATACATAGAACTACTAAGAACTCGGTTATACTTAATGTCCAACCTGATATGTAAAGCTATTTTCTTCAATGTAATTGCACATGAGTATTGTATTTGCCTGTAAAAATTATATATAAACCGCTGATATGTGAAATTGATATTGATTCTGATGATGGCATCATAGTCGAAACTATAGTCAATGAATCATTATTATATTATTTCATGATAATATAAACAAAGTTGTTCTTTATTTTCCTATTTTCTAATATAGACTATCAAAGAGTTATGGCTCAATCAATCTTGTATTTCCTATTGAATATATTAACAATCTTTTAAACCTTCAGAAAAAGAACGAGCGATCAATAATACATTAGATATAAGTCCTAAAATTCTTTGTAACATATTCTTTGTTTTTTAGGTATTGGCATAGATGATACATTCGTTATGTTAGCCGCATGGAGACGAACTTCAATTAAAAACAGCGTACCAATTCGGATGGCCAATACGATGAGTGAAGCTGCAGTTTCCATCACGATTACATCAATCACTGATATGTTCAGCTTTTTTATTGGTGTGTTTAATCCATTTCCTTCCGTTACAATATTTTGCTTATACTCAGGTGAATGAAATTAATATTTTATTACAGTTTATAATGCTAATTTAAGAAATGGTATAATGAAATATATAAATTGACATTGATTGCATCATGAATATATTTAGAACATTAAGCAATTTTAAATGATACTTATTTCAATAATTTGAGGAAGAATTAAGCTACCACTGAGTAACCTCTAAAACTCAGACTTTCTAAATAAATGTAACTGTTCTAAAAACTAGAGATTTTGCAGAATATAATGAGTATTTTTCTATAACAACTAAAACTATTTTCTATGAAACAATCAAGCTATCGTAGCTAAAAAATAAGAAACTATCAAATTGATATTATTAATTTTACGTGATCTCATAAAAACGTATTATCAAATTTAAATCGACTTGAATAAACTGATCTGACTTGACCTATTTTGACTTTACATATTATTAGAGACCGGATTACAGGCACTAAAAAAGTGCCAAAATAGGCGGCAAATAGGCACTAGAAAACTTAAAAAAAGGCGCTAAAAAAGGCATTTATTATTTTCAAAAAAACTCAGACAAGGCATGAAAAACACAGTAAAATAACATTTTTCCATTTTTGATTCTTGGATTCATCTGAACTGCTAATTTTAGGCATTTTGAATTTATTTTCGAATGTATTCGTGCGCTAACTAAACACAGACTGAAGAAATGAAGGGTGAATTATTTATTTGAAATAACAGTTGTTACAAAATAACCACTATTTGTACTTAAGAGTACATTCAGAACGATTAGGGATTTTTCCATTGGTAATGTAGCAATGACACAAACAATTTAGAAAGTTTTTATCATCGAACAAAATAAATTATGGTAAAAAGCAAAATAAATATGAAAAAAAGGAACGAATGCATGAAAAGTGTCGAAATAAGCAAAATGGGCGCTAAACTGAAAAATAGGCAAAATTTTATCAAAATTGTCGAAATAGGCAAAAAAAGGAATTTAAGGCATTTTGACTAAAATCCGGTCTCTACATATTATACTCGTATGTAGAACCGGTAAGAAACTTTTTCCAAAGATATGATTAAAAAACATCAAATTATATAGATATGAAATACACATAAAAGTTTAACAGTGGGTTAAGGTACAATTAACAGTTTTTTTCAACCCTGATTCAAATTTAAAACAAATATTTAAGAATCTAGAATCTAAGAATTCGCTATATTAATCTTATAATGTTGAAGAAAAAATATCTGTAGCACTGAAAATATCGAAATTTTAAATAAAATCAAAATTATTTTGAAAAGTATATATACATATATATATTCCAGCAGAGCCGGGCCTAGAGGTATTTTCATCTGAGGCAGGAGGATAAATTTTCGCACCTATGTATATAGTTTTTTATTTATAATAAGTATTCAATAGAAATAAATAAATGAATCATTTTAGGAACAAAATAAATTTATTAATTATTAAATAAAAAAGTCACAGAACGCAGTAATAGTATAATAGTAGTAGGGATTTAAAATTACACATATTAAAAATAAAGTCAAAACGAAAAACAAAAAAAGTATTACACATGAGATGAATTAGAGTATTACAAAATTTTCAGTAATTTAATTTGATAACAGAGACAAAATAATATCAATAATGCTTATATAAATAAAGGCCCAATATAAAATCTTTTTTTAAGATTTATTTTTCTTGCTTTTAGTGAAGCAATTATTTTATCAAAATTAATATGTTTTGTAAATTCCTGTTCGATTGATAAAATTGCCATATTTGACAATTTTTCCTGAGCAAGTGACGATCTTAAATATTTTTTGATAATTTTTAGTTTACTGAAGCATCTTTCACCCGAAGCTACAGTAATAGGTTTAGACAGTTTAGACATATTCGTACCATACCGCTTTCGAGGGCGATATCATACGAAGAAACGAGTATATCGAGCGAGAGCGTCCGACGCAAATCGTTAGTTAGCTAACGAACATTTGTTCGTTATGAGCTAAGTATTTGAAGAACATTGCAGGATACACTTGGCTTTTTAGTTATTTTTTATTTTGCAATTTATTAATTTTCATTTTTCTGTATTTTCAAGTGCCTTGTTTGCATCACCCTTGTCCCGGCTCTGTATTCCAGTATTTGTTAAATTAAGCATTTACAAAATGATGATGATTGGACGTGTTTCTGCATAGCAAATTTTAAATGATATATATAAAATATATATATGAAAACTGTATGAAAATTATGAAGCATGTTGTTAATAATAAACGATATTTAAGAGCGTAAACATATCCAATGCTCTTCTAACAATTGTTTAACTCTCATTCATTGTTTGCTCCGCATTTTTCCCTTAGATTCCAATAACGGTGATAAGAACGATAACTGTTTTATTAATTACAATATTTAATTTATTAATTTCCATTCATCTTTATCTTCCATTCACCATTAACTTCGGTTTATTCCATTTCAGGAGTCGCTACTATATTTACATTCATTTGGCATATCACGTTTTTCTCAGCATGCATGGCGATATCCGGTTATTGTGAGCACAATAACTTACATGCATTAACTTGTATGAAGGTGCAACCAGTGTCAAAAGCAAGTATGTGCTTACTTTCAATACATTGATATAATTATATTTACAAATCTAAATTGTATTTTTATGTAGAAAATAGATCTTGGCTGTATAGAGTATTTTGTTCTGGTGGTGTTAGTGCTGATGATCCTGATAATCCTGAAGACAATAATGAGCATAAGCTGATGGTGTTCTTCCGCGACCACTTTGCACGATTGATCAATAATAGTTACATGAAAGTGGTTATCATAGCCGTCTTTATTATGTATCTAATTGGGGCTAGTTATGGCATAACGCAAATTGAAGAGGGACTTGAACGAAGAAAAGTAGCCAAACCAGATTCTTATTCTGTTGAGTTTTTTGATAGAGAGGACGACTATTTTAGAGAATTTCCTTACAGGTATTTTTATATTTATTACTTTATTTTTAAAGATTAACAGGAAAAATATAACAATCACCTAATTACACATCAATTCAAATAAATATCAACACTCCCTTTATTAGATTTAATTTTTCAGTTAAAAAGTGTCAAAAAAGCAACACGATTTTACACGACTACGGGCAATTCGATTTTTTTTTTGTTTTTTTGCAGTCTCTTATTTTTGACATTTTATTAGTTAAAGAGTCCGCAATCCTAAAGATTGGTTGGAAACAGCACGCCATGCCGATCTATCCTGAGCTAATCCCTTCATCTCCCTATAGCTATTCATCTCAACGTCTTCAACTATCTGACTCACATACTCCAATCTAGGCCTACCTACCCCTCTCTTTCCCTCCACTCTACCTTCTATGATCAATTGCATAATCCCCCCATGCCTAAGGATATGCCCTACTAATCTGTCTCTCCTACGCTGTAACACTCTCCAAATACTTCTCTTCTCCCCTACTAACTCTAGTACAGCTTCATTTGTTACTTTATCTTCCCAACCAATCCTTATCATCCTCCTATAACACCACATTTCGAATGCTTGTAATCTACGCTTCTCTTCCTTTCCTATAGTCTACGCCTCACACCCGTACAGTGCTACACTCCAAACATATACCTTCAGTGATCTTTTTCTAATACCCAAGTCAATATTTGATCTTAAAATCTGTTCGTTTTCTACGAATGCCTTCCTACCCTGTGCTATCCTACACTTTATATCTACCTTGCTTCGATTATCTTTTGTGATTCTACTGCCTAAATAACAAAAATCTGACACTTCTTCGATTCTATTATCTCCTATTGTGATCCTCATTTTTCTACTGCATTCCTTTTTGTCACACCTCATCACTTTAGTTTTACCTATATTTATTTTCATGTTAAAATCCCTAGTCAATACTGCCTGCATACCATTCAATACCCTTTCTAAATTCTTTTCGCTTTATTCCAATATAGCTATATCGTCGGCGAATCTCAACATATATATTTTCTCTCCCTGTACATTCACACCTACACTATACTCTTCTTTTACTTTGTTCATTGCATCTTCTATATATAGATTAAATAATAACGGTGAAAGTGTACATCCCTGCCGAACTCCCTTCCCTATTTTTGCTACCTCTTCTTCCCCCTCAATTCTAACTAAGGCAGTTTGGTGTTTATATAAATTAAAAATTATTCTCCTATCCTTATAATCTATACCCGTTTCTTTTAAAATTCTAAACATTATGTCCCAATCTACATTATCAAATGCCTTTTCTAAATCTACAAAAGCTATGCAAGTTACCTTTCCTACCCTCATTCTTTTTTCTACTACTGTTCTTAGTGCTAAAATCGCCTCCCTCGTCCCTCTGTTTTTCCTAAAACCAAACTGATCTTCTCCTAGCCTTTCCTCTACTTTATTTTCTAATCTCCTATAAATAATCTTTAGCAATATCTTCGATGCATGTGATAGTAGACTAATGGTCCTATAGTTCTCACACAAATTAGCTCCTATTTTCTTCGGCATTGTTACTATTATACTACGCTGAAAATCCTGTGGTACTTCTCCCTTCTCATATATTTTAAAAACTAACCTGTATAATCGCTCCTGCATTTTTTCCCCTGCGTGTTTTATTAATTCGGCTGCTATCATATTAATCCCCGCTGCTTTGTTATTCCGTAAATCATTTAATGCTCTATGAAACTCTGACCTAAGTATGCTAGGACCTAAGTCATCCTCATCTATCTGTTCCACACTTTCTAGCTCCTGCATGTCCTGCCTACCTTTATATAAATCTTCAAGATACTCCTTCCATCTTCTAGCTTTTTCCTTATTTTCTGTGAGTTCCTTACCCTGCTTATCACATATAATGTTACCCTTTGGTTTTACTTTAGAAAAATGTGACTTAATTTTCCTGTAGCCCAAATCTACTTTACCTCTTCTCATATCCTCCTCAATATCCTCACAATTTCCTTTTATCCACTCTTCTTTCGCTAGCTTGCATTTCCTATTAATTAAGTTCCTTAGTTCCTTATATTTTTTCTATCCTGCTTCTGTGTTTCCAATTTTAATTTTCCTTCTTGCTTCTATCATTTCAACTATTTCTTCCGTGATCCATTCCCTCCTACCTGCCCTTTTATTAACTTTAGCAAATTTTTATTGGTGACTTACATAAATTTCATAACTACAGCATATAAATCCATAATAATTTCTTTAGCATTTACGTATAATCGTATAAAAGAAATGAATATATGTTAAAATTGGGCGGAACGAATTTAAGCATCTTTATCGAAAACTAAAATCACATCTTTATATATATTTTTTATGCAAGATTTATTTATTATATTTATTAATCCTCTAATAATATGTTAATTACTAATTATGGAATAGAACAATAATTACACGAATAGAAACATTTTATAGGTATAATGTAAAATTAGGAAGGAATAATAAATTTAGCATTTAGCTCATTTCAGATTAAACAGAAATGATAAAAGTGCTGTAATCGAGCATATTTTTGAATCAATCATCCTATTCAAATTTGTTCACTTAAATTACTTAAAAGTGTTTTGAATTATTCCGACTTAAATGCTTATGAAAGTATATACCTGCATAAATCTAAATCAAATTTAATGAATTTAGATTCAGGTCCAATTTCATCTTGTTTATTTAATAAGAACTATTTAAAAATATTATTCTTTTTTGGTTATTTTAGGTTTGACAAACCAATGTTTATTATTTTAAAAACTATCACTACAGTGTTAACACTTCTATATTAATATTAAATATTAATATAGAATATCACCCAAATACCGTAACAAGCATTAAGTAGCTAGATGTACATTTCAAGTGCTATGCCCCCATCTTCAGTAGCACAAGCTAAATAAAATACCTCTGTCACGCATCGTGATTGATATGCTATTATATATAATAATATATACTATTATATATAATAATATATACTATTATATATAATTATATATACTATTATATATAATAATATATAATAGTATATCAATCACGATTCGTGACAGAGGTATTATATTTCGTTTTCATCTTGTGCTACTGAAGATGGGGGCATAGCCTTCGAAATGTACATCTAGCGACTTAATGCTTTAAGTTACGGTATTTGGGTGATATTCTATACTATTAATATATCCAATTTAATGATGTAACATTATTATTTTTATGCAAATTAATTACTAATTATTGTCATTATAGAGTTCAAGTAATAGTAACTGGTGATCACAATTACTCTGATCCACATGTACAACATGCCATTGAGAATTTAACGCAGACATTTGAAAACACTTCTTACATTTCAAATACCTTATATACGGAGTCATGGCTGCGTTCATGGCTTCAATATGCGGAGAGAAATCAAGATTATCTTAATATTACACTAACAAACGAAAAGGACTTTATTGCTGCCTTAAAAGAGGTATTTCTTAATAATTATATCTATGTAATAATTATATGCAACAATTCTCATTTATCTGACTTTTTAGTATTGGTTATTTCCAACAAATACGTTTTCGTTGGATGTAAAATTCAATGATGATGGTGATAAAGTTATCGCTATGCGGTTTCTAATACAAGCGGTTAATATTTCTGGTACTGAACATGAAAAGGAAATGGTTAGAGCGCTTAGAAAAATTGGACACGAATCACCATTAAATGTTAGCGTATTTCACCCTTATTTCATATTCTTTGACCAGGTAATTAAATTTGCATAACTATACTATAACTACGAATTGTTTAAAACTGTACGTATCTTTCGTTCATTCTAGTTTGAGTTGGTTCGACCACTTTCGATTCAGAACATCGTTATTGGCGCATGCGTTATGATGGTGATATCGTTCCTTTTTATACCGAATGTGCTGTGCTCGCTTTGGGTTGCATTTAGCATCGTATCTATTGAAACTGGTGTTATTGGTTACATGGCATTATGGCACGTTAACCTAGACTCAATATCTATGATAAATATTATAATGTGTATTGGATTCAGCGTGGACTTTACGGCTCACATATGTTACGCATATTTGTCGTGTTCCGCTAAGACTCCAAAAGAGAAGGTCCGAGAATGCTTATATGCATTGGGATTGCCTATATTTCAAGGTGCTATTAGCACGATTCTAGGAATTGTTGCGCTCCTCTTGGCCCGAAACTACATATTTTCAGTATTTTTCAAAATGGTATTTTTAGTGGTATTCTTTGGTGCTATGCACGGTTTGTTCTTATTGCCAGTTTTATTATCGCTGTTTGGTCCAGGTTCGTGCAAGCAAATAAAATCCGAAGAAATCCACAAGCAAATAGCAATAGATAAAATCCTACCACAACCTTACAGTATACCACATCCACAATTCACACTAAATTCGAATCAGTCCTCAATGCAGCAGATCCCTAATGATTTTGCCCAATATAAGCAGAACGACATAGAAAAAGATATGGGATTAGGAACCTCAGAGGAAAATTCAAGTGAATCAGGTTCGCAAAAGTCACATAAAAACGAACAAATCTCGTGTAAGAACGGTAAAAAAATGTGTTTCAATCAAAGCGAGTTTCACACATCAGATATAACGGATATGTATACTGAACAAAAAAGTGCTAAGAATAGAGACTGCTACCACATTAATGGCAATAACAGCTGCGATATGAATGGAAGATATATAAGCTACGACGAGAGCCGCATGAGACAAGTCAAGTCCGCACCTCAGTCAAGAAATACCTCGCAAACGTCATCCCAAAGTCGTCCAAAGACTAATTATAATGTGAAAAGCCGTTTGAAAACTCCATATTTTTAACATAGGTGGAAACATAGAATATTACATTCACGTAGTTATTTGTCAATGTTTTGATCCGCAGACAAAATAATTAACGCTTGATAAATAAATATTTCCTATATTGTTATATTGTTCTGTTTGCCGATCAATGTTAGAATATTAAATTGTTTAAAGAGTGTAAGTGTAAGTGTGCTTTAAAAATTTGATTTATTAGTCAATAATTTTAATTACTTTTTTATGTACATGAATATAAATTTAAGAGTGACGTGTTACCCGAATATCATGCATAATTACATATTTTTATAATAACACCTTGTGGACGTGTCCAAAATTATATTTTTAGATCGTACGAACTGTAAATTTATTACATTTGTATACATATAAAAATAGGGATAAGATTAAAACAAATGTAAATATATCGAAGTTTTATTTTCTATAACATGAAATATACACATCATTTGTATCCATATAATAAAAACTCTACCATATATCCTTACACTAACTATACCTTTGCCATTATTAGAAAACATAACACAGAAACTACTCTAAATACTAAAAATAAATTGATTCTAATGATATTGTAAATAGTAGTATATAACATAACCCAAATACCATAACTTAAAGCATTAAGTAGCTAGATGCGCATTTAACTTAATGCTTTAAGTTACAGTATTTGGGTGATATTTTATACTATTATTTAACACCGTAGCGATAATTTTTAAAATTGATATTGTAAATATTTAAAATAAATCAGAAAATGTTTGTATTCCTTAAAAATTTCAATTAATTTATTTACACGTTTTTAAATTGGTACCATAAAAATGGTTACATTCTATTTATAATGATTGTATTGACGAAAGTTTCGATTGGAGTTAAATTAAATTTTGAAATATTAAAACTAAAAGAAAGAGAAATGTTAATCTGTCTCCCCGCCCTCTCACTATATATATATATATATAGTTATTGAACACATTGTCATTTTTAAATTGTGTATTTTGTGAATTTTTCTTTTTCAGAAGTGTTCATTAATTTAAGTGTTAGAATGTTTACTGCTTTGTTCAAAAATATTTATAACATTTTTGATTTTCTATATACAGTGTTTCATATTGTCGATTTCGGTTTTTCTTTATATCCATATAATACAATGATCCGAAGCACTCTTTATATTACATACTAGATAACAACATTAACGTTCAACATTCTATATTAATATTATTAGAATTCAAAGAAAGAATGTTTGTGAATTGGTTATCAGTTTTGGATTGGATATGTCGAATAATAACGTTTATAATATGTTTGTTACTGCGTCCTTGTCAAGTAGCCAGTCAGAAAATATAATTTTACCATTTCATAATTCTTATACTTAAAACAGTTAAAGCATATTTACAGTTTGTAATATTTCATTATCACTACTCCAAAAAGAGTATGTAATTAATTGTTGTGAACCAAAGAAACTCAGGGTTAGATAAGCGATCCCATAGTAGAAAGCATAAACAGAAAATTTATGTAAAACAAATAAGCTAAAAAAGAATATATTATCAGTATTTAACTCTGTTTATAAAATAATCTTTTTCATACTTACAAATTCAAGTACATTCTCCAAAATGGTATTGATTTTGGATTTTCTTTCAAGCAGTATTTGCGGGCGCCCAATACAGCGGTTGTCATGTAATCGTCGATATCGAATTTTACATTTGCCATAAAAAAGACTTCCTGGTCATCTGCGTGTAAAGCATCCGTTAATGCCACTGCATTTTTATTTTTAAATTGCCATTCTCGTAAAGTAAAATACTGAAGAACGTCCAAACCAACAGAAATTTTATTTTGAACTCTTATCATGCTAAAACAAGAATTCATTTTTATTCTCATGTACATTGCTTATGCAGTAAATAATATATATTGGCATGGCCTCATTATTGATGTACTGAATTCTCAATGGATGTTCATATTTTTAGGTCCAATATTAAGTCTCTCAGAAAAAAAATTCTGCAATGATATCTTTCGGTCTGTATTTTAATCTGTCGGTAAACGTCTAAGCTATTTAATCAGTTCTTAACATATTTGGAACTTTACATTCTATTGTCACTCAAGAGAACTAAATCATTCTTCGTCTATATTGACAATCGGCAATGGAAGCGACTTTCAGAAGCCAGTTTTATATAATGCATCAAATTGCGTAACTTCTTGCATCTAAGGTAATTGGTGTCACAAAAATAAATAACAGATTTATAAAAGTGATCTTTGTGATTTTCTATAATTGTAGTTTGATAATTATTGACGGGATTTAACATATCTGTCCCATCCTTCCTCTAGGGTTTTTGTATTATAAAATTAATAACTTAAAATTTTCTCATAAACGTCAAGTTCAAATTAAAGTAAAGCTCAAATATATGTACGCAACAATAAAAAAATAAAGCTTAAGAGATATTTCTGGTTGTTTCGCTAATTTTTTAGTAAGAATGTAATTAAGAAATAAAAACTATAACGAATATAGACCAATTTCTTATCCTTTTTATTTTATATGCATGAATATGTCCAAGAGACAGTAAATTAGACATATAATGGTTAAATTTCAAAATATATATACTTACAATTTCTTCTGCATAAATATTAACAATAGAAAGTCTATGAAGTATGCAGGTAATCTTTGAAAAAAGAACAATATCAGCTTATGAACATAGACATTGGTTCTTATATTGCCATCTGGATACCATAACATCCATTCAAAAGGATATTTATACATTATTTTCTTTCCCCTTTCTAGTACTTGTCCCCACGTTATATCAATTATATCTCGAGATTGTGTAATATTATATACAGGAGTTTCTGAAAATCTGAAAACATAATAGAAAAAATTTATGGTTGAAAAAATAATCGGTCTCAACACAAGAAATAATTCAAAACTATTCTCAACGGGGGTGAATATATTTTTAGAATATCAAAAAAACCGCAATACACAAAATTTACAAGCTAGATGCGCATTTAAAATGCAAAGTAAATTAGACATCTTGATTAGTATAACAATCTTAGTTAGTTAATTATAAGTCCCCGTCATCAGTTATTCATACCACACATCCTCTACGATTTGATTTATGTACTCTAATCTGGGCGTACCTACCCCTTCTTTCCTTCTACTCCATCTCTACTTCTATTTCAATTATCCGCTGTAATTATAATTCCTAAATAACAGAAGCCTTCTTCCATCACTTTCTATTGTAACATTTATCTTTCGCCTGCTTTCCTTCTTGTCACATTTCATTATTTTGATCTTGCATATATTTATCATAGTACTTATTATAATTATAATCCCTAGTAATCATTACTTCCTGCATATCATGTATTACCTCTTCAAAATTGTGCCTTCTTTCTTCCAAGCTATATCGTCGGGAATCCTTAATATAACTATTTCTTCTTCCAGAATTTTCATGCCATACTATATTCTTCTTTAAGCTTATTTATTACATTTTTTATACACAGATCGAATAATAATCACTAAATATACATCGCTGTCTGACTCCTTTTCCTATTCTTGCTGCCTCTTCTTCCGCTTCAATTCTAACTAGAACGGTTTGATATTTATATTGAAAATAATTCCACATTATCGATTGCTTTTGAAGTTAAACTTCTATAGGCGCGGTAGGGCAAATTGGCCTCAACGTCACGAAAAGTAAACACGCTACGCGCATGCGCCACGTGTACTGTGTGTATACGTAGCATAAGGCAACCAGTAGACGCTTGCGTATTTTATTATATATTACATAAACACAGCTTAATCTTTTAGCTAACAATTTCCATTGTGTGAAAAGTGAAATGGAGAAAAAGACAAGTACAGATAGAGTCCGAGCCTTTAGAGAACGAAAGAAAGAGAATAAGCCGCCAAGAAAGTACCAACAAGTACCTTGGAAAGAAGTAGAGAGTATCGAGCCAGGCAAAGGGCGTTAAAGAAACACGGTGGACAACACAACATTCCAACGACCTAAAATACACTGGATGAATCGATACCGTCGTTAAGTGAGGACACAGTGAGTGGTATAGAGAATTTGAATACCAATGATTCAGGCGTGCCGTCTACACGTGAAGATACACGCGGTGTGACAGATCAACGAAATGAAACTGATACAGCTGAGCCATAGATAAATAGAAATGCACCCACTAGTGCATCATACACAAAATTTACATTCTTTCAACCTGCTCATCGCGTATTTGATAAACAATTGTTCTATAATCCGCTAGGTACAGTGTGTTCTATATGTGATTGAATATGGTTTAAGAACGATGTGAAACCTGTTGATCTTAAGCACGAGCAACTTTTACATACTGCGTTTCCAGCCATTATCATTGAAGATATGATAGCGTCCAATTCATGTCGAAATGCTCTCACTGGGAATACCATTCCAATGCTATCGAAGTCAAATGGTTTTGTCTACCCAGAATTACCTGGTCATCTACCAAAATTAGATTTAGTGTCAGAGAGGTTAATTTCACCCAGAATTCCATTTATGCAAATTCGACGTTTACGACATGTACATGGTCAAAATGGGATTTATGGGCAAATTATTAATGTTCCAATATCTGTGAATACGATGGTGAATCATTTGCCAAAAGACATTGATGATGATCATTGTATTAATGTCCACATAAAAGAAGAAAAATACACAGATCGCGTTATTTAATTGGTTTGGTGAGAAAAAGAACTATAAAAATATGGCTGCAATATTTAATCCCAACTCCTCGTTATAGACTGTACGACATCACAGTTAATAATGCATTCTTTGATGATCAGAGTGTCAATCAAAATCAATCAAAATCAAAATCAAATCGTTAGCAAATGAAAAAAAAAGCAATGCATAAAATCAACTTTTCCTAGGAGCTAAGAAGTTTCACTTCTAGCGCGCGAGAGTCTCACGCATTTTTTTAAATTTCCGAAAGCTATATATAAGTTGAATCTATTATTCTTTTTTCTGTTACTCTTCTTAGCGCTAAAGTAGTCTTCCTCGTTATGTATATCTTGAAAATATATAGGTGTTCGCTAGCCTTTCTTTCACTCTATTTATCTGACCTACACTTCTTAGCTCCTCCATTCCCTGTCTACCTCTATATAAATCTTTGAGATACTCCTTCTAACTTTGAGCTTTATCTTTTTTTCCTATGGGCTTTACTTATCAAATATCGCGATTCTAGTATAACAATTATACAAATAAAAGACTTTTACAATAAAATGTATAGCGTTTCCTTTAGCCGAAATGTTTAAAGCAACTTATTTTATAGTCTTTGTCTGTAACTGTTGCCGCTTAGGTTTTCCCTGAATTGAGCTTATAAGTTAATAAAAAGTGTATGGGCTGGCCATAATGATTACGGCTACGTAAGGATGGGAGAGCCTTCAGCGCTCATCCTTAAAAAAAAATTATTCTATATATTAAAATATCTTTGGTCAACTTTATAATGATTTTCTAGCCATTTGAATGAATTAATATCAAAATATTTTTCGCAGAATCCTGAAGAACCACAGATTTATTACAACTGTTAAAATTTGACTAATATTATGTGGAAAATAATATTGCGTAGACACGTTTAGCATAATGAATAGAACCTATTTGCGTTGACATCATTCATGCAGAGGGTAAATAGAATTGAATTAATATCGCTGTCTTATAAAAATATGTATGCATATAATTTTTAATCAAGAATACGTAAATCAACGCTTATTCACAGATTGAAATGAAAAATCGTGGAAAGCTATAACAAAACGTTTCTATTATAGAATATTGAAACATTATAAAGTACTGCAGTTAAATCAGTGGTTACCGCCCCTTTCACCATAATTGTATTGAAAAATACAAATACGTATTTCGACAGCCAAGCTATCTTCTTCAGTATATACACTGTATACAGGGTATACACAATTAGTGTATCTTCTTACTATCTTCTTCAGTGTATCTTCTGTGTATCTTCTTCAGTGTATATACTATATACAGGGTATACACAATTAGTGTTTTTATTGAATAAGACAGCTTCGCTGTCGAAATAAGTATTTATATTTTTCAATACAATTATGGTGAAAGCTGCGGTAACCACTGATTTATTTCTGCTCAACAGAAAAAAGCACAACACGTTACATCAGTTAAGTCAATTATAGTGTTTGGATCTGTAGGGTATTTGATGACATTTGGTGATTGTTACCAAAAAGTGTGGTAATACGGCTAGACTCCCTTTATATCAGGCACAATAATTACAATTTAAATAGAAAGTAAAAATCTGCAACAAAATACTTACGTTTGGGTACCACGTAACCAAGCAATAGTAATGAGAGCATTAATAGCAATATCAACTGGTATCACCTCTGCATGATTGCCAGCTTCCACTAACATGGAGCGGAGTACACCCTTGCCGGCCGCCACGATGACACCCATCGGCCCATTAAGCGAGTCCACCCAGCCGGGACATGGTTCCTGCAAGGACGGTATCACGATGGAAGGTCGGGTTAGGGCCATAGGTAACTCGGCGCCGGCATCCCATGCCACCGTTTCTGCTAATCGTTTGGAGAATGTATACGAGTTTGGATGTGGAGCTATCAATCTGTTCACATTGAAATATTTATAATTATATACAGACATTTGTAATAGCGATCTTATTTAAAAATCGAATATTTGTCTATATTTGGATATGGTGAACAAAATATACACATTTTTTATAGTAGTTCTTTTCACGCATATATATATATATATATATATATATACATCATTGTACATTTGTTGAAGGCAATAAAATTCGCCCACAATACAAATGATGTCAGAATCAATTTGTTCTTACATAATCACTACATACTAAATAAAGCTCAAAATAATATACAAATTCCGAGTTTTAAGAAAAAAGTATTAAGCCAATGCTCTCTATATTATTACGCGAGCAAGCTTTATAACGAATTTCCAGGAATCGGTGAAAGTTCAGAACTATAGACAATTTAAACTGATCATAAATGATTTTATGATAAGTCATCAAGATTTATTTACCAACAAATATTTTTCAAACTAAAAAAAATTTTTAACATTCATAATATGTTGTAGTTATTAGGTATTCTCGGACAATTGAAAATGAAAACACCTTCTTCTAAAGCGACGTTTAGAAATGTATTACAATTTCATCCTCAGGCTATAAATTAAATTAAAATTGGAACATTACATACTCTGTATTATATACATCTCTATAATCCTACTACTATATGTTAAGCAATTTTTTCACAATTTACCATGTTGTTTAACTGTATTTATTTTTATTTTTTATTATATATTAATTTTAAAAACATCTAATATATTATTTTAAAAGTTAATCACTACGGTGTTAAATTATAATATAGAATATCACCCAAATACCGTAACAAGCATTAAGTAGCTAGATGTACATTTCAAGCGCTATGCGCCCATCTTCAGTAGCACAAGTAAAACTAAATAAAATACCTCTGTCACGAATCGTGATTGATATACTATCAAATAAATAAGTTAACATGACAGAAGTACTTTAAAATTGGCATATAATATGACCTATAAATCTTTTAAAAACAATACAAATTAAAAATTACAAATTACAAATTATAAATTAACGAAAATAACAAGTAACAGCAAAAAATATTGGTTTGTGAAATCTAAAATAATGAATTTAATGAATTTAGATTCGGGTCCAATTTCATCTTGTCTATTTAATTTATTTAATAAAAACTATTTTTAAATTTATTATTATTATTTTATTTATTTATTTATTTATTTTTGTTTATTTTAGATTTCACAAACCAACATTTTTTGCTGTTACTTGTTATTTTGTTAATTTATAATTTGTAATTTGTAATTTTTAATTTGTATTATTTTTAAAACATTTATAGGTCATATTATATACCAATTTTGAAGTACTTCTGTCATGTTGACTTATTTATTTGATAGTATATCAATCACGATTCGTGACAGAGGTATTTTATTTAGTTTTACTTGTGCTACTGAAGATGGGCGCATAACGCTTGAAATGTACATCTAGCTACTTAATGCTTGTTACGGTATTTGGGTGATATTCTATATTATCTAATATATTACCTTTATCAGAACTAATCATTTAATTCATAAACTTTATCATTGATCACGACTGTCTCTTGATCGTTAACAGATAACCACATATTAAAAAGGAATATTCCTACCATTTACAATTCTCCTATGTTGACAAAGTTGACACCATTCTGTTGACAAAGTAACACGTACATTTTTGCTAAAATTGTTAAACTATTATAATATCTATGAATCTCTTAAATATATAGGTTCACTTACTACATCAATTTTGTTATACCATAATTTGCTTATATAGTATTCATTTATACTATGATTATCTTAATATTATAAGAATAAATTCATCTACAATGTTAATAGTAACAAAATGAAATGTCAACAATGTAGCAATTGTTACACCCCCTTGTCTGTAAGATTGCCTATATAACTCTCCAATGAACAATTTAAATAAAAAACCTCCTCCTACTACTATAATTCTAATATTCTCAACAACTCAACATTACCCACAAATAAAAAATAAAATACAATTACATATTTTTGATTATTAAATTATAACTATTGTGTAGATTAAAAGTATCTGATCTCAAATTGCAAGTGTTCTTATGTTTCTTTATAAAAATCATTTCACTCACATTTCTTTTAAGCCAATTATTCTCCACATCTAGAATTTTGACATTGTCTATATTGAAATCAAATTTGTGATTATTGTTAATCGAGTGTGTGCTAAGAGCCGTTTTTTCTACTTTTCCATCATCTTTACAATCATTGTTGTGCTGTTGCAATCTTTTCTTCAAATATTGTTTAATATATATAAAATATATATATATTATATATATTATATATAAAATATATATATTATATATAAAATATATATATTATATATATTATATATTAATATATATTGTTCAAATATTGTTTAGTTTGACCAATATAACAGCTATTACAATCTATTTTATATTTAATATTAGATTTCTTATCTTTTTGTGTTACTTTTTGTGTTACTTCTTAGACAGTCCTGATCAATGATAAAGTTTATGAATTAAATGATTAGTTCTGATAAAGGTAATATATTAGATGTTTTAAAATTAATACATAATAAAAAAATTAAATAAATACAGTTAAATAACATGGTAAATTGTGAATAAATTGTTTGACATATAGTAGTAGGATTAAATAGATGTATATAATACAGAGTATGTAATTTACCAATTTTAATTTAATTTATAGCCTGAGGATGAAATTGTAATACATTTCGAAACGTCGCTTTAAAAGAAGGTGTTTTCATTTTGAATTGTCGTAGAATACCCGATAACTACAACATATTAATTTATTACGGACGAGAACTAAGATAAATTCATAATAATAATAATAGGTTATTCTCTTCCATCAAGAACAAAAAGTGTAAATAGAATAAATAAATAAATTAATTAAAATAAGTTATACTATGTATTCCGAGCTGACTCACATAGGATATAAATCCTACGAATGCCCATTTTCCTTTCGTTTAATTTAAAAAGAAATTATTATTCATTTCAAATTATTATTATATATTAGTATAAACTTAAATATTATTATATATTAGTATATTACTTAATAATTATCAAAAAACACAAAACACCTACATAAAATGTACTCAAGTTTATATATAAATTAACTATAAGTTGTTAAATTTTAGAAATGATTGCAATTTTGTAAGGGAACTTAGACATTTATGATATCTTTGTACAATAAACGAAAGAAAAATAAATACATTATATATATATATATATATAGAGAGAGAGAGAGAGACAGAGAGAGAGAGAGCATTCTAAAACTTACTTATCCTTATTAGCATCTAGTTCAGATGGACTGACAGTTTCTACCATTTTAATTGCATCATATGGATTTTGGTTGTCTGGATACATTTTTTCTTCTAAGACTTTAATATCACAATGGCAAAATGCAGTAGATAGATGCACAACACTCTAAAACAACACGAAATAGCTATAAATGATATAACTGTATTTTGCTTTCTTTTGCATGCTATTTTTTTACTTTAGTTGCTACATTACCTTTAAATTTATCATTTTCTTGCACAAATCGAAAACTCTTTGGGTACCTAAAGTATTTTGCAGTACAGCATCCTTGATACCCGATTCCAAACGTAAAGATGCTGCCATATGATATACAACCGATATCTCCTTAATTAACAGCTGGACGTCAGCCTTTTTGATTCCTAAATCCTTATCAGACAAATTTCCTTCAATAATGAACAATTTGTTTAAAGCATTTGGATTATTGGTTCGAAGATTCTCGAATACCTAAAAAATAAAAAGATTACGAATTATTGTTGTCCCTTGAATGAAATATTGCATATACAGTTTAATGTATAAAACTTGAATATGAATGTTAGAAAATATGCTGTATTGAATTATATATTATCTTATTTTTCTACATGCTTTAGTTTGGTACATTTCGTATAAATCAAATATGAGTAAATTTTATATGACTAAAATTGTAAAATGAATCAATACGGAAGCAAATACTTAATGAATATATTCCAAAAATCGAAACAAAAATCCTAGTTTGCTTAAATGCGTAATTCGAAGACTATGATCTTCCATACCTCCTATTTTAGTAATAACCACACATTCAATAAATACTACAACTACTACAATATTAACTGTTCCATAGGCAAGAGAGAGGAGGCGGTCCCAATTACTGTTGTAATCGGTTTTCGTGGCATAAATAAGAGTAATTGATTATTTTTCTACCTTGGCTGGGATTCGCAACCACAACGTATGAATAATAAGTCGGGGACATAACCCACAACTAACCAAAATTTTTAGAAGTTTGCCAATTATACGTTATATAGGATAATTTAAATTTATTGTTTGCGTGGTTGCGGCTTAGAGATTAGATGTATCAACTATTATATTCCAGGATCCCCATTCATACTATCGAAAAGGTTTCCACGTTTTGCAGTGGCGGCTCTTAACATTTCAATCGAGGGGGCGCATTTCTTAAAAAATAACATAATAGTGAGAAATCTGACCTAAAATGGATGCAAAATGATTAAATTGAATCATTTCTTGAAAGTGGTATTCCGCTCTTCTACCTTTCATTGATATAAATACTCCTTGCACAAGTTTGTGATAAATTTAAATCAGGCAATGGCCACCAATGGTCACACAATGCAAGATCATGTGTTAAAGATAGCAGAATTAAAGTACAGATTCTAAATTAAAGTAAAGTTATTGC
This sequence comes from Leptodirus hochenwartii, assembly GCA_947310635.1. NCBI lineage: Eukaryota > Metazoa > Arthropoda > Insecta > Coleoptera > Leiodidae > Leptodirus > Leptodirus hochenwartii. The sequence goes on from OX371176.1 coordinate 12,112,358, forward strand.
GCGAAATATTAAAATAATATTATATATGCTAATACTAAATATATTACAATAAGGTAAAGGAATATTTGGAATACCAGAAGAGGAACCAGAGAATTCCTTCGCCACAATCATAAACCTTCACAACACCACCCTTAACATAAATATTACTATAGGGGATATTAAGAATGCAACCCGTGTTGGTAAAAAAAGGCAGGGAGAAAGTAAACGGAGACCAATGTTAGTTGAATTTGCCTCGATGGAAACAATAATACCTTGCAACCAACGAAACTGAATGATACGGGTATCACCATATCAAACGATTTGACAAGAGAACAATTAGATACCAGGAAACGACTGTAAGCTAGTGGCGACTCTGGACATTTCTTGACTATAAATTTTTATTAAATTATTTCTATAAAATATATTCTTGGAGAAACACGTGGCATAATCGTACATACGTAACTACACAGAACAATGCAACTGTCTTATTCTATATCAATTTTCCTGTATTCTAGACTAGGCTTCTCTGTTGGGACGCTAAAGAATTACAGCCCAGAATAGCTTAAAACAACGATATATTCTTAGCTGTAGAAACAGCGTGATATCACGTTGCCATAGCAACCTGGGCCGCTATTTTGTTTGCGGCTAATACGACACGCGAACGAAAGAAACGCATGATATACTGCATACGGTCGCTCTCACTCTACCGCTTGCAACAGATAGGATGAGTGCATATGCATTTAACTCATACTTGCTCGCCGCCACACCGTGTTGTATTGAGTGCTATCGCGACGCAAGCTTTATCTTTTATGAAAAAGAATGCCGAGTTAAAATATCACAATACAATTATATACCTACGGTGACACGCTCAATGTACAGGGGGGGCGCGAGGCCGTGCGGCCTCGAAAGAAACCGCCACAGACGTTATGATACTATAGATATATAGCTTATTGCATTTTTTTAAATTCAAATCGTATAAAAATTATGTGATGTCCGTCTGCATCGGAAATTCTTTTTCGTTTCTTTTTATTAATTGTTGAACGTATAATGATTTATGTTAGAGTTAGAGACAACTAAACTTTAAATTCTGCATAATTACTTGTGTATGTAAATGTGTAGATCACGGCCATGAGGTAAAGATGACTTATATTCTATAGTTCGGGATTATAGCACTAGAGAGATAACAAAAATCGTATGTATCTAGAGCGTAACTGTCATTATTGTACAGTTATTGTTCCTATCAATATTACGTTTGAAATCAATTTTATCTCGCCCATTGGCTTGAAATTAGATATTGCGAAGTTTGTGTTGTAAACTAGAATCAATCGTATATATTGCCATTAACAATTTTAATATTCGATTTCAGAATTCATATATCAATGAAATCAATCTTTATATTTTATAATCTTTTGTTATGGAGAATAATTAAATGGTCGTAAGAAAATTGCTGTGGATTTACAATATTTATCACATTATTGTAAATACATGCCGATAGAAGAATTGGAATTACAAACTTTGTGAATGATTTCTAAAATATAAGTATTCTGTGCTAAATGCATACTCTTATTTAACAATGCATACAATGCATACTTGTTTAACAATTAAATTCAATCATTTCTTGAAAGTGGTATTTCACTCTTCTATCTTTCATTGATATAAACATTCTTCGCACAAATTTGTGATAAATTTAAATCACGCAATGGCCTAGCTAATTCTTTAATTTGTACTTTGTCATCAAGAGAAAGTCTACAAAACTTTATTTTCAATAAAGAACTAACACTATTCATTTTTATTAAATTATTTCTATAAAATATATTCTTGGAGAAACTTGTGGCAAAATCGTACATACGTAACTACACAGAACAATGCAACTATCTTATCTGGCTATTCGATATCAATTTTCCTGTATACTAGACTAGGCTTCTCTGTTGGGACGCTAAAGAATATCGGCCCATAATAGCTTAAAAATAACGATATATTCTTAGCTGTAGAAGTAGCGTGACGTCACGTTTCCATAGCAATGCGGCCAGATGATACAGATGATATACTGCATACAGTCGCTCTCACTCTATTGCTTGCAATAGATAGGATGAGTGCATATGCATTTAAGTCATATCTGCTCGCTGCCACACCGTGTTGAGTGCTATCGTGACGCAAGCTTTATCTTTTAGGAAAAATAATGCCGAGATAAAATATCGCAATACAATTATATATAGGTAATTTTTTATAATTTGGCGGACCTAATTCATCCTCTACTGCGCATAAAGGTTGAGCTTCCAGTACCATTGTTGCCATATATGAATAAAAAACTTTAGTACAAAGTGATCAAATTGTAAACTGCATAGTAAATTCAGATTGAGAATATTTAATGTATGAATATATACGGCTTCGATTAAAGTCCACTATTTAGTAGAAAGTTTCCAGTTATTTATTATTTGTTTTGATCAATTATGCTAATATAATACTCTCTGTATTTGTTGGCTGTCGATATGACAACATTGCAGTAATTTTGACCACACCCTTAAATGACAAAAATGCAGTGGCGAGCATCTCTTCACGAGCATAAGGTTTCGGGGTGTTGAACCGGCCAGTATATTTTCATTTTTTTTTGTTTAGTACTTGTGCTTTGTTTTTTGCTAAAATGGCCAAACCAAGGAAACAATTACGAAGCGAAGCCCGTGAAATTGTGTAAAACGTGTTCGAATATTTTCGGAACCAAAATATCCAGGGTCAGACAAAATTGAAAGAGCGTGTATCAGAAGCCACAAAGGTTTCTTATTGTACTGTGGAGCGTATTGTTTCCGAGGAGAATAAACCACGAGAAGATGAAAACGGACCCAGATTCACGTCTCTCGCGAAGCATCTTCGTAAGCGTACAATTACGGATATGATGGAGTATGAAAAAGAAGACGTTCGTGGCATAATTTGTAATTATCATTTAACGGAAGGTGGACGCGTTACTGTTACTGGTCTATGATCGAAACTCTGCCAAGATTTGGAGTGGAGTGGGTCAAACACGTCCCTTTGGAAAATTGTACGTGAGTTGGGCTTTCGGTGGAAGAAATCCATAGACAATCGGCAAATTTGAATACAGCAACAACACATTAGATTGCAACGAATTGAATATTTGGAAAGAATTGCACATTACAGGGAAGAGAAAAGGCCAATCATTTACATGGACGAAACCTACATTCATAGTGGCCATACGACCGACAAAAGTTGGTCAGACAATTCGGGTAAAGGTTTATTAAATAAAATATCGAAAAGACCAAGGCTCATTATATTACATGCCGGCAGAGGCATGGGATTCCTACCTAATTGTTTGCTGATGTTTAAGTCTGGTTTAAAGAGTGGTGATTACCATGATGAAATGAATGCTACTAATTATGAAAAATGGTTACAAGATAACCTTATTCCCAATCTTCCTACATGATCAATTTTGGTAATTGACAACGCTTCTTACCATAACGTTCAAATAGACAAAGCTCCAACATCTAATTGCATAAAAAGTGTAATGGTGGAGTGGTTATCTAAAAGAAGCGTTACATTTTCGCCAAAGATGCTAAAGCCACAATTATATCACCTAATTAAAGCACACAAACCAAAACACATTCGCTATAAATTCCCTTGAGATTCTACAGCAACATGGACATATCATTTTAAGATTACCGCCTTACCATCCAGAGCCGAATCCACTTGAAATGATATGGGCTCAAGTTAAAAACCGTGTGAGGAAACTAAACACTACATTTAACTTAGAAGACGTACGAAAACTTGCGGAAGAGAAGTTTAATAAAGTGAACATAGATGATTGGAAAAACTGCTCTAACCATGTTATTGAAATTGAGAAGACGAAGTTTGAATCAGAAGTTCGAGTAGATACTTTTACGGAAGACTTAATTATAAACATTAATGGTGAATCTGACAGTGATAGTGAAGGTGACGATGATAATATACCTAATTTATTTATCCATTATTCTTCTTATGTTTTTATAATAATTTAACAATTTATGAGTTGAAATAACAATATATTTTGTTGAAGAGTTGCTACGTCTCATTTGCTTATTTTTTTAATGTACACTTAATGATTATGTAATATACAAACACTTAAAAGATACTTAATGTAGTACTTAATTGGTTATTATGTTTATGTGTGCGCCACTGATACTACAACGCTTAAGAAAAGAGAGGCGATTCTGAATTGTACAGTAATATCATTGGTCTTATGCATAAACTAGTCTTAATTTGTAATGCGCTGTAGAAGGGGCGGGCCCGCCACTTAAAAAAAAAAGGCTACGGTGATGCGCTCAATGTTCAAAAGAGGCGCGCGGCCGTGCGGCCTCAAAAGAAACCGCCACTGGAATACAAGTTACGATATCAGCACAGATATAATGCAACTAAAACTCAAAAATACTAGAAATTTTATATTCAACCTTATAGGAAATTTGGATTCTTTAGCATCTTATCCAATAAATCATTTAAAAATTTCTTCAAAAATTGAAGACTTTCGGATGTTTTTAGTTTCTGAAAATTGAGTTGTAATATAGATGTATTAAATTTATATTGATACGATTTCATTAAATTTCATATTAAAGGCACCGTGGTGCCATCGTAACGTTGTTATAGCGGCACCACGTAGGTTGTGGATTCGAAAGCATATTTTTCGGAAAAGAAAATTTTATAACGGACAATAGTTGTGAAATGACTATAGAAATTAAGAATTTGAACTGAAATAGTTGAACTTATGTAATATGTAATTGTTTATTAAAAAATAAAAAATACTAATATATATATATATATACCGCTACACTACGGTGACCCATTTAAAAAAAATTACAAATTTAGTTTTAAGGACATTTTGTTCACCCTGGTACAACTTTAGTGAAACAAAGTAAAATGGATTTAGTCAAAACTAGTATTGCTAATTTTTTTTCAACTGGCGAACGTCCGCGGCTGCAAGGGTATGCCCACTCATCTTACAGCCCTGGAGTAAGCACAGCCTCTAAAGCGTTCACATGTAAACATCCTCTATGGAATATATTATTGGTTGTTGCTGTCCGTGCAGCGGTTATTAATTTTTAATTAAAAAAATATTAATTTTTTCAACGTGGACTCATACGTTAGAATTGCGTTGTAAAAATTCTAATAAATGAACGTACTTTCGTACTTGCGTACTTTCTCTATAATATTTTTAATATCCTATTATTATTCTGTTTAGAGCAAAATAATAATATACATACTTTATATTTTGCGATGTTGTTATTAACTTAAACATACACAAACCTAAAATTAATTATCACAAATAAATGATTAATATTCCTAGTGATTTTATTATTATACGTACTATTTTTATAACATTATTATAATTATTACAAATTATATACACGTGTAGCAATTTTTAAATATGAAAGTAAAATTAACAAAAATAATTAAGTGAATATTAAAGTAAGGTTTTGTAATAAAACTTTTACAATATTTATTGCTAGACATTTATAAAAAAAAAGCAGATCCACTAACATGTTTTTCAATTAAGATTGAATTACCTATGGTTAGTAATTGGAAAAACTAGCGATTTCTGCACATGGAACAGTAACTGCAATTATTAGAGGGTAGAATTAACTTGAATTAATATTCTGATAATTTCCCAAAGGCCGCAATTTAAAACTATCACATATAGAAAAGTATAATACTAATATTTAAATATATTTTGCTAAATTATTTATTTATTTTTCTACAATTTTGTTGCATGTACAACTTCAATCAATTAAATATAAGAATTGAAATATAATTGCTAATTTTATATTCATACCGATTATATCAAAATACCCACCAAGGTTAAGCTAATTAATGAAGATTCAAATTCTTGGTAATATGTTAATTATTACATTAATGTATTTTGACGGCCACTTATTTTGGTGTTATTTAAATTTCAACATCAGCGTTTTTTAAACGTCTAGTTTGTATTTATTTAATTTCATGGGTCTTTATAATTACAATAATCATAAATTGTTTATTGGTACACATATTTCAGCATATTATGATAATTATAGGGTTGCTAAAATTCTCTTCACTTGTACCCATGGACAATGAAGTAATTGCGAGTAAAATATTTGTTCAGCTCACAAGGCACCATTTAGGAATATTTCTTTTGAAGCGCTTGAATTTTCTAACTCTATAATTTCAAAGATATATAAATCGTATTGCATTCAAAAATTTCTTGTTTATTGCATCTCATCAAAATACATTATTTTGCAGGAATTTTATTTATCCACTAATGCCCAGTTTCTTTAGAATATAATAATTATTGATTTATATGATCAGATAATAAAATATTTTTGTTTTAATATACAATATAAAATAAAATAATTTTTTTACGTGACATCTCATAAAAGTCTCTAGACATTAAAGTGATTAAAACCAAGGATCTCTAGTATGCAAATGTACAAGATTGACCTTTTTCTACTTAAACTAATAAAAATACAGTTGCAAATTGGATTCGTAATACATAGCTTAAACTCAACGTCGTAAAAAAAAAATTGTCTTACCTTATATGAACCTTTGTTACTGTCATATTTTCGAAAATTAATGAATTTTTAAATAATATAAGTACGTGCTAAAGTAATATATTGTTGTTAAGGTAAACTGGAGTAGAATAAAATAAGTTAGAAAAAAACTTGTTTTAAAATTAAAAATTTTTTAATTTATTTTAAAATAAAAGTTCTAAACTGCACGCATAAAAATGGAACACATTGTACACATGAAAATATTTATATTTCAGATTTCTTTTGATATCAAACTTAGAATTTAAAATATATTTGGCATTTGTGCCCAATATTATAGTACCAGTGACTCACCAAAAGCTATCACTTAATTCAAAAATCTTCAATATAAATTGTAATACCATTGAATAATTGGTTTGAATAAAACAATTTTTTTTTCATAACAACAAAAACACAATTACAATACATGACTTAAATATTTTCTATTTTATTTCAGAAACTATGAATATCTCATTTTATACTAGTTAATTTTAAAATTCTTCTAGATTGTTGTAAATACTAGTTCTGTGCCTTTTTACCGGTAAAAAATTACCGGCATTTTACCGGTATTGTACCGGTAAAATATTGCCGGCATTTTACCGGTAAATATCTCCTTTACCGGTAAATCGGTAAAACTATTGGCACTAGTAAATACTCGTAAATACATCATATTTGCAATTCTTTTGCACGCACCTCCAAGAAATATACATTGCTTCAATGTTTTAATATGAACATTGTATTTGCAACACAGTCACATTCCTCCATGGTCTCTCCATAATAGTAGATTTATATTAAAAAAAAAAACAACAGATTCTATGAAAAGTATTTATCATATTTATTTATATGCGCAAGTTTACTCCGAGAAATTAACTTAATAAAAAGACCATATTATTTGGGTAAGGAGCCCCCGCTAAAAAAACGTACTCCATTTTTGCAAGACCCCAATTTCAAAGCGCGAGAAATTTTTTCAAATTTTCTTTACAGAAATAGAAAGTTAAACTTTTACATTTTATAAGGCTTGTTGTTGTTGAGATCACCAATAAGTTTCATTTAGAAAAAATCATCATCATCGCCATAATAGAAGTCAACAATTAAACCCTTTATAAAGAATTGATTGCTATATGTAAAGAGTATTAATTATATCCATGTATCTATTTTTGTAACAAAATAATATAATATAAAAGTGTTGAGTAAGTATGTACTTTTGAACAAAGTTTATAAAGGTTAGTATTTATATAATTATGGCTTTATTTGTGGACCCTGATGTCAATGTCTAATTTTCGCAATATAATTATTAAAAAAAAAAACAAGTAACACAAAGTAATTTTTGAGTATTTTATTGGATGACTAATTTTATTGACAATAATTTATTAAGAGAAATAATTCAGTACAAATAAGAATTAAAATTGAATATACGCACGCTTTTAGAAAACGATTTTAGAAAACATAAAAAATGCAGCTCAAAACTTTATACAAGATTTTAATCAATTAGGTTTCAATAAGCACTACTTTGGTAGGAGACTTCATCACATCCACTCTGAACCATCCTGTATATACTTTACCTCTATTCTTGTAAATTATAAATACTTCAGATGTTTAACTTAACTTTAAAAAGTTAGTTTAAGAATTGCAATTGTCTAAATCATAACCATTGAGTAACTTTTAGAGAAGAATCTAAAGTAGTGCATGTTATTTTGAATGCTTCAAGACGGCTGGTCTTTAACTGCGCACAAATTTTATTACCCGGATTAAAAGATTCTCTATTTGCGCCAACAACAAAACTCCGGCCGAAAATAGATACATCAACTGCGCACACACACACACACCTGACCTGACCTGATCTGACCTGACCTATATTACTGTATACTGACTCATATTTTTTTTCTACCATGTTTTAATAAATGTATTGAAATATATGTGAAATTGGTGAACTACAATGCAAATCTATTTTTATTTTACCCATTATTAAGAATGACACAATGAAAAATACATTCTCTGTTTGTTCCACATTATTAATTTTTTTTTATTAGAATATTATTAATTGTTAATAATTTGTAGCCAGCCGTCCGTATACCTGCTTATACGTGTGCGCAAACAAATAGTAGGATTAAGGGTGCCGCGCTGGGTCGTAGTTTATGACATGGGATTAGTGCGCAAATAGAAAACTGCCTTCAAGACCACCATGAATAAAGTAAATAAGAAAACGAAAACGCAGTCAGAATTAGAGAAAAGAAAGTATTTATAAGGTACATAGTTCTTTGCCAAAATCGCACATCTTATTTTTAATAATTCACGATGTTTATTAAGCCAAAGTCAAACTATACCGAAACGTGAAGACTTACCGTCAAATAAATTAAAAGCAACCTTTATTTATCGCGAGAGGTTCATATCAATTTTTCCTTAAAAAAAAACAAATTAAATCCTTTTAAGTCATACATTTTTCCTGATTAACTGAGTAAATTAGAATTTCTTCTACTTTTTTTGGTTTTGTTCAGCATATATATGGCATTGAAAATATGGTTAAATTTCAAGTTTCGACTATTTTCAAAAAAACATTTGCCATGTATAGAAATCAACCCATTCACGCGTATACCTCGAAAATACAACCGTTATATTAATTTTATTTTAGTATAGCTCGTGATTCGAATAAGTTTGACATCCCTGAATTAAGGGAACATTAGAAAAACACGCGAAATTAAGTTAAAAATATGGTAATTCAACGTCAATATTTTGTTTTAATATTATCGATCAAGTCGCAAGTATTTTTAAGATAGATTATATTCAAAATCAAAATACAATTAGTTTATTTGTTTGTCTATCAATATTATATAATATAATATTACACTAAATCAGCTAATTGCAGTTTAAGATTTAAACTAAGTTTTATAAAATAAATTCAATAAAGCACGTACTATGTACATTATAAATATATATAACATTAATTTTTAAGCCCATGGAACGTAAAGTCATTATCTCATTCTATATCAAAAATTTATAGATTTTTTAATATTATTAGATAAGCTTCAATTTAAACGTATATTTGTTCACAACGTTACAGCGCAATAAACAAACCTTAGTTATAAAACCGAATTTAATTACTTCAAATTTGATGAAAAAGAAATATCAATTATAGTAGATCATTACACTGATAATTAATCTATTGCACTACAGCTATAAATTTGAAAAATTCTTTGCGAAAGATAAATCAAGGCTATACTTTTTTAAATACCTTATTAACGAATCTTGCTTGATTTGGGTATTGCTGATTTTATACTCGAAAAAATGGTTTGTGTTTTATATGAAACAGACTATACCTTGATACAATAATATTGTTATACAGAATGAAATATTGCTAAGTAACTTCATAATGGCAAGTCCAATGGCTTTGATGAACCAATATTGGAATCCTATTAGTAGGTATATTGTAAAAGAGTCACCTAATTTTGTGCAAAACTTAATAAAGACAGAAAGCTGAAAATTGAAATAATTTAAGAAAAATTATATAATTCCATTTAAAATAAAATTTCACACATATAAGTGGGAACACTTTGTATAGAGTAAAATATTTCCATAACGTAGAACCCCAAGGTATATATGAGTGCTAATTTTCAGCTTTCTATCTACATTAGCTTTTTTTGAAAATTCCCTGGCGTCTTAGGTGGACTATTTTTACGTTCTTTTTTAATGTGGATGAAATTTAATTTGAAACCAATTAACAATTTATAATCTTGATTATATTTCAAAGCCAACTAAAATTTATTTGATTAATCTGCATATTATAAATATATTGCGCATATAATTTAAAATATTTGTAGATATGCTAAAAAATAATTCTGTGGAATACTTATTATTAATGAATACTTAAAACTTATTAAATTATGTATGTCTCAGAATTGTTTTTCCTTAATTGTTAAATTCTTTGAGCAAAAACAAGGTACAGTTATGGGAAATTGTTTAAGTCCATTTATTGCTAATTTATTTGTGAGTTATTTTCAAACTAAATTAAAGGAAACGGAAATTTATTTTCCTAGAGTTTGGATTAGATGTGTAGATGACATCTTTGCGATTTTTGATACTGAAAAATCTAATATTGATGATTTTATTAATATATTAAATTCCAAATTTCCTCAATTAAATTTACTTATCAAATCGAAAATAATAATCAGTTACCTTTCTTAGATGTTTTAGTCGTTAGAAATAATAATATATTAGAATTTGATAGATACAGAAAAGCTACAAATACGGACTGCTATATACGGAACGATTCAAATCATTGTCGTCAACATAAATATGCTGCTTTTAATTTTGTAATTAACCGCTTATTAAATTTTCTTTTATCTAATGATAAGTATAACATTGAATTAAATAATATCCGAAATATAGCAGTACAAAATTGCTATTCTTCTAAAATTATAAATATCATATTAAGAACATTTAAAAGAACAAGAGATATCAGAAATATTAGTAGTTTAGAACAAAGTAATTATTCAACTCAAAAATTTGTTAAGTTACCATTTGATCCTATAATTGCAAGTGGTTTAAATAGTATTTTAAATAAATATAATTTTAAAGGAAACATATATTAGTTCTAATAGTATTTCTAATTTTCTAGGAAATCCCAAACATTTCAATAAATTATAAATTTCAATAAAATTAATAAATAAATAAATTTCAATAAAAAAATCTGGTATTTATGTTGAAATATCTTTTTGTCATAAAGTATATATAGGACAAACACGTAGACCAATTGAAACTAGATTAAACATTTAGCTCATTTCAGATTAAATAGAAAAGATAAAAGTGCTGTAGCCGAGCATATTTTTGAATACGATCATCCTATTCAAATTAGTTCACTTAAACTACTTAAAAGTGTTTTGAATTATTCCGAGTTAAATGCTTATGAAAGTATATACATGCATAAATCTAAATCAAATTTAATGAATTTGAAATCAGGCCCAATTTCATCTTATCTATTTAATTTATTTAATAAGAAGTATTATTAAATATTTTTTAATTTTTAATTTTTTTGGTTATTTTAAGTTTGACAAACCATTGTGTTTTGCTGTTACTTGTTAGTTTCGTTAATCATTAATTTATATTGTTTTAATTTATAAGTCATATTATATGCCATTTTTGAAATACTTCTGTCATATTGACTTATTTATTTAATAGTATATCAATCACGATTCGTGACAGAGGTATTTTATTTAGTATTTATCTTGTGCTACTGAAGATGGGAGCACAGCCTTCGAAATGCGCATCTAGCTACTTTGAGTTACAGTATTTGGGTGATATTCTATACTATCAAGGATGTATAGAACTCATCAACTTAGTATCAACTTAGTATCAACTTACGATTTTGTAAATATTTTAAAAACTTTTGAAAGAAAAATATTTATAGGTCTATAGGCGTTTAACTGAATTTTTTTTCGACCATTTATTCAAATCCATAAAAATATAGTTCTATTTAATATTGCATTTTTCTGTGCTAATGATTGAAGGAATAAGTCAACAAATCAAAATTGACAAATAAAATCAATATTTATTAATAGGTGTAATGTATATATTTCAAATGCTCATTCGTTTGTAATCTTTGTTTCAACTTCATTTAAGTTTTTATTGTTTATACTACCAGAGGAGTGCAGAATTTAAAAATATATATTTATTTTGAAAATTGAAACAAGAGTTTTGTAAATATTTAATGTAAATATCTACTTTAGCACTCCACTTAATTATAATTCTCGACAATTAATCCTAAATATTAATATAATAAACCTAACAATATTTTATTAATTAATTAATACTATAAGAGATAAATTTGAGATCTCGTATGTAAGAGTATAAAATTGACAATTAATTTACGATACAATATTATTATAACAAAATGTGCTTTTCTGTACGTATTAACACTCTGATCAAAAATACAGACGAAAAAATTAATAAGAAGAACATATTCAAAAAATGTAATACGAAATTCTTAATACGAAATAATAGAAATTACAAAAAATAAGATTTCGAAAAATAAATTTTGAATTAATAATTCATATTTTTGAAAAATCAACTATTAAATATGCCAAAAAATATATTATTTCTGTATTAGATTCGTTAATCGCTTAATAAATGCATGGGCAAATATACCAGTTGATATATAAAAACTAAGTTAAAAACCTGTTATTAGATTTATGCAAACAAATTTTGTTTTTTTGATAACAAAATAGTCTGGTATTTTAAAACAATATATTATTATATATAAACTCGATATACATAATTGAAGAAATATTTCACAAGTATATATAAATACAACAAAACAATAAACAAAAACCTAAGAATAGACGATTTTACCAAAAATAAATAATTTTTTACAAATTATTATTTACTTATGACTCATTGTTGCTCAACCGCAATGTGAAATACTTTTCGCCCTAACGTAAATATTATTATTTATAAGTTTGAACTTATAAATAACATTTTTTTTGTATTTAAAAGTTGTTTTCGAAATAATTAAACCATTATTTGTCTTAATTTAAACATATTAAACTTACGCACAACTTCTTTATCGCTTCTAATCGACTTTCCACACTGTTACCCCGCTTTGGTCTCATCAGCATATAGATTTTCTTTAGTCCCGGCAAATCTCTCAACATTTTCTCCAATAGCACTTTTCCCATAAATCCAGTAGCGCCTGTAATGAAGACGCTTTTGCCCGAAAACCATTTCTGGATAGGGGTAATTTTCTTAGCACTTTGTTCCATCTTGCAAATCATGAAATTTAAAGGAAAATCGAACCGTCACAATCCAACGACAAAACTATAATGATAGTTAATCTGAATGCTGAGGTACCTAATAGTAAAGTATGCTATTCAAACCATATAAGCTAAACTAGTTTTAATATTGATTAAAATATTTTGTATAATGCAGCTATTATTAACATTCGGAGATGTTTAAATTACACTTAAAAGCAAGACTTTCATATATTTAACAACATTTAGGTAATTTCATAAATTTGAATTTTAGAACATTAAATTCAAATTTGCATTAAGACATTTCCGTGCATGATAATTAATGATAGCTTTAGCTATGTTCTAGAAGAAAGTTTTTGTTAACTGATATTTAATTATACATATCGAAATGGCTGTCTAAAAATTATTTGCTAGTAATAATTACAATCTTAAACTTTTTACATTCTGAAGAGATTAATTGAAAAGTAAGGAATTGTTTAAATATTATTTCAAATGCTCAACTTTTAACTGAGTCCACCCTGTTATAGCGATTAGCGATGCTGGTTGCTAACTAACAGGTTCTAAACTAAAAAATTGGATACCGATATAAAAAATATTGTATTTTTAAATACAATTGTGGTGGAAGGTGCTTTTTTAGTTCATTTTACGCCACAGAACTATAATATTAACTATCAGGTTTCTCGCAAAAAAAATGACACTACATATTAAAGTAACATTATTTTAAAATATTAATTAAATCATAGACTATTAATCAAACTAAAGTAGGCAACATAAGAATGACCTAAAAGCAGTGGCGGTTTCTTTTGAGGCCGCACGGCCGCGCGCCCCCCCTGAACATTGGGCGCATCACCGTAGATATATAATTGTATTGCGATATTTTAACTAGGTGTTATTTTTCCTAAAAGATAAAGCTTGCGTTGCGATAGCACTCAACACGTTGTGGCAGCGAGCAGATATGACTTAAGTGCTTATGCACTCATCCTATCTATTGCAAGCAATAGAGTGAGAGCGACCGTATGCAGTATATCATCTGTTTCATCTGGCCGCGTACGCACTAGTGGCCCGCGTCGCTATGGAAACGTGACGTCACGCTGCTTCTACAGCTAAGAATATATCGTTGTTTTAAGCTATTGCGAGCCGCGATTCTTTAGCGTCCCAACAGAGAAGCCTTGTCTAGTATACAGGAAAATTGATATAGAATAGCCAGATAAGACAGTAGCATTTGTTCTGTGTATATACGATATGTACGTATGTACAATTTTGCCACGTGTTTCTCCAAGAATATATTTAATAGAAATAATTTAATAAAAATGAATAGTGTTAGTTCTTTATTGAAAATAGGGTTTTGTAGACTTTCTCTTGATGACAAAGTAAAAATTAAAGAATTGCCTAATTTAAATTTATCACATACTTGTGCAAGGAGTGTTTATATCAATGAAAGATAGCAAAGCGAAATACCACTTTCAAGAAATGATTGAATTTAATCATTTTGCATTCGTTTTAGGTAAGTTTTCTTACTATTATGTTATTTTTTAAGAAATGTGCCCTCCTCGATTGAAATGTCAAGATACGCCACTGCCTAAAAGCTTCAATAGCCATTCTTTAAAAAAACTATTCAAATTTCAGTAGTTACTACTTTATAAATAATTCAAAGCTGGAACACCTTTAAATGCTACATGAAAACTTGTTTAACAAATTTTTGCTTAATTCTTTCCAAATTTAGTGTGATATGAAATTGCGAGCATACCCCTCGTTGTTTTATTATAAAAATCTTTAATTAGTTCAAAAATTGTATAAATTTGTCGCTAACCGTTGTTAATTAATTGTATAGAAGATGGTGACATAGCCTTCGCAATGCACATCTAACTACTAAATGCTTTGTGTTATGTTATTTTGGTGATATTCTATACTATTATTTCACGATTTTTTTTTTAAGTATGGACATTTATAATTAGTCAATATTATTTTACAATTATTTTCTATTCTAAATATATTTTAGCTATATAGGGTATTCCATTTTTACGATACAACTACAAATTTTTAATTTTATACGAAGTTTATTTTCTTAAAATATTTAGCATACTACACAAAAATATCTTCAAAACAATAAACTAGTGTTTTCCTTTCGACTGGTTCTCTAGAAATAATTACTTTCAAACTAATGTAATACTTTACAAAAAACTGTTATAACTACAAATTTAATAGTATAGAATATCACGCAAATACCATGACTTATATATATATATATATACATATAGTATATCAATCACGATTCGTGACAGAGGTATTTTATTTAGTTTTTATCTTGTGCTACTGAAGATGGGGGCATAGCCTTCGAAATGTACATCTAGCTACTTAATGCTTCAAGTTACGGTTTTTGGGTGATATTCTATACTATTATTTAACACCGTAGTGATAATTTAAAAAAATACAAATTTAATGTTTGAATGTTTGAAAATTCATTAAGAAAGTGCATTGTTGGCACTTGTAATGAGGAACATTTAAGATTATTACATACCACATTTTATAGTTTCACTAGATTTCCTACATATTTTGCAATAGGTAATAAATGCGCGGAGATTATTAATTATTAATAATTATAGAAAACATTACATAGCAATTAAATTTTTTTTATAGTTGTTTTTTTTTGATTAAAAATGAAATATGCATATAATATTTTTTTTTTATATGAGCGGATTACTACAATGTAACAGAATCTTTAGTAAATCAATATTTGGACTATTCACAACATCCATGTTCCGGAAGGAATTTTTTCTTTTCCGAAAAAATGCCCCCCGGGTGGGATTCGAAATCTTCATCTTCCGCATTGCCGGCTAACAACGTTACCGAGGAACCACGGTGCCCCTAAATAATAAGTTTATTTGAGCAGGTTATAAAAAATAATAATTTTACTAACATTATTTATTCAAATATATTTATTGCAACTTTTGCTCTAATACATCGACCTATCAGCTTCAAGACCGACTTGTTGTTAATTAATTAATAATTTATTTTGTTAAAATTAAAATTCCATTTTTTGTTTCTAAAAGAAAATATGATTTATCTGCAGAAGCTCTGCTTTAATGGTTATTTCAGCTGAATTGCATAAACAATAGACTCCAGAGTGCTCTAAGATAACAATCTAAAAAGAAAATTCAAGGTAATGTTCCTTTCAAATTAATCCATTACTTTTTAAATAATTTTTTAACCTACCCTCCTTTCTTTATTGAAAAGCGCTCCGATGGGGTAATGAACCTTATTTAAGATGTTCGAAAGTTCGTAGTAAACCTTTTTTTAAATTTACATAAAGAAAATAGTAACTTTTACTCTTGTAGACTAAAGGCAAATAATTAACGAAGTATAATATATTGGGCAGCATTTTGATAAGAGATAGTTGGAATATTTTGAAAAATGTTGAAAGCAAATATGTATATCTCTGCCAACATATGTAAAATTAGCTGAAAAGTAAAAACCGTTACGAACTGTTGCAAGAAGAATTTTCTTAGAATATATAAGATGCTCGTATATTCAGGCGATGCCTTATAATTAGTGCTGGGAATATTTGCCAAGCAAACCGGAAACCGGTGCGAGCGATTTTCATCGGTTCAACGACTAATCATTTTACCGATTTTCGGTGAAAACTGGTTTCCGGTGATAACCGATTTTCGGTTTGCACTGGTACGCACTGACTGTTGATTCATACCAAACCGCGTTGTATCGAAACAACGCATTGGTTTGAAGTGACATACCAATTTAATTTTCAAACACGTTGATACAACATCCAACGAATCAGTATATATGTAGTATATGAGGCATGGCATGTCAGTGGCTTTGCTTCTGTGTAGTACACTGACTATGTTAAATAGATGATGAGTTTGGCGCATACACTAAGTCTAGGATTACAAAGTGCTTGCGCCAGTCACTGGACAATATGTAAAATTCCGCAATTTTATATCGAAAATTAATTTATAAATTTAGAATTAACGCAAATCAATATACCAATTCATAACTATTTCGGCGGATGATGGATGCAACATAATTTCAACTGTACTTTAGTTTTAAAAGTTCTTCAAATGCATTCCATTATAATGTCCGTGCAGTTTCCAACTAATCCTAATAGTTGAGGACAAATATATATAATCAGTGATTGCATATAGAGGACATGACTAAAAACAATTTACAATATCAATATTTTTACAAAATAATTTCGCCTTTTATATCTCTTTATATTCCACTTTTATATTGGGAATTGAGTAAAATTTATTAACGTGTGTTGTATATTTTTCTCTTATTTATTTTTTTAATATTTTTCCTACCAATGTACTTATCAATTACAATGCTATTTTGCTTAGGAGTCTCGTAAAGTGTAAAAAATACGCATTTTTTCTCAGCACTATATTTTACAAAATATAGAAACGTCATCAAATATAATAAATGTAAAATTACATGTGTGCCTTAATTTGTATTTTCCTCTTCAGAACATTTCATTTACACACCAGTGAACCAGTGTACCCACCCGGTGCGGCACATTTTAGGTGGACAATACAATTTTTGCTATCCACTCTTAATTACTTGATACGCCACTGAATCCCATAGAAATAGATAATGAATTTTTATATCAAGATGCAGCTTAATGTACAAAGCACAGTGCAATATAATCATTGCTAGACATATCAATACTGTATAGTTGTCAAATTATATCTTATCCATGTGTTTATTTTGTAATTGCGATTTCGTCTGCAAGGGTAAATAAATAGTATTTTTAATAAAATTCTACATGCTTAGAGAATAGGTGATTGTAAACTTATATAAAATTATTCTCTATATGCATTGTCATTTTGCTATGGTCAGCTGTTTTTTATGATTGTTTTCTGATACCAACACCAGTGTACTGACCTTGAAATTATATATTTTCCAATTTATTAATAGTATATTTCGTTTCGTTTTTCACTTTAGATCAGAATCTTTGCTTTGGAAATCTACCTTTGGATCAAAACTTTGCATAAGATTATTTTAAGATAAAGTTCAAATGGTTTAAAATACTTAATACTATCATATTATTTAATATTTAATATCTACTAGAGTACTAGCTATGGTAGAGCTTTGCCGCCTGTCTCTGCTGCTCTAGTAGAAATCAACTTGCATAAATTTCATTATTCTGAGTAGCTAGAGTAAGATCCATTGCCAATGAACTGAGCATAGTGGCTACCATACCGTACCAACCACCAACGCGGTTTGGTATGAATCAGTAGTCAGTGCGTACCAGTGCTAATCGAAAACCGATTTTCACCGAAAATCGGTGAACCGAGATTGTCTTGGTTGCCGGTTTTCGACAAAAAAAAACCGGTGCACCGGTTCACCGGAACCATTCCCAGCACAACTTATAATGCTACGTCCAAATGCATATTATACAAGAGATTGAACGTTAGCACCAAATCATGTATGTACTTCAACTTAGTTTATCATATAATATACGAACAGCTTTTTGTGCTTATCCCGTGCGTTCGAATGTGAATCCGTAAATAAATAAATAAATAAATAAATAAATAAATAAATAAATAAATAAATAAATAAATAAATAAATAAATAAATAAACTCTTACAAAAGTACGGGGTAGGAACTAACACCGTGAGTTATTAGTATAATGCTCTTTCACATCTTTACTGTGGATTTTGAGAAGATGTGTGACATGTGTACAGTGAGATAATTTAATAAATAAATGCATAATTTAGCTATATTCCAAAATATATTAACGAATTCCATGAAACATAGGTCATGCAATGAAAGTTGAGGTCTGACTATATATGAAAATATTATTTAATTAAGGTTAAGTGAAAGAGCATTATGCAGGTCCAATGACTGAGGTCCAAACTTCGCCTTTTTTATGCCATATTCCGTTTTGTATTTATGTTTCTATTATACAATGTTTTACATATAATATTTAGAAATCCTTTACCAAAATATGGCAAATAAGACATAAATATATAGTTTAAAAAGTTAAAGAAACACAGTATTGCATTAATATAGAGTACCAAATACCATCACAAGCATTAAGTAGCTAGATGTATATTTCAAGCGCTATGCGCCCATCTTCAGTAGCACAAGATAAAACTAAATAAAATACCTCTGTCACGAATCGTGATTGATATACTATTAAATAAATAAATCAACATGACAGAGGTACTTCAAAAATGGCATATAATATGACTTATAAATCTTTTAAAACATAACAATTAACGAAAATATTGATTTGTGAAATTTAAAATAACCAAAAATAAATAAATAAACAAAATAAAAATAAAAATTAATTTAAAAATAGTTCTTATTAAATAAATTAAATAGACAAGATAAAATTGGGCCTGAATCTAAGTTCATTAAATTTGATTTAGATTTGATTGATTTGATGCATGTATATACTTTCATATGCATTCAACTCGGAATAATTCAAAACACTTTTAAGTAATTTAAGTGAACTAATTTGAATAGGATGGCCTGATTCAAAAATATGCTCGGCGACAGCACTTTTATCTTTTCTATTTATTCTGAAATGAGTTAAATGCTCATTTTAAAATGAACATTATTTTTTTAAATTAAAATAATGTTCTGGTAAGATCTGCACGCTAATAGAGAACAAGATGACTTTTGGCGATTGCCAACAGCAGCTTAAAAGAGCGGGCAAGATTCTGACATACCGTGGAATTTGCAACTTGCTATCCCATTTAAAGTATTCAACTTTAGATGACAATGCTTACAAGTTATTGAGTGTCCACGGAAATCTGGGATGGTGATGCACTAGATATCAAAGGGGTGGGGGGATATCAGCAAGGGTAATTATTAAAGAGGTTGCCTCACATTTACGGGATTTAAATAGTCAAGGCAGTCTCAACTCTGATGCTATCGCGAAGCTAACCTACCCTACAGAAGGGAGACATAAATAAGTCGAATAATATGGAGGAGGAAATGAAAAAAATTCTGGACAAACAAGAGGCATGGTTGGAGTTACGTACGCCTCGAAATGTAGCAATGTAGTATTACTTATTATACAAAAATCTGGTACACAGGGATCTGTATAAACTCGAAAGGAGATGAAAACCAATATTGATTTGACTAAGATGTCACTAAAAGGAAGCAAATCCATAAGAAAGGGTGGAATTGTCGTAACATGAGGACTTGCTAAACTACTAGAAGAAACCACCAAGCAACTAGGGGAGAATTATAACGTTAGAATTCCGGAGAAAATATATGTTAGAGTTAAAATTATTATAAGTATTATACGTATAAGTATTATAAGTAGGTATATAAGTATTAAAATTATAAATATGTCACAAGAATTATCTATGAAGATGAGATTTGCTTGCGATATCAAAAATACATTATCAAGGACATGACAAATATTAATATAGTACACCAATGGGCAACCATGTCTAATAAGAGCAATCTTCACAATGCAGTTGCTAAAGTTGATGCTGAAACCTACGGCTTGGACGGGTGCAGGGTGCATGAGGATTTAATTTAGGTATACTTTAACTGTTTGGGATTGGGTCACAAAGCCATCAACTGCAAGAGGACTCGAGCATGCCCAAGATACTCCGGTGATCATATGTTAGCAGAACGTAAATTAAAAATTAAACGTTAAAAGAACGCTTGCGTAAAGCTAAAATTAAAGCTTAATGTGAACCATGAAGCATGGATCATTGCCAGTTCGTGTTTCAATGGGAAGTGTGAGATCGAGAGACAAAAAGGAGAATCGATTAATCGATTAATTTTCTCGATCTTTCGATGCCCGCCCGATCTTTCTATCCTGGCTCGATCTTTCGATCCCATCTCGAGCAACTCACACTGTGTCGCACAGAACGTGAATATGGGTAATAATAACAAGGCACCGCCTGCAGATGTTACGAGCACGACAGATAAAATAATACTCTATTGCAAAAGTTGTACCTAGTCATGCCAATTAAATTAGATAGAATTACTGTAACATAGAACACTTGATTTTACTGATAGAAAATCGAAATTTCACCTTAGCCATGACCATATCCCATGTTCATAAAATGTATTATTAAATCTAAGTTAAACGGTCAAACTTTAAACATATAGAAATTTAAAATTCCTAACAAATGAACATTTTAAGAATTTAAAGAATAGCGACTATATTCTGTCTAATCGGAACTCAAAGTTTGCTTTGTAATATAATATAAGTTTGTCTTCTCTTGATAACGACTGCAGATTATATCAAATCAGTATACAGGTCGGTGCATTGTGCACTATTTTCTATGTTGGGGCTTAGTGGTGTGCGTATTTTATTATGAGCTGTTAACGTTCAAGAGACAGTCAAGATCAACTATACAATTTATAAATTAAATGCTTATTTCTGATAAAGCCTGAAGAAGAAATTGCAATATATTTCGAAACGTCGCTTTAAAAGAAGGTGGTTTCATTTTGAATTGTCCGAAAATACCCGTTAACTACAACATATTATGAGCATAATTATATGACCCCGTTTATAATACTTATGTTTAGAAGATTTTGTTTGCGACGCATTTTATGGGGGCAATGTATTTTTTTAATGTTCTTGTCGAAAAAAGATGATCTTGAAATATATTTCTCATAAGTCAGTCATAACCCTCCCACGCTAATTCTGGATACGCCACTGCAGTAGAGTAAGACACGTGTCAAACTCATTTGATGTGTGTAACAATTTATGCACATTCATGGTTTTCTATTCTATGCAAGTGCAAGCCAAAACCTTGCACCCGCTACGATGCTGAATAAGATCCTAGCTCGATCTTTCGATGCCAATTCGATGTTTCGATCCCAGCTCGATTAGTCGATCCTAGCTCGATTAATCGATCCTAGATCGATCTTTCGATGCAGCTCGATCTTTCGATGCAGCTCGATCTTTCGATGCAGCTCGATCTTTGGATGCAGCTCGATTAATCGATTATTCTAAGGATCGATTAAGTTTTAATCTGGCTGGATTAAGAAAAAAATTACAAATTTTGACAGCACTAGTAGAAATGATAGCAACACCTGCTATCATTTTGCAACCACTTCTTGTGTAGAAGGTGATCAATTTACTTATCAAACAAACTTGATCATTGTGGCATAATTAGTGTAGGCCATATTAGTACTATTGACTGCCTAATAATTAATTGCAAGAAAGGCGATATCGTTTTTAGAGTAATTGGAATATATAGGGACCATAAATGCACTTTTGTCGAGTACATTGACATACTTGAACATAAATTGCAATTGATAAATAATTTTAGTCATATATACCTAGCAGGTGATGTCAATATCAATTTATTGAATGATGACGCTTCTGTTTTGGAATATTCCAACTTATTGCAATTGCATAGGTGTTTGTTATGTTAATGAAATAACTAGGCTAAATGTCAGTGTATAGATTATATAGTACAGAATATCACCCAAATACCGTAACAAGCATTAAGTAGCTAAATGTACATTTCAAGCGCTATGCGCCCATCTTCAGTAGCACAAGATAAAACTAAATAAAATACCTAAATAAATAAAAAATATATATATAAATATAATATATATATAATATATATATAATCAGAATCACAAGCGCAGGATATATACGTGGAAAATGCCAGGAGATATAGGGAGGTATCAGACAGATTACATACTGGTTAAAGAGAGGTTTAGGAACCAGATTAAGAATTGTAAGAGTTACCCTGGAGCAGATATTGATAGTGACCATATTTTAGTAGTCCTGGACTCAGAGGTCAAATTCAAGAAATTACAGAAGTCCAAACAGGTCAGAGTAGATGTCGATAGGTTAAAATTAGCTGATGTATGTGAAAAGTACAAGCAGAAAGTAGAAATCATGGCTAATGGAACATCAAGGAGCGACATAGATTGCGAATGGAGGGAAATCAGAAATGGGTTAACTACAGCAGCAAATGAAGTATTAGGCACAAAGAAAAGGGCAGGTAGGAGGGAATGGATCACGGAAGAAATAGTTGAAATGATAGAAGCAAGAAGGAAAATTAAAATTGGAAACACAGAAGCAGGACAGAAAAAATATAAGGAACTAAGGAACTTAATTAATAGGAAATGCAAGCTAGCGAAAGAAGAGTGGATAAAAGGAAACTGTGAGGATATTGAGGAGGATATGAGAAGAGGTAAAGTAGATTTAGGCTACAGGAAAATTAAGTCACATTTTTCTAAAGTAAAACCAAAGGGTAACATTATATGTGATAAGCAGGGTAAGGAACTCACAGAAAATAAGGAAAAAGCTAGAAGATGGAAGGAGTATCTTGAAGATTTATATAAAGGTAGGCAGGACATGGAGGAGCTAGAAAGTGTGGAACAGATAGATGAGGATGACTTAGGTCCTAGCATACTTAGGTCAGAGTTTCATAGAGCATTAAATGATTTACGGAATAACAAAGCAGCGGGGATTGATATTATACCAGCCGAATTAATAAAACACGCAGGGGAAAAAATGCAGGAGCGATTATACAGGTTAGTTTGTAAAATATATGAGAAGGGAGAAGTACCACAGGATTTTCAACGTAGTAGAATAGTAACAATGCCGAAGAAAATAGGAGCTAATTTGTGTGAGAACTATAGGACCATTAGCCTACTATCACATGCATCGAAGATATTGTTAAAGATTATTTATAGGAGATTAGAAAATAAAGTAGAGGAAAGGCTAGGAGAAGATCAGTTTGGTTTTAGGAAAAACAGAGGGACGAGAGAGGCGATTCTAGCACTAAGAACGGTAGTAGAAAAAAGAAATAGGGTAGGAAAGGTAACTTGCATAGCTTTTGTAGACTTAGAAAAGGCATTTGATAATGTAGATTGGGACATAATGTTTAGAATTTTTAAAGAAACGGGTATAGATTATAAGGATAGGAGAATAATTTTTAATTTATATAAACACCAAACTGCCTTAGTTAGAATTGAGGGGGAAGAAGAGGTAGCAAAAATAGGGAAGGGAGTTCGGCAGGGATGTACACTCTCACCGTTATTATTTAATCTATATATAGAAGATGCAATAAACAAAGTAAAAGAAGAGTATAGTGTAGGTGTGAATGTACAGGGAGGGAAAATAAATATGTTGAGATTCGCCGACGATATAGCTATATTGGAAGAAAGCGAAAAGAATTTAGAAAGGGTATTGAATGGTATGCAGGCAGTATTGACTAGGGATTTTAACATGAAAACAAATATAGGTAAAACTAAAGTGATGAGGTGTGACAAAAAGGAATGCAGTAGCAAAATGAGGATCTCAATAGGAGATAATAGAATCGAAGAAGTGTCAGATTTTTGTTATTTAGGCAGTAGAATCACAAAAGATAATCGAAGCAAGGTAGATATAAAGTGTAGGATAGCACAGTGTAGGAAGGCATTCGTAGAAAAAGAACAGATTTTAAGATCAAATATTGACTTGGGTATTAGAAAAAGATTACTGAAGGTATATGTTTGGAGTGTAGCACTGTACGGGTGTGAGGCGTGGACTATAGGAAAGGAAGAGAAGCGTAGATTACAAGCATTCGAAATGTGGTATTATAGGAGGATGATGAGGATTGGTTGGGAAGATAAAGTAACAAATGAAGCTGTACTAGAGTTAGTAGGGGAGAAGAGAAGTATCTGGAGAGTGTTACAGCGTAAGAGAGACAGATTAGTAGGGCATATTCTTAGGCATGGGGGGATTATGCAATTGATCATAGAAGGTAGAGTGGAGGGAAAGAGAGGGGTAGGTAGGCCTAGATTGGAGTATGTGAGTCAGATAGTTGAAGACGTTGAGATGAATAGCTATAGGGAGATGAAGGGATTAGCTCAAGATAGATCGGCATGGCGTGCTGTTTCCAACCAATCTTTAGGATTGCGGACTCTTTAACTAATATATATAATATATATTATAATATATAACAGTATATCAATCACGATTCGTGACTTTTTTTCGTGACTAAATAAAATACCTCACGATTCCTGAGGTATTTTATTTAGTTTCAACTTGTGCTACTAAAGATGGGGACATATCCCTTGCAATGTACATCTAGCTACTTAATGCTTTAAGTTACGGTATTTGGGTGATATTCTATACTATTATTTAACACCGTAGTGATAATTTTTAATATAGATTATATATTCATAAAAAATAATAAAGCAATTTGCCATTGTAATTCAGATCATTATATAACGGCTACATATTTAAGGTTTGGTGATTGTAGTAAGTAATAAAGTCAAATTACCCATTAAGAAAAATTATTTGTATAGTATAGTAAATTTGAGGATCACAAAACAAACTAATAGGTATCGTGTATATTAGATAATGTAGATACATTTGAAATATTTTTCAATAAATTTAAGAATGAAATTGCTGATAGTACTTTGCATAGTACCATGCCAGGAATAATAGATTGTATTTGGCATTTCGGGCTAGGTTAATATTTGGACACTTAATGTAAAAAAATTAAAAATTTATAAACAAATTCCATCTCATTAAAGTAACGACAATAAACGTTTTTTCCAGAGTACAAAATTATATATATATAATATATATATTACCATTGTATATATAAATTATATATTTTTGGTACTCTACCAGTACCATTGAAATATTGTTAACCGACTGGAAAATATCTGGTAAGGCTTTTCACATATACAACCAGTGGCGGTTTCTTTCGAGGCCGCACGGCCGCGCGCCCCTCATGAACATTGAGCGCATCACCTTAGATATATAATTGAATTGTGATATTTTATCTCGGCATTATTTTTCCTAAAAGATTAAGATTGCGTTGCGATAGCACTCTACAAAACACGGTGTGGCGTTCCGTGTGGTATCCGTTGCATGCGGTAGAGTGAGAGCGACCGTATGCAGTATATCAACTATTTCTTTGGTTCGCGTATCGTATGCGCCGCAAACAAATTAGCGGCCCGCGTTGCAATGGCAACGTGACGTCACGCAGCTTCTACAGCTAAGAATATATCGTTGCTTTAAGCTATTCCGGGCCGCAATTCTTTAGCGTCCCAACAGAGAAGCGTAGTCTAGTATACAGGAAAATGGATATAGAATAGCCAGATAAGACAGTTGCATTGTTCTGTGTAGTTACGTATGTACGATTTTGCCACGTGTTTCTCCAAGAATATATTTAGTGGAAATAATTTAATAAAAATGAATAGTTTTAGTTCTTTATTGTAAATAGAGTTTTGTAGACTTTCTCTTGAGGAGAAAGTAGAAATTAAAGAATTAGGTAGGCCATTGCCTGATTTAAATTGATCACAAACTTGTGCAAGGAGTGTTTATATTAATGAAAGATAGAAGAGCGAAATACCACTTTCAAGAAATGATTGAATTTAATCATTTTGCATCCATTTTAGGTAAGATTTCTTACTATTATGTTATTTTTTAAGAAATGCGCCCCTCGATTGAAATGTCAAGAGCCGCCACTGAATACAACATTCTTCCTCACTTCGATTTGTAATTGACTGCTAACCAAGACTAATTATTCTTATATCTTGAGCTTAGCTTTTTACAGTTTCGTAGTAAATTATGTATTGTCAACGAAAAAAGAGTCAGCATGGCGCAGCGGCAGCGTCGTAGGGACATTGTTGGCGCTATGCGCTACACGCTGGTCGGAGGGTCGAATCCTCGCAGTGGAAGGATCACTTTTCGTAGACGAATATATAGCCTTATGTACCATGATTGTACTATCTGTGTGTGTCTAAGCAAAGTCAATGTTCTTAGTGCAGCCACTCAGATGTTTCCTGTGTGTGCATTGAAACAGTCGAATTTAAATTAATTATATATGCTGGCTAGTTGTAACGAAGTGCTAGGATATAAGGATGGAAGTGCCTTCAGCGCCCATAATGGCAATAAATTACAAAGACAAAAAATAATCAGTATTATGTGCCAAATGATTTTTAAATTTTTTTTAAACCAAAAATGATTAATTTTAGCTGAATGTACGAAGCAAAAGTCAGTCTTTTATAGAGTCCTTTCTTGTCTTCTGTTATCTCACCTAGTTGAACCCCCCAACCTTGTGGGGCTATGTGCACCACTGCTCAGAGGCAAATTCATCCATTTAACCATATTATTCTTTCAACAATTTCAATAAGAACACAAAGGTGTAAATAAGTAAATGCATTGCTCAGAAAATTCAAAAAGTAAATACATTTATTGTAGCCATAACAGTGAAAGTATAGTTTTATTTTTAATAGTTCGTTAATAAATTGCTACAACAGCAATAGTCTTGTCCTGTTATGTCATCACGATCTTGAAGTCCATACCGTTTTCTTCTGAATACTTGTCTTCTATTTAGTTCACAAGGTTCCAGGAAAAATATGTTCTAAATACAATATTGTTCCCTTAGCACTGTAAAATGTCAAAAACAAGTTTCTTAGACTATGTGTTCAAATATTTGAAAAATGTATTATTTATTTCGAATAATATAATTAAAATATTCGTAAATAATTGTGTTATAATAGAGAGGAGGTAGTTGGACAATGTTTCCTAATTGGAAAAATTAATAACTAAAAAAATAATCATCACACACACAAACAGGTATGTTGTATTTATTAAGGTGAACTTTGTAATAAAAATTAATAAATGAACTAGAATCAATTAAATTTTATTTTTCATGCTAAACTTGACTGATAGTGTTTAAAGTTATATTAAAAAATAAACAAGTATCATAATGTATTATTAAAATTATTTATACTCAAAATGCAATATTTGGAAGATCTTGCATATAATTTAAACATGTGTCTTTCACCGAGACAAAATTGTAAACCTGATTTCATTTAATATGATTTTAATTATTTTATGTAGATTTTGGGCACAACCGATTTCGAGGTGAATTTTCATTTGAAAAAATATAAATACGTTTCATACCTTTGGAGGGCACGGGCAAGGGCATGGGCATGGTGGACAGCATGGCATGTATACATAACAAGGAGAACAGCATGGTGAGCAGCATGGCGAACAAGGAGCTGAGCAACAAGGAGCTGGGCAACAAGGAGCTGAGCACACTACTGGTACACATACTGATGGACAACAAGGAGAGCAGCAGCTTGATGGGCAGCACGACATCTTATGATTTTATAAAGGATTTTTGTATTGGTATATACGGAAAATTTTGGGAGATTGAAAAATCGGACTGAAATTTAGAAATTGATTATTTGTTTAATATTTTTTTTGTTGAATATAATGCTAGGCAACTATTGATTGAATAAAGTAGGCGCATTTATATATATATGACATATTCAGAAATAAAATGAACATAAGCCGCCTTATAATACAAAATGATGGCAAAACATGATATGTCATGTTTTGGTCATTTTGTAATTTTTACTCCAGTAAACAGTTCAGGTGTATATGCTGGCAAAACTTGCGATATCAACCGCTTTTATATCCGTAGAAATTCACGCATGACACTTATGATATGTAATTCAAATACAATGCCTTCGGAAATTTTATTTTTACTCTCCTGTAAAATTTAAAAATTGCACATATCATTTTAAAAATTATCACTACGGTGTTAAATTATAATATATAATATCACCCAAATACCGTAACAAGCATTAAGTAGCTAGATGTATATTTCAAGCGCTATGCGCCCATTTATTAAATAAAACTTATTAACTAAATAAAATGTTATTTTATTTAGTTAATAAAATTATTTTATTTTATTTTATTTAGTTAATTTTAATATTTTATTTTATTTTAAATTTCAACCTATCATGTAATTTTACTTAAATTTTGCCTTTTATTCCCATTAGAAACTTATCATTAGGTTCAGCACCTTGATTGCAAGGTTTATATATTATATTGTAGCAACTACTAGTTATATTGTAGCAAGGTTTATATATTTAAATTACTTTTTAGAAACTTGCAAACTTTATGTAGTAACAATATATAGGTATTTTATTTAGTTTTAGCTTGTGCTACTGAAGATGGGCGCATAGCGCTTGAAATGTACATCTAGCTACTTAATGCTTGTTACGGTATTTGGGTGATATTCTATATTATGCACATATCATGTTTTGCCATCAGATACAATCCTTGAAATTTCATGACATTTATTTTCATGGATGATATTAAAATATATATAAAACCAATATAAATATGAGTAAGCGTAGGAAATAATATACTATAATGTTTGTCTAACAAAAATGTCAGTTTAAAATTGTCAAAATTTTTAATTTAATTTCTTTTAAATTTATGAAATCTTTGTAGCTATATATTACTGGCTCTTTAAATTTTTTGTTTACTACCAAATTAGTAAAAATGTGTTGTAACGGAGGCAATTGTTGTTATCTCGGACAAGACATTCAATACCACGATAGGTATGAAATTATTATCTCGGAAAGTATTTGAGTATGCTTTGTAATTTAATCATATAGTGCATTAATTGGATATTATTAATCTAACCCTAGAACATCTACCGATTGTCCGCAGCCGTTCGCCCAAGTATGCATCTCTTGCCCGCCTCCGTGTCCCATTCCTCTGTGTCCATGTCCCGTCAAACCATTACAATTACCATGTCCCCATAATCAGGGATCTGATGGCAGGCAGGCTACCGATGTAAGGCATTGGCGATCTTGTACCGCATCCGTAGATTTTAATAGATTTTGTCCGGAAATGCTAATACTCAATATTTCTAATCAATATAAACTCGATATACTAATATAAAATAAGTTGAATAGAGTTGAATCATAAAGCATTGCATAATTTCAATTTCAAACATTTATTTCATAGTAAAGTATTTACGCTAGGTAAATATTTAATTAAAGATATTGTTAAAGATTATTTATAGGAGATTAGAAAATAAAGTAGAGGAAAGGCTAGGAGAAGATCAGTTTGGTTTTAGGAAAAACAGAGGGACGAGAGAGGCGATTCTAGCACTAAGAACGGTAGTAGAAAAAAGAAAGAGGGTAGGTAAGGTAACTTGCATAGCTTTTGTAGATTTAGAAAAGGCATTTGATAATGTAGATTGGGACATAATGTTTAGAATTTTAAAAGAAACGGGTATAGATTATAAGGATAGGAGAATAATTTTTAATTTATATAAACACCAAACTGCCTTAGTTAGAATTGAGGGGGAAGAAGAGGTAGCAAAAATAGGGAAGGGAGTTCGGCAGGGATGTACACCCTCACCGTTATTATTTAATCTATATATGGAAGATGCAATAAACAAAGTAAAAGAAGAGTATAGTGTAGGTGTGAATGTACAGGGAGAGAAAATATATATGCTGAGATTCGCTGACGATATAGCTATATTGGAAGAAAGCGAAAAGAATTTAGAAAGGGTATTGAATGGTATGCAGGCAGTATTGACTAGGGATTTTAACATGAAAATAAATATAGGTAAAACTAAAGTGATGAGGTGTGACAAAAAGGAATGCAGTAGAAAAATGAGGATCACAATAGGAGATAATAGAATCGAAGAAGTGTCAGATTTTTGTTATTTAGGCAGTAGAATCACAAAAGATAATCGAAGCAAGGTAGATATAAAGTGTAGTATAGCACAGGGTAGGAAGGCATTCGTAGAAAAAGAACAGATTTTAAGATCAAATATTGACTTGGGTATTAGAAAAAGATTACTGAAGGTATATGTTTGGAGTGTAGCACTGTACGGGTGTGAGGCATGGACTATAGGAAAGGAAGAGAAGCGTAGATTAGAAGCACTTGAAATGTGGTGTTATAGGAGGATGATGAGGATTGGTTGGGAAGATAAAGTAACAAATGAAGCTGTACTAGAGTTAGTAGGGGAGAAGAGAAGTATCTGGAGAGTGTTACAGCGTAGGAGAGACAGATTAGTAGGGCATATTCTTAGGCATGGGGGGATTATGCAATTGATCATAGAAGGTAGAGTGGAGGGAAAGAGAGGGGTAGGTAGGCCTAGATTGGAGTATGTGAGTCAGATAGTTGAAGACGTTGAGATGAATAGCTATAGGGAGATGAAGGGATTAGCTCAGGATAGATCGGCATGGCGTGCTGTTTCCAACCAATCTTTAGGATTGCGGACTCTTTAACTAAGAGAATGTATTTATGTACTTGGTTAAATTTATTTACACTTGTCGAATAATATAGAGATGGAGCAGATTTATTATAGACAATTTACAAATACTAGACAAATAAGTACATTTTTGGAAATTTTTAAAATTCTCAATTTTAAATATGAAAATGGACGTAGTTTTTATCGGGGCGGTTAATAGTGTATTTATTTATAAAACAGTGTCACTGAGGCTGATTTTTTCATGGGCTTTGGATTCTAATCCAGCTACGGT
This sequence comes from Leptodirus hochenwartii, assembly GCA_947310635.1. Classification (NCBI taxonomy): domain Eukaryota; kingdom Metazoa; phylum Arthropoda; class Insecta; order Coleoptera; family Leiodidae; genus Leptodirus; species Leptodirus hochenwartii. Next base: position 12,143,883 of record OX371176.1, read on the forward strand.
TGAAAAAATATTAATTATTTCTGCGCGTACTATAAAAAACTGATTGCACTTATAATTGAGAGATCGGTCCTATTGATATTTTTGTAATTAATAAAATATAAATGAAAATGGAAATGGAGAAACATAATAAATGAATCAAGTTTCTTTGGATAAATATTATATTAGTAATTATGTTGAGATTCGCGTTAATATATATTTTTATTAATTCTCGTTTATAAATTTCTCCTGTTCAGAACATCACCGCGGCATTTTGATATCATGTAAAAAATTGAAATCTTGTTTTCTAAGATACTATTTGCAGGAATAATATAGTTATTTGAAACTCTCCAAAAATGATTACAAAGTCTTCAACCTATCATGTAATTTTACTTAAATTTTACTCTTTATTCCCATTAGAAACTTATCATTAGGTTCAGCACCTTGATTGCAAGGTTTATATATTATATTGTAGCAATTACTAGTTATATTGTAGCAAGGTTTATATATTTAAATTACTTTTTAGAAACTTGCAGACTTTATGTGGTAACAATAGACACGATACATTTAAAGGTAGAGGCTTCGTAATTTTATTATAGTTTTCATCGTTTAAAAGGATTTAGTCTAAAAATGAAACGTGCTATGGAAAAATAATTTTTGATTTTTTTTAATATAAATAGTGTTGCATTTGTAATTCGGTTGCAAAAGTTATAATAAATTAAATTTATTAATAGCTATATGTTAATTGAAACAAGGAAGCTATTAAAACAAAAATGAATGATTTGAAGCATCTCTATAATTATAATATAAAATATCACCCAAATACCGTAACAAACATTAAGTAGCTAGATGTACATTTCAAGCGCTATGCCCCCATCTTCTGTAGCACAAGGTAAAACTAAATAAAGTACCTCTGTCACGAATCGTGATTGATATACTATTTAGATATATAATATATATATAATATACTACTGAAGATGTACATCTAGCTACTTAATGCTTGTTTCGGTATTTGGGTGATATTATAATTTAACACCGTAGTGATGATTTTTAAAACTGTAGTGATAATTTTCAAAATATCTATAATTACTAGAAATTCTCATACAAGAATCCTTAAAAGGATTTAAAAGAGTTAATAATGAGTTAAAAAATTTTAACAAAGATTTTTTAGAAATACATGTTAGGGTATTGATAAATAGTGCCTGGCCATAATCCGATTCTATTAAGTGATACCCAATGGGTTAGGTCAACCATCGATTAGTTGCAATTGTTTGATAACAGTACAAAATTAACCAAGATTTATTATGAATATCATGGAGTATCTATCCATAACGGAAGAAATACAATTTCTTAGCAAAATAATTGTTGAAATAACATAAAGGAATACGATCAGAGAATCAATATCATGGATTCTATGATCTCTTAAATCTATGTTGAAAATTGTTTTAAAAAAATCGGTACAGCTTTAATTTTCATATTTGTGCTTGAACGATAGTATTGTATTCCAGGAGCTGTTATTTCAAACTGAAAGCTAAGACATCGATTTTTTAGATTTATTTTTTAGAAAGTTTAATTTTTGATCCTGATTTATGAATCACCATCCTTTATACCATCCTTTATGTTATAGATATTTCAATGGAAACCTCAAATGGGGTTTTATAATAAAAGCGAATTTAATGTAATTGACTACTAATTTAATGATATTTAGGACCTCGTTGAAAAACTTCGAAACGAACCAAATAGCCGTTACGATAACTTTTACAACAACTACAACATCGATTGGCATGCAGACGGTACGATAAATCAACCAAACAATGGTCAATACCAATGCAATCCACCAAGGTCGTACGGTGCCGCCCTTGACGGTCAATCGCCTTGCTGCGAAGACTATACGATGCGGACACAACAGCAGTATAATAGTGCCTCTGGTGAAATGCCCGGTTGTCCTACAGGATTTAAGCCTTGTAAACTGAAGTTACAACCTCCACCGTGTTGCAGCCCGTGCGGATGCTGGGCAGCGCAAGTACAAAGCTGCCCTCCAAAACCTAAGAAAAAGGTTTGAATATATATTTAACAGCTATTCGTTGTATCACTCATTCCCGTTTTTTATTAATAGAGGCCATCCGAATAGAATTAGTTGTTCGGAAAAATATTCTATTATCCACATCACAAGAATTACTTCCCCGTGATGGAATTTAATAAATATTATGGAGGTAGTACATGGATTCACTGATACATTTTCTTAAGTAACAAAATTTTGTATCGACGAAAAATTACTAATTAAATGATTATACATATACAAATAGTGAATTAACGATAGCAGTATAATTTTTTATTAGTTCGATATTAAGGAACAAGAACGATTTCTTCCAATTATTTCTCTTTTATTTGCCGAACATTGATTAATATATAATTAAAACCACTCTGTTATGAATATCGTAAAAATATATTATAAAATAAAAATAACACTATACAAATTCTTATAAAAACAAGCATAGGTTGATTTTTACCTACTTTTTTCTTTACGTACTTTTACCTAAAAGGTGAATTATTATATAGTCTAATAAGTTTAATAGGTTATAATAAGTTAAAGTTTTCTCTGACAGAGACGACATATGTATAACGTATTTGCATAAAAATCCTGACATGGATTTTGGACACATTTAGAACTTGGAACTAGTTAGCAACTAATCACGCGTTGACTAATTTATCACCTTATGGCAATAATTATATCTCATACTAATGATGTTTTTTTCTATATTAATGGATAAATAAATTTTTATAAGAACTTGTTGAGACTATAAATTATAAATACATTTGGCGATCAAATTTGGCTATAAATAATTGAAAATTCTTCAACACAAGCAACAAAATGAATACCAAAAGTAATGAATTGATATTGGCTCTTTCTGCTACTGCGACAAATATTTATTTAATTTTTATCAGGAGTCAGATAATTGAGGAAAAAATAATCTTTTGGAAAGTGATAAAGAGCAGAAAAAGTAGACAATATAAAAAATATATCTTAAATACGAAAAATTATTTAGATAATTTTAGAAAATAGCGTAGAAAGAAAAGAAGTGGTAGTAAGACCCGGATTAGAGCGTTGCTGACGATTGACCCGATTGGCTATTTCATACCTTTAACAAATAGCGGGAAATATGTAATGTTTCAGATTTATTAATTTAGTATTTCAAATATTTGCCATTATTACATTAATTAATTAACGCCCTTCTGTATAAACTTGTAAGATTATTTCTAACAAAAGTTTAGTGCTTTTCATTCAAAAATATTTTTAAATGTACAAGGCTTATATTCTCGTTATATGTGGAAGAAGTTTGGTTATTGATGCCAACGTGTTACTGTGAAATTACGAATTGAAAATAAATTCGAAAGCAAAAGGAAGACTCGGATGCTAAAAGTACTTTATTTCGATCGATGCAGTTAGGAATTATTATTTTTTGAATTTGATAAGAAACGGGAATAGATTATAAGGATATGAGAATTATTTTCAATCTATACAAACATCAACGGCTTTAGTCAGAATTGAGGGGGAAGAAGAGGTAGCAAGAATAGGAAAGGGAGTTAAATAGTGTAGGTGTGAAAATTCAGGGAGAGGAAATATATATGTTGATGTTCGTCGACGATATAGCTATCTTGGAAGAAAGGGAGTTAAATTTAGGGCAGTTTTCTATTTGCGCACTAATCCCATGTCATAAACTACAACCCAGCGCGGCAACCATTAATCCTACTCTTCATTTGCGCACACGTATAAGCAGGTATACGGACGGCTGACTACCTCTGGTTATCAGGGTTATATATATACCTCTATCAATACAGTACCTATGACAGTACCTACCGTTTTGTTTTTAATAATGTGGAACTAATAATGTGGAACAAAAAGAGAATGTATTTTTCATTGTGTCATTCTTAATAATGGGTAAAATAAAAATAGATTTGCATTGTAGTTCACCAATTTCACATATATTTCAATACATTTATTAAAACATGGTAGAAAAAATATATAAATCAGTGTACAGTAATATAGGTCAGGTCAGATCAGGTCAGGCGTTCTGGGTACTATATACTAAGTACCTGTGTGCGCAGTTGATGTATCTATTTTCGGTCGGAGTGTTGTTGTTGGCGCAAATAGACAATCTTTTCATCCGGTAATAAAATTTGTGCGCAGTTAAAGACCAGCCAAATCTAGACGTATTTAATGGTATGCAGGAAGTAATGACTAGCGATTATAATATGAAAATAAATATAGGCAAGACCAAAGTGTTGAGGTGTGACAAAAATGAATGCAATCGAAAAATGAGGATAAGAATAGGAGATAATAGAATAGAAGAAGTGTCAGACTTTCCTTATTTAGGAAGCAGGCTTACAAAGGATAACCGAAGTGAGGTAGATATAAAATGTAAGATAGCACAGGGTAGGAAGGCATTGGTAGGAAAGGAGCAAATTTTAAGATAAAATATTGACTTGGGTATTAGAAAAAGATTACTGAAGGCATATGTGTGAAGTGTAGCATTGTACGAGTGTGAGGCGTAGACAATAGGTAAAGAAGAGAAACTTAGCGTAGAAGCATTCGAAATGTGTTGCTATAGGAGGATGATGAGGATTGGTAGGGAAGATAAAGTAACAAATGAAGTCGTGTTAGAGTTAGTAGGAGAGAAGAGAAGTATTTGGAGAGTATTACAGCGCAGGAGAGATAGACTAGTAGGTCACATTCTTAGACAAGGGGGTATTATGCAAATTGTTATAGAAGATAAAGTAAAGGGAAAGAAAGGGGTAGGTAAAGTAGGCCTAGACTGGAGTATGTGTGAGTATGGAGACACATAGCTTTATAGCGATGTATTATATTCTCTAACTTTTCATTTCTAGTTACCTAAATATGAATTATTTTCTAAAAAGAAACATAGATGCAATGGTTCACAAAAGAATTATAACTCATAAATTAAATGAGAGTAGACTACCCCCAATTGGTTAAAAAAGTGGAAGACTGAGATTTTTCTAAATATTTAAAGAAGATCCAGAAGTAATAATGATACTCACTTTATAATTTCCATATGATGAACATTGTTATTGTGAGAAGTAACAAATTAGCCTGTATTAAATTTAAAAAATGTCTATAATATAACGTAAGAAATAAAATTGAACAAAAGACTTAATACTTTGGATTGAAGTATTAGATGATTGAACCAAATAAATGAATCGACAAAATTGCGAATATTTATCAAGCGAGGATTGAAACTAATTATATCACGAATTAAGACAACCTGCACTACATACATGATCCCTTCTTGCGATCATGCGATTCTCCATATTACAATATACTTATGGTTTATATATTTTTATACCTTATGTTATTCTAATAAATAGATGGTCAGCAAGTTTACGATTAAAATATCTTAATTTCAGTAGCGTTGATAAATGTACAAACAATTGACTAAAGTATGATTGTTTTTCATTAAAGATAATACATTAATCAATTTCCTGTGATACCAATATAGGTTTTGTGATCATTTTTTTCACAAGTGAGATTAATATATTCCAAATTAGTCTAAATATAACATTTTTCATTTAAAAGTGAAGTATACAAAAGTATACTTCACTTTAAAATATTAAAATTAAAAAATTTAAAAACTGAATTTAAAACTGAAAAATTAAACCTGAATTTCTTACAAATATCTTGGAAAAGGGGGTTCTCACAAATCTGACCCGAGCTTAGTACTTTTCATTCCAATATATTTTTAAATATATATGGTACTATATGCGCAATGTATATGTTATGCTCAATTACTGAATTTGGACAATACCCGAAAAGAATGCTCTGAAATAGATTTTCACACTCCTCAATAACCAAACGTTTTTCTAAACATTTATCAATCTACACAGGCAGTATAAAAAATGGTTCTTGGTGCCATAATTTATTCGCATTACTTATAATTTATGAATACCTATCTTTATCATAGGAGTTAGACTTGGCCAATCAACCATGTACTCGGCCATGTTGCTTGCATTGGGAAGATAAGGGTGGACCATGTCTCTACGATGACCCTTGTAAGGCTCACTGTTTCAATCATCCGCCAGGAATTAAACCATCTGGTCGATTTCCATAAATACATGAATGGCCATTCTTGTAATCATTAAAAGGCAAGTAATGCAAAAGATTTCGTATTCGTTTTTTCATTTCATGTTGAATTTATTTAATAGAGCACGGTTTGACATGACACAGTGCATTTATAAAATCCCTTTACTATTTTTGTAGGCTTCCGGCTTCGGTTGTTGTATTAATGTATAATTTACAAGGTAGAATATAAAATATTCACAATATTTATGAAAAATGTAGTGTAAATATGATCAACGTGTATTGCACAAAATATCGTCTGTACATTTAACGACGGAGAAGATGTAGGTACAAACGCTGGACAAATTTCAAAACTTTTACGATAAATCTGGGATAGTCTCTATTGTATTCGGAGGTAGATTTTTAGATTTTATGCATTTTTTTTGTAAACAATACTGCAATAAAACCATTAGTGACGTTTAATATACAGGTGATATTTTTCCGAATATAAAATTATGAAATAGTATTTATTTTACTACACTATAATTCACATAATGTAATTTTTTACTAATTGTTTAAACACCAACATGGTCGAGGTCCAAATTGCAGATATAATTTGCAGTGATTGATTATTATTGAATTATTCATTAATTGTATTGAATTTTTAATTGAAATTAATGTATCTAAAATAATGTTTATTAATCTTTATTTTGAAAAAAAGCAGAAACAAATTTCTAAACAAGCAAATTATTATTTTTATTATTATTAGAAAATTTTCAATTTATTTCCATAATAATATTGATGAAATGCCGGGTATTTAATGCTCAGTTTAATAATTGAGCATTTTTATTTAAACTAATTTTTAGCCATTTAAGAGAACATAATTATATTCTCTCATTGATTGAAGGCTTTAAAAGGCTACAGGTTTTAAGCCTTCAGTCTACCATACAGTGCAACATAATAACGGCTTTAAGAATAGTACATACACAATTTACACAAAATAAAAATTATACAATAATTTTTTTTACAGGAAGATTGTAAGGGCGTAATATTTTTTAACACGCGTCAAGAAAAAATTAGATAGATAGATAGATACATTTATTCAGATACGCTTTGGTGTAGAATTATACCATTATTATACCTAATATTATAGATTAGATAATGAGAGATTCTGACGATATTAGCTATGTTCATTATTTTTTTAATGTGAGGTTCTTTGTCATTTTTTTTCTGTTTTAAGACTTTTTTGAATTCCTCTTTTTTGAATTTTTGGATTTTTTTTGGGGTAGTAACGCACCATCGGATTTTTTTTTAAATAAAATCATTTTAAAATATATTATAATTTCTTTCCTTTGCAAGTTTAGTAACAGTATTTTCTAAGAATTCATAGTTAAAACGCTGAACTTTCAATTTAAAATTTAAGAACTATCATAATGAATGAAGTAAATAATAATAATTTCTTCTTTAAATTTCAGGTATGGAAATGTGAGTGTTACACTGTCCTGCATTGTTCAGTAATATAATAATCTTGTATTTGTAACTCATTATGTAAGTGTTTTGTCTACATTAATATTGTCCCATATATTTGTTTTGTTTTGTATTAAAATCAATATAAAAAATTAAAGAAAATACAGATATCTGGGGTTATTTTTATTATAGGTTCAATAGACAGTTCAAGTTAAAGGATAAACATTAAGAGTTCACAAGGTAAGCGAAAAATTAAAAATAATTTAATTAGCTATTTGTTGCATATTTGAAATTCCAGTCTGTGGCCGTTGCAGAGAAAACTACATATATAGCATTATTTCCAATTATAGTATTTATTAATTTATTATCTTCTTTCGTGATATTTTTTATTTTGATATTAATTGGCATAATTAATCACTACTCTAAAATTTATTACTTCTAAAACTTTCTATTCGTCTTAGAATTTGGGAATCGTGTGTGTGTGTGTGTGTGTGTGTGTGTGTGTGTGTGTGTGTGTGTGTGTGTGTGTGTGTGTGTGTGTGTGTGTGTGTGTGTGTGTGTGTGTGTGTGTGTGTGTGTGTGTGTGTGTGTGTGTGTGTGTGTGTGTGTGTGTGTGTGTGTGTGTGTGTGTGTGTGTGTGTGTGTGTGTGTGTGTGTGTGTGTGTGTGTGTGTGTGTGTGTGTGTGTGTGTGTGTGTGTGTGTGTGTGTGTGTGTGTGTGTGTGTGTGTGTGTGTGTGTGTGTGTGTGTGTGTGTGTGTGTGTGTGTGTGTGTGTGTGTGTGTGTGTGTGTGTGTGTGTGTGTGTGTGTGTGTGTGTGTGTGTGTGTGTGTGTGTGTGTGTGTGTGTGTGTGTGTGTGTGTGTGTGTGTGTGTGTGTGTGTGTGTGTGTGTGTGTGTGTGTGTGTGTGTGTGTGTGTGTGTGTGTGTGTGTGTGTGTGTGTGTGTGTGTGTGTGTGTGTGTGTGTGTGTGTGTGTGTGTGTGTGTGTGTGTGTGTGTGTGTGTGTGTGTGTGTGTGTGTGTGTGTGTGTGTGTGTGTGTGTGTGTGTGTGTGTGTGTGTGTGTGTGTGTGTGTGTGTGTGTGTGTGTGTGTGTGTGTGTGTGTGTGTGTGTGTGTGTGTGTGTGTGTGTGTGTGTGTGTGTGTGTGTGTGTGTGTGTGTGTGTGTGTGTGTGTGTGTGTGTGTGTGTGTGTGTGTGTGTGTGTGTGTGTGTGTGTGTGTGTGTGTGTGTGTGTGTGTGTGTGTGTGTGTGTGTGTGTGTGTGTGTGTGTGTGTGTGTGTGTGTGTGTGTGTGTGTGTGTGTGTGTGTGTGTGTGTGTGTGTGTGTGTGTGTGTGTGTGTGTGTGTGTGTGTGTGTATATCCTTTTAAATAAAATAGTGTACTTTATGCCGGTTCTGGGCCCTCCTTATTGAGTGATGGCGTCATCATGTAGTAGGAATGACGTCACTACCACATGATGACGTCATCACCCAATGAGGACAGCCCAGAACCGGCATAAAAGTGGACGGGTTCTTCTTTTTCTCTCATTCTCATTGTACATATGGAGTACTTCTTGATGATAGCGCTGAAGAAGTGGTAGAAGAATATTGGCAATAGAGGGTATTACGCAATACTTCTTGTAGCTGAAGACGTAGTGCCCTATAGGCAATCCAGAGAGTATTACGTAATACTTCCTGGAGGTAGCGCTGAAAAAGTGCCCTATTGACTAAGGAGTGATGAGTCATTATAGCTGAAGAAGTGCCCTTTTGACAACTAGTGCATAAGTAGTAGGTTACTTATACTACTAATTAAGAAATAAATGCTACACGTCTCAGGTGAGCTAGGCTAGGCTAGGCTAGGCTAATGCAAAGTGCCCTACTGGATCCTCCTCATTGAGGGATGACGTCATCATGTAGTGGTGATGTCATCCTTCAATGAGGAGGAACCGGCATAAAAGTGAACAGGTTCTCCTGTCTCTCTTATACTCATTGTATACATGGAGCGTCACTTTAAACGCAACGCTATATACAGCGTGAATTATATCATTTGAATGAATTGTATATATATACTAGACGTGAAAAACACCATTTATTGGATACACCCTATATTCGTAACTTTACATGAAGCGCTTTAAATTAATCGAATACACAATATTGTGCAATGTGTGTATGATCCACAGAGTGTGCTGTTGCCGCGGCAGCAGACTAACCTGAACACTGAGCCGGCTAGTGTAGATTTGCTTGAACAAGTCGCGTGTGACGCAAACAGACAATTGCGAATTGACCTTACCTATTTATAATAGATAAGCTGCTTTATCTCTACATACCAGTATATATTTCGAAATAAAAGATATTGACATATTTTTGAAAAATGCAGCATCCAAACAAACAATTCAAATAAAATTAATATAAATATTTAAGATTGCCATGGAAGATAATGTCAACTGTAATATTTGTGATTCGACAATTAAAGTTTACTTAAACCTACTTTACATTAAATATCATAAAGATATGGCATACTCTTTGCAAGAGAAGATCGACATGGTCTGGTGTTTAGGAGAGTGGCACATGAACCCTCTTTTGCAGTGGCGGCTCTTGATATTTCAATCGAATAGGGCGCATTTATTAAAAAAATAACATAATAGTAAGAAATCTTACCTAAAATGGATGCAAAATGATTAAATTCAATCATTTCTTGAAAGCGGTATTCCGCTCTCCTATCTTTCATTAATATAAACACTCCTTGCACAAGTTTGTGATCAATTTAAATCAGGCAATGGCCTACCTAATTATATAATTTTTACTTTGTTCTCAAAAGAAAATCTACAAAACTCTATTTTCAATAAAGAACTAACACTATTCGTTTTTATTAAATTATTTCTATTAAATATATTCTTGGAGAAACACATGGCAAAATCGTACATACGTAACTACACAGAACAATGCAACTGTCATATCTGGCTATTCTATATCAATTTTCCTGTATACTAGACTAGGCTTCTCTTACATATAATTTTTTTTTTGTTAACAGAGCAATTTTATTTTAATTTGTTTTTCATATTAATTTTGTGTTAAAAGAACACTCTGATTTAATAAAGACATAATAGAAAAATAATATTTTATTTAATATTATTTACCATACAGTAACACTTTACAATTTTCAACCAAGCGGAACGATAAGCAAAAGGTCATCATAAAAGTTCAAGAATAATCAAGTAGCCTGTTTTTAGACAATACATTCACGTATTCAATGAAAGATATCATGCAACAATCACCACAAAGGCAAATGAAAAACTTACAGTTGAGCTACTAAAAGTACTTGAACGTGTGGAAAGTCCCACACGTTCAAGTGACCGACAAGGAAAAATTACGACAATTAAAATACATCGATATAGGGAGAGATCTAGAAATTGCGTTCGGAAGTTGGGAACTGCATGAATTACCTGTTCTACACGAAACAACGAGTCACACCTGGAATATTAAGGCTATAAATCAACTTGAAATCCCATGTTTCATTATAATTGCTTTTCAAACTGTTCGCAAAAATTCTAGCACAAAAAATACGAGTGTATTTGATCCCTGCAACTTGACGAATTTAAAGTTGTTTTTAAATCAGATATTTATCCATATTATAATTTAAATCTAAATTTTAATAAACATCAGTATGCTATTTTGTACGAAATGTATGCACCGTTTCAACAATCATATTAATATACAAATGTTGGTGAACCGTGTGTATATTTTTCAAATTTTCAAACTTTAGCACCAATTATTATCATTTACTGTAGTAGGCAAAATGAATCACTTAAGACAGGTAGCGTTGATATTAGAGTAGAATTTGAAACTGATAAAAATGTTCCAGCCAATACAAATGCTTACTGTCCCATTTTGCATGATAAATTAGTAAAATATCATCCACTAACAAACGTTGTCAAAATGTATTAAGTTTTTTATAAATATAAAAAGTTGTGTAAAATATTTCCTTATTTAATACTTATCCTTTCATCTGTAAACATCATATATAAAATGAATGCCTCAATAGCAGAAACATCAAATAATGATTGGTATAACATTTCAAGCTTTCCAGGATTATCTGAGTTTTTCATGACTCGATTTCAAAAGAAATTAAATTGGAAAGTAATATGAAAACATCAACGATTAAGGGAAAAAATAATTTTTAATTTTTTTAACACCGTTGAATTCAAGGTGATTTCAAAATATCAAGTATTGTCTGAAGCCTTTATCAGCGAATTCGAAAGTTTTGTTTCGTGGGAGCGTATATCAAAATATCAAAAACTTCAGAATCATTTATACACAGATATGGTGATAAGGTATATTTGATTTTATAAAAATTTATCAAAACGTTACCACTGAATTTTTGAACAACTAAGTCATGGTTCAGAGGGGTCGGCACTGTGGGTTATCTGGAGATAACACGCGCGAAAAATCGTCTATATATGAAAGGACAGGTTCACTCGCTGAATTACGGGATAAATGATCCGCCAACTCATTATTCACTCCCGCACAATGTTCAATATCAAACGAGAATTCGTAAAGGATCAAACTCCATCGCATTAACTTTGCACGATGATCCTTCACTGAGTTCAACCATAGTAATACTTTACTAGCTATAATGAGGGTAAAGCGCCGATCCTCGAGATATACTCGGTACTTATTCACAGCCCATAATATTACGAGAAGTTCTTGTTCGTTACAATAATATCTTTTCTCTCATTCATTAAAAGTGGCCCTACCATAAACGATGATATCTTTCTCTTTGGAATAAGACGGCAACGATACCTATACCACTGGCATCGGTCTGCAGGCAGAAAAGACATTGTATATCCGGCCATTTTAGCTTTACACGATGGTGTATGTTGCATGATACAAAACGAGACTAAATACAAAGTACTCAACAACTGGATTGACTGGATAGAAAAACTTAAATACCTAGGACTCACACTGGACAAGAAACTAAACTTCAACAAACACATTAACAACATCATCAAAAAAGCCAATTCCACAACCTCACGACTCATTCCGATAATAACCGCCTCCTCCACCACTCAAGAACACACCATCCTACTCTACAAAACGTACATACTACCAATCATAACATACTCATCTCCTGTCTGGACTACCACAAGTAAATTCAACCTAAGAAGCTTACAAATAACATAAATAACAAATAACAGACTACACAGACTAGCCACAAGACTACCAAGATACACAAGCATTAAAACCCTACACCAGCAAACTGCACAGACAGACCTAGAGACAAGACTTAACAAACTAAAATTGAAAATTTACAAAAACATTAAAAATATAGACAACGCAACACTAACTCGACTCACTATACAATCAATACCCAGAACACATAAAACCTCAAGTGCTACAAAACCTCACTCAATCTGTCATAACATAACACGATAACACAGCACTAACATCAACCCTATACCAACTTAACAACACACCAAGAGCTATGACTCACGCCAAACAATATAAGCAAAACTAATCCAGGAGAAAGAAGCCCCACGATTGAAACTCCATTTTACAGGTACTACCAGGTCCCCCATCACAACGGCAGAGACTAAATACATTCGACTCCACTACACATCGACGCTCGGACTACTACTTCGCTCCAAGATCTTCCCTGTGAACGGACTACTTCGACCTCGGACTTACGCCTCGCCTCCTGTTCGAGCAATCACCTCCATGACACGCGCTCGAGAACAAGTACCGACGACACCTATCGAAGGACCTATCTACGCAACCGAAGATCTACTTTCGAAGCGATTACGTACGACTTGTACACTTCATTAACCGATTCAACCGAAAATCTACTATCGAAGCGACTATGTACGACTTGAACGCTTTACTTACTTAGTCAATTTAAAAAGATTCGTGAAAAAAGTTCTGAAAAAAAAAAAAACGGATTTAAATTTTCAATGGGAGTCGCACTTAACTCAACGAAGAGCCGCATTTGCCCACCCCTGTTCTATACTATTAAATAATATGATAGTATTAAGTATTTTAAACCATTTGAACTCTATCTTAAAATAATCTTATACAAAGTTTTGATCCAAAGGTAGATTTTTAAAGCAAAGATTCTGATCTAAACTGAAAAGCGAAACGAAATATACTATTATTAAATTGCAAAATATATAATTTCAAGCTCATTATACTGGTGTTGGTATCAGAAAAAAATCATAAAAAACAGCTGACCATGGCAAAATGACAATGCATATAGAGAATAATTTTGTATAAGTTTACAATCACCTATTCTCTAAGCATGTAGAATTTTATTAAAAATACTATTTATTTATCCCTTACAGACGAAATCGCAGTTACAAAATAAACACGTGGATAAAATATGATTCCACAATAATACAGTATTAATATGTCGAGCAATGATTATATTGCACTGTACTTTGTGCATTAAGCTGCATCTTGATATAAAAATTCATTATCTATTTCTATGGGATTCAGTGGCGTATCAAGTAATTAAGAGTGGATAGCAAAAATTGTATTGTCCACCTAAAATGCGCCGCACCGGGTGGGTACACTGGATCACTCATGTGTAAATGAAATGTTCTGAAGAGGAAAATACAAATTAAGGCACACATGTAATTTTACATTTATTATATTTGAGGACGTTTCTATATTTTGCAAAATATAGTGCTGAGAAAAGATGCGGACTTTTTACAATTTATGAGACTCCTAAGCGTAATAGCATTGTATACAAGTAATTGAATAAGTACAATGGTAGGAAAAGTATTTAAGAAATATATAAGAGAAAAATATACAACACACTTTAATAAATTTTACTCAATTCCCAATATAAAAGTGCGAATATGAAGAGATATAAGGCGAAATTATTTTGTAAAAATATTGATATTGTAAATTGTTTTTATTCATGTCCTCTATATGCAATCACTGATAATATATATTGGTCCTCAACCATTAGTTGGAAACTGCATGGACATTATAATGCATTTGAAGAACTTTGTAAACTAAAGTACAGTTGAAATTATGTTGCATCCATCATCCGCCGAAATTGTTATGAATTGATATATTGATTTACGTTAATTATAAATTTATAAACAATTACGCGTTTCTGAAGAATTTTTTTTAATTTTCGATATAAAATTGCGAAATTTTGCAAATTGTCCAGTGACTGGCGCAAGCACTTTGTAATCCAAGACTAAGTGTGTGTGCCAAGCTCATCATCTATTTTACACAGTCAAGGTACTGCACAAAAGCAACGCCACTGACTTGCAATGCCCCACATACTACACATACAGGTTCGTTGGACGTTGTATCAACGTGTTTTTAAATTGAATTGGTATGTTACTTCAAACCAGTGCGTTGATTTGAAGCAACGTGGTTTGGTATGAACCAGTAGTAGGTGCACACCAAAAACCGGTTCTCACCAAAACCCGATTTTTGCCAAAAAAAGGGGTTTCACCAAAAATCGTTTTTGTTTACCAAAAACGGGTTTCACCAAAAAGCGGTTTTCACCGAAACTGGTTTTTGCCGAAAATCAGTAAAACGATTAGTCGGTGAACCGGTGAAAAATCGCTCGCACCGGTTTCCGGTTTGATTGACAAATATTCCCAGCACTAGTATTTAGTATCTTTAAACTTGAAGGCGTGTTTCAAAACTTGAACTTTCTTTTAAAACGACAGAAATTCGATGAGTATCGGTCTTGTTTTGCCGGTAGTTTGTTTCCCAAGGCGATATATATTGTTCAGATCATTTGGCGATAAAGTGGACTCAAGCGTTCCGTTTATTATTTCAAGAGTGTTATTTAGTAGGTCAGAAATCTCACATTCATCTACCAAGTAAATTATAAGATTTTTCTTTCTAAACATGCGGTCCCATTTGCTGTCCAGGTTTGATTGCTGATTTTCACGCTCTTCTAGAGTAATTATTCTGGATGTAATACTTTCCAGGATCTGCTTAGTTTCATGCTGACAATCCGTCATTTTTCCGATAGAATGTTTATGATATATTTAATTTCTTCAGGGTGGTTTCGCGTTACAGACATATCACTGGCTAATAAATTTACGCTTACTGAGTGTACTAATATATACAAATGGTATACTGGATAATTCCGGAAGAAAATACTGAGTATATAAAAAAATTAAAAAAAATCTGACCTTGTCTGACTGACAGCGATAGCTACTTCGATGTTCCACTTGCTCTATCTACTTGTTCTACTTGCTCTGTAGCTGACAGCGACAGCTACTTGCTCTGTCTATAGTAATTTACTAATGGTCTAGTTATTTGACTATTATTTATCACCGGTGAAGTGTTTATTGTCACTTTGACACTACTTATATAGATCTTGTAACGATGTTTAAAGTTTCGCCAAGAAAGTAAAAAAGTAAGAATGGGACGTCCACGAGTGGCTGGCTATATGGAAGACATCATTCCAAATAATATAAAGTATCATCCAGATGGGCGAGAAGATGCTGAGTCTAGAACTTGGATAATAATGTCTTCAAAAGAGGAAAGTGAGGTAAATGCAAATATCTGTTACACGTAAAAAATATATACAACTATATTCTGCTAGCAGTATAACCTGACGTTTCTCAAAGGTATAATTACAGATACAATAGCTTCTGTTGACAAAAATAGAGGATATCTCTAAGAATAATTAAACTATCAAGCTTCAATAAATTTATTTTTTATTTTTTGTTTATTCAAAATTTCCGAAGCGTGTAGGAGCTAATTTATATAAGAATTATAGGATTATTAGTCTACCATCGCATTGCATTTAAAAATCACCCCTTTCCTATTCTTGCTTTCTCTATTCCAACTATAATATTTTTATGTTCATCCAATGAATCTCTTTTCTTTATAATCTACACCCATTTTTTAAACTGAGAACATGATGATCCAATTTCCATTATCAATAATGTCTTCTATATCTATGAGTGCTATTTAAGAAGAGCAAAGGGTCGAGAAAACCTATTATTAAAGAGTTAAAAGATAAATAAAAATAAAAGAATGAAACTAGAAAAATCTAATGTTTTGGCATATGTATAAAGTGTGGAATTTTACAGATGTAAAGCATAAATAGGAAAGCTACATGAATGTGGAAGGAAACCTTAATTAAGAAAAAGAAAACCATTTGCAGAAGCAAATATTCTTATACTTACGTCAAATTTTTCGACACGAGGGTATTAGTTATAGAAGGTAAAGTAGAGGGAAATTAAGGGGTGAGTAGGCCTAGATTAGAGTATGTGGGTTAGATAGTGAAGGATGGGCGAGTGGGATGAATAGCTATAGGGACATGTAGTAGTTCAAGCTCAGAAGAGTTGGGTGTACCATGCTGTTTCCAACCAATATCTGGGAGGTCTGTCTGATAATCACACAAATTTTAGACATGCTCAAATATAAATGTTACTTAAAATGATTTATATTTTCCGGCTATAAAAAATACATATCATATTATAAATATCGAATTATGATTGTGAAATTGATACCATTTTAAATTAATTTCATGCAAAAGAATCAATAAGAAATTATATAAACATATAGTAATGAATTTTAAAAATTATCACTACGATGTTAAATTAGTTAAAGAGTCCGCAATCCTAAAGATTGGTTGGAAATAGCACGCCATGCCGATCTATCCTGAGCTAATCCCTTCATCTCCCTATAGCTATTCATCTCAACGTCTTCAACTATCTGACTCACATACTCCAATCTAGGCCTACCTACCCCTCTCTTTCCCTCCACTCTACCTTCTATGATCAATTGCATAATCCCCCCATGCCTAAGAATATGCCCTACTAATCTGTCTCTCCTACGCTGTAACACTCTCCAGATACTTCTCTTCTCCCCTACTAACTCTACTACAGCTTCATTTGTTACTTTATCTTCCCAACCAATCCTCATCATCCTCCTATAACTCCACATTTCGAATGCTTGTAATCTACGCTTCTCTTCCTTTCCTATAGTCCACGCCTCACACCCGTACAGTGCTACACTCCAAACATATACCTTCAGTAATCTTTTTCTAATACCCAAGTCAATATTTGATCTTAAAATCTGTTCCTTTTCTACGAATGCCTTCCTACCCTGTGCTATCCTACACTTTATATCTACCTTGCTTCTCATTTTTCTACTGCATTCCTTTTTGTCACACCTCATCACTTTAGTTTTACCTATATTTATTTTCATGTTAAAATCCCTAGTCAATACTGCCTGCATACCATTCAATACTCTTTTTAAATTCTTTTCGCTTTCTTCCAATATAGCTATATCGTCGGCGAATCTCAACATATATATTTTCTCTCCCTGTACATTCACACCTACACTATACTCTTCTTTTACTTTGTTTATTGCATCTTCTATATATAGATTAAATAATAACGGTGAGAGTGTACATCCCTGCCGAACTCCCTTCCCTATTTTTGCTACCTCTTCTTTCCCCTCAATTCTAACTAAGGCAGTTTGGTGTTTATATAAATTAAAAATTATTCTCCTATCCTTATAATCTATACCCGTTTCTTTTAAAATTCTAAACATTATGTCCCAATCTACATTATCAAATGCCTTTTCTAAGTCTACAAAAGCTATGCAAGTTACCTTTCCTACCCTATTTATTTTTTCTACTACCGTTCTTAGTGCTAGAATCGCCTCTCTCGTCCCTCTGTTTTTCCTAAAACCAAACTGATCTTCTCCTAGCCTTTCCTCTACTTTATTTTCTAATCTCCTATAAATAATCTTTAACAATATCTTCGATGCATGTGATAGTAGGCTAATGGTCCTATAGTTCTCACACAAATTAGCTCCTATTTTCTTCTGCATTGTTACTATTCTACTACGCTGAAAATCCTGTGGTACTTCTCCCTTCTCATATATTTTACAAACTAACCTGTATAATCGCTCCTGCATTTTTTCCCCTGCGTGTTTTATTAATTCGGCTGGTATCATATCAATCCCCGCTGCTTTGTTATTCCGTAAATCATTTAATGCTCTATGAAACTCTGACCTAAGTATGCTAGGACCTAAGTCATCCTCATCTATCTGTTCCACACTTTCTAGCTCCTCCATGTCCTGCCTACCTTTATATAAATCTTCAAGATACTCCTTCCATCTTCTAGCTTTTTCCTTATTTTCTGTGAGTTCCTTACCCTGCTTATCACATATAATGTTACCCTTTGGTTTTACTTTAGAAAAATGTGACTTAATTTTCCTGTAGCCCAAATCTACTTTACCTCTTCTCATATCCTCCTCAATATCCTCACAGTTTCCTTTTATCCACTCTTCTTTCGCTAGCTTGCATTTCCTATTAATTAAGTTCCTTAGTTCCTTATATTTTTTCTGTCCTGCTTCTGTGTTTCCTATTTTAATTTTCCTTCTTGCTTCAATCATTTCCACTATTTCTTCCGTGATCCATTCCCTCCTACCTGCCCTTTTCTTTGTGCCTAATACTTCATTTGCTGCTGTAGTTAACCCATTTCTGATTTCCCTCCATTCGCAATCTATGTCGTTCCTAGATGTTCCATTAGCCATGATTTCTACTTTCTGCTTGTACTTTTCACATACATCAGCTAATTTTAAGCTATCGACATCTACTCTGACCTGTTTGGACTTCTGTAATTTCTTGAATTTGACCTCTGAGTCCAGGACTACTAAATTATGGTCACTATCAATATCTGCTCCAGGGTAACTCTTACAATTCTTAATCTGGTTCCTAAACCTCTCTTTAACCAGTATGTAATCTATCTGATACCTCCCTATATCTCCTGGCATTTTCCACGTATATATCCTACGCTTGTGATTCTGAAAAATCGTGTTTGCTACCACTAGCTTATTCCTAATACAAAACTCTACCAATCTATCCCCTCTATCATTACGTGTTCCTATTCCATATTCTCCTACTATTGAAACTTCCCTTACCTACTACGGCATTCCAATCTCCGATTACAATTAGATTATCCTGTCCTTTAACGTTTGCTAACCTAGATTCAATCTCCTCATAAATGGATTCTACTTCCTCATCATCGTGACTTGAAGTTGGCATATATACTTGCACTATAACTGTGTCCGTTGGCTTCGTGTCTAATCTAATAGTTATAATTCTATCACTAACTTGGCAATAACTCTTTACTCTACATCCCAACTTTCTATTCATTATAAAACCTACACCGGTATGCCCATTATCTGATGCTGTGGTTATTAATCTATATTCTCCTGACCACGTATCTACTTGATCTTCCCCCCTAACTTCACTAATCCCTACAATATCCAGTTTAAGTCTCTCCATTTCTAATTTCAAATTCTCTAACTTTCCTATCCTATTCATGCTGCGTACATTCCACGCTCCGACTCGTAGAATTCTCGACGAAAACGATTTCTTGCCCGCCCCAGAATCCGAGGGCTTGCCTGCTACCGAAGTAGCAGGTGAGATTCTGAGCCATTGGCTCTACTCACCTGGGGTAATACATTAAAGATAATCGACATTTTCATCTATAGGCTTGAGTAAGGTACAGTGCTGGTTTCTCCTTGCCTTGCACCGACCAATGAGTGCATATTTTAGCCGTTATTTTAAATATTATAAATATTTTAAATTATAATATAGAATATCACCCAAATACCGTAACAAGCATTAAGTAGCTAGATGTACATTTCAAGCGCTATGCGCCCATCTTCAATAGCATAAGGTAAAACTAAATAAAACTAAATAAAGCAGAGGTATTTTATTTAGTTTAACTTGTGCTACTGAAGATGGGCGCATAGCGCTTGAAATGTGAATCTAGCTACTTAACGCATGTTACGGTATTTGGGTGATATTTTATATTATATAATAATGAAACTAAATGAAAATAAATCAGAACTATACAATAGAACATATGCCTATGTTATACTTTCAGAACACACAAAAAAAAAGTAGTGACGGACTGTTCATCTCAGAGTTACGCGAATTCGATCGAATTATAATAATTCATATTAAGCTTATAGGCATATACCGAGTAAAAATCTATAATAAATACAATCAATTTGGTTTTAGGACGAACAGAGGGACGGGGAAGGAAAGTAGATACGAGATGTAGGAAAGACAACTTAGATAGCTTTCGTAGATTTAGAAAAGGAATTCGATAATATAAATTGAAACATCATGTTTAGAATCTTAAAAGAAACGGGAATAGATTATAAGGATAGAATTATTTTCAATCAAACATCAAACTGCTTTAGTTAGAATTGAGAGGGAAGAAGAGGTAGCAAGAATAGGAAAGTGAGTCAGGCAGGGATGTACACTTTCGCCGATATTATTTAATCTATATATTTAAGAAGCAATAAACAAGGTAAAAGAAGAGGGATATAGTGTAGGTGTAAAATTTCAGGGAGAGGAAATATATATGTTGAGGTTCGCCGAAGATATAGCTATCTTGGAAGAAAGGGACCAGAATTTAGAACAGGTATTAAATGGTATGCAGGAAGTAATGACTAGGGATTATGACATGAAAATAAATATAGACAAGACCAAAGTGATGAGGTGTGACAAAAAGGAATGCAGATGAAAAATGAGGATTGGAATATAAAATGATATATGTGTGTCATAGAAGAAATACCAGACTTTACTTATTTAGGAAGTATGATTACGAAGGATAACTGAAGTAAGGTAAGATATAAAATATAGGAAGGCATTCGTAGAAAATGAGCAAATTAAGAGGAGGTATTATGCAATTAGTTATAGAAGGTAAAGTAGAGGGAAAGAAAGGGGTATGTAGGCCTAGATTGAAGTATGTAAATCAGATAGTGGAGGACGTTAGGATGCTCAGAGTAGATCAGCAATTAGCTCAGGGGAGATCAGCGTGACGTGCTGTTTCTAACCAATCCCTAGGATTGAGGACTAACTATCTAATAAATACGTTTTCAATAATCAAAAATCATTTGCAACTGAACTGTTTTCGTTTTTCTATTTATTTTAGCGATCCTATACTCCGGCTTTGACAGAGAAAGAGTTTAAAGTGATAATAGCCTTCTTAAGTTTTCAAACCAGTTGGACTTGTATGATCGCCATTTGCACCTTTTTAGTATTCTTTATTGAATCTTATACGGTAAAAATCAACCATTGATCTAAAAACTATACATATACTTTCACGACTCTTCTCATGTATATTTTAATAAAAGTTATTTTCAATTTTTATATTTATTTCAGTTATTGTTTCACAATCTATTCAGCTATGTCGCATTTGGTTGGATAAATTTTATCCTTCAGGTTCTTGGAATATTAGATATAATCTCCAACATTATCCACTACAGATGGAAAGATATTTCAGAACAAAAAACGTTCAGAATCAATAATAAATGTAAGTTTTCGTATTTATCAAAAAAACAATAAAAAACAATATATATATTTAAAAAAGAATTATAAATTATATATATATATTATTATTATTATTAGGGAGAATGCATTGTGTGTGCATATTTACTCCTTCTTGAAACATATTTTAGATATTTTAATGTTAGACGGTCTCGCCGGTGTTGTTCTACTACCAACAAGTTTCGGTAAAGCTATTTCATTTCACTATCCATTACCATCTGATATTGAACCATATATACAATTGTTTTCAATCGTCGGTCGAATTTGTGATGTACTCATCGTTTATAGAATGCTGAGAATAACTTCCTATATATGTAAAATTATTCACTACAACTTTAAAAAATGAGGTATAAAACATTAAAAAATTTAATACCACGTTTAGTTCATCTTACTGACACTCCAGCGAAACAAACTGTGAGATATGTTATTCTGAAATATGGATCCTTTTTAATAATTATTTTACATTGTTCTGGTTGCTTTTGGCGATATATTGGATGTTTTGTAAGTTTCAAACTACATTAGATTATTTTTAATATATTCTTCATTATTGCAATATTGAGTTTAATGAAGAAATGGAGTTTGATGGAGGATATTATTAATTCAAATGATATTATTTTTGAAATACATATCTAGTATACACCGGAAATTTGTATCGCCAAGGGATACAATACCTGGACGAATACTGTTGAAATTGCTTATGCGGAAGTCAATCATATTTCACACTATTTTATATGTATTTTTTACATTATTGGTACTATAACTTGCAATGGGTAAGCTATATCTAAGTTTTGTTTATATTTTTTAATAAAAATGCCATTCGATATAAAAAGTAATACATCGCTTTTTGAAAAGTCCTTATTAAAATAATAGCGTATACAGTGGCGGATTTAGTACTTGAGAGGCCCCAGGCGCAATTCAATTTGAGGCCCCCCTCTAAATATTTTCGGAACCACTACAGTGTGCATTCTACGCGCACGTTTTTGCTATAGCACGCGCTCTAGATTTTGTGTTGCGGTTTTAATCATTTTGGTTGCGCAATTCTTTCATACATATTTTAAATAATGTTTAGCAAATTTTAATTAATTTTCCGCCTTAAAAAAATATTTTTCTACTTAGGTATTTCAATCACCTTATAAAACACCCAATGAATTTAGTTGGCTATTAAAATATTGACTAACAGAACAAGGAAAATTTTCAACGAACAGGATCTAGTGGAAATTTGACTCATTTTTGATACGCGACTGATAAATTGGTTTTCAAATAACGCGAGAAAAAAATGAACTCCCAATTATCGTTTGCTATAAATGTCACGCCTCGTCGAAAAATTCAGTTTTGATAAATACATAAGATATTACACATACTTACTCGATAACAAAACAAAATTACCAAACAATATCACAAACACAAAACTCTAGTAATTTGTAACAGATTCATGAGTGAAATGTTAGTTCCGAAAGTAATTAAAAAAGACGATGCCGATACCGTACGAATGACAGTTTCTGGAACAGCCTCCCCTAAAACACTCGCCAGCACTGACTGCGCAAACAAATCTATTAGGTTGGTTCGCGCAGTCAGTTCAAAATTGTTTGAGAACTGAAACGCAACCAGCGTTACATGTGAGCCAGCGCAGTAGTGATTTCAGAGGCTTTAAAAGACTACTGCGCTTGCTTATTGGTTCCCAATTAGTTGCGAATAGTTTTGAACTGCAAATCGAACAAATCTAATATCGGTTCTTGAGCAATATCATCGCAGGGTTCTTCACTCGTGGAATTACCTCCACTAGGAAAAAACTGAAAGTGTTTAATTTAAGCATTAATGATAATATGTATTCTACTTCAGATTCACTAAGTTCACATAGATATTTCATATAATATGTAGGGATATTCGCATAAGAGTTTACTAACTTCTCATATTAAATTATAGTTTTATTCAGTAACGGTAATAAAAATGAGTGTAAAATTTTAAAATGAAACAATTTTTTTTTGAGGCCTAAGATTTGTGGCTCTCTCAATTCAAGAGGCCCTGGCGCGCTCCTCGTGCGCCTGTGCGAAAATCCGCCACTGAGCGTATGGGTCTAACGTAATATTAAATTTGCGAGACACATTTTCGAGAGATTCTGGAGCCACTCGTTAGGGCACGTGGAGCCAACGATCGCTACAGCTTCTCTCTTACACTGAATATCCCATAGATAGCAGCACTAGCGTTGGCTCCATTACCATTATCATTGTATTTATATAGGTGCTGATAGAGTCAATACAAGACTGACAAGAGCCAGTGAATGCACGCGACAGTACGCAAATATACCGAGTATAGTGGGATCTTAAAATTGCATATAAAATATTTTCCGAAACATAAATCTTTTTCAAGCATTCATATAAGCATTTTAACATTCATATATATATAACAAAAATGTCCCGCATAAATATTTGAAAGTGTGCTGACACGTACGATAGTTCAACCTATAAATGATACATTGAAATATCACCCATACAGTTATTTACTTTATAAATCTCAAAAATACATGTTATAAATATTATGTATAAAATTTTGAATATAATGTTCTACAAATGATGTAAGATATTTAAAGCTATTTTCGTAATTAGTTTTAATTTGAATAGTTTTAAAACGTACGGCAGCACATTTATGGTATCGTCTGTGGACTGCTTTAGAAAAATAATGTATCTGAATTCTATCTGCCACTTTAGCGATAAGAACTCGTATAATATGCGAACAAATGCGTACCTCTCATTATCCATTAGAAAATTGCTTTTACATAGCATAAAGATGAATAATTACGCGTAGCAAACCATGAACATTGATACCAGTTTTAAAACAATCTTCTCGTCTACATTTGCTGTCATATAGTGGGTATTCTTGCAATTTTTTAATTTTTTAAGCGATAAACCGACCAATCTAGTCAAACTGTTTTATATATAAATACAATGACAATAGTAAGTTAACTAATCTTCATTCCTATTGCATAACTAGTTAAGCAGTCCATCATTTCAATTTCTCTTGAGCTAGCTTCTTAATTTTCTATAGCTATTCATCCTAATGTCCTGCACTATCTGACTTATATACTCTAATCTGGGTCTCCCTGCATCTTCTTGTTCTTCTTCTCTGCCTTTTGTAACTAGTTGCATAATACCCCCATGTCAGAGAATATAACGTACTAACTTACCAATGTTTCAAATGCTTCTACTCTACGCTTCTCTTCCTTTCCTATTGACCACTATACTATATATTCCCCAAGAGTACCGCATAAAATTAATATTTTATTATTGCGATATTTGCGAGAGAAAAAAATACGCAGACATGGAAATTGGTTTATTTGTCTGGCTATCTTTTCGATGGATATATATATATAACAATTTTAGTTCAACTCCCTAACGTAACCCTAACCTTACTTTATATTTTCAAATGTGAACCTATATCATATACGGTCATGTAGAAAATTGAATATGACTGTAACAATATAATTCAATTTAGATGTAAGATTATTGTGTTTATTTTGTTTTTACAATTTTGTTTAACTATTTTTTAACTCATAACAAACGACTCCTACACAAAATTAAAACGATATTTAGAATATGAATTTGACGTTGTGGCTAGATATTTATAATTTTTTAAATTTTGACACTGACGTTAATTCTATGCTTAGTTCGTTAATTTAAAAAAAGAACTACTTTAAATTGCCATTATCAGAGAGGCAGCATGTTGAAATTTTATTGTTGCTCGGATGTCATGATATATGAAACGCTAATCTGTAGTTCGTATTAGTGCTGTCAAATTTCCTCTCGTGAACCGGTAACCCGGTACAGTCCATTGTCACCGGTGCACTGGTGCACCGCTTACCGGTGCACTGGTCCAAACCATACCTACCGGTACGTATGGTACGGACCGGTATGTAAAAATAAATCGGTGCACCGAATCCGTTCATGCACCGGTATGGTACGAACCGGTGCATTGATACGTACGGTACGGACCGGTGCATTGATACGTACGGTACGGACCGGTGCATCGGTACGCATGGTGCTGACCGGTACGTATAGTACGGTCCGTACATTCGTACCAGTTTTCCCTAGTATCTGATAGTGGTCTCCTATAAACTTAACGAAAAATGCGAAAGAGCGCGGGTAAGAGAAAGCAAATAATGGAATGGTACGAATAGAATGAATCCACCCTCCTCAAAAAGCTAAAGCAACTGTGGAATCTATGTGCTCATCAGCAGTTTATTATATTTTTGTGGATAATTGAAATAAAAAAATAAATCATGTTAATAATTGATATAATAAATGAATAAATGATATTTATAATTTATAATTGATAAATGTCTGTTGATGACCTATCTGTTTTTGTTTCATAGTATTAAAATTTAGATTTAGGCGCTGCTTCATTTCTAGTACCATAAAAATTTGTACTGATATTTCGAAACGGCCCATTTTTTGTAAACCGCTGTACCGATGCGCAGCGCGCACCGCTGCATTATCACGTTGCAGTACACACCGGTATGGCGGTACACATCGGTACGGCAGTACACAGCGGTGTGGTGATACACTCCGGTGCGGCGGTACACTGTGGTGCGGCGGTATACAGCGATGCGGCGGTACGTACCGGTACGTACCGGTATACCACGAAAGGAAATGTAAACGGTCCCCAACAAAAGTTGGAACAGTGCACCGGTACACCGGATTACGTGACAGCACTAGTTCGTACATTATTCAGTAACAAATATCTCCACAATCAGACCTCACATCAACAGTTAACATAATTTTTCATAAATTTGAGGAATATGGTACTTTAAGTGAATTACCTAGAAGTGGTCGTCCAATCATATTAGAAAAAGATGTGTCTCGGGGTTTTCTTCGCAAATAACGCAATAAAGAGGAGATTTTATATACCTTTGGGGAATCCTGTATAATGAAAATCGAAGCATCTAAAAATACGCTACGATAAATAGGAGAATGTTTATTTATAGCCGTATAGTGTTAAATTTTATATAAATGCCTTTAGTTATCTTCCTAATAAATAAATCATTGTAGAACTTAAAATGATCTTTTCAGTAACTTGCTTTTCTTTAACTAACGTTTCGTTTCTACATTTCATTTTTACATTCATCTTTCTTTCCTATTCTCCTACAGCCGTACAAATACCGCCAACACATGATATTTTTTGTATTAATACTTTTCTACCTTGCGATGTTATATTTTATACATTTTATAGGCATTTTATATTTATTTTACCTCGAATATCCTTTATAATTATTATATTTATTTATAAATAATAAAAATCTCGTACATAATCTACTTTATTGCAATATAAGCTCAAACTAATTTTGAATGGGAAAAAAATATTTTAGCGAGTGTCAAAATTATAATTTAAAACTTGCATGTATAAAAAAAATAACAGTTAAACAAAATTAAGAAAAAAATCTTTTCTGCTCTAATGTTCTATACAATTATTTAATGTCATTATGTGTGAATTATACTAATCCTCTATTCGTTTCCAGAACGGCATCACCATCAAACGCGAATGATGGTGAATATATTTTTATGATTTTTCTTATGTTTATTGGAATTTTTGTTATTAATGGATTGTACTTGGGGGCCTTTACAACACTACAAATTGAGGAATACTCAAGAATGTCTACGTTTTCAAATAAATTGGGTTTAATTTCAGAAAATTTGGTAAGAAACTCAAATTTCTACTTATAAATAAAATTATTTCGAAAATCTTGTATGTCAAACTTGCAGACACATCCCAATGTATCAAAAGCTCTTCGACAAACAATCATTAAATACTACATTCTCTTTTGGCATCGAGAGGGTGCATTACGTAAGTCGTCCCTTTTCTCTAATATGCCTAAAAGTTTTCAAATTGAAGTGCATCTAGATAAATATTGGAATGCTATTAATAAAGTAAGTGCCTGTCAACTCAATATACTTTATCATTGTACTTTGAATTAGCGATGGCAAACTGTAGGTCACTTTGAGGACCTAGTTCGTAGTTCGTAGTTCATTGCAATGTACCGTTCACGAACTATAGGTCGTGAACTACTACATCTTTTAAAAATGAACTAGTTCACGACCTATATGAAATACATGCACATACTGAAAATAATCTCTTTTTTTCTCAATATAAAAATATTAAATGGTAAAAAATAAATAAATTGAAATATTACAATACTTATTTTGTATTAAGAATGAGGAAGAAAAAACAACAATGTTTATAATTTATACCAAACATATATATAAGGAAATATAATTTCGTTCCGTTCACCAACACAATTTATTACATAAATGTTAGTACTGCTATTGGTACTGTATATGTAATGTATACTATACTGCATCGTTTACGAGCCGTTGTGATTCATGATTCATCATGATTTATTACGGTTTAATACACGACGGATTCAGGACCTAGTACAAGTACACCAATACGTACACCGTGCACCATGTAGTTCATAGTTCACGAACTAGGTCATAGTGACCTATAGGTCATAGCAAAACATCGTCACAGTACGCCCGTCATTTGATTGAACCGTTCAGAGTAAACGGTTCGCGAGTGAACTACACATCGCTACTTTGAATGGCATTCGATAACTGATTATCCTTCCAGTCCTACCTGCTTAGGAACTTACATTACGGTCTCAAACGTGCTATATCTACCGTAATGTACACCAAGATCCTAAATCCGGGTGAGACAATTGTATATCAAGAAAGCACCCAGGCATCCTTGATTTATGTGGTACGCGGCACAGTCAACGTTCTGTCCCCAGACGATGGTGAGAGTCCAATTGTCACTTTCAGCGTGGGATCATGCATCAGTGAAATGAGTCTAATGTACAATTACCCTAGTCCTACAGCGGTAAGTTAGTAGTAAGTTTAGTCCAGACAAGAAGCCTCAGATTTACCCTCGTTAACCAATGAAGATGGAAATGTACAAATTAGGATTCTCCATTGAAGCTTAAATCACTACTATCACAAAGAAAAATTAAATATACTGCGTGCGCAATTTTTTCGACGTAAGCTTCTTATTTAAAAATAAAATAAAATATTTCTTCCAACCTACATCACACTGCACAAACATAACTTTGTAACGTTGTACCACTTTATCTTGGGATTTCAAGTTCTGTAGATCTGATTTATTTTGTAAAAAACGAACAGATGCAAGGCCTTATAAATGAAGATTTAGCTGCAAAATTGATTGCAAAAATAAATTGAAAAAGCTTTATTTCATTAACAGAATGTTGTTACATTTCTTGCCATATATGATCATATATTACAACTGGAATTCAAAATTTCTACAATTTGTAAGTTTATTTATAAAAATAGAGTAAATATTAGGATGTGGTAATTATAATGATAATAAAAGTCACCAACTGAATTACTATCAAATTTTGCTCTATAATATTACAAAAATGTATAACATTAACATTAACATTTTTTTTTTAGAATTTCTGAATTCATTCATTTAACATTTGAATGATAATACAATTTTTAAAAATCCGCTTGAATATTGAAAAACTATTTGAAAATCATTTTCTCCTTAGCAAATTATATTACTGAGAAAGTAAAAAATCCATGAAATAAAAAGGAAAAATATTAATTGTGTTCCAATTTAAAATGGTGTATCTGTAAATGCACCTATATGCTTCTAGCATAAAAATACCACGTATAAAATTATATTTTTTCATAATGATAATTATCAACATTTATATGTTATTAATGAAATGGGGAAATTTCAATTAACTATAACATTTAATTTTATAACTAACACTATACTTGTAAAACCTTGCTTTCTATAAATTTCGGTAAATAATAATGTACAGAGAACCAAAACACAAAAGAAAGAAACTAGTATATTATTTATTAAATTAGTATATTATTATCAACTTTTTTGTAGTATTATATAATATTTAGAAAAAAAATATATATATTTTATAGGTATTTAAATATTGATGTTATCGTAGTTGAAATAAAACTTCAAAATATTTGTGATATATAGGAGATCTAAGCTTTATTGGAAAATTTTTTAGTTCATGTAAAAAATCCAAAGCCCCTAATATGAGACTTTTCTTGCAAGAGATAATGACAATTTAAAATGCTTCTTTGTCAGTTTTTCTGGCAACACAAATATATAACATTATATTCTACAAAACGTGTGTTAGATTTATATGTGTCGCGAAATCTAAGTTTTGTTAAATTACAAAACTTTCGTGTGTATATATATATATATATATATATATATATATATAAAACTTTAAATCTGCGATTTAAAGAACATTTGAGTGCTATATAAATATGAAAACCAATTCAAATGTTACAAATCATATTATAGAACCAAATCATAACTTTCCAACAATAGATAATATGGAAATTTTACACATTTGTATAGAAGACCCCAAAACAAAATTGGCTAGAATTACTGCAAACCCGTAAACATCGAAAAAAAAACAATACACTTTACTAAATGACCAACTGGACTTCTTCTTTGTTTAATATAATCTCACTACATACAATTTTTATATAATCTCACCCCTAATGTCTAATAGATTTATGTAAAATATAAGTAGACGTTTGTAATGTAACTATATAGCCTTGAAAATCTATGAATAACACGAAACTATAGTTGTCTAATAGATAAATTATCGTGATATAAAACAAAGTAATATAGATAGCTTTCGTAGATTTAGAAAAGTTAATATAGATTGGGACATAATCTTTCGAATTTTAAAAGAAGCGGGAATAAATTATAAGAGAATTATTTTCAATCTAACAAACATCAAACGGCTTTAGTTAGAATTGAGGGGGGAAGAAGAGGTAGCAAGAATAGGAAAGGGAGTCAGGCAGGGATGTACAATTTCGCCATTGTTATTTAATCTGTATATAGAAGATACAATAAACAATGTAAAAGATGAGTATAGCGTAGGTGTGAAAATTCAGGGAGAGGAAATATATATGTTGAGGTTCGCCGAAGATATAGATATCTTGGAAGAAAGGGAGTTAAATTTAAATGTATTTACATATATTAAATGGTATGTGGGAAGTTATGACTAGGGATTATAACGTGAAAATAAATATAGGCAAGACCAAAGTGATGAGATGTGACAAAAAGGGCATTGTACGGGTGTGAGGCGTGGACTATAGGAAAACAAGAATCCCTTAGAATAGAAGCATTCGAAATGTGGTGCTGTAGCAGAATGATGAGGATTAGTTGGGAACATAAAGTAACAAATGAAGCCGTACTAGAGTTAATAGGGGAGAAGAGATGTATTTGGCGAGTATTATGCAGCACAGGTGAGATAGACTAGTAGGTCACATTCTTAGACATGGGAGCATTATGCAATTAGTTATAGAAGGTAAAGTAGAGGTAAAGAAAGGGGTAAGTAGGCCTAGATTGTAGTATGTGGGTCAGATAGTGGAGGACGTTGAGATGAATAGCTATGGAGAGATGAAGGAATTAGCTCAGGATAAATCGTCTGTTTCAAACCAATCCTTAGGATTGAGGAATATTTAACTAAGACAAAATGATATTCAAGACGAGACAAAAAATGGTTGTCGGACGAAAGCCATCCTTACCAATAGATATGTATTTTTTACCCTCTATCTTAATTCTAAAGACAAATACACAACGTCCATGGTCCGGAAGGGATTTTTCTTCAAGAAAATATCCCTGACCGGAGTGGGATTCGATCCTACAATTTCCGTGGTGCCAGTCTAACGACTATACCACGGCACCACGTTGCCACGAAAATAAATATAGGCAAGACCAAAGTGATGAGGTGTGACAAAAAGGTATACAGGCTAAAAATGAGGATTAGAATAAGAGACGATAAAATAGAAGAAATGTTAGACTTATCTTATTTAGGATATAGGATTACAAAGGATAGCCGAATTAAGGTAGATATAAAATATAGGATAGCACAGGGTAGGAAGGCATTCGTAGAAAAGGAGCACATTTAAAAATCAAATATCGACATGGGTGTTAGAAAAAGATTACTGAAGGCATATGTGTGGAGTGTAGTATTGTACGGGTGTGAGGTGTAGACTATAGGAAGAGAATAGAAACGTAGAATAGGAAATTTTGAAATGTGGTGCTGTAGGAGGACGATGAGGAATGGTTGGGAAGATAAAGTAACGATTGATCCCGTACTAGAGACAGTAGGGGAGAAGAGAAGTATTTGGAGAGTATTACAGTGTATGAGAGAGATATATTAGTAGGTTATGTTCTTAGACATGGGGGTATTATGCAATTTGTTATAGAAGGTAAAGTAGAGGGAAAACAAGGGGTAGGTAGGTCTAGATTGCAGTATACGGGTCAGATAGTGGAGGACGTTGGGATGATTAGCTATAGAGAGATGAATGAATTAGCTCAGGATAGATCAACAGATGGGGTGCTGTTTCCAACCAATCCTTAGGATTGAGGACTATTTAACTAATCTCCTCTGCGCTGTCATACTCTCCAAATACTTTTCTTCATCCCTATTAACTCTAGTACGGCTTCATTTGTTCGACATTGCTAGACTTGAGAAAAATACTATGCTCGTTTCTCTTTGCCTTGCACCGACGAATGAACGCATATTGTAGCCGCCGCCCCACCGATTTAGCCTAATCTCCCTAATACCGTGGCTTACCCTGAAATGTTTCCTATAGGCCGGGATCCCTTTATAGGGACCGCTCTATAGGCCAGAGCGCCATTGTTCGTGTCTTGCCCCTAGGAGGTATATGCGATGCATTGGCACACCATCGACACCAAATATATATAAAATATTTAAAACCGACATTATATGTGATGTAATATACTTTGTTATTCCGGGTACTTTGTGTGCAGAAAGACAGAATTTATCTTGATTTTATCATTTGTTGATTGCTAAGTACGACGTGCCGATGTTATTAATTCTGCAGTTACATTCTACAAAAAATTTATAGTATTAAAATACACTATTAAAGATTAATCCTTTTGGATATTTATTAAATATTCACTTAATTTAAAATATCACGTATAATCATGCAGTCCTGAAAATATACCTTTAAAGTCGTAGAATACATTTGTATTTATTAATATAAATAATGTCAAGAGTGTAAAAAGTCATTGCTCTAAAACAGATTATTCATTTTTCATGTTGTTTGCTTTAGCTTGTGGCATCATCATATTGCGTTTTACATTGTCTGGAGAAGCACGATTTGTGGAGAGTGATTTGTAAATATAGAAAATTGAAGCAACTGCCTATTTTGTATGAAGCTACATCGGTAAGTGATTTTTTATAAAGTTTAAATATGAAAAAGAAGTTACAATCTATCTATGGGCAAGAACGAAAAAATTTGTCAATTTATATATTATATCGAGGACAAATTATATGCACGTAATCAATGCATACAGAGATCAATGATAGTGATCAGTTCCTTTGACAATCAATCATATTTGTCTAAGGCAATGGTTTTCAAGTAAAGTTTTTTGCGAAACACCTACCACCCAGAAAAGAAATTGCTAAATATCTATAGAAACGATATTAATATCGTGTGCAATATGTGTTTTTATTAATTTATTATTTGTTACTACATAGTTAAGTTTAATGGCTGACGTATACATGTTAATTTGTTAAACACGAAATATCGTAATGAGCCTTATCGATGTTGTCTGTTAGCGCATTTCATATTAGGTATCTAGTCTATGTCTAATTTTGTTTTCGTTGCTACTTAGTTTGCAAATGATTTTTAAAATGTTTTAAAAAGTCTTGAAAATCAACCATTCCACGTGACCAAATTTTATTAATAACACCTGATTTAATAAATACTACAGCTTGACAACATAATAGATACATGTATAATTTTACTTCATAAGATTAGGTATTAATGAGAGTTTATTGAAACAAAATATGTAAATATGAAATATCTTTTATGAATTTATAGTTTTTAGAAGTTTATGCTTCAATCACAATTTTATTCGCCCATAAATTATTCTCTTTTATTGTTCAAATATGTACAAAAAATATTTTACACGGAAAGTAACCAATAAATATTATTTTTCCTTATATCCAAAGACGTGGGTACTTTATATTCAGCGATAGCTAACGAGATGTAAATTAACCTATCGACAGGTTGTAAACACGTAAACGATAAAAAATTCAACATCTCAAAAAGTATTTAGGCATTCGGAACTAGCCACTTCGAGGGTATTTTTTGTCAACTGGCGAACGTCCGCGGCTGCAAGGGTATGCGCACTCATCTTACAGCCCTGGAGTAAGCACAGCCGCTAAAGCGTTCACATGTAAACATCACCTATGACAGCGATTCTCAAACTTTCGTATTTCGCGGCCCCCTTTTTTACCTTGGATAATTCTGCGCCCCCCTGCATAATATAAGATAGATGTGAATAAATCAATACGCAGGAATTTAAACTCGATTTGGCAACACTGGCTATCACTGCCAATGTGGTGCAGTTGCGCTGCATTAGCACGTGATTTACTGTTACCCGAATGTACTCGGCCAATACCGATACATCTCGAACTTTCTGGATTGAAAATACGCGACTATAAAAGCAGCGCGTCAGTTGTTACTTGTGTCAACCGCCATGCCTAAACTCAAAACTACGCTATCCAAACTAAATACAGACTTCTACAACAAACTAAAACACAACCAAAATCCCACCTTGACCGCACTAACCCAAACCATACCCACCCCAAAACGAAAAGCAGCGCGAGTCATGCTGCAAACACTAGCAAACCAACACCACCCACACCCAATGTAACCAACAAATACTCAGCACACCCAGCCAACACCACACAAAAATCGCCAGAGATACACTCAAGGCAACCACCAGACATAACCAGCCAACATCGAAGAAAGAAGCCAACGGCTTGTCACTTCAAAGACAGGAGAAATCCACCCACACACGACTGTCTTACTTGTGTCGTTGCGACTGTGTTACATAAGAGAGTTTGTCTGTTGCACAATGAATATATCATTAAGCCCCGTGATTTGTTTGCAGAGAATTTCAAATCTTTCGGGAAACAGAAGTCGTCAAATTTCCATAAAAGCTCTCACAGTAAATGATAGAGCTTTATTAGCATCGTACAAAGTGACTTATAAAATAGCCAAATGCAAGAAGACACATACTATTTTAGAGCAACTCATTCTACCTGCTACCATAGACATAG
Source organism: Leptodirus hochenwartii (assembly GCA_947310635.1). Lineage (NCBI taxonomy): Eukaryota > Metazoa > Arthropoda > Insecta > Coleoptera > Leiodidae > Leptodirus > Leptodirus hochenwartii. Next base: position 12,178,882 of record OX371176.1, read on the forward strand.
CAAAAACAATATTTGGTGAAAGATATGCTAAACAACTTAATAATATCCCTCTGTCAAACGATACAATTTACCGAAGAATTAACGATATATCTGTGGATATTCAGCAACAGCTTGAATCTGAGTTAGTTGGAAAATTATTTGCCATACAACTTGATGAAGCAACAGACAGCAGTAACGTTTCCCATTTGATTTGCGATATCAGATTCTATGGGAGAGCTGCAATAGTTGAATACTTGCTATTTTGCAAGCCTATAGAATGAAGACCAACTGCTATCGAGTTATAATATAGAATATCACCCAAATACCGTAACAATCATTAAGTAGCTAGATGTACATTTCAAGCGCTATGCGCCCATGTAATGTACATCTAGCTACTTAATGCTTGTTACGGTATTTGGGTGATATTCTATATTATAATTTAACACCGTAGTGATAATTTTTAAAATGCTATCGAGTTGTTCAGAATTACAATTGATGCTATTGTCAGCGCAAACTTACAGTGGAAGGATTTTGTTGGAATTTGCACCGATGGAGTTCAAGACATGTCTGGTGGATATAACAGTTTACAGGCGCTTCTGAAGAAGAATGAATAGTCTGGACACACTGCATGATTCATCGGGAAGCTTTAGCATCAAAATCGCTAAGTCCTGGGCTAAATATTGTTTTGACAGTAGTTATTGATGTAGTTAATTATATAAAAACCACACCTCTAAAATCAAGGATTTTTGCTGCTCTTTGTAAAGATATGGGAGCTGAACACATATCATTGTTGTTTTATTCTTCATCCAGATGGTTGTCATGCGGTAAAGTGTTCAAGCGCGTCTACGAACTGAGAAATGAAATAGCGATATACTTGAGCGAGGAGGGTCATAAGCATGCGGAAGAATTCTACGACAAGTTATATCGAATGAAGCTCTCCTACTTAGTAGACATATTCGAAAAACTTACTTCACTTAATCTTCAACTTCAGGGAAAAAATACAAATATATTTGATTTAAGGAAAGGGTCAACGCTTTTTCTAAGAAAATACTGTTATGGAATAACAAATTAAAAGAAAACTGCTTTGAGATATTTCCTACGATGTGTGAATTTATCCAGAGTTACCCGCCGGAAGAGAATCCTAAAAAGGTGTTGCTAAAGACAGTGGAGGGTCATTTAGAAAACTTGAACACTAATTTCCGCAAATACTTTTTCGCAGAAGAAGACATTAAATTATGTGACTGGAATTCGGTAATAAATCCACTTGAAAGTGCACCTACCGGCCTATCGCTGCAAGAAGAACAACTGATAGATCTTTCTTCAACTAGCGCAGAAAAATCAAATTTTGTTATTAAGTCTTTAACAAATTTCTGGAGTGAATTGTCTTGTAATTATTCTCTTAATAAAGCAATAGCTTTTCGGATACTGTTACCTTTTCCCACTTCTTTCCTTTGCGAAATTGGTTTTTCTACTGTAGCTGCTTTAAAGTCTAAATATAGAAATAAACTTCAAATAGAAAAGGAGCTCAGAGTGTCTGTCTCGAATATAAAACCAAACCTGGACAGGCTGTGTACTTCAAAGCAGTCACATATTAGTCATTAGATCTATGCCTCAGAAATGTTTTATTTTAATTGTAGTTACAATGCTTTCGTTTTGATTATATGTTTGCAAATTTAAATTTGAATAAAAAATGTAAAAAAATATTTCTGATGTCTTGTCTTAATAATTTAGTCGACGCCCCCCCTGTATAGCTACCCCCCCCCCCCCCCCCCCCCCCCCCAGGGGGGCGCGCCCTACAGTTTGAGAACCGCTGACCTATGGAATATCTTATTCGCTGTTGTTGTCTGTGCAGCGGTTAACGGTGCGCGGACGTTCGCCAGTTGGAAAAAAATTACCTGTAGCTTGGCTGTCTATACGTATTTGATTTTAATATAATTATGGTAATCATTGATTCATTTCTGCACCACAGAAAAAGTCAACGGGCGTTGTGCGTTACAGCGAATATCTATTTGGAGATCTTTTGTGATAAAATATGAAACGTCATCGTTTCAAATGCCACTGTTGCAAAATATTCTAAATTGCAATTCAGGTCCATTTTTTATTCTCAATAAAGTAAAACAAAATAATGTAAATATATACATACACACAACAAACACCCTATGTAAACCTCTCTATGAAACTTCCTACTATATATAGTTCCTCGTTTATGAAATGTGGATTGTACAGTCCAAGTAATTAGTACCTATAATAATTATGACGAACAATTACATATTATTCATATATAAAGCGGTATCGTTGCTTGGACGATTGCTAACACGTTCATCCGATTGAAAGTTAGATTTTTCACCGTTGAGGTTCATTTTTCGGATACGAATACAGCCTTATGTGCTTCCTGTTTCTGTCTAACCAAAGTCCTCATCCATAATGTCGCCGCTCAGATGTTCCCCGTGTGTGTGGAATAGTAAAAAAATTGAAATATTTATGCTGGCTTGATCGTAATGCCATAAGGATGGGTGGGCCTTCAGCGCTCATCCTTTAAAAAAGTGCTATATTGCCTTCCATATAAGTAACAAACACACATAATTTCTGCGTTCATTTCCCATTGAACATTCTTTTTCTTTTTCAAGAGTAACTTTTGTATTGCAGAGAATTGTCAGGTTTGCTCAGAATGCAAATGCTCAAGTCAAAAAATTTAGGTATGAGTTTTATATTTATTTAAAAAATATTTTTGGTATTATATCTTAAATAACTCCTTAGAGTTAAAGTTAAACCATTAACTCGTGTTAAAGAGAAATTGATAAGCTATACTAAGATGAAAGAAAGAAGTAAAGCTTCCGTGGCCTTTGATATTTATGTCATCCGAGAGGTATATTTAAAACTTTTTAAAATACAAAATATGTTTTGATTTTCCTTTTTTACTTATAATTTCAGAAAGAGAGCATAGGTCAGACTGAGGATACTGTCTTTTTACGTACAACATGGCCGTGGATTCTAAATCCTCATTCGCAGTTTCTATTACTCTGGGAAATTGTAATCACAATCAATGTGGTTGTTGTATCAGTAATTTACCCTTACGTTGTTATTACAACAATGATTACGTCACAAAGAATACACACTCTCTATGTCTATACATATATGTTATATGTAATCGACTTAATATTTAAGATATTCACAGCAGTTGAAGATGAAATAGGTAAAATTGTTTATACATTATTTTTCTTAACTAATAAATAAATAAACCAAATTCAAAGTCTAAGTAAGATATTTAAAAATTTGTTTGAAAACTCCTTACAATTTTCAAACTGCTTAGAACTTTAATTTGTATTCGTACAAACATAAATTTAATTTTAGGTTTCCATACAAAAGTGACGAAAATAATCTCTACCCGTTGTACAGACGTATCTTTTATGATGGATATGTTTTCCTTGGTGCCTTTTTATTTAGTTTTCGCTATAATTGATCAAGGAGCTCATCCACAAATTGCTTATTCAGTATCGCATTTAAACCACATGTTAAAATTATATAAAGTAATGGTAAACTACATTTTATCTGTTTTTATTTTCTTCTCCATTTTTCAGTTTTTCCAAAACATAAATATTTTAAGCAATAGTTTAAATGTGAACGTCCATTTTTTAAGAAGAGTGAAATATGTTTTGTATTTGGGCTTTGCAGCATATATTTCAGGCTGTGCTTATTATATGGTAGGATGTCCATTTTCGTAAGATATTTTTAATTACGTAACATAGTTATAAGGAAAGTAGATGTGGTTAAAATCCAATCTTAAAAAAATTACTTTGTTATTCTAATCTTCATTCTTCAAGCGATCGATTTTTTACAAATCTTCAAATATTTAGATCATGCCTCTTATTAATAAAAATTGTTTCGTAGTTGATTCAGAAAATAAACTACGATAATCAAGAATTTTTATTTAATAAAACGTAATTGAACAGACACACTAACACTTTAGCGATGTGTAGTTCACTCAAATGTTCAATCAAATGAACGGCGTACTGTGACGATGTTTTGCAACGACCTATAGGTCACTATGACCTAGTTCGTGAACTATGAACTACATGGTGCACAGTGTACGTATTGATGTACTTGTACTAGGTCCTGAACCCGTCGTGTACTAAACCGTTCATGAATCACAACGACTCGTAAACGATGTAGTATAGTATACATTACATATACAGTGCCAATAGCAGTACTAACATTTATGTGTTAAAGTGTGTTGATGAACGGAACGAAATTATATTTCCTTATATATATGTAGAGGAAAGGCTAGGAGAAGATCAGTTTGGTTTTAGGAAAAACAGAGGGACGAGAGAGGCGATTCTAGCACTAAGAACGGTAGTAGAAAAAAGAAAGAGGGTAGGAAAGGTAACTTGCATAGCTTTTGTAGACTTAGAAAAGGCATTTGACAATGTAGATTGGGACATAATGTTTAGAATTTTAAAAGAAACGGGTATAGATTATAAGGATAGGAGAATAATTTTTAATTTATATAAACACCAAACTGCCTTAGTTAGAATTGAGGGGGAAGAAGAGGTAGCAAAAATAGGGAAGGGAGTTCGGCAGGGATGTACACTTTCACCGTTATTATTTAATCTATATATAGATGATGCAATAAACAAAGTAAAAGAAGAGTATAGTGTAGGTGTGAATGTACAGGGAGAGAAAATATATATGCTGAGATTCGCCGACGATATAGCTATATTGGAAGAAAGCGAAAAGAATTTAGAAAGGGTATTGAATGGTATGCAGGCAGTATTGACTAGGGATTTTAACATGAAAATAAATATAGGTAAAACTAAAGTGATGAGGTGTGACAAAAAGGAATGCAGCAGAAAAATGAGGATCACAATAGGAGATAATAGAATCGAAGAAGTGTCAGATTTTTGTTATTTAGGCAGTAGAATCACAAAAGATAATCGAAGCAAGGTAGATATAAAGTGTAGGATAGCACAGGGTAGGAAGGCATTCGTAGAAAAAGAACAGATTTTAAGATCAAATATTGACTTGGGTATTAGAAAAAGATTACTGAAGGTATATGTTTGGAGTGTAGCACTGTACGGGTGTGAGGCGTGGACTATAGGAAAGGAAGAGAAGCGTAGATTAGAAGCACTTGAAATGTGGTGTTATAGGAGGATGATGAGGATTGGTTGGGAAGATAAAGTAACAAATGAAGCTGTACTAGAGTTAGTAGGGGAGAAGAGAAGTATTTGGAGAGTGTTACAGCGTAGGAGAGACAGATTAGTAGGGCATATTCTTAGGCATGGGGGGATTATGCAATTGATCATAGAAGGTAGAGTGGAGGGAAAGAGAGGGGTAGGTAGGCCTAGATTGGAGTATGTGAGTCAGATAGTTGAAGACGTTGAGATGAATAGCTATAGGGAGATGAAGGGATTAGCTCAGGATAGATCGGCATGGCGTGCTGTTTCCAACCAATCTTTAGGATTGCGGACTCTTTAACTAAACTAATATGTTTTGTGTAAATTATAAACATTGTTGTCTTTTCTTCCTCATTCCTAATTCAAAATAAGTATTGTAATATTTCTACTTAGTTATTTTTTACTATTTAATATTTTTATATTGAGAAAAAAAGAGATAATTTTCAGTATGTGCATGTATTTCATATAGGTCGTGAACTAGTTCATTTTAAAAAGATGTTGGTAGCTCACGACCTATAGTTCGTGAACGGTACATTGAAATGAACTATGAACTACGAACTAGGTCCTCAAAGTGACCTACAGTTTGTCATCGCTATAACACTTAACTAAATATTTATTGTATTCAAAAATGAAATTTTCTTGAAGAGAATGTTTCATTATAATTTTATAAAAGCTACATTATTGAATAAATGAAATTCATTATAATTTTAGACGCTATCTTAAGAAAATGAATGTATTTAAATGAAATGGCTTCTTGTAGGTATTGTGATAGGGATGATAATTGGATTCACAGTGTAAAAATGAAAAGAACAAAATACTCCGAAAACGATCTGATACTCAAATCAATGTATCTAGCTATGGCTGTGCTATCTGGTACTGGAGGTGACGTTATATACGTTAATATCTATGATATTGCCGTTCTTATTATGAAACATGTGGTCTTCATATTGCTTTTCACTTATTTAGTGGCAGATTACTCTGCCACATTGACGTTGAACTTAAGGAGCAGGTAAATTAAGTTTTCTTTTAAATAGTATCACGTCTGGTCGAATACTGTACATAATTGTACAATATACTAAATTTTAGAACATTTTAGAACATAATAGATTTTCATATTCGTCGAAATATTTAATACGCCAACTTTAATGTGATTCTTACCTTCGTTGGTTCTCTAGGAAATCCGAAAGATTTGAATGATTTCAATAAAAAATCTGGTATTTATAAAATATCTTGTTCTAGTTATCCTAAAGTATATATTGGACAAACTAGATTGAAACTAAATTGAAACTAGATTTAAGTAGCATATAACTTATTTCAGATTGAATAGAAAAGGTAAAAGTGCTGTAGCCGAGCATATTTTAGAGACAGATCTTCCTATTCAAATTAGTTTACTTAATTTACTTAAAAGTGTTTTGAATTATTCCGAGTTAAATGCTTATGAAAGTATATACATGCATAAATCTAAATCAAATTTAATGAATTTAGATTCGTGCCCAATTTCATCTTGTCTATTAATTTATTTAATAAGAACTATTTTTAAATTTATTTTGATTTTATTTACTTTTGGTTATTTTAGGTTTGACAAACCAATGTTCATTTTGTTATTTGTTAGTTTCGTTAATTATTAATTTATATTGTTTTAAAAGATTTATAGGTCATATTAGATGCCATTTTTAAATACTTCTGTCATGTTGACTTATTTATTTAATAGTATATCAATCACGATTCGTGACAGAGATATTTTATTTAGTTTTTATCTTGTGCTACTGAAGATGGGGGCATAGCCTTCGATATGCGCATTCGATAGCCCAAATGCGCTGCTTAATATTTAAGTTATGGCATTTGGGTGATATTTTATACTATTATTTAACACCGTGGTGATAATAAAAAAAAATATTTAGTAATAATATTACAATGCCTGAACGTATTATTTGTTAACTGTTGGGTTATTGGTGATGGGAGATTTTACCTTCGAATTGAGTATAGAATTTATAAATGCTTACGTTACCATTTTATGTAATTACCCATAAAATTATTTACCGCTGTAAATATTAAATTACAAATATTGCCGACGATTTTATAAAATTCCACACTATCCTAATAAGAAACCTGAAAATATTATTGCATATATTTCGCTGGATTAAAAAAAATCCGTTAAATAAATGGATGTCTACCCATGTTCAAAACGATAATTTTGAATAAATAGATTTATTTACATTCCAGTATTCGATAATCACTTAACGCTAAACTAAAATATCATTTAAAACATACTCTAAATAATATCTACAATGGTACATGTAATGGTAATTTGATAGCAAATATATAGTTAATTAGTTAGTTAAATAGTCCTCAATCCTAAGGATTAGTTGGAAACAGCACGCCATCTGTCGATCTATCCTGAGCTAATTCAGTCACCTCTCTATAGGTATTCATTCCAAGGTCCTCCACTATCTGACCCACATACTCCAATCTAGGCTTTCTTCCGTTCCCTCTACTTCACCTTCTATAACTTATTACCTAATACCCCCCATGTCTAAGAATATGACCTGCTATTTTATCTTTCCTACGCTGTATTACTTTCCAAATACTTCTCCTATACCAACTCGTTACAGCTTCATTCGTTACTTCAACTACCCAACCAATCCTCACCATCATTCTATAGCACCACATTTCAAATGCTTCTATTCTACGTTTCCTATACATCTACTTCTATCTTCCTTTCTAATAGCCCACGCCCCACAGCCGAACAATACTACACTCTACACATATGCCTTCAGTAAACTTTTTCTAATACCTAAGTGAATATATGATCTTAAAATTTGCTCCTTTCCTACTCTGTGCTATATCTACCTTGCTTCGGTTTTCTTTTATAATCCTACTTCCTAAATTCCAAAAGCCTGACACTTCTTCTATTCTATCATCTCCTATTCCAATCCTAATCTTTAGCCTGCATTCCTTCTTGTCACGCCTAATCCCTTTGGTCTTGCCTATATTTATTTTCATGTTATAATCCCTAGTCATTACTCCCTGCATGCCATTTAATACCTGTTCTAAATTCTGCTCCTTTTCCTCCAAGATAGCTACATCGTCGGCGAACCTCAACATATTTTTTTTTTCTCCCTAAATGTTAACACCTACATTAAACTCTTCTTTTACCTTGTTTATTACTTCTTCTATATATAGGTTAAATAACAATGACGAAAGTGTACATCCCTGCCTGACTCCATTTTCTATTCCTAATATAAGCTAATATATAATATTAAAACAATTGTGATTAAATTTTAAGCAGCAAGACAACCTTCTTTATATGTAAACTTCATTCTTTAATACACAGGTGTTTAATTTTTTAATTTAAGGGGACGGCTTCCAATGTTAATTCTCCATGACACATTTTGAGACATTAAAAAATTTCATAGCAAGGTCTTAGGGACAAAATATGTTTAAAACACATTAAGAACGGTACAGATTAGTTCATGATAGATATGGAGATATTAAATATATTAGTAATCTTTTTAAAAATCTCAAAGTTCAGCTTCTTATTTGCCAAAATTATTTTACACGTTGAGACCTAACAATAACGCCATCCGAGAATATTTCCGAACAATTTACATCACTACATTATGTTTATCAAAAACGTACTTGACTCACAAATTTCAAAACTCTTTTGAAAGTGAAACTTTTTTTATGTATTTTGACATATTTTGCATGAGATATTTAATCAAGAGTCTATAGAAAACCTAAAATCATGATTTACTAGTAGAAATACAGATGGCACCTAGGTCCAATTATAGTTATCGATAATCAAATGCTGAGTTGCAATTCATAAGCAATTAACAAATTCGTATATACGAAGATATACAATTAAATGGTCATATATTGAAATATTTTAACTTATATTTCTACTTTTTAAAGCGTCATTGTTGATTTAAATTTTCTCAATAGTGGTTAAAATATGTAGTGACGATTCCTGCTTTAACTTTTTTTAATTAAATATATTTTTTGAATTAATATTGCGCATAGCCTTACGTTGAACCTCTCCTGTTTTCTTTTGTTATCAATTCCCAATATTATTTGTCGTCGAACAAATTTAAACAAATTTAAATTATGTAACTCCTTTATTTTTATAATACTCGATTTTGTTTTTAATGGATTATAATTAATATTATATGCAATAATAAATCAAACTGGCAAATATCTCGAATTTTAGAGGTAGGCGGTTAATTGTGTTGTTGAGTATATTTAATTTAATTTATCTACCATGATGAGAAGATTTGTAATGTTTGTAATAATTGTAATCGGAGATTGGAATGCCGTAGTAGGTAAGGGAAAGGAAGTTTCAATAGTAGGAGAATATGGAATAGGAACACGTAATGATAGAGGGGATAGATTGGTAGAGTTTTGTATTAGGAATAAGCTAGTGGTAGCAAACACGCTTTTTCAGAATCACAAGCGCAGGATATATACGTGGAAAATGCCAGGAGATATAAGGAGGTATCAGATAGATTACATACTGGTTAAAGAGAGGTTTAGGAACCAGATTAAGAATTGTAAGAGTTACCCTGGAGCAGATATTGATAGTGACCATAATTTAGTAGTCCTGGACTCAGAGGTCAAATTCAAGAAATTACAGAAGTCTAAACAGGTCAGAGTAGATGTCGATAGGTTAAAATTAGCTGATGTATGTGAAAAGTACAAGCAGAGAGTAGAAATCATGACTAATGGAACATCTAGGAACGACATAGATTGCGAATGGAGGGAAATCAGAAATGGGTTAACTACAGCAGCAAATGAAGTATTAGGCACAAAGAAAAGGGCAGGTAGGAGGGAATGGATCACGGAAGAAATAGTTGAAATGATAGAAGCAAGAAGGAAAATTAAAATTGGAAACACAGAAGCAGGACAGAAAAAATATAAGGAACTAAGGAACTTAATTAATAGGAAATGCAAGCTAGCGAAAGAAGAGTGGATAAAAGGAAATTGTGAGGATATTGAGGAGGATATGAGAAGAGGTAAAGTAGATTTGGGCTACAGGAAAATTAAGTCACATTTTTCTAAAGTAAAACCAAAGGGTAACATTATATGTGATAAGCAGGGTAAGGAACTCACAGAAAATAAGGAAAAAGCTAGAAGATGGAAGGAGTATCTTGAAGATTTATATAAAGGTAGGCAGGACATGGAGGAACTAGAAAGTGTTGAACAGATAGATGAGGATGACTTAGGTCCTAGCATACTTAGGTCAGAGTTTCATAGAGCATTAAATGATTTACGGAATAACAAAGCAGCGGGGATTGATATTATACCAGCCGAATTAATAAAACACGCAGGGGAAAAAATGCAGGAGCGATTATACAGGTTAGTTTGTAAAATATATGAGAAGGGAGAAGTACCACAGGATTTTCAGCGTAGTAGAATAGTAACAATGCCGAAGAAAATAGGAGCTAATTTGTGTGAGAACTATAGGACCATTAGTCTACTATCACATGCATCGAAGATATTGTTAAAGATTATTTATAGGAGATTAGAAAATAAAGTAGAGGAAAGGCTAGGAGAAGATCAGTTTGGTTTTAGGAAAAACAGAGGGACGAGGGAGGCGATTCTAGCACTAAGAACGGTAGTAGAAAAAAGAAAGAGGGTAGGAAAGGTAACTTGCATAGCTTTTGTAGATTTAGAAAAGGCATTTGATAATGTAGATTGGGACATAATGTTTAGAATTTTAAAAGAAACGGGTATAGATTATAAAGATAGGAGAATAATTTTAAATTTATATAAACACCAAACTGCCTTAGTTAGAATTGAGGGGGAAGAAGAGGTAGCAAAAATAGGGAAGGGAGTTCGGCAGGGATGTACACTTTCACCGTTATTATTTAATCTATATATAGAAGATGCAATAAACAAAGTAAAAGAAGAGTATAGTGTAGGTGTGAATGTACAGGGAGAGAAAATATATATGTTGAGATTCGCCGACGATATAGCTATATTGGAAGAAAGCGAAAAGAATTTAGAAAGGGTATTGAATGGTATGCAGGCAGTATTGACTAGGGATTTTAACATGAAAATAAATATAGGTAAAACTAAAGTGATGAGGTGTGACAAAAAGGAATGCAGTAGAAAAATGAGGATCACAATAGGAGATAATAGAATCGAAGAAGTGTCAGATTTTTGTTATTTAGGCAGTAGAATCACAAAAGATAATCGAAGCAAGGTAGATATAAAGTGTAGGATAGCACAGGGTAGGAAGGCATTCGTAGAAAAGGAACAGATTTTAAGATCAAATATTGACTTGGGTATTAGAAAAAGATTACTGAAGGTATATGTTTGGAGTGTAGCACTGTACGGGTGTGAGGTGTGGACTATAGGAAAGGAAGAGAAGCGTAGATTACAAGCATTCGAAATGTGGTGTTATAGGAGGATGATGAGGATTGGTTGGGAAGATAAAGTAACAAATGAAGCTGTACTAGAGTTAGTAGGGGAGAAGAGAAGTATTTGGAGAGTGTTACAGCGTAGGAGAGACAGATTAGTAGGGCATATTCTTAGGCATGGGGGGATTATGCAATTGATCATAGAAGGTAGAGTGGAGGGAAAGAGAGGGGTAGGTAGGCCTAGATTGGAGTATGTGAGTCAGATAGTTGAAGACGTTGAGATGAATAGCTATAGGGAGATGAAGGGATTAGCTCAGGATAGATCGGCATGGCGTGCTGTTTCCAACCAATCTTTAGGATTGCGGACTCTTTAACTTAACTGATGAGAAGAAGTGTAGATTTTAATTTCTTATAATTGCCCAATATTTCCCCAAAAAGTATGCAAATCTGTCTCTAACTTTAACTACAAAACTTCTAAACAATTTTCATCTTTAACCAAATTAGCCACCGAAACTATTGAAAAAATATATATTTAACAACTCTGATAACAAATTCTTAGAGAAGTTTTCGTTGAAATGGTCAAGGCTATGAGGATGTTCATGAAATCAAGCAATATGGATCCGAGTATTCATCAACGGATGGACAATTACTTCGCCACTCAATGGAACTACACTCAGGGCATCTCTATTCATTCCTTAATGAAGGATTGTCCCCCAGCTTTATATGAAAACCAATTGTCAGCAAAGTACTATCAGTCCTATATGACAATACCCCTGTTCAATGTAAGACACACAATAATCAAATCGGTTTCTGAACATTACTAAATATATTTTAATATACAGGGTAGACCACCTAACACGCGGAATTTCCTACAAAAAACTATTAAAGTACGGAGTTGAAAATTTCAATTCATATTCACACCTACGCCATGAAAATATTTGAACCTGTACAGGATGTTCGAATTTTCGCAGTTCAACTGCTTGATTTTAAGTAGAATAATGGGATTTTTTCTATCTTACTTTAATTTGCTTGAACTTAGCGGTGCAACGATATACAATTTTGTCCCTTGAGTACATATTTTTTTTAGAAAACAATAATTTACAAAAATATGATAGTAACAAAGGTTCGAAAGATGAGCCATATTAGCAAAACGGGTTGTTATAATCACATGAAACACTAAAATATAATTTACCAAATGTAAATGTATTTTACGAACGTGGTATTAGCTTACGCATTAGAATTTTTCCTCTTTAAGTGTTGTCATATCTATTGTATTTATTACTTCCTTATATAAATATGAGTAAATTAATTCTTATTTTCTAATTAAGTATTATTGTTCACAATGTTTATGTTTAAATTGGAGTTTCCACCTATTATAAAGCGATATCATAAAGAACTAAAGAATGTTTCGAATTCGCCTTTCGTGATAACATTATTTGCAGGATAATAAATTACAGAAATTGTGATATTCCCCTTTATATCTTCAATAATCACCGAGCTTACTTGCATATTTCTTTCGGTAGTTTTAGATAGAACATAAAGCTCTTGATTCACCACGAGCTCTTCTTGCTGGATGCAAAGTATGATCTGTATATTTAGTGTATTTAGTAATATTAATATAATTTCTTTCAGTGTAACTGAGATTTCTGAGATCAACATAATATCATAGATAGATAGATATTTTAAAAATTATCACTACGGTGTTAAATAATAGTATAGAATATCACCCAAATACCGTAACTTAAAGCATTAAGTAGCTAGATGTACATTTCGAAGGCTATGCCCCCATCTTCAGTAGCACAAGTTAAAACTAAATAAAATACCTCTGTCACGAATCGTGATTGATATACTACAGTATATCAATCACGATTCGTGACAGAGGTATGTACATCTAGCTACTTAATGCTTGTTACGGTATTTGGGTGATATTCTATATTATAGATAGATAGATAGATAGATAGATATTTATTTGTGTTGATACATACAAGATGTTTACACAGGTCAGAAAATCAGTATATATTAAAAAGACATTATAGCGTTTACAGTACAGCATACATAGTAAGTAATAATTGGTAGTTAGCAAAATATTATGAAAATAGTCATTTTATATCATTTCGATGCTTTTACATTTTTCAAAAAATTCTTTGTATTCATAAAATGCGCCATTTATTAAAAATATTTCAACAGTATTTTAATACTTATTATGTGATAGTTCTTTGACTATTTTAGGTAATACGTTGAAGAACTTGATAGATAGAAAACTTGGTCCATCTTGTGACTTTTTTAGTCTTAGAAAGTCAGGTCTAATGTTATCTTTAATACGCGTGTTGAAAGCATGAAAATCTAGATTAAGACTAAAGGTATTTTGATTTTTATGCACATATAATCAACATTGAAGTATGAAAATACTGGGAAAGGTCAATATAGATAATTTAAGAAAAGACCGCCTGCAATCATCCCTGTAACCTAAGCCCTTTATGACTCTAATTGCTCTTCACTGAAGTCTGAAAATAATATCTTTATCTGCCTGATAGGATACCGTAAGACATAATAGATTTGCATAGAGCGTAGTACGCTAATACCAGAGTCCTTTTAGATAAGCTTGTGGATAGATTAAATAAAACAAATGTGTTGCTACTCAGCTGCTTGGATAGCGACTCTATATGGCGATATCAGTTTAGCTTCGGTTCGATATGAACCCCAAGAAAGGTAACACTGTCTAAGTTATTTGAATCTACATGCTTTAAAGTAAATAACATTTCATTGGTTTTTGTCTCATTTAGACATAAGTTATTTGCCACGAAACATTCTTTAGCCTTCGCCTGCGCAGAATCACTTAAACTCCTAAGAGTGATGAAGTCGGTGCTACGAACGCTGATAGTTGTATCATCTGCAAATAATATGCATTCAGCTTGCTTTATGTGATAGGGAAAATCATTAACGTGGATTAGAAAAAGGAGCGTTCCTAGGATCGAACCTTGGGGTACGCCTGTCCTTATTTCGACTTTATTAGAATGGTCTTCATTCTAGGTTACAGTTTGGAAACAATTCATAAGATAGGACCTTAATAAGTTGAGACTATTTAAGTCAAAGTTATATTTTTATAGTTTCTTTAGCAATATTTGGTGGTCCACGTAGTCGAAGGCTTTGCTAAGATCATAGAACGTAGATAGAGTGTGTTGACCCTCCTCAGAACAATCTTAAGTGTTGCGTGTGAATTGTAAGATGGCTTGACCGGTATTTATTTTTTTCCGAAAACCGAATTGATTCGCATTAAACAGTCTATAACTTTCAAAATAATCTGAGATTCTCAGGAAGATAGCCTTTTCATATATTTTAGAGATTATTGGCAAGAGAGATATGGTCTATAATTCGACATAAAGTTGAAATTTCCTTTTTTATATATCGGAATTATCTAGTGCCTCTTTTAGACAGTCAGGGAAAAATCCATTTGTAATCGACAGATTGATTAGTTTTGTAAAAGATTCAACCAAACTATTAACATTGTTTTTAAGCAGAGTAGAGCTAATTCCGTAAATATCTTTCGTTTTTGAAGTTTTTAGTGACATTATAATTTGGCGTACTTCGATATAGGATAACTCTTTGTAAGAGAAGAACATGTTTTCAACGTTTACACTGCATATCATTATGGGATCAATATTATTAGATGGTAGAGAATTAACAATATCTTCTGCAATGCCAGAGAAGTACGAGTTAAAAGCCTTTGCAGTTAGTCCTAAATTTCTCTTACATTTATTGTTTTTTGGCACTCTCTTTTCATTTATTAAAGACCACATAGCTTTCGGTACGTTGGTAGAACGTAAGATAAAATTATCGTTAGCGGAGACTTTAGCTTTTTTTTATTTCTATTCTGTATTCGTTTTTCATTTTATTCCGATATAGTTTCATACGAGGATTAGGTTCCCGAATATAGGCTTCATTGATAAGCGATAAAGTGGACCGCATCTTAATTAGACCTTTGTTGAACCAACTAATACCTGCATCTGCTATTTTGCTTTTAATTCTCCTCTCTGGGAAAGCATTTTCTTTCTTTTTTTTTCATCTAATTGTTTCGCATTAATAAATATGTTGCATACCTATAATTTAGTCAATATTCTTTCAAATATATTGTATGGAATTTAACAGCCACATAAATTGTATAAATTATATAATTATTTTTCAAGAACGCAATGTTTATATTGTCATTTACCACATAGATTTTGTGTTTACCTATCGGTTGGTGCTGTCTTTCATCAGCGAACTATCATTTTTTGTACTAGGACAAAAATGAACTGTTATTTGTACAAATATAAAAATGTAATGCCATCAATATTGATGATGCTCTGCGTATATAAACTCCCGCCTATATTCGTATCTTTAGATTAAGTTGCCGAGTAATCTAATTCCTTACAGCTGATCAAATAATCTTATCTATATCTTCTTGCAGCAAATTATTAACAACGTTTCAATAGTATCCAAAATAGCTGCGAAAAGTAAAATAGTATTTCTACCACCAAACGAATACATTTGTTACGCTGGCGATATTTCTAATGAAATGTATATTGTAGAAAAGGGCTATTGTGAGGTATAAAAAATTTATCTATACTTTATATAAAAATTTTAAGGTATTTTTACCGTAATACCACTTCTTATATTTTCAATTGATTTGTAGATTATTACACCATCGTCAGGTTTAGTTGAAAGGGTTGTTGGACCGATGTCACACTTGTGCCTTTTGGAAATGTTATTAAGTAAGTCCACATAATTATTCAATCTGACGCTAAATATAAAAACATAATATTTTATAAAAAATATTTTTAACTTCTTCATTTGCGTATAATATTTTCGGTTGTTATTATGGTTATTATAAATCAATTTATAAATAGAATTAACAACATAACACTCTTGATTAAATAATCTCTCATATTTTTAAACTCCAGAATATCTTCACTTTGTTTTTGCAAACTAAGATAATATTTTTTTAAATGTCCCAAACTTGCTTCAAAGCAATTTTATGATTTTACAATATGGTTAAAATAAATATCGACGAAAAATAAAACGACATTAATTTTTATATAATGCAAGAACCAAAAGAATTTTTCTTTCGAATTAAATGATGTCATAACGTGATATTGCAAACTAAGTTAGAAAAATATTTGTCTAATATATATTTTTAAAATTTTAAATTTTTTAAAAGAGTATTCATATTGGTGTAGTAGTAGTACTTTAGGGTAGTACCTTAGGGTCTCTTCTATATATTTTTTGTAAATGATGTTATTTTACTTTTATGATCCCGCTCTCTTTGTCTAGATTAGAGAAAAAAATAAAATTTTCATAAAATTAATCTGATGTTGATATTTATCTTCATTAACATTAGATAAGCCTAGAATTTATAATATTCGAACTCTGACCGACGTCAATTTAATCAAAATAACCTGGTTGGATATAATTACGGAACTAGTCCCACATACGGCGCTTTACGAAAGAATTAAAGAAGCGATCGACTATATTCGTGAATCTCAAGTATGAAAAAATACGAAAACTAATATGTTTGTAAATAATTATAACGTATAGGAACTAGTGTATAATATAAAATATAGACTATTATACATAGAAGCAATTCCTTTAATATCATATGAATTTTATAATATATTTTTATTAACCTACAAAACAAATTATAGTATTTCACTTGTGATTATTAAACATATTTCGGAATTTGGAAACCTTAGCAATCATTATTTCGTTTTAGAATGGCAAGAGATTGTTCGCATTCCGTGTTGAATTCAAAGCTGTTGTTGGTAAAGCTACAAAATCGAAATCCTTTTTCAACTTCCCTGAGCGGAAACTGCACCCGCTTAATATTGATTACTTTCATGCTTGGAAAAGATATGGTGTCGCAAGGTTTAGACCAAACAAATATTTATTCATACAAATATTAATTATGCTATAGCGATGTGTAGTTCACTCGTGAACCGTTCACTCTGAACGGTTCAATCAAATGACGGGCGTACTGTGACGATGTTTTGCAACGACCTATAGGTCACTATGACCTAGTTCGTGAACTATGAACTACATGGTGAACGGTGTATTTATTGATGTTCTTGTACTAGGTCCTGAACCCGTCGTGTACTAAACCGTTCATGAATCACAACGACTCGTAAACGATGCAGTATAGTATACATTACATATACAGTGCTAACATTTATTTTGTGATAAAGTGTGCTGGTGAACGGAACGAAATAGGAAACTCGATGCAATATTTATATGTTGGTATCAGATTTCATTTGGAATAATATAATTAATATATTCGCAAGATTAAATATGTTCTTAAATATGTCATGCCATAGCAAATTTTTGCAATAATGCAAAAATAAACATCTAAATCTTATAGTTCTTCTATTTCATACTGAGTGCAATGCAATCACTTATTATCAAATCAAAGCTTTTAAGTTTGAACAGAGAAAATTCGGAATAGAAAATAGAAATTATAACGCCAAACAAAACGATTCTATCTAGTTCATTTTATTATAGTTTGTACATTTAATTTTCAAGTGTTAGTAAAGTAGTAAACATTTTCATCAGTAACTAGCAATAAGTATTTTAGAACTTCATATAAATAATCGTACCTAGAGAAGATTATATTTCTTTATATATATGTTTTGTATAGATTTGTTGTCTTTTCTTCCTCATTCTTAATTCAAAATAAGTATTGTAATATTTCAATTTATTTATTTTTTACCATTTAATATTTTTATATTGAGAAAAAAGGAGATTATTTTCAGTATGTGCATGTATTTCATATAGGTCGTGAACTAGTTCATTTTTAAAATATGTAGTAGTTCGCGACCTATAGTTCGTGGACGGTACATTGAAACGAACTACGAACTACGAACTAGGTCCTCAAAGTGACCTACAGTTTGCCATCGCTATTATGCTATGTTGCTTTTGTAAACTAATATGTTTTATAATACTATTATACCTTGCAGATTTTTTCTTCGAAGACATACAATCCTACCAGATGGAGATTTTATATATTACTATTCAATATTACGTGGTATTTGTGCGTTTATATCCTCTTTAATTTTTCCACATATTTTTATGCTGCAGCAAATTTGGCCTAAATACATCTTGCTGTCTATTTCATTAATATTATTTTTTAGCGCTTTGTTTGACCTGTAAGTATAGTATCATACTTAGTATAAGAATATAGTAGGATAATGATATATTTACAAATCAATTTTATTATTTATTATTGTAAAGTAATTTTCATTGATTGGCATTTCATATGCTACTAAAAGCTTATGCTACTGATTTTCAGACTATTTTAATTCTTTGGATATTTACTTACTGATTAATGCAAACATTAATATGAATACCAACAATTGAAATGTAATACATATTCAATATTTCTCTCCAATAGTTCACAAGAAAATCAACAAATATTTCTATTTTCAAAAATATTTAATAAAATGCGATTCAAAAAACATTGAACAATTTTTTATTGCTTTTGAAATTGCTGTTTTCTTTTTATATTTAGATACATCAGAATGCACATTTGTTATTATAATGATGATGGTATATTAGTCACACATCCAAAATATACTGCAAAACATTACATTACCAGCGCATTTATAATAGATATGGTCGGCATGATTCCTTTGGAACTATTATTCCATCATTTATCAAATTTTTGCCCGACTTATGTGATGATTGTTTTGAATTACAATCGTGTTTTGCAAATGTACCGAGTTAGGGAAGCGTTTGCAATTTTTTATAGAGATATTTTGACTGGACAACGACTATGGGCGTAAGAAAATTTGTTTATTATTTATCAGTTTTGTTCACGGTCACCCTACACCTCGCCTTAGGCTATTTTACCCTGTGCTGTAGTTTAGATTGCAGGGACTAAAGTTTATAGACTTATAAAACTGTTATTTCACTGCACTGTGAAATTTTGCCCAATTTTGGAAATTGATGAAGTATTGCCTAAACGTAGAATAGCATAGTACGTTCGCGCTAAAATGTCGCTTTTCTCATTACCAAAAGTCAACGGTGTGATAAAGAGAGAAACGGTCTTTCCTCGTTCAACACATTGCACATGCGGCTGTTCGCTCTCCACGTAAATGCTTTAGTATGACAGCAATGGATATATGCACGAGTACAACGTGTTTCAAAGGGCACCGCCCTACAACAGAGCTGGTAGTATAGGATGGTTTAAACTTTAAAGAAAAACCGTTTCTCTCTTTATCACACCGTTGACTTTTGGTAATGAGAAAAGCGATATTTTAGCGCGAACGTACTATAGTAAAGTAACCATATGCCAACCTCGGTACTTAATATAGCAAGTGCGTTTAATCGTTCTACGAACATTGTTGAACGGAACTAATTTTTAATTAGCTTTAATTTACTAAAAGAAAGATATGTAAAGAAAATTCTAAGTATCGTTAGTATATTAGCAACTTAGCAAGTAACGTCACTTTTTCTGTAATGGTACAATGAAAACCAAAACTTCTAATACTTATTATATCTGTCCGTGCACAGTTCGGTGTTATAATTCAGATTGGGTTTAAAATTTCATTTTAGCCAATTTAATTAATTAAAAAATGATTAACATTTTTTTTTGCTGGGGGCCGATGAATAGCCCTGGGTTCGGTTACATTTCACCCGCAGCACCCCCTTGTGCCCGGTCTTCAAAGTCAGTAAAAGGCTTTATGCGAAAGCAGGGCTGTGTAAGAAAATAATAAATGCGGCCCGTAAGAAATTTAATTCAATAACTCCACGTCGCAAATTATATGTAGAATATGTCTTCCGCTTTCAGCGTTGCTCTGAAAACGACTAGTCATATTTTGTGGATTAAAACTTTCAGTTTTCAATTTAATATCTAATATCATCACCAGCTAATGTACCGGCGGTGCCATGTGCAGCACAAACCCTGCACTTACCTTTTGCCGGTACAAATAATGCAACATAAATCTAAACTTATTTTTTATCTCAAACTGAGACAAATTATAATTTGGAATATTAGATCAGAATATTAAAAATGAAATATATATAGTGCATCTATATTTTGCACAATGTTATTGTTTATTAT
Organism: Leptodirus hochenwartii; assembly: GCA_947310635.1. NCBI lineage: Eukaryota > Metazoa > Arthropoda > Insecta > Coleoptera > Leiodidae > Leptodirus > Leptodirus hochenwartii. Next base: position 12,199,482 of record OX371176.1, read on the forward strand.
CCAAATATAAGTTTAGTATTCTCTAATAGGCAATATTATAAATTTCTCTTGTAATTTATCTTCATAACAATAACGCATCTGGTGCAATATATGCATCCAAAATGTTAACATATGGTCAATCTATAATTACCATATCTAACTTAAACAATTTTAATAGATTCCTTACATTTATTTGTTCTATATACCTTGTTATTTAAGGCAAAATTTTCGTAAATAAAATCATTGAGATTTTAAGTAAGCAAAATATATTACAATATAGAATGTCACCCAAATACCGTAACAAGCATTAAGTAGCTAGATGTACATTTCAAGCGCTATGCGCCCATCTTCAGTAGCACAAGATAAAACTAAATATAATATTTCTGTCATGTTGACTTATTTATTTGATAGTATATCAATCACGATTCGTGACACAGGTATTTTATTTAGCTTTATCTTGTGCTATTGAAGATGGGCGCATAGCGCTTGAAATGTACATCTAGCTACTTAATGCTTGTTACGGTATTTGGGTGATATTTTATATTATAATTTAACACCGTAGTGATAATTTTAAAATATATATATATATTATATTTTAATTATGCTTTTTTTTTCAGAAATATTATCAAATTTATGTCCATAACTATAATTTTAATAACGTTTGCCTCTTCAATCTTATTAATAATAATTTGCGATATCCATTATATGGAAGGGGATGGATTCAAATTGCAACCTAATGAAGATAATTGGATTTCTCGATATGCAGCTAATAAAAGTAAGTAATTAACGCTATTTATTTAGGAAAATGTCTACGACTTAAGGAAAAATTAAGGAAAACACACTTTTTACATAGTATATAAAATATTATAAATAGATTATATAATTTTTGAATACGGGAATTTTTTTTATATCTTCTACAAATATAAAACTTCATATTCATATAAACGAGCCTTTATAGGTAAATACAAAAAAAAATTTAAGTTATTTATACAGTCGAACTCGGTTAGCAAGTCATCGGTTAATAAGTCAACTCAGTTAGTAAGTCAAAATGGCTTGGTCCCAACCCAAGGCTCATATACTCTATGTTTTATGACTTCGGGTAATAAGTAATCATACCTCACTTAATAAGTCATTATGTTGACGACATTATGATTTCATCCGTTTAGAAGATTAGACGGGTTTTCTGGTAATTACCGACTAATGAGGTTGTTTAATAGCTTGCTAGCAAAATGCAAGCAGAAACATCAAATCAGTTTTGAGTTTGATCTCTTAGAAAAAGAAATGACAAGCCGTAAGCGTAAAGCAATAACCTTAGAAACAAAACTGGCAGTGGTGAATATGTTAGAAAGCGGTGTAAAGAAAAGTGAAGTGTGTAAGCATTTCAACTTAGTAAACTCATCGGTGGGTTCAATATGGACGGCTCGAAATAAAATCAAAGAAAATGAAGAAAACAAAAGTGTGAAGCGTATGAGGAAACCTACTCACGAGGATGTAGATGCTGCTTTATTGAACTGGTTTAAAGAACAAAGAACCCTCAATTTACAGGTAAGCGGACCTATTCTCCACGTAAAAGCTGTAAAATTGGCTGAATTGTTCTGAATAGAAAATTTTGAATGTTCCCCGGCATGTATGGACCGTTTTAAAAAAACGTCATGAAATCAATTATGGGATAATGATTGGCGAAGCCAATGACGTCAATTTGAATATCACCAGTGCGTGGATTCAAAATGAGTGGGAAGAAATCCGGAAAAATTTTAAAGACGAAGACATCTTTAACGGGGACGAGACAGGCCTCTTCTTCAAGCCGACACCAGACCCCACTTTAAAATTCAAAAATGAAAAATGCATTAGCGGAAAACTGCCAAAAGAAAGGATCACTGTTTTTCTTTGTGCTAATGTAATAGGCACTAAAAAAAAGATTAGTTAGTGATCGGTAAATCAAAAAACCCACAATGCTTCAAAAATGTAATAAGCTTGCCTGTGACCTATGAAGCCAATAAGAAGTCTTGGATGACAAGCGAGTTATTTGCAAAAGAAATCCGACGTTGGGAAGAGGACCTCAAAAAAGCAAAGAGAAAAATCGTTCTACTCTTGGATAATTGTCCAGCTCATCCTCGCATACTAGGATTGAAATTTATAACTTTGAAGTTTTTGCCTCCAAACACAACCAGTATTCTACAGCCGATAGATCAAGGAATAATAGGAAGCCTGAAATGTGCGTACAGAAAAAGACTGGTTTTGAAAATGATGGAAACGGACGGCGCAAACTTTAACTTCAGCAAAGTAACACTACTTGATGCTCTGAAAATTCTGAAAAAAGCCTGGAAGGACGTCACCGGTGCTACAATTAGAAACCGCTTCCGGCATGCGGGTTTATGCGACCATCATTTTGATGAGAAAGACGATTTACCTCTGAAACATTGGCTACAATCTTTCGATATTCCCGCTTCAAATAATTTAGAAGATTTTATCGAAATGGATGAAGACCTTCCAACGACTGGAGAAATGTCTGATCTCGATTTAGTAAGATACGTACAGACAAGAAATGAAAAATTAGACGACGAACAAGAAGAAGAAGAAGAAGAGATAATGCCAGACACAAAACCTACCACCTCTGAAGCATTGTTACTGGTTCGTAAATTAATTATATATTATGAAGCCGAAGAAAAAAGTCTACATTTAGACAGTTTATATAAAATAGAAGAGTATTTAGAAACAAAAACTTGGAATTCTAGAAAAAAGCAGACAATTATAACCGATTTTTTTTAAATGTTTAATGTTTAAATGTTTTAAATGTTTAAACATTTAAATCTTAGGTGTTATTGAAATAAATTTCAAATAAGAATCTAATTCATTAAATTTGTATCCCTTCCCTACCTCGGATAATAAGTCACCTCGGTTAGTAAGTCCAAATTGCTCGGTCCCTGCAATGACGTTATAACCGAGTTCGACTGTATATACGAAGTAGGTAAAAAAGAGGTCGACAGATTTTGCTTGTTTTTTAAATATAGTTCGAAAATAAATTGAACTAGTTTGTGAATTAACATTCATAGCTGATTATATAATACATCTCCAAATGCCTTGATGATTTGCTGTATTATGATTTACCGGAAGTCAATTACTTTTCTCCATTCATAAAGCTTACATACCTGAAATAAATTATTAAATTAAAATGTGTTATGAATGTGTTAGAATATTATGAGATCGTAAGAAAGATAATAATTTAGGAGTGGAATATTGAACATATGTCAGAACATCAACCAGCTTTGTACCGCCATTGACAATGCGGTCTATTTTACTTAATATACAGTTTCTTATACACTGACTTTACAATTTTATAAAAAAATGTTACTAGTCTAGTTCATACCTTCTTTAGTGTTTATCGTATACTACATTATGTGTTGCAAAAATTTCTTTATTATCAACTCGTGATTATTAGGCCTGAAGAAGTTTACGAAAATAAAGGAAACGTTGCGAAATTAATCGTTTTACTTCGAAACTTGTCCACGACCCAATATTCCACTCCTAAATATATAACTACTTGACTAGCGATGGCAAACTGTAGGTCACTTTGAGGACCTAGTTCGTAGTTCGTAGTTCATTTCAATGTACCGTTCACGAACTATAGGTCGTGAACTACTAACATCTTTTTTAAATGAACTAGTTCACAACCTATATGAAATACATGCACATACTGAAAATAATCTCTTTTTTTCTCAATATAAAAATATTAAATAGTAAAAAATAATTAAGTAGAAATATTACAATACTTATTTTGAATTAAGAACGAGGAAGAAAAAACAACAATGTTTATAATTTACACAAAGCATATATATAAGGAAATATAATTTCGTTCCGTTCACCAACACACTTTATCACATAAATGTTAGTACTGCTATTGGTACCTGTATATGTAATGTATACTATACTGCAACGTTTACGAGCCGTTGTGATTCATGAACGGTTTAGTACACGACGGGTTCAGGACCCAGTACAAGTACATCAATACGTACACCGTGCACCATGTAGTTCATAGTTCACGAACTAGGTCATAGTGACCTATAGGTCATCGTGCAAAACATCGTCACAGTACGCCCGTCATTTGATTGACCGTTCAGAGTAAACGGTTCGCGAGTGAACTACACATCGCTATACTGGACGAATAATTTCACTCTAAAGATATTAATGTTCACGTAGTGTAAATCTGTAAATTATGTTGATTAATTATTCAAAGGAAATGACACCAAAATAAATGACCCAACGTATCTTTTAATAATGTCGTTTTACTTTACTGCAAACTATATGCTTCAACTGGGCTTCACTGATATTACCGCTGATGCTGGTGTAGAAGTTTATTTCGCAATTTTGGCGATTATTATAGGTAAGATTATGATAAATATGTATTCAAGAAAATCTTTAATAATTTACTTTATCCATGCATTTTTATATATGTATTTTTAGGCTATTTATGGTTTACATACATCTTAGTAATCATCTCAAATAGTAAAGCTTTGTTGAATATCAACTTAACAATGTACCAGAATTACATGAAAGATTTAATTACCTATATGAATGTAGAGAAAATAAGCAAAGATGTTCAAGTGTAAGAATAAAAATTAAAATTTAAACTGCCTTTTCACATAAACAACATTTTTTTACTAAGATAATCGAAATACGCTAAATATAAAATGCGTTAAATTTTATAATTTCATTTTAATTCCATTTTTTAGACGGACTATTCGCCATTTTGAATTTATATGGCAGCGTACCCATGGTATGCAACATAACACAATCATAAACAAATGCCATCATGCTTTAGGTGAAGATTGTGTACTGAATTTATATGAAGAAACAATAAATAAAATGCCCGTCTTGATTGATATGGAAAAGTCTTTCTACAGACGTCTCGGGATGCATTTAACAGAAGCTTACTTCCTTCCTAGCTTTACGATAATTCAATTGAATGATATTATTGATACAATGTATATAATACATCGAGGTGAAGTAATTGTTTTCGGACCTGATAGAAGCTGTTTTGCTTTGTTAGGGAAAGGCTCGTAAGTACTTGTATTTATTATAAGCTACTCTAAACACTATATTTCACCAATTTTCACTTGGCTCGGTTTTATGGCGGTCAGTTTTATGCTACTATTTTGTTCATTATTCATATACTAAACTTTCACTTAATTTTAGCAAAAAGTCACCTAAAAAGGGATTTCACAATGCCCTGTACTGAATAAATACTTCATTCATGTATAAGAAAATATAAAATATTTCAATTGTGGCAATTTGTATATTGTTTTAACGCCATTTTGAGCATATTATCATATTTTGGACTAAGGAATATCCAGTTTCTCCATACCGCATTCTCCATTCTTAACGAATCAATTTGTATATCATGAAATAAAATCTTAAATTCGTTTGTGGATTTGATAATCCAAGTTACATCATATAAATTATTTCTGTACGTGTCCTGGAAAACTGATTGATTTCAGCTCGAATTATGACCTCGATCCTGTTGGTGTTTGGATAAAGATTGGTTGAAAAATAATATTGATTTTATGTTCCTTAGTGCTTTTGGACATCTAGACAATACTTCTCATTCAAGGAGTATGACCACTGTTATAGCTAGTAATATTGTATTTCTACTTACTATAAAGACTGCTGTATTTTATGATTTAGCAAAAACTCATCCAGTTATACATAAGAGATTAGAAAAACATACTACAGTTGTTAATTATGTGAGTATTAAAAATTATATACTGTATTCGTATATTAAATTTTTATTTTTTATTTTAAGTCATATGTTCAAAGAAAACATAACCTAACATTGATGCAGAAGCGAAGTAAAAATCTCATAGTGAAACTCAACGATAACAAGTAAATAATAATCTAAATCCAAATATTTCTTAAGAAATCTAGGTTTTTTTGGATACGTAATGACGTATTAATTATGAATAATGAAACTATTTATCTAATTTAATTCAGTACGTTTAATTTTCACTATTCACGGTAATCCTCCTAAAACGTAACGGAATTTCTAACAAAAGGTAAATGTATAAATAAAGATAATAAAGATAGAAAGCTAAAAATTTGGATTCAGGTATATAGTTTAGAACTCCATGTTATAAAAATAATATCACTTATGCAGAGTACTCTTTTTGTGTTTGCAGTTCAGCTCTTAGTTTAAATATAATTAGTTCGTCATCATCTCTACGGATTGATTTTGAATAGCACACCAAGCCGATTTCTCTTAAGCTAACTCTTTCATTTCCCTATAGTTATTTATCCTAAAGTCCCCAAATATCTGACTTAAACATTATAATCTGAATCTACCTCCCCTTTCATTTCCCTCTTCTCTATCTTTCTATAACTATTTGCATAATACCCTCATTGTTAACATTAGAAAAAAGTAAGGTTAATTATGGATTAAAGCGTTGAAGTTAATTAGTTAGATAGTCCTCAATCCTAAGGATTGGTTGGAAACCGCACGCCATTTATCGATCTATTCTGAGCTAATTCCTTCATCTCTCTATAGCTAATCATCCCAACGTCTTCCACTATCTGACCCGTATACTGCAATCTAGGCCTACCTACCCCTTGTTTTCCCTCTACTTTACCTTCTATAACAAATTACATAATACCCCCATATCTAAGAACATAACCTACTAATATCTCTCTCTCTCTCCTACGCTGTAATACTCTCCAAATACTTCTCTTCTCCCCTACTGCCTCTAGTACGGGATCAATCGTTACTTTATCTTCCCAACCATTCCTCATCATCCTCCTACAGCACCACATTTCAAATGTTTCTATTCTACGTTTCCCTTTCTTTCCTATAGATCGCGTTTCACACCCGTACAATGCTACACTCCACACGTATGCCTTCAGTAATCTTTTTCTAAGACCCAAGTCAATATTTGATCTTAAAATCTGCTCCTTTTCTACGAATGCCTTCCTACCCTGTGCTATCCTACATTTTATATCTATCTTACTTCGGTTATCCTTTGTGATCGTACTTCTTAAATAAGAAAAGTCTAACACTTCTTCTATTTTATCGTCTCCTATTCTAATCCTCATTTTTAGCCTGTATACCTTTTTGCCACACCTCATCACTTTGGTCTTGCCTATATTTATTTTCGGGGCACCGTGGTGCCGTGGTATAGTCGTTAGACTGGCACCACGGTCAGGTCAGGGAAAATTTCTTGAAGAAAAATCCCTTCCGGACCATGGACGTTGTGTATTTGTCTTTAGAATTAAGATAAAGTGTAAAAAATACATATCTATACATATCTAAATAAATATATATTTTTTTCATGTTATAATCCCTAGTTATTACTTCCTGCATGCCATATAATATCTATTCTAAATTCTGCCCCCTATCCTCCAAGATAGTTATATGGTTGGCGAACCTCAACATATATATTTGTTCTCTGTGAATTGTCTCACTTACACTATACTCTTCTTTAACCTTACTTATTGCATCTTCTATATATAGATTAAATAATAATTGCGAAAGTTTACATCCCTGCCTGACTCCCTTTCCTATTCTTATACCTCTTCTTCCCCCTCAATTCTAACTAAAAAATAAAATAGTTGAGGTAAAATAGTTAAATATATTACAAAAGATAGCCAAACAAATAAATCAATTTGATCTGAGCGTTTTTTCCCAAATAACACAATAAAGAGATATGAATTTTATGCGGGATTTTTAGGGAATCCTATAAATTACTTTAAGTATAATAGCTACTATGACCCACACCTTCGTAACAGAATAGGAAAGTTTTAATTCATCATACCATTTAACTTTGTACTTATAGCACTTCTCGTAAAGCTTAGCAAATGACCACTTTTATACAAAACAATTACTTATTGCAGAACCAGAAGTCGAAAGTAAAAAAATGATGATACATCGATTTAAAGCTACTCTGGTGTAGTATGATGTAAGTTAGAGAAACTAATACATTGCATTTAAAATGAAAAAGCTAATATATTTATCACTAAAATGCAACACATTGTATATTTAAACATATTTTAGAGTGTAGTGTTCCAAACTTTACATGTGAATTCAAATTTTCAAGTTTCTATATTTATAAATTTTTGCAAAAAAAATTGTGGCGAATAGATCACCCTATATAGTTACTTAGTAAGTACACTATCCTAAGATTGGTTAAAAATCGCACGGGGCGACCTTTCATGAACTAACTCCTTTATTTTACTACAGCTACTCATTCTAAAGTCCCACATTATCTGACCTTCATACTCTAATCTACCTACCCATTTCTTTGCTTTTGTCTACCTTCTATAACTAGTTGCATAATACCCCCATGCCTAAGGATCAGTGGCTGCTCGTGACATTTCAATCAGGGGAGGCGCATTTCTTAAAAAATAACATAATAGTGACAAATATTATCTAAAATGGATGCAAAATGATTAAATTCAATCATTTCTTGAAAGTGAATTCCACTCTTCTATCTTTCATTGATATAAACTTTTCCAAAAAATTTTTCGTTAAAATTGTAAATATCTTGCACCACATTTTTATTAATACACATCTACGCCAACGCGTTTAAACGATCATTACCCATAGTATTTCGCAAAAAAGTCTTGATTCTTTTAAGTGTTGAAAAAGAACGCTCTGATTCAGCAGTGGTCATTGGGGTTGTTAAAATAATTTTAAGCATTTTTATAGTTTCCGGGAAAGTTTCACTGAGATTATATTGTAGCAATAATGAAAGAAAATTTGTTATTTTTTGATTATTTGATAATTTATTCAAAGATTATTTGATAAAAATCCGGACGCGAGTAAATGACTTCTATGAATTCTGTTTTTAATCTGGTTTTATTCAAAAGTGGATATGCATGACACACGGTTTCCAAAAGGTCCACTGGAAATTGTTTAGAAAATGTTGGCATCGATTTCGTGTTAAATAACTCAGCGGCTTGTAGATGGCCACGATATGAGAATCTGTCCTTCATCTGTGTTATAATTTTTTTTTGTAAATGTCTCTTATAAAACGCCGCATAAATGTCCGGTTTTGAACACTACTTGCATAAGTTTGCGATAAATTTAAATCAGGCAATGGCCTACCTAATTCTTTAATTTTTATTTTGTCCACAAGAGAAAGTCTACAAAACTCTATTTTCAATAAAGAACTAACACTATTCATTTTTATTAAATTTATTTGTATTAAATATATTCTTAGAGAAACACGTGGCAAAATCGTACACTAGTAACCACACAGATCAATGCAACTGTCTTATCTGGCTATTCTATATCAATTTTCCTGTATACTAGACTAGGCTTTTCTGTTGGGACGCCGCTAAAGAATCGTAGGCCAGAATAGCTTAATACAACGATATATTCTTAGCTATAGAAGCAGCGTGAAGTCACGTTGCCATAGCAACCCGGCCGGCTAGTTTGTATGTGGACAGATGAAACAGATGGTATACTGCATACGGTCGCTCTAACTAGATAGGATATATATATAGCGCTTCCAATAAATAGGATGAGTGCACCATAGCGATATATCTAAACCATGCGAACAATAGATACAGATATATGCAGCATCGGTCGCTGCTGTGACTTGCAACGGATACCACAACGAACGCCACTCCGTGTTGTGTTGATTGTTATCGCGGCGCAAGCTTTATCTTTTTTTTAAGGAAAAATAATGCCGAGATAAAATATCGCAATACAATTATATATCTACGGTGACGCGCTCAATGTGCAGGAGGGGCGCGCGGCCCTGCGGCCTGCATAAGGAACCGCCACTGCCAAGGATTTAATCTACTAATTTATCTCTCCTGTACTGAAGCAGCTTCTTAATGCATCTGTTTACTATATTCTAATACTTCTTCATTTGTTACTCTAATCTACCCACCAATCCTCATCATATTCCTATAAATAAATTTTAAATCACGAATCCATCACCAGATATCAGTATATATATATTCATATTCATTATAACATGTATTTTTAGATCCCCATACCAATTTTTCTTAACATCTATTGGTTCTTTTTCAGGACTTTAACAAAAATTGAGAAAATATTGTATACCAGTAATTTGCAATTACTCTACATGATTTCTTATTACATTTGTTTCATAATACAATGTTATCAAATTGCATTTCAAGACACCCACGTTACTATCTTTATAGTTGCTTACCTTACTGACGCAATACATGTAATGAAAATTATCTTAGGATTTTTTACGCCATTTCCGGATGAACTTGGGCATATTATAACAAATAAAGGAATGATAAGAAAACGGTACAAAAAGCCTGTAACGACAAATTCCATTTACTATTCATATCCAATTTTTCTTTTCAGCTATATAAGATCATATTATCTTTATTTCGACATTGCTACAGTGATCCCTATCGAATGTCTATCTAATTTAGTGCAAATAAAATATAAATGGATCTACTTAATTTATCTGAGATCCAATAGACTGTTAAGAGTGGTAATAAAAATTACCAAATATAAATTATCATTTTAATTTCATTCGATTTATTTTTAGACTCTTATGGATAGATACCTTAAATCAACCAAAGATTATTTAAATGCCCCTGTCATAACAATGAAACTATTGTCGGTTCTTGTCTACTTCACATTGGTTCTACATTTACAAACTTGTGTTTGGTACATGGTAGGATGTCCAAATACCTCATGCTTGAAAAATGAGTGGACCTTTAAATCAAGTAACATGCAGATTATATTACGTGACATTTTAGTAATTAACAAAGTGAAAATTCAAGAGCATCAGCATTAACTAATGTTATTTAATGGGTTTTATGAGTCAGTCACAATTGCTTTACAATTGAGACAATACCATAAATTCGAAGATATGTAAATGTACGTAAAAGGCAAATGGAAAATAGTAGATCGGATAAGAATGGTTATGTTAGTTTACTTAAATGAGACTAAAGAGGAGCAGGATCGTACTATATCAATTTTAATTGCCCCAACCCATAGAAACAGTACTGGCCTATGTTAAAAGTGTTAATAATAATTTTAAAATAATGGATAGAATGTTTTTCAAGATTTATTTTCAAGTAGGAGCTAATTCATGTATGAGCCATACATGGTTTTAAGGAGAACAGAGGGATAAGGTAGGCTATTTTAACTAAGATTGAAAAAAAGAAAGGATGCATAGAAAAAGCAACTTATATAACATTCGAAAATTTAAAAATACCATTCGATAATGTAGTTAGGTATATAATATTTAAAATCTTAAAAGGAGTGAGAATCGCAAGGATCGGAGAATTACTTTCAATTTGTAGAAACATCACACTTTAGTTAGAATTGAGAGGGAAGAAGATGAAGCAAGAGTTCGCCGTTTACATTTATCTATATATAGAAGATGCAATAGATATGGTTAAAGGAAAGTAAATAGCTGTCTAGGAAAAATGGAAACAGAATTTAAAACAGGTATTAAAGAGTATACTGGAAATAATAACTAAGAATTATAATATATAAAATAAATGTAAGTAAAACCAAAGTGCTGAGGCGTAAGAACAAGGAGAGCAGGCAAGACATACAGTTTACAATAGGAGATGTTGAAATTGATAAATTATTAGATTTTTGTTAATTAGGAATTAGAATTATAAAGGATAATAGAAGTAGGGTAGATATAAAATGTAGGATAGTACAGGGTAGGAAGGCATTCGTAGAAAAGGAACAAATTTTCAAGTCCAACATTGATTTAGGTATTAAGAAAAGTTTAGTAAAGGCATATGTGTGTAGCATTAACATAAACACAAAATAGAAACTTTTGAAATGTGATGCTATAGTAAGGAGGATTAATTAAGATTCAATGAATAGATAAAGTGACAAATGAAGACGTCCTAGAATTAGTTGAGAATAAAACAGCATTTGGAAGAATACAGTGGTAGGAGAGATAGATTTGTGGGTCCTATTGTTCGACACGGTGTTATGCAAGTAGTTAAAGAATGTAAAGTAGAAGAAAAGGAACGGGAAGACCCAGATTAGTGTACGTAAGTCAGTTGTTGGGATAAATACCTATAGTGAAATGAAAAAGTTAGTTGATCCTTAGGATTGAGGACTAAATAATTAAGTTATTAGCGTATCTAAAATTTTAGTAAGCTGACAAAAATATTTTTAAAATAAGAAAATTCTGATCACAATTCCTAACACAAATTTGCTAATTTAAATTATGCCCGAGCTGAAATTGAAAGAAGTAAAATATTGAAATTTTAAACAAATATGTAATGTATAAAAAAAAAATTCCGATGTGATCTAACCCATGGAAAAAATATTTATTATAGCAGAACGTTTTCGAATTATTTACAAATTCATCGTCAGTGCTAAGAAACCAAATACAAATTATAATTCATTAAGTTGTTTGAGTAACAGTGTAAAAAACGATTACATCTAATAATAGCAAAGTACAAAATACAATATATTGAGTAGTTTGACTAACAAAGTAAAAAAAACCGATTAAATCATATAAAAACAGTAATAGTTACCTGGTCAATGCTTGTGACATGGAGTTACCGTGGCCAAAAGAAAAAGCCAAATGGAAGGATAGGAACAGTGACTATAATTAAGTGATAACAATCAAATACCAATCACGAAAAATCCAAATACTACTGTCAAAGAGCAAAAAAACCCTAGCAAATATTAGAAAGAAACCAGTAGATGGAAAATTTGTTTGTTCATTAACAAGGGTTAGTTCTTTATTTTGTAAAAATATTACTAAAGCTTCTGAAATGTTAAGCTTAGTACCTTTGTTATAAAAGTGATGAGCTTCAAAGAATGTTTCTATGGCAAAGTCATGTTTCGAGTCCAGAATATGTTTCGCAAAGTGAGACTTTTCTGTTTCAGATTTTTTTAATGCAGTTAAGGTGTTCAGATATAAGAGTAGAAAAACTACGTCCTGTTTGACCTACATAACTCATACCACAAGAACAAGTTAGAGAGTAAATGCCATTTTTTTTAATATATTGATAGGGTCCTTATTTTTTACTAATAAATTTTTGAGATTACGTTAATTAGAGAAACAAATTACGCAGTTTTTGTTGTTCGATTCTAAAAGTTGTTTTATTTTGTAACTAGCTGAAGGAAACAATGGGATAAAAAAGTAAGCCTTTTTATCTATAGAAGCATTCAGTGAATTGCTGGAGTTGTAAGCTAATTTATCAAACATCTTATGACGGAAACGATCATAAAACTTCCTTAAACTCGTAATCGGATAGTTATTATTGATACCGGTGAAAATAAGAGTCCTAAGTTCATTTTGAAAACCAATGAGATTTAATGGTATTCTATGGAGACGATGGAACATAGAGTTGAAAAATGATTTCTTGTGGCTGATATGATGGTGAGAATAGTAATCAGTTTTCTGAATATGTCGAAAGAAAACTTACAGTTCTTATGATTCATAATAGTTAAATCCAGAAAATTAATTTTGTTCATGCTTTCTGCTTCAACGGTAAATTTGATCTTGTCATGGATGGAATCACATTACATCTCGTTTACTTAAGCTTGCTATTATGCTTGCTTAACTTTGCTATTATTTGATGAAATCGTTTTTTTACACTGTTATTCAAACAACTTAATGAATTATAATTTGTATTTGGTTTCTTAGCACTAACGATGAATTTATAAAGAAATCGAAAACGTTCTGCTATAATAAAAAAATATATATTTCCATGGGTTTAAATCACATCGTTATTTTTATTATTATATTTACAATGGCTCATCACATCGACAACTTTCTTAAAAGAGGTATGTAAATGCATGAAACGTAGTACAAAAAAAATTGTTGATATTTTTATACTAGCACAGGAACCTTGTAACCAAAATTAAATAGGTAATTACTTGTACTTCATATTTAAAGGGGGCACCGTGGTGGCCTGGTATAGTCGCTAGACTGGCTGGCACCGCGGAGTTGTGGGTTCGAATCTCGCTCCGGAAAGGGATATTTTCTTGAGGAAAGATTCCTTCCGGACCATGGAAGTTGTGTAGTATATTTGTCTTTAGAATTAAGGTAAAAGTAAAAAAATACATATGTGTTGGTAAGGATCGCTTTCGTCCGACAACCACCAAAAAATTAAAATAAGTAAAAAAATTTAAAAGAGATAATTATTTCCTTCTCTTCAGTCATTTAAGTAAATTATATATCGTTAATATCCTATTTACTATCTCAACCTAATTTATAATTTAAAATATTCAACTAGCCTTAATTTTTTAACATAATTATCATTTATTGTTGTTACTTAACTTGTAATAAATGAAAGTCACTTCCAAGACTGACATTATCTCAAAAAGCATTTATCTTTTTGACCTAGTAGACCTAAAAACATGAACGCTCTTCAAAAAATCAATTTATAATTTTTGGATCCACAGCTACATTTCCATTCACATATACATTACGTAGTGCAAGTATATTAGAAAATGAAAAAAAAATGGAAATAATAAATGGAAACTTGAATATATGTTTTCTCTTTACAGTCATCAAGCCATCTTCACAAAATACTGTATCAGAAAGAAACTTTTATGAATCTGTTTGTTCCAATCATTATATCTGCGCTTTGTATTTTTCCACGTCCATTACAACATTTACAGCTTTTTCCAACATTACGGCTCGCACACAACTGTCAATATTTCTTCTAGCAGTCCTCGCGATTGTATTAAAAATTTTAATTTCAATTTTCATTGGTGACATAACTGCTATAGTACGATACATCGGATACACAATGGGTAACTACGCGCATCACATACAGAATCTTAAGGTAAATCATATTACTGAAAAATATAAAACTAAACAGAAATGATTTTTTTCCTTAATATAGGTTTTATGTCCCAATTGTCCGAATAATGTAATATTTTAATAATTAAGTTAAATATTGATACAACTGGGTAATTATTTACTAATAAATCGACCGACTCTTGCAATATGGTATTGCTTAAATTTCTATAAAACTCCAAAACGCTGTATATCTAAACATGGATATTTGGATAGGTAGGAGAACATGGAATAGTAAAACAATATAATATTGGGAATAGACTAGTAGAATTCGGTGTAAGCAGAAAACTAGTGGCAGCCAATTTATTTCATGCTCTTTAAGAATTATAAGCGCAGGATATATACATGGAAAATATTAGTTAAGGAGAAGTTTTGAAATAAGATTAGATAGATTAAAATTAGATGATATAAGTGAAAGATATGAAGAGAACTTAGAAATCGTAGCAAATACGATATTTAAGGAGGACATAGATAGCTAATGGATGGAAATTTGGGATAAGTTGACTACAGCAGCAAAAGAAGTATTAGGCACGAAGGAAAGTGGTGCATATAAGCTCAGAAACAGGACAGAAAAGATACAGGCAACTAAGGAACTGAATTTATAGATAAAATAAATTAGTAAGAGAACAATGAATAAAGGGAAATGTGAGTATATTGAGGAAGATGTGAAAAATGGTAAGATAGATATGGGATATAGGAAAAATCTCATTTCTCTAAAGTTAGGTCAAAGAATGACGTTATAATTTATAAGTAAGGTAAAAAGCTCACAGAAAATAAGGACAAAGCTAGAAGATGGAAGGAGTATCTCGAAGATTTATATAGGGTAGACAAGAACTGGAGAAGCTAGAACGTGTAGAACAGATAGATCAAGATGAGCTAGGTCGTAGCATTCTTAGGTCACAGTATGGTAGAGCATTATATGATTTAATAATAACTAAAAAACAAGCGTGGATGTGATACCAAGTAGCAAGTAATAAATTACCACATAAATACTTGGTATTTCCGCTAGCCAGTTATCAAACGTGAAACTACAAAGGAAACCAACAAATAGATTGATTCAAATTTTGTCCCTGAAATGTACAATTGTACGTCAAACTACAAAAGAAAGCAACAAATAGTTTAATTTTAATTTATTTGACATTTTATTTCAAATATTTCAAATGTGTCAATAGCTACTACCAACAGTAAAAAAATCACTAAATTTTTTTATTTCGATTGTTTATTTAAAAAGGGCATTAGAAAAAATACTATAAAAAACTCATTTCATAAGTCATTTATAACACGCGTTCTTTAGAAAACGAGGTTTCTAAACTTGAACTCGTGCGATAAAACCTGCTTTATGAAATATTTTTAATCGTTCTTTAATATACTATTAATACCTCTTAAGTACATAAACGACTTAATATGTCGACAATATAAAGTTTTTCCAGTTTTCTCTAAAAATGAAAGTATATCCAGTTTGAACGGGTAAAAGTCTTAAAACAATAATTATTTTCTTCAAGTATTTTAGAATCGATTCATATTTGCTTATTCTTACACTGAACGGTTTATTGAGTCAAGATTTTTTTACTTTCTATTTTATGTGTCATTCATATGTAGATACGTTCTTTTACATATATACATATACATTTTCTTTCAAATAAGATTATATACGTCTTAAATTTTTGGCACCGTTTTTTCGTCGCAAGATATTTAAATATTAATAGAACAAATTTGTTTTTCGAAGGGATGTCAAAAAATCGCCTATGGCGCATATTAAAGATAATTAATTATATTTGTTTTTAAAACGTTTTCTTAAAAAGAATCGCCTATTAAAGAGAATTATGTTTATTTTTGAAATGACTTAATATAAAAAAAATGTTTCGCCTACAACGCATTTTAGATGCATAATTTAAAATTAATTTAAATAATTAATATTTAATAATATTAATTATTTAAATTAAATATTAAAATAATAAAATCGAACTATAGGACCATTAGCCTACTATCACATGCATCGAAGATATTGTTAAAGATTATTTATAGGAGATTAGAAAATAAAGTAGAGGAAAGGCTAGGAGAAGATCAGTTTGGTTTTAGGAAAAACAGAGGGACGAGAGAGGCGATTCTAGCACTAAGAACGGTAGTAGAAAAAAGAAAGAGGGTAGGAAAGGTAACTTGCATAGCTTTTGTAGACTTAGAAAAGGCATTTGACAATGTAGATTGGGACATAATGTTTAGAATTTTAAAAGAAACTGGTATAGATTATAAGGATAGGAGAATAATTTTTAATTTATATAAACACCAAACTGCCTTAGTTAGAATTGAGGGGGAAGAAGAGGTAGCAAAAATAGGGAAGGGAGTTCGGCAGGGATGTACACTCTCACCGTTATTATTTAATCTATATATAGAAGATGCAATAAACAAAGTAAAAGAAGAGTATAGTGTAGGTGTGAATGTACAGGGAGAGAAAATATATATGCTGAGATTCGCCGACGATATAGCTATATTGGAAGAAAGCGAAAAGAATTTAGAAAGGGTATTGAATGGTATGCAGGCAGTATTGACTAGGGATTTTAACATGAAAATAAATATAGGTAAAACTAAAGTGATGAGGTGTGACAAAAAGGAATGCAGTAGAAAAATGAGGATCTCAATAGGAGATAATAGAATCGAAGAAGTGTCAGATTTTTGTTATTTAGGCAGTAGAATCACAAAAGATAATCGAAGCAAGGTAGATATAAAGTGTAGGATAGCACAGGGTAGGAAGGCATTCGTAGAAAAAGAACAGATTTTAAGATCAAATATTGACTTGGGTATTAGAAAAAGATTACTGAAGGTATATGTTTGGAGTGTAGCACTGTACGGGTGTGAGGCGTGGACTATAGGAAAGGAAGAGAAGCTTAGATTAGAAGCACTTGAAATGTGGTGTTATAGGAGGATGATGAGGATTGGTTGGGAAGATAAAGTAACAAATGAAGCTGTACTAGAGTTAGTAGGGGAGAAGAGAAGTATCTGGAGAGTGTTACAGCGTAGGAGAGACAGATTAGTAGGGCATATTCTTAGGCATGGGGGGATTATGCAATTGATCATAGAAGGTAGAGTGGAGGGAAAGAGAGGGGTAGGTAGGCCTAAATTGGAGTATGTGAGTCAGATAGTTGAAGACGTTGAGATGAATAGCTATAGGGAGATGAAGGGATTAGCTCAGGATAGATCGGCATGGCGTGCTGTTTCCAACCAATCTTTAGGATTGCGGACTCTTTAACTAACTAATAATTAATAATTAATATAATTTTAAATTTTTAATACTAAAATAGTATATTAAAGAACGAGTTTCATAAGGCATGTTTTATTGCGTGAGTTCAAGTTTAGAAAACGAGGTGCGTAGCACCGAGTTTTTTAAAGAACGAGTGTTATAAATGACTTATGAAATCAGTTTTTTATACTATTTTTTTCTAATTTGCGTCTTTTATGCCCTTTTTAAATAAAAAATCGAAATTTAAAAATTTAGGGATTTTTTTGACTGTTGATAGTAACTATTGGCATATTTGGAACAATTAAAATAAATTGTCACATAAATTTAAATTAACCTATTTGTTGCTTTCTTTTGTAGTTTGACGTACAATTGTACACTTCAGGGACAAAATTAAAATCAAACTATTTGTTGCTTTCTATTGTAGTTTGACGTTTGATAACTGGCAAGCAGAGCTACCAACTTTGAAACAGTAAATTGCCCTATGCTATAAACAAACTCAAATTCGCTATAAACGAACTCATTTGGGTTCGTTAATAGCTCTATTATAAACGCAAATTAGAAAAAAAAATTTCGTCTTGTCAAAATTTGTGTAGTTACATCACTAATTTAAAATGCCCTCCATATAATTATACGCATAATTATATGCTAATAAGAAAATACTATTATCGCATCTTCCTGATGAATCATTCCTTGATTGTAACTCGACCCTTATTTTTCCTTTTCTGTTGTATATTTATTATTTCGTTTGATAAAGGTTTATCTTCAAAATGGTAATATTTCGAATGCGTTACGACAAAAAGTAATAAGCTATGTTGGCCAATTATGGGATAAATCCAAAGGTCATCAAATTCCTTATTTATTAAAAGATGCTCCGATTCACGTAAATGAAGCTATAAAATTGGAGGCTTATGGAAAATACATATTTGAGGTGAGAAAGTCAAGCAAAAATATCAACTTTACAAATAAAACTAAATATACATTCAAATCGTGATATAAATTCAATTGAAAGATATTTTATAACACTATAAAATAAAATTTTATAACACTATAAAATAAAATTTTAATATACTATAAAATGCACCTGCGGTCCCAACATGTGCTATGCGTACCCCTTGCTGCGGTGTTAAACATAGATGTTGTAATTGATCATCGTTGTTTTCCGATATGGTATATTATAATTATAAGCTTTTATTTAACTTCACTTGTTAATTCGTCAGTTACTTAGTTAGGGTAAAATCTTGTAAGCTAATTTTGACCCACTTCCATATATCCAAGCGACTTGAAATCGATTGGATGACTTGAAACTTTGCACAAATACGTAGGATGACAATACAATATTTTTATGTCTCCGACATGATGATGGCATCAGGAAAGCAGCTACCTATCGGAACTCCTCAATAGCGAAAAGTAGGCCAACCGTGATTGGGTTCAGTTTGTTCAGCTCAGCAAAGAGTTTCCACATCGAAAAGCTTGTTTCAAATTTTTTTTTACTATAGCTTATTTATTTTCAATTTATTTCAACGCCATTAAATGAAAATAAAATCTATAAATCTATATAATAATCTATAGAAATCGAATTTTACGTCTCATTAAATGTGCTTCAGATCCAGATATCAATATAAAATAATATAAAATATTATATATGTACACAAATCTTTGATGATAAATAATTTATTACTATATCTTTAATGGAACACAGAATTGGTGACATTCCTACAAGTTTTTAGGGATATTCCAGTACAACAAGGGACGCGATGAGGGCTATTAAGAGCAATTGAGAAGGTTAGAATAGAAGGGGTATAAGTAACATTTTTATAGTTTGGAAATAATTAACATGAAAGTTGACTGGACTTTATTAATTATTGCATTAGGCAATAAAAAATATTTTTACACATATAGCGTCTGAAAAGGCTAATATTTCTTGTTAGTTAGTTAAAGAGTCCGCAATCCTAAAGATTGGTTGGAAACAGCACGCCATGCCGATCTATCCTGAGCTAATCCCTTCATCTCCCTATAGCTATTCATCTCAACGTCTTCAACTATCTGACTCACATACTCCAATCTAGGCCTACCTACCCCTCTCTTTCCCTCCACTCTACCTTCTATGATCAATTGCATAATCCCCCCATGCCTAAGGATATGCCCTACTAATCTGTCTCTCCTACGCTGTAACACTCTCCAAATACTTCTCTTCTCCCCTACTAACTCTAGTACAGCTTCATTTGTTACTTTATCTTCCCAACTAATCCTCATCATCCTCCTATAACACCACATTTCGAATGCTTGTAATCTACGCTTCTCTTCCTTTCCTATAGTCCATGCCTCACACCCGTACAGTGCTACACTCCAAACATATACCTTCAGTAATCTTTTTCTAATACACAAGTCAATATTTGATCTTAAAATCTGTTCCTTTTCTACGAATGCCTTCCTACCCTGTGCTATCCTACACTTTATATCTACCTTGCTTCGATTATCTTTTCTGATTCTACTGCCTAAATAACAAAAATCTGACACTTCTTCGATTCTATTATCTCCTATTATGATCCTCATTTTTCTACTGCATTCCTTTTTGTCACACCTCATCACTTTAGTTTTACCTATATTTATTTTCATGTTAAAATCCCTAGTCAATACTGCCTGCATACCATTCAATACCCTTTCTAAATTCTTTTCGCTTTCTTCCAATATAGCTATATCGTCGGCGAATCTCAACATATATATTTTCTCTCCCTGTACATTCACACCTACACTATACTCTTCTTTTACTTTGTTTATTGCATCATCTATATATAGATTAAATAATAACGGTGAAAGTGTACATCCCTGCCGAACTCCCTTCCCTATTTTTGCTACCTCTTCTTCCCCCTCAATTCTAACTAAGGCAGTTTGGTGTTTATATAAATTAAAAATTATTCTCCTATCCTTATAATCTATACCCGTTTCTTTTAAAATTCTAAACATTATGTCCCAATCTACATTATCAAATGCCTTTTCTAAGTCTACAAAAGCTATGCAAGTTACCTTTCCTACCCTCTTTCTTTTTTCTACTACCGTTCTTAGTGCTAAAATCGCCTCCCTCGTCCCTCTGTTTTTCCTAAAACCAAACTGATCTTCTCCTAGCCTTTCCTCTACTTTATTTTCTAATCTCCTATAAATAATCTTTAACAATATCTTCGATGCATGTGATAGTAGACTAATGGCCCTATAGTTCTCACACAAATTAGCTCCTATTTTCTTCGGCATTGTTACTATTCTACTACGCTGAAAATCCTGTGGTACTTCTGCCTTCTCATATATTTTACAAACTAACCTGTATAATCGCTCCTGCATTTTTTCCCCTGCGTGTTTTATTAATTCGGCTGGTATCATATCAATCCCCGCTGCTTTGTTATTCCGTAAATCATTTAATGCTCTATGAAACTCTGACCTAAGTATGCTAGGACCTAAGTCATCCTCATCTATCTGTTCCACACTTTCTAGCTCCTCCATGTGCTTGTAATAAATATTAAACTTATCCAAATATCATAATTGATTATGTAAAAAAGAAAAAAATTTAAATTGCACTTATACCTTTACTATTCCAAATCAATGCAACATACATTGAAAATAAATAGAGCCAAAATATCAAAAACAATTTTATTTCGAAAAAAAAATGTCATTTTACAAGCTAAATTCCATAATCCGAATCTATTAATATATCCTCTTCAACAACCTAGTCCTGATCAGAGTCTTGAGTTTCAGTGTTAGATGTAGACGTAGGAATGATGTTTTCGTCTTCTGTAATTTGTTCTTTTTGCAAGCCTTGGATCCGTGCTCCATGTCTTTATAAAATTTGTGAAATTTCGGTGGCACATAGTCCAATAATGTTTGCAGATTACTCCATTTTTCTTGAGAAATTTTTAAGGCGCTGTTATTTGACAACTTAGAAAAAAACAGCAGTAGACCAGCAGTAGGAGCAATAATACATTTGAAAAATGGAAAATCATTATCTAATGTACTTTTAAATTAAAAGGAATAAACTTCTGATTTTTTCGTATATTTAAAGTGGATAATGCTGTTAAATTTTAAGCTCTTTTTATCAGAGTATTTTTTTGGATCGTGAATCAAACTGTTCAGATGTAAAAAAGAATAAAAAAACATTCTTTTGTCATGTTGTGAATAAGGAATTTTTTAGATGCATTTTTTATTATTGAACTCCAATATTGCTGGATATATACTTGTGGGATTTTTCTTATATCTCTCAATAATTCTGAAACTACGATCACACTCCATATAAGTATGTCCGGGTTCCAAGAACTTATGATGGATTTCTTCGATATGAGTGGCTTTGACGAGTAACATAAATAATTTACATATGTTTTTGTTCTTGTTTTGTCCACCGCGGGAATCACTGTACGCAATAACTTTTTTTATATCAGCGGTAAGGATTTGATGAATTTCAATAAACATGATCCAATTTCTACAGATCCCCTAGATGCCACAATTTCCGACCACACAAACATATGAGCTTTTCTGGTAATCAGATCGTAAATACAAAAATTGTATGTGCAAAACTGTCTAAGGTAAAATACCTTTGAGGTAGTTAGTAAGGTAGTCGGCCAAGATTGTTGTAAATCAAAGCATATAACAATAGTGTCTGTAGAAGACTGATACGTTTCTATATCCGTTTTTTTTACTTAAAATTGCTTTTTCGGATCTTCTTTGGTGCAGTTCTAGATGAAGTTTAGTTTCTGCCGTTTTAGATTCATTGTTTGAATATTTAATGATGTTGCGATAAGAAACGCATTTCGAACAAGTATCTGAGTGAGGTCGATGAAAGCGTAAATTAAATTCAGCATTAAATATAAACCTATAATATGATAGTTTCACTGGAGGTTTTTCTACTTTTTGACAGAATATCTTATACAACTCATGCATTTTCTTTATGTTTAAGTCGGGAGATAAATATTTAGTTTCAGAGTTTTCCTTTCTGGAATAATGGCTTCTGTATCGAGGAAATTTTTTTATGTGTTGAATCACAAAATTTCGCTTCTCTGTACTCATCTTCTTATTATTTTGTCCTTTTCCCCTATTATCTGGCTCGGTAATACATAAATGGTTGGTTTTTTTGCAAACTGATGAAAATCTTCTATTAGTTATGTCGAAATTTTTTAGAAAAACGGCTTTGCATACGCGTTTGTTAATCAACATAATTTGTGTACTAAATTTTCGAGAAGTTGTAGTATTAGCTTTCTTTCTATTAACTTCAACTTTCTTTATGCGTGAAGAGAGAAAGGCGGTCTGAAGGCCATATGTTGGAAGTTTATAATAAATCTCGAAGAGTTCCTTCCTTTGCTGCTCCGAAACATTTTGATTGCACTTATATCTGCACATGTGTTCATAAGCTTTTAATCTTTTACTCCTATGCAATTTATTGTTAGATATATTTCTTCACCCTGAGTTCGCAAACGCTTTCTTTTATTCACTTTCCAATCAGACTCGTTCCTTTGCCTTCTCTTAGTTCTAATGTTATCTACATTCGAATTTACTTCATCTGAGTAAGATATTTCACTTCCTGGGTCATACTCATCGTCTGTTCGGTAAGGATCTAAATGAACATTTTTACTGTTAAAAAAAGTAAAACTGATATGTTATCGGTTATCATAGCCTCAAAAAATGTAGAGGATATTACAAAAATATTTTTTAAAGCTGTAGGTATCCAACAGCATGCGTATAAAATAATAATACTGAAACTTACCTTCGTCACTTTCCATATTAATAGATAAGAGTTCTTTATTTAACACGAATAACACAAGCTTTTGGTTTTACCGGTTTTATACGAGAATTACATGCAACAAGCTGTCAATAAAAACAATATATTTCTTGGAATAGAAAGGGTATAAACTCACTTGTACCCTTTCTATTCTTAGTTCATTAGTGATGTAAATTACTTCATATTTCTACTCGACGATAGGTAGCACTAGTAGTATGAAAAATTATTTGAACCTTTTCTCCACTAAAAAATGGATATATTAATTTTCAGAAACTACACTTATCTCTAAACTACACTACACTACACTCTAAACTACACTAGTTAGAATTGAGGTGGAAGAAGAGGTAGCAAAAATAGGGAAGGGAGTTCGGCAGGGATGTACACTTTCACCGTTATTATTTAATCTATATATAGAAGATGCAATAAACAAAGTAAAAGAAGAGTATAGTGTAGGTGTGAATGTACAGGGAGAGAAAATATATATGTTGAGATTCGCCGACGATATAGCTATATTGGAAGAAAGCGAAAAGAATTTAGAAAGGATATTGAATGGTATGCAGGCAGTATTGACTAGGGATTTTAACATGAAAATAAATATAGGTAAAACTAAAGTGATGAGGTGTGACAAAAAGGAATGCAGTAGAAAAATGAGGATCACAATAGGAGATAATAGAATCGAAGAAGTGTCAGATTTTTGTTATTTAGGCAGTAGAATCACAAAAGATAATCGAAGCAAGGTAGATATAAAGTGTAGGATAGCACAGGGTAGGAAGGCATTCGTAGAAAAGGAACAGATTTTAAGATCAAATATTGACTTGGGTATTAGAAAAAGATTACTGAAGGTATATGTTTGGAGTGTAGCACTGTACGGGTGTGAGGCGTGGACTATAGGAAAGGAAGAGAAGCGTAGATTACAAGCATTCGAAATGTGGTGTTATAGGAGGATGATGAGGATTGGTTGGGAAGATAAAGTAACAAATGAAGATGTACTAGAGTTAGTAGGGGAGAAGATAAGTATTTGGAGAGTGTTACAGCGTAGGAGAGACTGATTAGTAGGGCATATCCTTAGGCATGGGGGGATTATGCAATTGATCATAGAAGGTAGAGTGGAGGGAAAGAGAGGGGTAGGTAGGCCTAGATTGGAGTATGTGAGTCAGATATTTGAAGACGTTGAGATGAATAGCTATAGGGAGATGAAGGGATTAGCTCAGGATAGATCGGCATGGCGTGCTGTTTCCAACCAATCTTTAGGATTGCGGACTCTTTAACTAACACTTATCTCAAAATTTCAAAAAAAAGTACTTATACCCTTTCTATTCTAACCCCTTCAATTATGATCTCATGCGATATTTTTCATTTGAGCATATTTGAGCATTTTCTACAGAACTCTAGCATTTAATAAAATTAAAATTATTTTATTCGATTTTTTTGCGTGAATTATTAAATAGACTTTCAACGTTTTCTGCTTTTTACTATTATTTCTATTATTATATTTATTATAAAAAATGAAAATATTGTTTTATTTTTTATTTTTGAAACCTCACAAAGTTTTTATAGTAGTTCTGTTTCGTACAACACCAATTCACATAACGCGGCATTTTTTAGGAACCGAACGACCGTGTTATACGGGGGTTACCTGTATTCTATTTGGAATTAATATGTTCTTAGACCTTTTTATAAATTCTTAAGAAATTATCTAAAATACATTTTGAGGCTTCTTCTGTAATATAGGTATGTACTGTAATAAGTGTCGTTAGACTAGTAGGAACTATGGTCTTAGAGAAATTTGAAAGTGATATATATACGCTTCTTGGTATTAAAAATTAAGTTTCATCCTGAGACAAACGGAATCTCTTGTATAAACTAATAAAGATAGATTATAAATATATATATGGGCTGCATATTCTAAAAATATTCTCATCTGTACAGGGTGTTCCGGTCTATATTGTAAACATAAACTTTTTACTTTCAAATATATTTTTTTTAATAACTCCTACATACAATGTTAAAATCTAATTCTTTTGAGCTTTGATATTTGTGTCAATACATCTGAAGCAGGCGTCAAAGGTAGAAGGTAGATTATCCGTACATCAATTCTTACTCGGAAACCAACAGCACCTTTGTGTCTTTATTATTTATATTACAGAAGCTAGCAGGAATAAATACTATAACTACACCTGTGGTCAGTGTTCATTGCCAACATATTGTTTATCATTCATATTTTAGCATTCATTCTCATTATTTCTACTTAAAAACCTACGGGCCATACCTATATAGGGTGTTTCATAAATAAAGTTGCATTAATAAATTATGTTACCAAATTCCCATGTTGCCTTGTGGCAATAAACCTACTGTACTATGGTAATGAGCAGTAGTAAATGTTTTATATGCAGTCAAATAAAATTTTAAACGCTGTTTACTACATCTCATATTCTTATACATTGCTGAAATAAAATTATACCATATGGTCTTCTTTGCAGAATTATGTTTTCTTAAAATGTCACCCGGATTTCATGCGATTATTAATAACATATTTAGAGCCCTTAACATTTTTTACTGGGAACTACATTTGCCATAACGGAGATATCAATGACAGTATGTATTTCATTCACAAAGGAAGAGTGGAAGCTTATCTTCATTCTGAACATATCGATATTTGTGTCGACGAATTACGAGATGGAGACTGCTTCGGAATGGTAAGAAAACTTAGTTAGTAATAAGACTAAGTTTAAAACATCACATAAACACCAATATCAAAATTACAGCACATACCATGAAAATTGGCCGATGATTTACTATTAATTTCCAGTGAATTAAATGGGAAAGAATTGAAGACCCTTGACCTTAAATACAATCTGACCAATGAATACTAACTCTATAATAGTATTCATTGACCTAACGTTCTTGAAATCATATCACTATCTATTCCGAAAATCCCAAACAAACCACCAATAAGCATGTTAATTGTGAAAAATGGCAAATTTAGTATTCTTATTCTTAACATATTCTTATTCTTATCATGAAAAATATATATACTTCGGCCATTATACGGGGCAATTCACATAAGATATAAGATATTCAGAATTTCATGCATAAGCTAATGTTATACTATGTTATGGGATCAGATTATAAACAGCTCGAGGCCAATGAAGCATATCTGAGATCTTGGGGATATTAGGAACATATGGGAAGGGTGGGAATAATATAATAATATATAAAATAATAGTGAAGAATGGAAAATTGTAAATATATATTCAACCTAGAGCTTTCGACTATTTTATTTTAAAAAATACTCAAATAATACAATTTCTTCAATTGTATTTATATTATATTAGATGATAGAATAGAAGAAGTAGCAGATTTTTCTTATGGACGAAGTAGGATTACAATAGATAACCGAAGTGAGGTAGATATAAAATGTAGGATAGAACTGGGAAGGAACGCATTCGTAGAAAAGGAGCAGATTTTAAGATCAAATATTGACTTAAAAAATTACTTAATGCATATGTGTGGCGTGTAGCATTTTACGGATGTGAGGCGTGGACTATAGGAAAGGAAGAGAAACGTAGAATAGACGCATTTGA
Organism: Leptodirus hochenwartii; assembly: GCA_947310635.1. NCBI lineage: Eukaryota > Metazoa > Arthropoda > Insecta > Coleoptera > Leiodidae > Leptodirus > Leptodirus hochenwartii. The sequence continues at coordinate 12,226,809 of OX371176.1, forward strand.
GATATGGTACTATAGAGGATGATGATTAGTTGGGAAGATAAAGTAACAAATTAAGCCGTACTATAATTAGTAGCAGTGGTTATATATCACAGTGTAGGAAAGATAGATTAGTAGGTTATATTCTTATACATGCGGGTATTATGCAATTAGTTATAGAAGTTAAGGTAGAGGGAAAGCAAGGGGTGGGTAGGTCTAGATTGGAGTATGTGGGTCAGATAGTGGAGGACGTCTGGGATGAATAGCTATGGAGAGATGAACGAATTAGCTCAGGATAGATCGACGTAGCGTGCTGTCTCCAACCAATCCTTAGGATTGAGAATTATCTAACTAGTTGTGATTGCCTATCCATATATTATACAGAGCATTAAAAATACGATCGACATTTAAACGTTATATATTATAGCTATATATACAGCATTGCCAAAAAGTCCGCATAAAATTCATACCCCTTTATTGTGTTATTTGCAAAGAACACATGTAAATTAATTTGTTTGTTTGGCCATCTTTTAGTAATATATCTAACTATTTTACTTCAAACCTCTAGCCCCCACCTAACCTCAATATAATTTTTCAAATGTCAACCTATGTCATGTGAGGGCTCATTCAAAAGCTTGTAGAACGCTTTGAGTATTATGAGTATTCAAATATGAGTATAACAATAAAATTCAATTTTGATGTAAGTTTATTGTGTTTCTTTTGTTTTTAGAGTTTTGATGTAAGATGTAGATTAGATTAGAAGTTACATAAAATCGTAGGCGAAGTATATTGATCATATATGAAGAGCGTCTCACGTAAACTTGCATTGTATTTTTCGATACGGTAAATACCTCTAAATTTCAAATCAAGTAGCCATTTATTATCATTGGTCATCACTTATGAAATACCTGATTTATATAACATTTGGCACGTATTGTCTATGCGAATCTTGCGATTATAGCTGGATCATATATTATTTCGGAATTTGTGGTATTTTGATGCTTTAAATCAATTTAAAATAGTCCATACAATATCCCTACGTCCACAAAAATCAATTATATAATGTGATATATATATATATATGTGTATATGTATATATACACGAGCCCCGTCCTATTTCAGTTGGCCCACTTATAAAATTTTCTAATATTAGTGGTCAGTCAACAAAATTTGAAACATACTGATGTAATAAAAACATTTTAAATCTCAAATTACTTTAAATTGAACATTTTTAATAACTTCAGAGGTACTAACATACTTATAGTGCGTGTGTGTGTATATATATGTATATATATATATATATATATATATATATATTCCTCACAGAGTTTATTGACTTTACACAAAAATAGTTCTGTCAAGTTTTTCCCAGCGGCGTTGTTTTTCACCCAATTAAATATTGAACACAAGAACGCGCTGTTTTCATATACTTCGTTTTTATGACAAAAAATAAAATTTGTATTGGAAATTTTTATGAAATTTCTTTGAAATAAGGTAATGGAACCATATTAAAACAATCAGTACAAAAAACATGATAGCTTTACTGTTTGGTTTCATTAAATCTTCAAAAAATTGCAGATTTAGTAGGTGGGCAAACTGAAATGGGACGGGGTTCGTATAATGCATGAAAATGAAGTATTCAAAAAATTAGGAATTACAATTTTGAAAGACACGTAAATAAGTTCAATTAGGTTCAAGCTAATGTAACTCAACATAATATTCTTATAATTTAATGAGATCTCTAATATATTATTCCCAATTTAGATTCAAGGTTTATTTCCAAATACTCCGCATTCGCATACTTATATTGCGACAACAGTAACTGTTATTTTAAAATTGGAACTTTCAAAGTGGATGCATTTATTACTATTTTATCCGGCAACTAAATATGAAATTTATGAAAAAATATCCAGCTGGTGACTTTATATTACGTTATTAAACCATAATTGTGTAGCACGAGTGAATAAAATGTAATTATTTTTAAACAACTTTTCATGTATAAAAAATTATTCATATTTTCCAAAATATTTAAAATCTATAGGTTTTATCCAGTTCTGGCAACCACCTATATTATTTTGTATTAAATATTTCATTGTATATGGATTTAAGTTATTTTTCTCATCTTCTTCATCCTGTTTTTTTGCTTTATCCATTATTCCTTGCGAAACTGCCATCGCCTTAAATGGTAATTTTGCTGCTAGGTCTTCTAAGAATTCTTGGACTTCAATATATTCACAAAAACCTCCTATCTGGAGAAATAAAATCCATGAAATTTTTATATTATATCAGTTCTGCATTTTCTTGCCATTTAATCAGACAATTTGTTCGATACACGCCCAATGCTATTTTTACAAAATAGTCATATTTCTGATACGTGGGTAATACAAAAATACTTACTTCCAAAATAATTCTTCCCGCTTTAACAGGTGTAACATAATGATCGATAGCCCCTTTACCCCCACCCATTCTCTGTCCCAGTCCCTTTTTAGTGATTGGTTGCCAGGGCGAATCAATTCTCCATATGGCGTACATTCGACTCACATCCATCTTGCGGCCAATCGTCATCCGTAACATTTCTATATGACCGTATCTTAATCTTCCACCTTGCAAGGCCTGTTTTATGAAAATACGTTTGGAATGAAAATAAAAACTGAATGTAAAGAAAGTAAATGATCCGTATCAAAATAGAGAAGTGTGAGGGCTAGATCAATAAACAGATAACTATATTTTGGTAAATACTATTTCAAATTTTTAGTACCTGTATACCATACTGCTTTAAATGCAGTGTATTGTGAACTAACTCAGGCCCTCTCAAAAGCCGCAAGTTTTTTTGCATTTTTGGAGGTCTTATACTAGGTGGAAACGTCGGGACTTTATCCATAAATCGCAATTTTGGCTTATCCGGTAAAACGATATCTAGCAAATATAATACAGTTTGTATTTTATATATACTATTGTAAATATATTAAAGAATTTACCTTTATAAACCGGAGGGGGTTTAAAATTCTTCATACCACATATTTGCGTACGGTACATTGGCACAACTGAAAAAAGTAAGGAACTAAGAAACAATTTTCATACAAATAAATTATATCATACTTCGAATTATTTGAAATGTTAATAAACTCATTTCATCTATTCTTCAACTTTCTTTTATTCGCTTTTAAACAAACATGAACAGACATAGAGGATTATTGACAAACATAACCTACACTGATATAACCTGAAACTAATAATATGGAACGTAACCAATGACAATGTATATATATAGACATTGCAAGTCCATATAAAAGAGAGCATCAAAGGGTAATCATATTTCCTCAAATTTCATAGGCCAGAAAGTGCTGCACTCTGTTGGTGATATATAGATTGTGGTTGTGTTGAAATATTTGATATTTATTTATTTGTGTTTGTAGAAACTACCTCAACAGGATATAATCCCAATTACAGAGTGTAGTTATAGAGGTTATTAGCAACATATGGGAAGGCCTGTTACTAGAGCGGTTCGCTAAAGCTTAGTTAATTGTACCCAACTAAAAAAGGTACTGAGTATAGAGGATAGGTGGCGCTGATCGGCGGTCACCATCGAAGCACTGACCTAGCGAGACGATGCTTATATCTTAACATATCTAGGGTGCATATCAATTATATCTTAACATATCCTGCTTGAATGCATCTATTATATAATCTAGTTGCTTCAAAAGCCACAGCGTTATTTACAATGATTTAGTGCACTTACAAGATATAGATATAATTTTCGAAATAGCCTACTCTCAAGGGGTACTAAGGTTGCCAGATTTTCACGCACCAAAAATCAGTTCTATGGATCCTAGGTCGTCTTTAATACCTACTTTTAAGACTTGAAATGTTTTTAAATTTTACATAATTTAGTATCATCAGTTATGTAGCTAAAATATTTAAATCAATTGAAATATTTTTATGGCAACCCTAGGTTTTAATCATGTTGTTTTAGTTGCCTATGTTTATTTTACTTTCCCTATCTGACTATTCTCGGCTAGTATAGTACCAAACTACTTTCATTTTATAAGTTTTCATAACAATTATTGCATAAACATTAGCAAATATTCTTAATGTAACTGAAATACAAAGTCAATTTCACCGAAATGCATTTTATAATAGTAGAGGTGGTTGTTAATTAATTTTAGTGTTGAAATAAAAATGCATTCCTTTAAGGCAGGCGGCGGTAACAAATTGCTTTCAATTTTTTTTCACAGAATCCTGTAAATTTCAAACTTGTTAATTTAAACTGATGATTTCGAAGAGTACAATTTGATACTGATTTGATGAAATAGATATTTTTAAAAATTATATACTGAAATTAGACAGACATTCATTCTATGAAAAGTAAATAAATTATACAACAGTTATAGCAATGAATTTGAGTTTAACTTAAGTAATACAAAGCTCTTACAGTTCTTTTAGACTTACTTAGAAACATTTAAAAGACTGAAGCCGCATTCATGTTTAATAATTGAATTAACACTTAAAGAATTCGTCATTAATCCTGGTTTCAATGTTGAACAAAACTATTATACTGACACTAAACTATAATGTAAATTAATCATTATCTTCATCTGAATCTGGAGTGGATTCGGCCTCTTCCTCATCATCATCCTTAGTTACATCCTTTTTCGTCTCTCCTTTTTTTACATTCTTTTTAGCATCATTTTTCTTAGACTGAGATTCCTTCTTAGCGACCTTCTTCTCACTATCAGAATCTGTCTCCTCTTTCTCCGATTCCTCTTCTTCACTTTCATCTTTCTTAGTTTTCTTGACCATTGTCTTATCATTTGTATTCTGTTTTCTCTTCGGGGCAGGCTTAGACGATTTCTTCTTTTTGTCATCATCACCTGACGACCCACTATCACTTTCTTCGATGTATTCTTTACTCTTAAAACTTCCCTTTGGCAGAGATACTTCAGACGATTGTATGGACTTTGATGAGGAACTTTTGTTCAAGGAAGTCTTGGTGTTTCCTACACCTCCGCCACCATCTTTGAAATTCTTCATTGCTTCATTATATTCATCCTTTGCTTTAGCAGCCTTCTTTTCCCATTCAGATTTCTCCTTAAGCTCTCTCCACATCTCACCACCCTTCTTGGCAATTTCTGTGACAGAAATACCTGGATTTTTTGATTTAATAGTTTCTCGGGTGGCGTTTAACCATATCATGAAAGCGGTTGCAGGACGCTTTGGTTTGCCATCGTCTCTCTCCTTCTTCTCCTTACGAGGTTTACGCGGCTTCTCAGAAACAGTCCTAGAGGATTTATGTTTCTTTTCTTTACGATGTTTATCCTTCTTTTTTTCTTTTCCTATATATATAGGAAACATAATATTATATTTGCAGAAAATCAACATAACTAAACACAAACATTCTTTATATGACGCATCAGTATCAGAACCAGAAACGCAACTTCAAGTATCGAATATCCTTTTATATCAAGTGGAAATTAATTAAAAAATTCTACTAAATAAAATAAACTGGCGATTTTAACGAAATTATATTCATATACCAAAGTAAAACAAAAATCAACAGTTAATCGGGGTTACCGTATTAAATTCACTAGATCTCGGTAGAAAATCGAAGATCCACCAAATATAATGCCAATTCAAACCACTAGTCTTTCTAGCTGCAATTAGCATTAAAAATTGAAATTTATAGAAATGCCATTTCAATTTTGTTTGTGCGTCAAAATAACAAATCTTGTTAATTCTAAATCAATTTCTCTATGAGAAAACTTATTTTATTAGTTACAATTATAATAACTAATGATAGTCTTTCCATATATTTCCAAAAGAAGATTTAAAACATTCCAAAATAATTAAGGCTAAGCTTCATAAGTCGTGAAGAAGCGGTCATAGCTAATGTTGGCAACAAAGAAATTTATATGAAAATCATATAGGTACTTGAATTGTTCTTGACTGTTGTGGTTTTTATCTTAAATTTTAATTTTAGAATTTATGTATATAACGGTTAACTTGTGTTTAACCTTAAAAAGTTTATAATATAGAATATCACCCAAATACCGTAACAAGCATTAAGTAGCTAGATGTACATTTCAAGCGCTATGCGCCCATCTTCAGTAGCATAACTACTTAATGCTTGTTACGATATTTGGGTGATATTCTATATTATAATTTAACACCAGTGGTAATTTTTAAAAAGTTTAATTTACATTTTCTAGACATCATTCGGGATAAATCAGTTTTTAAACTACATGGTTAATATTCTTACCGGAATCGTCCGATCCTTCATCACTACTGGAGTCACTGTGGTTACTATCGAACTCTAGGGCTACATCACTATCCCCTGCGCCATCGGGATTGAAATCTTCATCTGTACTCTCCTCTTCACTACCTCCATCATCATCGTCTTCATCTCGTTCTTGAGCTTCCGCTTTAACGCGCTCCAAATAAGCGTCTGGAGCTTTCTCGCTGTCTGAGTCGCCAAAATCGTCTTTGTAATTTGGTTTATCCTAAGGAAGTTGAGTCACGGTTATAATACCCGCGTTATTCGTTCTACTAATATTAGAAACGGTTTCAAATATAACATTTTGATACATTGATTTTATATATTTTTAACAAATAGTTAAAATTTATAACAATAGCAGTAATAACAAAAAAAATGCGTTAGTTCTTTATTTTTCTTGTTCAATGCAAATATACATCTTCTGACGGAGAATGCATTTGTATATTATTTCATTGTAATTTAGTATATTTGCTATCATTATATTCAAAGCATTGCTTTAAGAAATTCACTTAACGATATGTTTATGGTTTGTTTTTATTATTTTATCGTGGTGGTAGTTATTATAATAAAAGAAAATATGAAATGACAAAGATTAGAATGATAGTGTCAGCAATTGCTCATATTGATTCATCTCAAACGAAGTTTAACCCTTTTTTTTTGCAAAAATATGATACTTACATTCTTTCCGCGGTTTTTAATGTGAAGCTTCTTAGACGTACAAAAGTCGTACAACTTCGCATATTCTTCTTTCTCAATACTGCTAAATGTATGGCCAGTTCCAGATCTAATAATATACAATGTTTTTATTTTATTTTCATGGATATGTAGATAAATTTTATAGTTCAACAAATGTTAACGAACTGATAATTGAAATAGCCAATTAGTTAGTCCTTGATCTCAGAGATTGGTAGGAAATAGTGTCCTACACTGATCGCTCCTCAGCTAATTCCTTAATCTCCCTACATTATTGCCTACAGCTATTCATCCCACACGTCCTCAACCATCTGACCTACATACTCCAATCTAGGCCTAGCTACCTGTTCCTTTCCCTCTACTCTACATTCTATAACTAATTGAATAGTACCCTTATGTTCCCTATATGAATATGACCTACTAGTTTATATCTCCTCCACTTTTCCTTAATTGAAGTAGACATGAAAATAAATTATGTCCACTATCACCTGATTAAAGTAGTAGAATCGAGCTAGTGAAAAATAATGATTTTTTTTTAACTTGAACCACGTTGTCATAGAATATTTTGTCAAATACCATTAACTGTTCCAACTTTCTGTGCGGAATTAATGTCGCTAGGACAAACATAATATATAACTAAAATACATTAGTGGATAAATACGACATAATTAAGGAAAAACGGAAATTAAATTTGTACAAATTAATTATAAATACCATGTGTTGCGGCTAATATTGCATTACTTAACGGTTCATTGTAACTGAGTATATAAAGAAATGGATAATCCATTTTTATAGTTATGGACGATAAATGTGACATTCATCTTAATTAAGTTTAAATTTCTGTAAACAGTGTTGGATTTTCAGGGTTGGCGATGCTGAACAATTTTTATTTTCTTAGAACCGTTTTACACGCACAGAATTCTAGCGAAAATTGTTATGGAATTTAAATATAAAGTCTTCACGTAGATTTTTCCAATCGTGTAAAACAGTTCTAACAGTGTTGTACATATAAATTACATCCAACAAGGCGATCGAACACTGAATTAATTTCTAAAAAGTTTTTAAATATATATCTTTTGATTCAATTTATTAAATATTTACACTGTGATTGCATTTTTAAGTACGTATTCTATAAATTCTCAAACACTAGTACAAAACATTAGTGTAAATAAATTGACAAAAAGCTTGTAAATCAATTTTTTATGTAGGTCAAATAATTAGATCCACTTTCAATGTAAAATAAGATATTCTATGTATTCTTTATGGTCTTAAGACAAAAGACGCGCGTGGCTAAAATAGATTTAAACAAAAAAGTTATAAGACATAGGAAAACTAAATATAACTAAAGGAAAGATATTAAAATATCTATTTTATATTTCTTTTTTGCTTTCGATAATATGTAGCTTCTAATACAAGATATAATATATTACTGCATACATAACTTCATATAAATATAAATCATTTTAATTTCGGATTTTCTTATAATAGTAAAATATTGCCTTTATACTTCAAACACATCGAACTATACAAATCTTCTTTTTTGCAAGAATTTTTATTATCATTGTTCAATGGAAAGAAATAAAATACAAGTACATCTTCCATTTATAACCTTTTCAATGTAAATATAAAATTGGTATTTTGACATAATTGTCCATGCCAATATCTGCGAAAGTGGCGTCAATCCAAGACATTAAACCAATTTGAAATATAAATTTAGAAAAACGAATTTAACTTCCATAGCCATACAAATAGAAATATATTGGTACTTAAGGGTCATTTAAATTCATTTTACACCCATATCCTTCAAGATTATTTTTTTTACCTTAATTCAATTTCAAAATCGAATGATCTCGTACTGCCTCCACTGCGGGCAAAGTTAACAGTTGCAATTTCTTCAAATCGAATATGAATAGGCGGTTTGTGAATGTAAATGAAGCCTCTTTCTAATGGGTATAGATAACCAGCCGCCGCCTTAAATGAACAACTAATCACAGGTGATCCAGAATTACCAACAAACTCTCCGGGACCTGTTATCTTACGGTTAATAATATTTTTCATGACGCGGCCCAAGACTTCGTGTGTTGGACCGGATAGCTCTTTCTCCAATTTACCTTCGTATTTCTCCTTAAGTTCTTCACTGAAAAAATAAATACCTTTAAAATATCATAAGTTTTGATACTAGCTTTACTAACTAAACTAACTTTTTAAATTTTTAAAATTATCACTACGGTGTTAAATTATAATGTAGCATATCACCCAAATACCGTAACAAGCATTAAGTGGCTAGATGTACATTTCAAGCGCTATGCGCCCATCTTCAGTAGCACTAGATAAATCTAAATAAAATACCTCTGTCACGAATCGTGATTGAAGTACTTCTGTCATGTTGACTTATTTATTTGATAGTATATCAATCACGATTCGTGTCAGAGGTATTTTATTTAGTTTTATCTTGTGCTACTGAAGATGCGCACATAGCGCTTGAAATGTACAACATCTAGCTACTTAATGCTTGTTACCGTATTTGGGTGATATTCTATATTATAACTTTTTATACTTAATACTTGGAATATTAAATCTTTTGATAATCTGTATTAATGCTATGCTATATATCTACTATAATAAAAAAAAATAGTTACAGTAGAACGTATTATAAAATCGACGAATATTTTACTTCGAGAACTCTTTATTGAAAAATAAAATTATGGGTATAGTGATTTTCCTTTCATTAACATTATATTAACTACAGCAGCAAATGAAGTATTAGGCACAAAGAAAAGGGCAGGTAGGAGGGAATGGATCACGGAAGAAATAGTTGAAATGATAGAAGCAAGAAGGAAAATTAAAATTGGAAACACAGAAGCAGGACAGAAAAAATATAAGGAACTAAGGAACTTAATTAATAGGAAATGCAAGCTAGCGAAAGAAGAATGGATAAAAGGAAATTGTGAGGATATTGAGGAGGATATGAGAAGAGGTAAAGTAGATTTGGGCTACAGGAAAATTAAGTCACATTTTTCTAAAGTAAAACCAAAGGGTAACATTATATGTGATAAGCAGGGTAAGGAACTCATAGAAAATAAGGAAAAAGCTAGAAGATGGAAGGAGTATCTTGAAGATTTATATAAAGGTAGGCAGGACATGGAGGAGCTAGAAAATGTGGAACAGATAGATGAGGATGACTTAGGTCGTAGCATACTTAGGTCAGAGTTTCATAGAGCATTAAATGATTTACGGAATAACAAAGCAGCGGGGATTGATATGATACCAGCCGAATGAATAAAACACGCAGGGGAAAAAATGCAGGAGCGATTATACAGGTTAGTTTGTAAAATATATGAGAAGGGAGAAGTACCACAGGATTTTCAGCGTAGTAGAATAGTAACAATGCCGAAGAAAATAGGAGCTAATTTGTGTGAGAACTATAGGACCATTAGTCTACTATCACATGCATCGAAGATATTGCTAAAGATTATTTATAGGAGATTAGAAAATAAAGTAGAGGAAAGGCTAGGAGAAGATCAGTTTGGTTTTAGGAAAAACAGAGGGACGAGGGAGGCGATTTTAGCACTAAGAACAGTAGTAGAAAAAATAATGAGGGTAGGAAAGGTAACTTGCATAGCTTTTGTAGATTTAGAAAAGGCATTTGATAATGTAAATTGGGACATAATGTTTAGAATTTTAAAAGAAACGGGTATAGATCATAAGGATAGGAGAATAATTTTTAATTTATATAAACACCAAACTGCCTTAGTTAGAATTGAGGGGGAAGAAGAGGTAGCAAAAATAGGGAAGGGAGTTCGGCAGGGATGTACACTTTCACCGTTATTATTTAATCTATATATAGAAGATGCAATAAACAAAGTAAAAGAAGAGTATAGTGTAGGTGTGAATGTACAGGGAGAGAAAATATATATGTTGAGATTCGCCGACGATATAGCTATATTGGAAGAAAGCGAAAAGAATTTAGAAAGGGTATTGAATGGTATGCAGGCAGTATTGACTAGGGATTTTAACATGAAAATAAATATAGGTAAAACTAAAGTGATCAGGTGTGACAAAAAGGAATGCAGTAGAAAAATGAGGATCACAATAGGAGATAATAGAATCGAAGAAGTGTCAGATTTTTGTTATTTAGGCAGTAGAATCACAAAAGATAATCGAAGCAAAGTAGATATAAAGTGTAGGATAGCACAGGGTAGGAAGGCATTCGTAGAAAAGGAACAGATTTTAAGATCAAATATTGACTTGGGTATTAGAAAAAGTTTACTGAAGGTATATGTTTGGAGTGTAGCACTGTACGGGTGTGAGGCGTGGACTATAGGAAAGGAAGAGAAGCGTAGATTACAAGCATTCGAAATGTGGTGTTATAGGAGGATGATGAGGATTGGTTGGGAAGATAAAGTAACAAATGAAGCTGTACTAGAGTTAGTAGGGGAGAAGAGAAGTATTTGGAGAGTGTTACAGCGTAGGAGAGACAGATTAGTAGGGCATATCCTTAGGCATGGGGGGATTATGCAATTGATCATAGAAGGTAGAGTGGAGGGAAAGAGAGGGGTAGGTAGGCCTAAATTGGAGTATGTGAGTCAGATAGTTGAAGACGTTGAGATGAATAGCTATAGGGAGATGAAGGGATTAGCTCAGGATAGATCGGCATGGCGTGCTGTTTCCAACCAATCTTTAGGATTGCGGACTCTTTAACTTAACATTATATATGTTCTTCCAGAAAAAAAAAAATCAATTTCTTCACGAAGTATATAGAAATACACGAGTAGTCCAACTCAGAAGATGTTATTACTATTCAAATCCTCCATTAACAAAGTTTTATAAATTATAAAATGTATGATACTCTATAATATATAGATTGTTCCATTTTCCGTACGTGTTTGCGAATTTGTCATTTTATGTGACGTATTCTTTTTTAAGCATACATACATTCTTTAAATTAAACGTACATAAAAAAAATTCGTTAGACAAACACATTGTTCTTCTTAGAAAATGTACATGTAAAATTTAAATTAAACGTTACTTCCGCACTTACTCAGTGAAAGGTAGTTCGATTGATGTCTCATCATCTTGTCCAAATTGAAACACCAAAAAATGATATCTAGTCTGTCCTTGTTTGATTGGCGGATCCAAACTAACTACAAAAAACATTTGACGCGTATCTTTGTGAGGTAGGATAAATAGGCGAACAACTGTTGATATGGGAATCTTATAGTCGAACGTTTTGCCGTGCAGTTGGAAGAAAGTATTAAAAATTTTGATATCATATCGACCGCTGAAAAATAAACAATATGTTAAAATTTGTAAATCACCAAATAGGTTAACACATTTCGTAAGACAAAACAAATCATTTGTAATGGCAAAGTTGCAATACAATAGTCAAAATATTAAAATACATTGGGAACAAGTTAATCTTTTTAAAAAATTATCACTACGGTGTTAAATTATAATATAGAATATCACCCAAATACCGTAACAAGCATTAAGTAGCTAGATGTACATTTCAAGCGCTATGCGCCCATCTTCAGTAGCACAAGATAAAACTAAATAAAATACCTCTGTCACGAATCGTGATTGATATACTATCAATATATAGTATATCAATATAGATAGTATATCAATCACAATTCGTGACAGAGGTATTTTATTTAGTTTTATCTTGTGCTACTGGAGATGCGCTTAAAATGTACATCTAGCTACTTAATGCTTGTTACGGTATTTGGGTGATATTCTATATTATAACAAGTTAATCTAGTAAATAAAATAGAATATTAAGAAAACAAACGTCTCTCACTGTACATAGTACTAAAAATATTCTTTATTCTTACCGAGGTGTAAGACAATGTATCTCTCTGAAGATAGCAATAGCATCGCCGGAAACATTAATAACACTAGCTTTCTTCATGACTTGCTGTTGAAAAGCTTCAATAGGATCCATATCTCCAGCTAATTCATTAGATGGTATAAAAAAACGCATTTCCATTAAACTTACAGCAGCATCGTCGTTCTAGTAACAAAAAAAATGACACAATAAAAATCTGCAGAACTTAACAATACGTCAAATTGCATTTAACAAATTTATTAAACAAGCATCGATATACCTGATGAAATTCCATAGTTATTTCATTTTTCCCAGTTAAACACTGCGATACATGATTCAATGGAATCTCAAAAGCTGTTGATGTACCAATATCAAAACTCAACACAGAGCCAGTAAATTTTGCAGTCCCCCAATTCCATCCTTTTAAACTCAATTCCTTCTCTAACGTATCCTGTTTATATGTATTGCTAAAAAATTTGGCTACTTTTTCTTTGTCCGTATCTTTAAACCCGGTGTAACGATGTAAAGTGCCGTTTTTCAAGAATATCCGTAAACCCCAAGAGCCAATAAAGTTTTGAAAGTTGACCATCTCCATATCAATAGCAGGAATCTGTTCAATTTTACCCGTTTTACTATTTTTGAAGATGATATTTTTGTCGGTCATCTTTATCTTGCCCGGAGTCTGAAAAATAATTTAGATTTAGATAAGATTATAGAAAATTTGAAAAATTTACCATCGAGCCTTTAATTTCCGCAGAAACGTCGGTGAATTCCAAAAAATCCATGTTGCTAATATTTTTAAAGATGAAAACTTGTGCAATAAAACTTCCAATTAGCTTTTCTCAATCAAACTAACAATTATAAGAATTTATAGGTTAAATAAACTTAAGTAGTTGAAATACATTTATAATGGCGCGCAAAATGACATGAAGATAGACTCCATCGCAAAATTCATACAATGATAATGTATACATAGACATTGCAATCCATACAAAAGAGGGAATCAGAGGGGAATCACATTTCCACAAATTTCATAGGCCAGGAAGTGCTGCACTCTGATAGTGATATATAGATTGTGGTTGTGTTGAAATATTTGATACGTGGTTATATCTTGCTTGAATGCATTTATTATATATTCTAGTTGATTCAAAAGCCATAGCGGTACATGCGCTGTTTGCATTTTCTATCGGTTTTCATTGGGATAGTTCGTTGAAGAGTTCGGATAATCAATAAAAAAATATTTATATTTCAGGACTATATTCAGTTACCGCAACCAACGCATAGTTGTCAAATATTACATGATTGGCACCGATTTGAGGAATTATGTTCAATTCATGAATGCGACAATTCACTAATATAATTTAGTATTTATGAATTGCAACATTCATATTAAATGCATGTAAAATATGGAATTTTCAATACAAAAACTTGATTGATTTATATAGATAGAAAACAATAGAAAGGTTATTTATACTGAATTGTTATTAAAATTCGCCTTCACACAATTGAATACCAAATACGAAATGTTACAAGATATGATCTAGCGTAAGTTAAGAGTAATTTAAGCCCTAATTACATATCTATTTTCACGCGGAAGTTCTTACAATATAATCTTATATTGTCTTTCAGATAATTTGCGGAAATGAGAATTGAAACAATATAATCTGCACAATTTTGAATTGTTTGGTTTGACCAGTTTAAACAAAAGTGGTGCCCACATACACACACACAGTATGTTCGTAAATATACGTTTGCTGAAAACCTCAGATCAACATGTTGACACAAGTTTGTCAAGTTTTTGGAAACCTCGATCTTAAATATATTATAGATTATTAGACTGCATACATTTCTGGTACCTAATGCAAATAATGTACTTGACATATTACATATTAATTGTTGTTGTTTTATTGTTTGTTTTATTGTTTGTGATTGGGATCAGATTGCAAACAGCTCGAAGCCAGTGAAGCATATCTGAGTTCTTGGGGAGATATTAGGAACATATGGGAAGGGTGGGATACTATATGCATATATTTCCCGTACCTAATGCAAGTAATATACTTGACAAATTACATTAACAGCCTCTAATTAAAAACAATTAAATAATCAATAATAGTGAATTAATTGGTATTCTTTCAAGTACTTATAAGTTGATATAAAATATTCAGTATTCCTTGTGGTTATATTCATTATCAATTGTCGTTGCGGACAAAATCTTTCATTATTCTAAAATCAGCGTTTATGCTTGCACTCTTATCGGCTGCACCCGTAACTTTATACTAATTAACGATGAACCCAAAAAAGTTTACTATTTGGGGGTATATGTTTTCGCGTTTATGCAAAAGGCGGTATCTACAATGTTCGTTTTACATTAAGACGATTTAACAAAATGATCTTATATAAAATACAAAAATCGAGATAATGCTATTTGGCTATAATAGTTTCGGAATTGAGACTTATTGGCGATATGTAATTTGGTGGTAGGCGTAATGACGAGTACGGTAATGGTAGTGTATAATATAAGTGTATTGATATATGATCCTTCTCCACATTTTTACGGTTAGAATATTGTTCCATTTCACAGACACATAAAATTGAATCTAAAACTAAATGAACTATGAAACTCCAGAATTTATATTAATTAATCGGTCTATGGTAATAATTTATTATTATACAGGTCAATTATAAAGGATTATCTATTGGGAAAGGTTTGGCAGGGTTGCCATATAACTATTTTTGCATAACTTGGACATTCGAATTAGTGCAATTCCCAGAAACCATGACAACAAAAACAAATAACAAAACTTGGCGTCCCATAATTTGTTTGAGGAGTTAAAATAAGTATTTTGTTACTTAAAATTTTTGTATTTTTTTTTTATATGTAACAACTACCCGCTTAATATTTTTCTCCCAATTGATGTTTATTTGAAAGTGCAATGAAAGTAACTGTGTGTTTTGGTGCCGTGCGTGTTGTGGTGCAATGTGGGGATGGCAATTTAGTAAGGGCTTCTTAATTCGAGAATCAATTGTGAGGTATAAAAAAGCGACTGGAAACGTAAGTTTATGAATGTGTTTTTCTCGTACCTTCCTGGTGACTGTTTATAATAAATAGTAATTTACGCATGATTGTATCAGCAAGCAGGTATTTTTTAATTATAATTACAAATATGTTGTATTTTGATGGTAGATGTGCCTATTGCATTCTACTACAATATAGAAGTTGTAGAACAAAATATGGTAGTTAAAAAGTGACCGTCAATATCAGTGGCGGTTCCTTATGCAGCCACAATGCTGCGCGCACCACCGTAGATATATAATTGTATTGCGATATTTTATCTCGGCATTATTTTTCCTTAAAAAAAAAGGTAAAGCTTGCGCCGCCATAACAATCAACACAACACGAAGTGGCATTCGTTGTGGTACTGTTGCAAGTCTGAGCAGCGACCGATGCAGTATATTATCTATGCCTATCGTTCGCGTGGTACGAGTACAAGTACGAGTCAATTGCAATAATGCTATGCGCTCATCCTACTATTGGAAGCGCTATATATATATTCTATCTAGTGAGAGCGACCGTATGCAGTATATCATCTGTTTCATCTGTCCGCATACAAACTAGCGGGCCAGTTGCTATGGCAACGTGACGTCACACTGTTTCTATAGCTAAGCTTCTATAGCTTCTGCTTCTATAGCTTCTATAGCTTCTGCTTCTATAGCTTCTATCGTTGTATTAAGCTATTCTTAGCGGCGTCCCAACAGAGAAGCCTAGTGTACAGTAAAATGGATATAGGTATAGTTGCATTGTTCTGTGAGTTACGTATGTACGATTTTGCCACGTGTATCTCCAAGAATATATTTAATGGAAATAATTTAATAAAAATGAATAGTGTTAGTTCTTTATTGAAAATGGGGTTTTGTAGACAAAGGACAAAGTAAAAATTAAAGAATTAAGTAGGCCATTGCCTGATTTAAATTTATCGCAAACTTGTGCAAGGAGTGTTCAAAACCGGATATTTACGCGGCGTTTTCAAGAGACATAAAAAAAAAATACATAGATATGTGGTTGTGAAGTTTCCAACTTATTGTACTGCGTTTCATGTATATTAAATTACAACCCTGCAGCAACTGGAATGGATCGGATTGGGCCAGAATAGGTGTGAAAGATTTGCATCACCTTCCTGATAAAATAAGAAAGCATGAATCATCTCGAGTCCATATCAGTTCATGCGCAGTTTCCTTTACTTGGCAAAGTAAACATCATGACTCAGCTTAGTTCTGCATATTGCAAACATGTAATAGAATATATCGAACAAGTGAGGAAGAATCGCTATTTTTAAAACGCATTATTTGTTGCGTGAAATTTTGCAGTGGTTTTGAATTAGCTCTCAGAAGTCACCGCGAGAATGAAGAATCGGGAAATCGTGGAATATTTAGAGAATTGGTCGATTTTTCTGCAGAATTAGATTATACATTGCGAGAACATCTGCAAGACGCTACGGTTTTCAAGGGGACCTTTAAAACAATACAAAATGATATTTTAGATACTATGCTTGCAGTATGCAAAGAGGAAATTTGTAGTCAAATTAAAAAATCCGATTTTTTGGCTATTCAGTGCGGCGAAACTACGGATGTTACGAATTGGTGCCAAACGGTATTGATATTTAGATATGTTTTTGATGGAACTGTTTGTGAGAATTTTTGGAGCTTAATTAGGACTTATAATAAAACCAGATTAAAAACAAAATTAGAAGTAATTTACTCGCGTTCGGATTTTTATCAAATAATTGGAGCCACAAATTTTCTTTCATTATTACTACAAAATAATGTGAGTGAAACTTTCCCGGAAACTAAAAATATTTAAAATTATTTTAACAACCCCGATGACCACTGCTGAAGCAGAGCGTTGTTTTTCAACACTTAAAAGAATCAAGACTTTTGCGAAATACTATGGGTAATGATCGTTTTAACGCGTTGGCGTAGATGTGTATTAATAAAAATGTGGTGCAAGATATTTACAATTTTAACGAACAAGTTTTGGAAAAGTTTATCTCAATGAAAGATAGAAGAGTGGAATTCACTTTCAAGAAATGATTGAATTTAATTATTTTGCATCCATTTTAGGTAAGATTTCTCACTATTATGTTATTTTTTAAGAAATGCCCCCCCCCCCCCCCCCGATATGTCACGAGCCGCCACTGGTCAATATACTTTCTTTTAACGTCCGCTAACGGCTTTTATCCTATGAAACCACGAAACTATAAAAAACAACATGAAACGGCGTCGAGTCGAGAAAATTATTTGTGCAAACGTTTGTTCAATCCTTTCTTATTTAAAGTTTAAATTACAGTAATCTAGTAATACAAAATGAGTGATATGGGGTTGTTCTTTATTATATACTGACGGATATTTTGTGCGAACTGTTTGCCGAAGCTAGTTTCCGCAAATAACTGATGGGTCTTACCTGGATGGGTCTTATAAATAAATGTAATCTGTCGTTATTGTATGGAAGTTCTATATGTAGTAACCAGGATATTAATTAACAAAATTTTGTTAATTACCTTTAAAAAAGGTGCACTATGCACTCCATATTCGAATCAAGTATTTAAGAGGATGGCAAAAATTGTATTGTGCACCTAAAATGCGCCGCACCGGGTGGGTACACTGGATCACAGGTGTGTAAATGAAATGTTCTGAAGAAGAAAATACAAATTAAGGCATACATGTAATTTTACATTTATTATATTTGAAAACGTTTCTATATTTTGTACAATATAGTGCTGAGAAAAGATGTGGACTTTATACAATTTACGAGACTCCTAAGCGTAATAGCATTGTATACAAGCAATTGAATAAATACGTTAGAGGAAAAATATTAAAAAAATAATAAGAGAAAAATATACAACACGTTAATAAATTTTACTCAATTCCCAATATAAAAGTGCGAATATAAAGAGATATAAAGCGAAATTATTTTGTAAAAATATTGATATTGTAAATTGTTTTTAGTCCTGTCCTCTATATGCAATCACTGATTATATATATTAGTCCTCAACTATTAGGATTTGTTGGAAACTGCATGGACATTATAATAAAGCGCATTTGAAGAACTTTGAAAACTAAAGTACAGTTGAAATTATGTTGCATCCATCATCCGCCGAAATTGTTATGGATTAATATATTGATTTACGTTAATTCTAAATGTATAAACAATTACGAGTTTCTAAAGAATTTTATTTTTATTTTCGAACTGCACAAAAGCAACGCCACTGACATGCCATGCCATACCCATACGAAAAGCACGCAGAGTTACCCGCGAGCCGAATGGTTCCTAGTTGTGTTTGAAATTAACGGTATCGTCAAATCGTGCGCTTTTCATTTATTAAATTCTAATATTGAAGTATACAGTGGTGTTAACATTAAAAGCGAACATTACTGTTAACACGCCGAGTGGCCTATGCGGATAATGCATTGAGCATCGATAACAAGAGTTAAGCAACGTCTCGCTAGGTCAGTGCTTGGATGGTGACCGTAGCTCAGCGCCACCTATCCTCTATACTCGGTACCATTCTTAGTTGGGATACAATTAACTATGCTTTAGCGGAATAGCGAACCGCTATAGTAACAGGCTTCCACCCTTCCCACCCTTCCCATATGTTCCTAATATCCCAGGATCTCAGATATGCTTCACTGGCTTCGAGCTGTTTGCAATCTGATCCCATAACATAAACAATAAACATTACAACACTAAAAGTGGGATTGTGTTGGTATTAGGTCTACAATTATTATTCAAGATTTTTCATTTAAATCAACACTCTCTATCGTGTAAGTTCTATATTCTAATATAATTGCAAATGGAAAAGGAAATAGGAGAAAATTACGACATATACCTTACCAAGATGAGAAATCCTCGGTTGGTAGTTGCAGGGTTAGATAGAGACTACAGTACTGAGGAATTGCTCGAAGAACTTACAGCAAATAACTACAATATTAATGACAGCGACAAAATAAATGTCCTGTACAAAAAAAAGTCAAAGATCACAAACAAATGGATTCTCCATTTAGAGACAATAGGAACCACATTTATGAAACTAAAAGACAACTATATGACCATAGAATGGATATTCAAATCATTTAAAGAAGAACATCATATACTAATATGCTACAAATGCAACAGGTATGGCCATAAAACTACCGAATGCCAAAATGAAGAAGCATGCTGTTTCTGTGCAGAAAAGCACAAAGTTAGAGAGTGTAAAGCCGAAAAACCTATATGCACAAACTGCTTTTATCAAAAAATCAAACACAATATTAATATTGGCTTTGAACATGAGGTTAGAGACAAAAAATGCCCAACTCATACCGAGAAACTAAAACTCAGTTGTGATAAAACCAATTACTATTCTACTGAATTATAAACAAATAAAAATGCAAAAGTTAGAAGAACTGACTAATTTAAATATAATTAATATTAATATTAGAAGCATCACAACAAAAATGTCGGAAATAGAACTATTACTGAAAGCACATCCAGATACTGACTTACTAATACTTACTGAAACTTGGCTTTACAAAAATGAAACACCACACATAAATTTAAACAACTACGCTGAAATTGTTTGCTGTAGAAACAATGGGAGGGGAGGTGGAGTAGCCATATTCATAAATATTAAACATCAATACTCAGCTCAAAAAATTAACAATTCCGAAAATGGTATTGATATTGTTGGACTGAAATTGGGTTCCACAAAGAGTAATCTAAACATAATAGCTGTTTACAATTCGCCAAACGTTTCTGATGAAATATTACATGAACAATTTGAAACTCTAATGGATACATATAGAAAAAACACCATTATTATTGGTGACATAAATAGAAATCTTTTAAAATGCAACTCAAGCGTTAAAGCATATTCAAATCTAATTAAACTGTATGGTTTTAAAATACTAAACAAAATAAACTCATTAAATGTGACTAGATTGACAACCAACTCAATCTCGCTACTCGATCATGTGATCTCCAGTGAAGAACGACGAAACACCAAGATAAAGACAGAAGACATACCATACTCTGATCATAGATTGATTGATGTAAACTTAACATGAAAATAAAAAAAACCCATGTGCAATCTACAGAGAAAAATCTGTGACTACAACTGCATGGAAAAAGAAATTGCAAAATGGTAAACCAAAACATGGAGATAGATTTCGATGCGTTAACGGAAAAAATAAACAATGTAACTGATACATACACAACCATAACATACTTTAGAAATAGCAGTAACGACTGGATGACAAAAGAAATCCAGGACTTTATTAACATATGAAATAAAAAATACAAGAATTTAAAGAAAATGAATTTGAAGTACAACTACGATCTAGAAAGAAGAAAAGGTTTATACAATATTTATCAGGCTATAAACAAGCATACCCAAAAGTTAATAAAGAGAGCGAAAGTTGCTCACACTTATAAAAAAGCAAATGAGACATTAAATAATCCAAGAAAGATGTGGAAACTCATTAATTACAAATTATTAAATAAATCAACGAAAACAAAAACAACTGATATAAAGGAAGTACTTTATGAAACATAGAAAATTAACGACAAACAGGAAATAGCCGAAATATTAAACAAATACTACGCGAACATTGGGACAAACTTGGCAAAGAACGTGCCCACCACCCTATTTCAACAAACGAATGAATTCAATCAAAATACAATGGTACTATATTCTACAAACAACAAAGAACTAGCAGAAATCATTAATGAATGTAAGAAGCGAACAGCTCCAGGACCCGATAACATACAAATAACCACAGTAAAGAAACTAGCCAACGTACTCACACCAGTCTTAACAAGATTGTATAATCAATATATTGAGAAAGGTAAATTCCCTGATAACTTAAAAATCACAAATATCCAGCCTATACACAAGGTAGGAAACTTAAACGAAATAGACAACTATCGACCTATTGCACTATTAAATGTCTTCTCAAAACTCTTCGAAAAAATTATACAAAGACAAATTTTTAACTTCTTTGCCGGAACAAATGTATGTGACAAGCATCAATTCGGATTCCAAAAAATTCAAACACTCAGGCAGTCATTTTGGATGTATTAAACTACATAAATACCAAATTAGATGAAAACAAATATGTTGCAGCGGTGTTCTTGGGCCTAAAGAAGGCCTTCGACACGGTCGACCACACTATCCTGTTGCAGAAATTGGCAGACATTGGAATTAGAGGAACGGCAAATGATCTAATAAAGTCCTATCTAATTGACAGAGTCATCGTTACTAGAAATGGAAAAAAATAGTGAGAAGCAATAAATAAACACTGGCGTTCCACAAGGTTCCGTTTTTGGCCCCTTATTATACACAATCTATAAATAATTTAAGAACAATAAGCATGGACAATCACTACACGGTCTATGCAGACGATACTGTTCTCATTTTCTCTGACAAGTGTGGAGAGAGATTAGCAATAAATGCAAATGTGGCTCTAACTAAAATCTGTGATTGGTTATCTGTAAACAAACTCACTTTAAATGTTAAAAAGACATTCATACTCAACTTTGAGCAAAAACATAAACCCAAATTAAACTTAAATGTGAAAATAAATGGTGAAACTGTACTAACTAAAAGCGAAGGAAAATACTTAGGTGTGACAATAGACAATAAATTAAACTGGACTAGCCATATAAATAATGTGATAACCAAAGTAGCCTCAGTCGTTGGGGCAATAAGAAGATCAGGTCAAATTCCCACCTATTTATCAAAACTAATTTATCATACAAATGTACTAAGCCATATCCAGTATGCAATCTCAGCGTGGTCTCAATGCAGTCTCCAAAATAAAAACAAAATAGTGACTATTATGAAAAGAGCTTTGAAAGTTTATGGTTTACCTAGATTAACGCCAACAAAATCCGTATATAAATATACGGACAACTTCAGTTTAAGTGAATTAATAACCAAAGAAAATACCAAACGAATGTACTTGATTAAAAACAACTTTAACTTGAGTATAAACTGTGAAGTGCATAATCACGTAACAAGACAAATGGACTTGTGGACAAATGTACACCTACTTAGTAGTCGCACTAACAAGGGTAGAGAAGATTTTACTATAGAAGCAGCTATAGCATTCAAAAATTTACCAGCTAACATAAGAAATGTCAAAACTTTAAAAAAACACACTCATGTCGTAATTAAATATCTAAAAGAGCAACAAAATTCACTCTGATCCTTGAATTGTATAAATAACTTACTTAATCATTTTACTTGGCAGAATCGAATTCCATATATTTTATGTATGCTAGAACTAACCAGTTAGACAGTAATAAATCTGTCGCTTTTCATGCCGGCTACAAACGTATAGCTGTTCTAAAACGACTGTTCTTTTTTCCCAAATGTATAAATATAGAATTCTTTTAATAATATTTTTTTGTAAAAAGTTCGTATGTTGAATAAAAAAAATAAAACTATTTCCATGTGCTTTGATTTTCTTATCATGGATTTTATCATAACTTTATCATTTTTTATAAATTTTAATAAATTATCATTAATTTATGATAATTTATCATAATTTTCTTATCATAACTGGACAGGATTTTCTCATTTGTGTATATTTATTATATACATTATTATATACATATTTTAAATTTTCTAATTTTAATGGTTATTAATTAATATTTATTATTACATTGCTTGCATATTAATTTTTATTATGAATTATAATATATTTTTCAAATTAAAAAATAGTTTCTTTGCAATTCTTTTAATAATGGAGCATTTGCAAATGAATTAACAAATATGACGGTGCACAGCTGCGAGATGTTATCGCAGCTGGCAACGTCTTTTACCTTCGACGTCCGTCCAGGGTGGTAGTGACGGAGGCACCGCGACCGACGACAGCTCGGTCGCCGAAGTTCCAGCCGCCATCGCCTAAGTTTCTGCCGCCGCCGCCCTAGTTGCCGCCGCCAAGAGAGGTGCCCGAGGCAGCAACCGCCGGAGCAGCAGAAACCGTGGTCGGCTATTCAATAGTATGTATTTGTTTAAAAATTCTATTATCTCGATCAACGTAGACAATAATATTTTTTAAGATCTATTATTACTTTTTTGTGAAAGTTTATGTTTACTTATTTATGTATACTAATAAATTTCTTATTTTCTTTCAGATCGTCGAGGGATAAAATCTAAATAACTTAAAAAAAAATAACTTTAAATAAAATTATAAATAATAAACAAAAAATAATAATAATTTGTCTTTCATCCCAAATTATGTTTCAATTTTCAGTAAGAATTATTGTTATTCGAATTTTCGCGCGATTTGGATAAATTCGGTTCATTTGTTGGTTGGACATATTTCTCTTCATTTATGGATTTTAAATTTTCTTGTTAAATCGTTATTATATACAAGTTCTCGGAGCTATTCCATTATCGCGTCTCTAATGTAGGTTCAACCTTGCCTTGCACTTCAGTTGGCTGGTTTTACACTTAAAAAGGGCATAAATGTACAGTCCTAAAATATATATTTGGAATTATTTTTGTCTATCCCATTTTAATAATAAAATAGCTGCCATACCCTTCCCTTTCGCATGTCACTAGAAATGCAGAACACAGTGGTTATTCTTTTAGTGTATGCCATAATCCGTAAGAGCTCTAAGGGCTCCACATACGACTAATGTTCCCATCGTCGCAATTCTTTATGGTATTTGATATGTGTTATCTTTGATATTTATAGGCGCATTGGGGAACTTGTCCAGACAAGTGCTTTTCTATACAATATTATTATCGATGGTACTTGTACGGGGCTCCCAAATGAAAATTAATGTTCAGCATGTAAAAAAACTTAATAACCAATTAGTCAATATACTTTTTAAAATGCAGGTATTTTCAAATTGCCAATTATATGGACAATGGCACCTGACAAGGATTTAATTTTCATTCTTGGAACCACACGAATTTTCACAGGAGGTATGAAATTTGATGTACTTTAATATAAAATTAAGTTTACCGGGGAAAACAGAGGGGAAGGCACCATGCAAGAGCCCTAAACATTGCAATATATATTTAGTTATCACTCAGTTTCCCATATACTACCATACAAACGCAGTCTTAGGTTTCACAATATTATTTAAAATTTCTTCATGGGAACAGTAGGATTTTCTATGAGAAAATAACTACATTAATTCTTTATCGTATAAAATGAAATTAATTATTGTTAAGTTAGGGAAAAGACACCCTGCCAGATCTCTAAAGTTGAATAGATTTCCCTATACAAATAACATATACTTTTATATTTTATGTTCGCAATTAAAAATGATAACCGCAACCAAAATGAGCTTCTACGTAAAAATAACGTGGTTAATCCTGTTCTGATTGATGCTATTTTTAATACAATTAACAGAGGGGAAGACCCTTAATTAAATTTTAATATACAGGCTGGTATATCACTATTGAAAAATACAAAACAAGCAAATTAATATCTGTATATCATTGGTTTATATATTTATTTTTAATAATTTTGATTTTAGGGACGTTTTTATCGGTTTAGATTTGCAATTGGACATGAATTTAGATTTTTTACATAAATAAATTTAATTATTTTACATAAAAAGCATCTTTGGGCCACAAATTCAGTCGTGTGTGGGTGGATTTCTCCTGTGGTTGAAGTATCAAGCCGCTGGCTTCTTTCTTCGGTGTTGGCTGGTTATGTCTTCTGGTTGGCTTGAGTGTTGCTCTGGCGATTTGTGTGTGGTGGCTGGAGTGTTTCAGTATGTGTTGAGTGTTTGTTGGTTACATTGTGTGTGGGTTGGGTTGGTTTGATAGTGTTTGTAGCATCACTCTCGCTGCTTTTTGTTTTGGAGTGGGTATGGATTGGGTTAGTGCGGTCAAGGTGGGATTTTGGTTGTGTTTTAGTTTGTTGTAGAAGTCTGTATTTAGTTTGGATAGCGTAGTTTTAAGTTTAGGCATGGCGGTTTGGTCGTGCTGTATGGTTTGGTTGGAGATGTATCTAGGTATTCTGGTTGCTATGCGGAGGAATTTGTTTTGTATGATTTGTAGGGTTTTTAGGTTTGATGGTGATCCACGCTGGGGAAGCTTAGGTGAGGATAGGGCGTACATAGGTTTTGTATAGCAGGATGATGTGTTCTTCTGTGGCGGAAGGTGATATCATTATTGGCATTAGTTGGTGTAGTTTCTTTCGTGCTGTAAGTGAGATGTTGATTGTGTGTGTTTTGAAGGTTAGTCGCTTGTCTAGTGTTAGGCCTAGGTATTTTAGTTGTGTGACCAGTTTATTTGATTGTTTAGGACTTTAATTATGTTGTGTTGCATGCTTGTTCTTTTGTGTGAACATGGCTAGTTCTGTTTTGTTGGCGTTTACGGTCATGCCCCAGATGTGGATTAGTTGGTTTATTTCATTTTGCAGTACTTTGGTTAGGACAGTGTGACTTCTATGTGTTAGTATGGCGGTGTCATCTGCGTATTGGGAGTGGTACTTCTGCTGTCTATGGGTTTGGGGATGTCGTATATGTATAGGTTGAATTTTATTCACAGAAAATACGCTATACATACAAGTAAATATAGGAATAAAACAACATTTGCCGTAAATGAAGAGGCTTTCACTATAACAATCGTATTGTCCACTCCATATTAGACAATAATAGAGTGAAATTATACAACACAAAATGAATTTAACCGGGATACACGGTGCTAATGATGCATAACGCCTCCGTTTTTAAGTATTATTTAACACCGTAGTGATAATTTAAAAATTGTATGGATTATCACCTAAATACTGTAACTCAAAACATTAAATAGCTACATGGGCATTTCAAAGGCTATGCCTCCATCTTCAGTAACCCAAGATAAAAAGTAAATAAAATACGTCTGTCACTGATCGTGATTCCTATACAAATGAATAAAAAGTCAACATGACAGAAGTATTTCAAAATGTGATATAATATGAACTATAAATCTTTTGAACAATAAAAATTAATGATTAACGAAACAAACAAGTAACAGCGATATATAATGGTAGTCAAACGTAAAATAACCAAAATTAAAATAAAAAATAGTCCTATTAAATAAATTAAATGGACAAGATAAAATTGGGCCTGATCTAAATTCATCAAATTTGATTTATGCATGTATACACATTCATATGCATTTAACTCAGAATAATTCAAATCACATTTAAGCAATTTGAGTGACTAATTTCAATAGGATGACATGATTTAAAAATACGCTCGGCTACAGCACTTTTATCCTTTCTATTTAATCTGAAATGAGCTAAATGTTCCTTAAAAATCTAGTTTCAATAGCTCTACGTGTTTGTCTCGTATATTTACCTTAGCACAACTAGAACAAGATATTTTATAAATACCATATTTTTTATTCAAATCGATAAAATCTTTGAGCTTTCCTAGAAAATTAGCAATAATATAAATTATATTAAAAAAAAACATTGTCATTGTTATTCGTTACATCAGGGATTTACACGTGTTCTAAATTTTCCATTTTACATGGCGTTGCGTATACTAAATGAAGTGTACTATTTCCTATTGAACAGTATATTTTATATACGACTATACAGAATGAATATGAAAATAATTTATGCTATTTGGCGGTATATGTTTTGTAATGTAGACTTCTTGGCGGTAGGCTCAATGCCGAGAATAGTAATTGATTGTATATAACATGAGCGGATCCAATAAAGCGCTCCTAAATGACCTATTTGTGACACGCGTCTACTTTTGAAGTTGTTTACAAAAAGTGAGGTACATAAATGAATACAAACAGCGTCATCCAAACAAAATAAGAATACATATTGCAATATATATAATTATATTCGTTTAGTAATTAATATAAAATCCACAAATTCAATATGACTGATACCATTATATCATCTTTGCAAATACAAAAACTAGGTAAGGGTTCTTGAAAATCTTCCTCTAAACCTGCAATATTTTTACCAGATTAAATAGTTTCTTTACAGTCTTAAGGGTATATTAATTTTAGGCCACAATATTAAAGAAATTCGTGAACGTGCTTTACATAATGTAATATCGAAATTAGAATTTAGTCCAATGCATGAAAAAGATATGGGAAGAATTAAAGATATACTTCAAAAATTATTTGGATGGTTTGATTTGAAACCTTTATCCCATGAAAATACCGTTTTAAAATTAATGAAAAGAATATTAGAGGTACGTTTTATAATTTAATTTCAATATTTATTTTACAAACTTTAAAATTATACGACTGCAATCAATTGTCCTTATATTTTAAAAATTATCACTACGGTGTTAAATTATAATATAGAATATCACCCAAATACCGTAACAAGCATTAAGTAGCTAAATGTACATTTCAAGCGCTATGCGCCCATCTTCAGTAGCACAAGAAAAACTAAATAAAATACCTTTGTCACGAATCGTGATTGATATACTATCAAATAAATAAGTCAACATGTTATATTATATGTTATATTATATTATATTATATCATATTATATGCCAGTTTTGAAGTACTTCTGTCATGTTGATTTATTTATTTGATAGTATATCAATCACGATTTGTGACAGAGGTATTTTATTTAGTTTTACTTGTGCTACTGAAGATGGGGGCATAGCGCTTGAAATGCACATCTAGCTACTTAATGCTTGTTACGGTATTTGGGTGATATTCTATATTATAATTGTCCTTGTAGTTTCAATAAAAAATGTTCAATCATCTAAAATGAATTTTTTCATAAACTTGTGTATAATTATTAAATATTTGTTAGTTGCCATGAAGATTGCTTATATTATTTTGCTTTGGAATGAATGGGTACAATAGAATATAAATTAAACTAAATATGTAGGACAGTTCATCGTCATTACTTCATAACTGCTTGTGATGTTTCTTACATTTTTTAAATGAACATTGATGAACTTTATTGTTAATTAAACATTGTATGCATTGATTTTCTTATTTGTTGAGTGTGCATATATAGTGTTTATTGGTTCTTATTTTATTACCTATGCTAAAATAATGAAATATCTAGATGAATTTTGGATATATTTTTAGAGCCAACATGGTTTTAATATAATCAACTTCTATACTCCCAAGATGCTTATCAATGAATTGGTTAACATTGGCAAAGTAGTGAGCAAATCTTCCCATAGCATATTGGACGATATTGTAAATGTAATCGATTCAAATCGAACGGAAGAGGTTTATGTGCCTCGGCTTGTAAGTGAATTCTCACTAAGTACCAGAACTAGCCAAGGAGATCATTTAGATGGCATTGGAACTACAGCTACTACAATAAGAGAAAATATAGATCAAGATGCTTCTATTGACCTGAGACTGGGGTAAGTTACTCTTACTTTATAGTAGTAATAAAGATTTCAGGTTTAGGCCAAGGGGTTGCTCACCTAGTAAATCTGGTGTACAAATTTCTACAAATCCGAATAAATACCTACAAATCCGAATAAATACCTACAAATATCTATAAATCTCTACAAATATCTACAAATCTCAGCAAATATTTATAAATCCCACCAAATACCAACTAATCTGAATAAATCCCTATAAATCTAAGTAAATCTCTACAAGCCTCAGTGAGTACCGATAATTATCAGGGAATCTTATTAAATATTTGAAAATACACATGTATTTTTATGTTTTTGCGAGTCTGCTAAGAATGAATATGAACATCGAAGATTTGTTAAATCTAATTATGTATAGACATAGATGAATCTCTGTAAGTATTCACGAATATGCGAAAAACTAAATATTCGAGGGTTTTAAAGATTTATTCTATTTCAATTTTCAAGAAAATTAAATCGTAGTGCACTATCTCAGACATGATAGAGTGAGAAACAGAAAACGTGATCACGTGACTCATTCCGCTTCCAAGCGGCTACCATCGAGAGTAACTTATGCATCATGTATTGTAAAATATTGCAAGTAATATTTAAAATAGAACATATTAATTTTTCTTAACAAAAATATGAAATTATCGCCACCCAACGTTTTTAACTTGTGCAAGAAAAAATAAATTTGTTTACATTGCGAGGCCATAACAGCCAAGTTACCATTTCTGAGAAATTCATTATAGCATTATTACCCAATTATTGGGTAATAAGGCTATTATAGCCAATTATTATAGCCAAACCTATTATAGCCAATTTACCATTGCCTATTTACCAAATATATAATTAATATTCATTATACTACCTGATGCTATCAAACCATATACATCTGTTCCAAATAAATTAGATAGATATATAGCGCAAAAAAACACCCATGCGTAGCTAAACATTAAAATTCAATAAAAAAATTATCAATATAGCGTCATATTTTTATAAAATAATAAAGGTATTATAGTAGGAGAATGTAATATATCAAATGAAAGTGGTTACATTACAATGGAAAGTTACATTGTGGTCAGTCTGAATGAATGACCAATACGTATTTAATAAAAATACATTCCTATTTGTAAAGAAGCTATATTTTCTATTAGTATTAATAGTGTTTAGTATGATTAGTTATTAATAGTATTCATTTTTAAATTCTGGATTACCAACATTAAATACATGTAGATGTGGTTGATATCCAATAAAAAAGTATATATGTCTATGTGCTATGAACGATGGTCTGCAACCCTAGATGCGTTTGATTGTTTGCCTATACATGTCTTTCCCCCCGTGCAACCTTCTATTACCTTCTATGATGAGAGACACGATAAGAATATATTGCTTTATAAAAAATGAATAGGAGAGCATGCGTAACATTCTACTTGCGCATCTAGGGAAAAATAACGGCATTTTACTTCTTTCCTATATATAGTCGTCTTGATAGTTGTTATGCAATACTTTTATATTTCATCATTATTATCATCCATCGAGTCACCTACTATATATTCTGCGAACATTAGCCCACTGCATGTGTCTATATGTGTTCTATGAATTTATATCAGCTAAGTCTTCGCAATATAGAGGGTGCGACAATTCATACCACAACTACATTTGTACACTTTCTTCTTGTATTTATCTTAACTAGTATTAACAATAACAAAATTGGTTATTAGTATATTACTATATTATTGTACAAATTACAACAATATCTAATTTCATAATACCCCTGCCTTTAAGAATGTATCTTATTAGTCCATCTCCGTTACTCTGTTATAGCTTCTATTTGTTTATTTATCTTACTATTACAATACCCTTTCAACAGCTTTAACAGCATTCCTGTTTCTAGAGTACCAAATTACTTAAATTAATTCCAACAAACTTAAATTAAATTAATTAAAACCCCTCTATTTTACGTATAGCCAGTACTTCATCAATTTTAAAATACCATGCCAAATTTCACAGTGCAGTATAATAATAGTTTTAATCCCGCGGTCTCAGATTTTAAGAACATATTTATATTGATTTTACATTTATTTTGTAGGAGGGAAAAGTATTAAGCAATTAATTAAAAAGTTAATTGTCAATTAGTGCAGCCCTAAATGGATATGAATTAATCAATTTCAATTCAATTTTATTTAAAGTATTTTTTCACCAAAACAACCTTATGTCCGCCGCAACAGTATTAGATATTTTTTACAAAAATTAAAAATTAAAAAAGTTAATATAGGAATGTAACTGTTTACAACTTAATTATCCGAAATTATCATTTACTTTACAAGTTAATTGGTTACATAGTCGTCAATCCTACGGATTGTTTGAAAACAGCACACCACGCCGATCTATCCTGAGCTAATTCCTTCATCTCTCTATAGCTATTCATCAACATCATCCACTATCTGACCTACATACTCCAATTTAGGCCTATCTACCCCTTTCTTTCTCTCTACTCTACCTTCTATAACTAATTGCATAATACCCCCATGTCTAAGAATATGTTTATCTCCTACGCTGTAATAATCTCCAAATACTTCTCTTCTCCCCTACGAACTCTAGCATGGCTTCATTTGTTACTTTAATTTCCCAACAAATCCTCATCATACTTCTATAGCACTACATTTCAAATTATTCTATTCTACGCTTCTCTTTCTTTCTCATAATCCACACCCGTACAATGCTACACTCCACACATATGCCTTCAGTAATATTTTTCTAATACCCAAGTCAATATTTGATCTTAAAACCTGCTCATTTTCTACGAATGCCTTCCTACCCTGTGCTATCCTACATTTTATATCTACCTTCTTCAGTTATATTTTGTAATTCTACTTCCTAATTAAAAATCTGACACTTCTTCTATTTTATTATCTTCTATTCTAATCCTCATTTTTCGCTTGCATTCATTCTTATCATACCTTAACACTTTGGTATTGCCTATATTTATTTTCATGTTATAATCCGTAGTCATTACTTTCTGCATATCATTTAATACAAGTTCTAAATTCTTTCTTCCAAAATAACTATATCGTCGGCGAACCTCAACATAAGCAATAAAAAAAAATTCTTTACTTTATACTTTTATTTTGAAATTTTAAAGTAAATTTCAGTTGAAATACATTTTAGACTTTTCGCATCTGATCGAACGGATACAACCAATACAACAACACCTAAATCTATGAATGTTAATGCAGTGTCATGCAGATACTGCACGTTACCATGGCAACCCTTGGTTGGTCCAGATTGTCATGTTTTAGAATCTGTTGAGGAATCGTTACGAAACCCAAGTCAAGCTACGACTCTTATGCATTCTTGCGATTTTTTTGAAGAAGTGTTAGTACAAGACTTTCCTGCCGAAGTATTCTTACAACGTCCTGCAATAGTAATGGTATATTCATCTATTTGAAGTATATTTCATTTAACATAAATACTTTTTAAGGTAATATCATTTCTGACGAGATGCTATAAAGTTTGTTTATTTTTTCAGCTATTCCAGCACTTGTTATCAACGTGTCGGTCATCAAGGATAACGACAGCTGTTTTAGTTTGTTTAAATAAATTGACAAACCGTTTAAAAACACGAATACATGTTTTTAGTGACCCTAACACGCATAATTTGAAATTAAATGTAAGCTTTATATTCTACCTACTCTTACTTAAAATATATCTGAATTAAAACTTATTTAATGCCTTATTTTTTAAACGTTTTCCTATTTCCTGCGATGCTTTACGTCATAAATATTTTTTAGAAATTTTTTTCTTCATCGTTACCTTCGCCTGCTTCAGGTGATCATTCAAACATGTCCACAACAAATTGCCCATCTGAAGAAATTTCATTCTTAAAATCCAAACAAATGCCAATTCCGCAGTTTTGTTTAAGTACTATTAATTGTGTATTAAATTATTTATACAATAAGCCATCTAGTTTAACACATATCAACGACTGGCCAACAAGAAAAATTTGTCAAGTAAGCCTAATTTATTGAATTTTTAAATTGGCCCATTATTTATCTTCTTTGTGTTAATGGGTAATTTACTTCCATTTAAGAGTTTTAAAAACTGTACCATTTGATTTAAAGGTTGGTATCAATACATCCCTTCTACTTTTACCTCAACTTATAAGTATTTTAAAACTATGCTTTACATCCGAATTTTGGCAGCATAGTTCCTTTAATACATCAAACAAGGAAATATTGCAAATGCTTCAGGAATGTTTGATCAAATATGGGGATATATTGGAACATTTTAGGTATATAAAAGATATAATGAAATCATTAATAATGACGTGCACCCTTTATTTTTTCTGTTGTAGAATAGATTTAATTTCAAACCATAATCAAAGGAAACGGATAACATATTTGCATTTAATTTCTAATCTAATATTTTTAATTGATATTTTACCATGTGACGAAATTGAGAAAACTATTCCAAAATGTTTAAAAACTGCTTTATCTGCAATTATTTTAGATGCATCACTTTCTCGGCTTTTTCCTGAAATGCATCAATCCATTTTAGAAATAGTTAAGGTACGCTCAAAATTTCTATAATAAATGAAAATATTCAGTGCCAATTGTATCTTCGTATTTATTATTAAAGAAATTCGACGGAAAGTACGAAGTTGACTGCTGTAGCAAATATGAAGAAATTAAAGATATTTTTGACAGTATGACTAATGCTATTAAATTTTTGAATACTTGTAAAGAATTATCTTTGTACGAGTCGATAAACCTGGTTAAAGCGGGTCTTATAAGTTTGGAATTTCACAGAGATTTTTCGTTTATTCATAAATTTTTGGATATATGTACATCAAGGTTGTCTTTAAACTGCTACGAGGAAGACATATTCGAATCGATCGATTGTAAGTATAAGTATAAACTTAATTAAATTTTTTATCATATTTAAATCCTGCGTTTTAGATATTACCGAATCATTATTAGCGCATACTGATAAAGAAATTCAAGCAGAGTTATACAAGACATGTAAAAATATTATTGTCGACACAATTGGTACAAGATTTTCTTCGAATACTGAAGCTGGCTCCCAAATTTTGTTTTTATTAAGACCAATTGTATTAAAGGAAATAATTTTGCATGGACTATCATCCGAAAATGAATTGGTATATTCATATTAAGAAAGTCAATATCTTTTTATCTATATAATAATTCGTTTTTCCAGATTGTGGACTATTCAAATGATATTTTAATCCACATTTTGAAAAGTAAAATTTTGGTTTCTTCAATAATCTGGCAAAAAACTGTGGAAGTACTAATTCCTAATTTACATCTGTTACTGTGTTATACTTCGAATAAGACTAGTTTATCTAAGACATTAATAAGTATGCTGGATCCAGATAAAGCAAATAAATTACATATTCCAACAGAACAGGTAAATAACACTTCCAATTTATTAACAACAATTGCTTGGATTGAGTTTTTATATTGTGAACAGATAGATATTTTTTAAATTGTCACTACGGTATTAAATAATTATAGAAATAGCCAAATACCAAAACTCAAAGCATTTAATAGCTAGATGCGCATTTCGAAGGCTATACACCATCTTCAGTAGCACAAGATAAAAACTAAATAAAATACTTCTATCACTAGTCGTGATTTCTATACAATTATTATAGTATTAATTAATTATTTTATTTTATTATACAAGGATTAGTTATTACTTAATTTCAGGTCTTAAAAGGAAATTGCTGCCTTTTATTCTCAGATAATGCTTTAATTCGTGCTGAAGCTATTTCTAGGATATGCTGGGTATTATCGGTGGATCCAAGTAGCTCAAAGTTATTACCAAAATTAAGTAATTTACACGATAAATCACTTGGATTGATTTGCCAGATAACCAGACGACACGATTTAAATAAAACAAGAAATAATCAACATTTCTATGAAGTAAGTTGTTTAAAATTAACACTAAAAATAATACATTTACATGGGAAAAGGATATTACCACTACTAAGGGTTAATTCATTATAAATTTGAAAAATAAAATGCTAACTCGTTTTATCACAAATGTATTATTTGACTACAGTTTCGTTCTTACGAAACTTTCATTTTTATAGACTTGATAATTCATACGAAGAAAACTGTAGTCGTCAAAAATACATTTGTGATAGTAAAACGAAATAGCATTTAATTTTTCTAACTTATAATTAAAAGGTATATAGAATTAAATAAATGAAATGGTGAATCATGTAAGTTATGTAGCCCAATTGAATGTATATCAATTTCAAATTTATTTTATTTTTAAATTTCAGCCCAGTAGTTTACATCAGGTGATGGATTTATTAACCAGTGCAGCAACGGTGGAACCTGTAATACGACGATCTGCATTAATACAGGTATTATTATACTCTTAAAAAACTAGCTGCAAAATCATGAAAATAAAATTCAATTTTGGGAATTGCAATACAATTGTGAAAGTGAATTCACGAAATTAATTACGTTAGATAGTACTCAATCCTAAGAATTGGTTGGAAACAACACGCCAAGCCGATCTCGCCTTAGCGAATTCCTTTATCTCCCTATAGCTATTCATCCTAACGTCTTCCTACTTTACCTTATATATATACACACACACACACACACACACACACACACACACACACACTATTAATAGTATATCAATCACGATTCGTGACAGTTTTTTTTTTTTCTTGTGCTAATGAAGATGGTGGCATAGCCTTCGAAATGCGCATCTAGCTACTTAATGCTTTAAGTTACGGTAATTGGGTGATATTCTATACTATCATTTAATATCTGTTCTAAATTCGGCTCCTTTTCTTTCAAGTTAACTACTATCGTCGGCAAACCTCAACAAATAAATTTCCTCCCCCTGAATTTTCAAACCTACACTTCACTATACTATTACCTTGTTTATTGCGCCTTCTATTTATAGATTAAATAATAACGGCGACAGTGTACATCCATGCCTGACGCCCTTTCCTATTATTTCTTCCTCCATCCGCCCTCAATTCTAAAGCAGTTTGACGTTTATATAGATTGAACATAATTCTCCTATCCCTGTAATCTATCCCCGTTTTTTTAAGAGTCTAAACATGTCCCAATCTACATTATCGAATGCCTTTTCTAAATCTATGATAGCTATGTAAGTAGTTTTACCTGATTTCACTTTTTTTTCTATTAAGCTTCTTAACTCTAAAATAACCTCCCTCGTCCCTATGTTCTTCATAAAACCAAACTGATCTTCTCCTAGCCTTTCTTCTATTTTTTTTCTAATCTTATATAAATAATCTTTAACAATATCTTCGACGCATGCGATTGTAGACTAATGGTCCTATAGTTCTCATGCAAATTAGCTCCTATCTTCGTCGGCATTCCTGTAGTACTTCTCCCTCATCACATATTTTACAAGTTGCATCTTTTTCCTTGCGTGTTTAATTAATTCTGCTGGTATCATATCAACTCCTGCTGTTTTTTTATTGCTTAAATCATATAGCTCTATCAAACTCTGACCTAAGAATGCTAGGACATAACTCATCTTGATCTCTCTGTTTTATACTTTCTAGCTCCTCCACTTCCTGCCTAGCTCTATATAATTCTTCGAGATACTCCTTCCATCTTCTAGCTTGGTCTTTATTTTCTTTGAGCTCCTTACCTAGCATTTAACATATAACGTTATCCTTTGGCTTTACTTTAGAAAAAGAGAATTAATTTTCCTGTATCTGCCTAACGCCTTTTCATAACGTCCTCAATATCTTCACATTTTCTTTTTATTTATTCTTTCGCTAATTTACATTTCCTATTAATTAAGTTAATCTTCTCTGCCCTGCTTCCATATATATATATTTAACGTTCCTTCCTTCCTCCATCATGTTAACTATTTCCTTAGTTATCCATTCCTTTCTAACTGCCCTTTTCTTCATGTCTAATACTTCATTTGCTGTTGCAGTCAATCCATCCCTACTTTCCCTCCATTCGCTATCTACGTCGTCCCCAGATGTCCCATCAGCTACGGTTTCTACTTTCTCTTTATACATTTCCATTATATTGTAGGATAATACAGGATAACCGAAGTAAGGTAGATATAAAATGTGGGATAGCATAGGGTAGGAAGGCATTCGTAGATAAGGAGCAGATTTTAAGATTAAATATTGACTTGGGGATTAGAAAAAGATTACTGAAGGCA
Organism: Leptodirus hochenwartii; assembly: GCA_947310635.1. NCBI lineage: Eukaryota > Metazoa > Arthropoda > Insecta > Coleoptera > Leiodidae > Leptodirus > Leptodirus hochenwartii. Next base: position 12,264,135 of record OX371176.1, read on the forward strand.
TATGTGTGGAATCTAGCATTGTACGGGTGTGAGGCGTGGAATATAGGAAAATAAGAGAATTGTGGAATAGAAGCATTTGAAATGTGGTGCTACAGGTGGAGGATGAGGATTGGTTGGGAAGATAAAGTAACAAATGAAGCGGTAGTAGATTTAGTAGGGGAGAAGAAAAGTATTTGGAGAGTATTACAGCGTAGAAGAGATAGACTAGTGGGTCATATTCTTAGACATGGGAGTATTATGCAATTAGTTATAGAAGGTGGAGTATAGGGAAAGAAAGGGGTAGGTAGGTCTAGATTGGAGTATGTAGGTCAGATAGTGGAGGACGTTAGGATGAATAGCTATAGAGAGATGAAGGAATTAGCTCAGGATAGATCGACAGATGGCGTGCTGTTTCCAAGCAATCCTTAGGATTGAGGACTAGTTAACTAACTAATTAACTCTCATATTGAACCGTGTATAATAATTTATTAGTTTATAGTAATTCTATATTGGTAATATATTAATGATTTTATATATACATGTATATTATGAACAAGAATTTAAGATATAGTAATAATGGTGAGCTAAATATTCTAAAAAATTCATATTTTGAAGAATTAAAATTTAAATAGTGTAAAAAAACATAATTTTTTTTAATATTCAAAACAATTAGTATAGAATATCACCCAAATACATTTCGAAGGCTATGCCCCCATCTTCAGTAGCACAAGATAAAAACTAAATAAAATACCTCTGTCACGAATCGTGATTGATATACTATTAAATTAATAAGTCAATGTGACAGAAGCATTTCAAAAATGGCATATAATATGACTTATAAATCTTTTAAAACAATATAAATTAATAATTAACGAAACTGACAAGTTTAGGCTTGTTAAACCTAAAATAAAATAACTAAAAATAATAAAGAAAATAAAAATAAATTTAAAAATAGTTCTTATTAAATAAATTAAATAGACAAGATGAAATTGGGCCTGAATCTAAATTCATTAAATTTGATTTAAGCATGTATATAATTTCATAAGCATTTAACTCGGAATAATTTTTACTTAAATTAGTTCACTTAAATTACTTAAAAACACTTTTAAGTAATTTAAGTGAACTAATTTGAATAGAATGACCTGTTTCAAAAATATGCTCGGCTACAGCACTTTTATCTTTTCTATTTAATCTGAAATGAGCTAAATGCTCCTTAAATCTAGTTTCAATTGGTCTACGTGTTTGTCTTATATATACTTTAGGACAACTAGAACAAGATATTTCGTAAATACCTGATTTTTTATTGAAATCAATCAAATCTTTGGGATTTCCTAGAAAATTAGCAAGACTATTAGAACTATTATATGTTACTTTAAAATTTTATTTATTTAAAATACTATCTAATCCACGTGCAATTATAGGATCAAATGGTAATTTAACAAATTTTGGAGTTGAATTATTACTTTGTTCTAAACTACTAATATTTCTGATATCTCTTGTTCTTTTAAATTTTCTTAATATGTTATTTATAATTTTATAAGAATAGCCATTTTGTACTGCTATATTTCGGATATTATTTAATTCAATGTTATATTTATCATTAATTATTTAAAATTCAAAACAAGTTTAATTGAAATCAACCTAAATTTCATATTCTTAGATTAGTGTCATGACAGAAGATCCACTTCTGCAAGCAAGCTTCCAACAAAGAGGTGGGGTTGCTATAATGATTGCAGCTATGCGCAATGCTCTAACTGAAACAAACTATGCCGAATATCCCGACAGTGTGATTCCAATATTTGCAACACTGAAAAATGTATGCGTATATAGTGCCGTAGTAAGGGAAGAACTAACTTGTAATTTGGAAGTATTCAATTTTATAATCAGAGGTAAACTTAACAGATGAAAGAGAAACTTTGATGTAATTTTTGAAATATGAGTTACTATATTTACGAACTTTTTGTACTCTCAATTTTCTCCAATCTAGGTTTGGTTTTATTCTGTACTGATGAAAGAGCAAAGCAGGACGGAAGTACTTTATTATTCCTACTTCTATTTCATAACGTTTTGAAGGGAGGCTATAATAAACACGATGTCTCTATACCGCAATTAGTGTTCTATAAGTTAAATGCTCCTTTTACATGTAAAACTTATTCCACAAATAGTTTAGCTACGTTACCATCCCCTGCTGGTACGAAAACTTACTTTAATAATATATGTATAATATTGAGAAAGCTTTTCTTCAAAATGAAAAAGGCTTCAATCATTAAGTTTAATAACTTTATTTTTATTATTTTAGATACTTTATTAGCTGATAAATGGTGTTTATTTGCCTTGCGAATCCATTGGAATTCAGAACGGTGTGGCGGTTTTAAAGAAATAATAAATTGGGAGAAAATTTCTTATGATGACGTTTCGTTTAACACTATACTTAAATTATCAGAGTCTAATTTAGATAGTTTAAGATATGCAAGTTTAGAATTTTGTATTCAAGAAAATTTGAAAAAGATTTCGACCGGATCTTCACATGAAAATATAAAAAATGCTTTAAATTTATTAACAAAGTAAGATATGATTTCAATTATAATTTAATACATTTTGTCTTTTGAATCACTTACATTTTAATTATTTTAGTTGTATCAATTTGTACAACTTGGTTAAATATGATTATGCGCCACAAATGAATATAACAAAATTTCCTTGGAAGGAATGCTTTCTGAAATTTATTGAAACGAAACCGGGTAGTAATGACGATTCTCTTTTATTAACTCAAGTTATACATTTTTTGGCCTTGCTAACTTCGATTTATGAAAAATCCGGTAAGAGAACGTGGTTATATTCAAATTTAATGTGTGAAATGGTAATAATGCAATATATGTAGCAGAATTATTAGAGCAGAATTTAGAGCATGTATTAAATGCTATGATAAATGAATGACTAGGAATTATATCATGAAATTAAATAAAACCAAAGTGATGACGTGGGCAAGTATTTTGCGTGTATCTGTGTTAATAAAATAATATTTTTAGAAGATTCTAATTGGATTTCCACAATTTTAAAATCCAAAGTTCATACTTTTTGTGATGTACTAGATCCAGAGTTTTCCGACGGTTCGGAATTGAAAAAAAATAACCAAGCATTGCTTAAACTAATTGCAATATCTGCAAGTAATGAACAAAGTTTTTTATGCCTTTATAAAATAATAACTCTGGATAACAATAACGTTTCCGATTGGACTCATTTAGTTGTTCAAATTGTTGAATATTTAAAGTTTAATAATACACAACATTTTTACAACTTGGGTATGTAATTTGAAATCATATAATATATTTTTACTTAAATGTTTGATGTCCCTAAGTATTATTTATTTATTCTTTCAGCTTATTTAGATAGCTTATTATCTTGTCTGGTTCAACTAACAATGGTTTTGGGATGGAGTAACAAAGATGTACAAAATAATGCCATCCCAAATAAAATATTATTATCAAAGTTAATAAATGGTTTATGTGAACTATTTGAGTCCTTTCATAGTGGCAAAGGTTCATCAGCTTCTTCATCTTTAATGGGATTGAGCATTACTAGAAATGTGCTCATTATTTTGAACCATACACTGGTAGAACTCCATCAATATAATGTTCGTGTAAGTATTAATATCATATTTCTAAATAATTATATATTAGTATACCATCAATCTCAGCGATTGGTTGGAAACAGCACGCCACGACGATCTCTCCTGAGCTATCTCCTTCATTTTCCTTTAGCTATCCAACCAGCACGTCCTCCATTATCTGACACATGTAGTTAATGTAAATGGACCTATATCTGCCTTTCCTTCTACATTCCGTTCAATGACTAATCATATAATACCCCGTGTATAAGAATATGACCTACAAGTGATTAGCTGCATACCATATCGTAGCGCATCCCAACTGATCTATTTCCGCTCATTGAATTTCACGTCTACTCTTTTTTCACTTTATTTATATATATATATATTTTAAATGATCCTACAGTGTTAAATAATACTATAGAATATCACCCACATACCGTAACTTAAAGCATTAAGTAGCTAGATGTACATTTCGAAGGCTATGCCCCCATCTTCAGTAGCACAAGATAAAAACTAAATAAAATACCTCTGTCACGAATCGTGATTGATATACTATTAAATAAATAAGTCAACAAGCCAAAGTATTTCAAAAATGGCATATAATATGACCTATAAATCTTTTAAAACAATATTAAATTAATAATTAACGAAACTAACAATTAACAATAATAAACATTGGTTTGTCAAGCCTAAAATAACCAAAAATAAATAAATTAATTAATTAAATTAAAATTAATTTAAAAATAGTTTTATTAAATTAATTAAATATACAAGATGAAATTGGGCCTGAATCTAAATTCATTAAATTTGATTTAGATTTAAGCATGTATATACTTTCATAAGCATTTAACCCGGAATAATTCAAAACACTTTTAAGTAATTTAAGTGAATTAATTTGAATAGGATGACCTGATTGAGAAATATGATCGGCTACAGCACTTTTATCTTTTCTATTTAATCTGAAATGAGCTAAATGTTCCTTAAATCTAGTTTCAATTGGTCTACGTGTTTGTCTTATATATACTTTAGGACAACTAGAACAAGATATTTCGTAAATACCTGATTTTTTATTGAAATCAATCAAATCTTTTGGATTTCCTAGAAAATTAGCAAGACTATTAGAACTATTATATGTTACTTTAAAATTATATTTATTTAAAATACTACCTAAACCACGTGCAATTTCCTATAATTGTTCCTACAAATAGTAATTTAACAAATTTTGGAGCTGAATTATTACTTTATTCTAAACTACTAGTATTTCTGATATCTCTTGTTCTTTTATATAATATATAATACGGACTGCCGTATTATTGTCATTGTCGTCAACATAAATATGCTGCTTAATATTGAATTAAATAATATCCGAAATAAAGCAGTACAAAATGGATATTCTTATAAAATTATAAATAACATATTAAGAAAATTTAAAGTTACGATACGCGAACAAAAGAAACAGATGATATACTGCATACGGTGGCTCTTACTTTATCGCTTGCAACGGATAGGATGAGTGCATATGCACTTAACTCATACTGGCCATAAGCAACATTGTGATGTGTTGAGTGCTATCGCAACGCGAGCTTTATCTTTTAGGAAAAATAATGCCGAGATAAAATATCGCAATACAATTATATATCTACGGTGATGCGCTCAATGTTCAATATTAAAAGCGCAAAATATAAGAAGTTAGTTGAACTTTCTTGAAATAATTTTATATATTTTGTCTTGGTAAACTTTTCATTTTTATTTTTCATTTTAAAAAGATGAATTGTGTTGTGATAAAATTATAGATTTTATTAAAAACTTAATATAATTTATAATTAAAATATTATAGTATTCATTGGCCTCGCATTATGAACCAAGTGCCAATATGTTAAAATATGTTACAAATATGTTAAAATCAATATTTTGCTTTATCATTATCTAATTTTTGGCAACCATTGTAAAAATAACATGGGAAAAGCGTACGATACATTTACAATAAATATTACATAAATATCTCTTGACATCGCATTCATTATCTCTTGTAATTTGAACACACCATTTATGTTTCACAAACACACTTAGAACTACGGTAGACAACCTAGCGTAGCCAATGTGTATTGCACGCCTAGCGTGTAATGCACGTGTAATGTGCAATAGCAACCCGGGCTGAGGCCAACAATATCATCTGAGTCCGCAGTCAAATAAGTGTATTTGTTAATATTGTACATATGGCAACGCTGCATTCATTTTCCTATTCATCACTACGAGTCAGCACTGTATGGATGTTGTTTTCTAATGAGTAAGACAAGGATACCTACAAATTGCCTTCTACCCTTTAAGCTCGATTTGGCCGTTCTTTATATTTGATAATAGACTAATAATCCTGTAGTTCTTACATTAATTCCGATCTTACTTTCTAAGACATTGTCACTATTTTGCGTTGGAAATCATGTGTTACTTCTTATTATGTATTCTAGTAACCCATCAACTATAATCGAACCTGTATATTTTAAGAATTCTGCTGGTATCATATCTGCTGCTTTGTTATTCCATAAATCATACAATACTCGATCAAACTCTGACTTTAAAATGATACAATATCTTATCTTTGTTTACGTGTTATATATGCGTTAACTCCTCCTGCCTCTGAATAATTCGATAAATCATTCTTTCCATCTAGCTTTGTTCTTATTTTCTATAAGTTCTCTACCTTGCGTGGCAATACAAGGTCTCTTTGACCATACTTTAAAAATCATATTTAATTTATCTATATCTCACATTTACTATTTTATGTACCTCTTAATATCTTCACATTTTCTTTTTATACATTCCTCCTTTGCGAATTTACAGTTCTACAAAGTATGTTCCTTAGTTTCCTGTATCTTATCTGTCTAGCTTTTATCTATATGTTTTTAAATCTTTCCTTTATCCTTTAACATATTAACTACTTTATCTGTTATCTACACCCATCCACCTACCCTTTTCTCTGTGCCCAATACTTCTTTTGCTGCTGTAGTCAACCCAACTAATTTCCATCCATTCGCTATCTATTCCTCTTTAGGTGTCCCACCAGCAGCGCATTTTATTCTTTCCTGGAAAATTTCTCTTCATCTTCTAATTTGAGTCTAATGGTGGATATTCAAAAAACGTTCTCATATTCAAAATTTCTTTCCCTTGAAGTGAGCTCACCAAACTTTATCAACGTATCACTTTTTATACTTTTTATACTTTAAAAAGATGGATTCATTATATAGTTATGCCATCATATATAATGTAGAAAAAACAATTTCGTTTGTATACAAATAGTTTTTTATTATGATTCTGATGCACTACTATTGTTTGTTAATATTGAAATCGTATTCGAATTTTTGGAGGAAAGTTAGGAGGAAAGATCAAGTAGATACGTGGTCAGGAGAATACAGATTAATAACCACAGCATCAGATAATGGGCATACCGGTGTAGGTTTTATAATGAATAGAAAGTTGGGATGTAGAATAAAGAGTTATTGCCAAGTTAGTGATAGAATTATAACTATTAGATTAGACACGAAGCCAACGGACACAGTTATAGTGCAAGTATATATGCCAACTTCAAGTCACGATGATGAGGAGGTAGAATCCATTTATGAGGAGATTGAATCTAGGTTAGCAAACGTTAAAGGACAGGATAATCTAATTGTAACCGGAGATTGGAATGCCGTAGTAGGTAAGGGAAAGGAAGTTTCAATAGTAGGAGAATATGGAATAGGAACACGTAATGATAGAGGGGATAGATTGGTAGAGTTTTGTATTAGGAATAAGCTAGTGGTAGCAAACACGCTTTTTCAGAATCACAAGCGCAGGATATATACGTGGAAAATGCCAGGAGATATAGGGAGGTATCAGATAGATTACATACTGGTTAAAGAGAGGTTTAGGAACCAGATTAAGAATTGTAAGAGTTACCCTGGAGCAGATATTGATAGTGACCATAATTTAGTAGTCCTGGACTCAGAGGTCAAATTCAAGAAATTACAGAAGTCTAAACAGGTCAGAGTAGATGTCGATAGGTTAAAATTAGCTGATGTATGTGAAAAGTACAAGCAGAAAGTAGAAATCATGGCTAATGGAACATCTAGGAACGACATAGATTGCGAATGGAGGGAAATCAGAAATGGGTTAACTACAGCAGCAAATGAAGTATTAGGCACAAAGAAAAGGGCAGGTAGGAGGGAATGGATCACGGAAGAAATAGTTAAAATGATAGAAGCAAGAAGGAAAATTAAAATTGGAAACACAGAAGCAGGACAGAAAAAATATAAGGAACTAAGGAACTTAATTAATAGGAAATGCAAGCTAGCGAAAGAAGAGTGGATAAAAGGAAATTGTGAGGATATTGAGGAGGATATGAGAAGAGGTAAAGTAGATTTGGGCTACAGGAAAATTAAGTCACATTTTTCTAAAGTAAAACCAAAGGGTAACATTATATGTGATAAGCAGGGTAAGGAACTCACAGAAAATAAGGAAAAAGCTAGAAGATGGAAGGAGTATCTTGAAAATTTATATAAAGGTAGGCAGGACATGAAGGAGCTAGAAAATGTGGAACAGATAGATGAGGATGACTTAGGTCCTAGCATACTTAGGTCAGAGTTTCATAGAGCATTAAATGATTTACGGAATAACAAAGCAGCGGGGATTGATATGATACCAGCCGAATTAATAAAACACGCAGGGGAAAAAATGCAGGAGCGATTATACAGGTTAGTTTGTAAAATATATGAGAAGGGAGAAGTACCACAGGATTTTCAGCGTAGTAGAATAGTAACAATGCCGAAGAAAATAGGAGCTAATTTGTGTGAGAACTATAGGACCATTAGCCTACTATCACATGCATCGAAGATATTGTTAAAGATTATTTATAGGAGATTAGAAAATAAAGTAGAGGAAAGGTTAGGAGAAGATCAGTTTGGTTTTAGGAAAAACAGAGGGACGAGAGAGGCGATTCTAGCACTAAGAACGGTAGTAGAAAAAAGAAAGAGGGTAGGAAAGGTAACTTGCATAGCTTTTGTAGACTTAGAAAAGGCATTTGACAATGTAGATTGGGACATAATGTTTAGAATTTTAAAAGAAACGGGTATAGATTATAAGGATAGGAGAATAATTTTTAATTTATATAAACACCAAACTGCCTTAGTTAGAATTGAGGGGGAAGAAGAGGTAGCAAAAATAGGGAAGGGAGTTCGGCAGGGATGTACACTTTCACCGTTATTATTTAATCTATATATAGAAGATGCAATAAACAAAGTAAAAGAAGAGTATAGTGTAGGTGTGAATGTACAGGGAGAGAAAATATATATGTTGAGATTCGCCGACGATATAGCTATATTGGAAGAAAGCGAAAAGAATTTAGAAAGGGTATTGAATGGTATGCAGGCAGTATTGACTAGGGATTTTAACATGAAAATAAATATAGGTAAAACTAAAGTGATGAGGTGTGACAAAAAGGAATGCAGTAGAAAAATGAGGATCACAATAGGAGATAATAGAATCGAAGAAGTGTCAGATTTTTGTTATTTAGGCAGTAGAATCACAAAAGATAATCGAAGCAAGGTAGATATAAAGTGTAGGATAGCACAGGGTAGGAAGGCATTCGTAGAAAAAGAACAGATTTTAAGATCAAATATTGACTTGGGTATTAGAAAAAGATTACTGAAGGTATATGTTTGGAGTGTAGCACTGTACGGGTGTGAGGCGTGGACTATAGGAAAGGAAGAGAAGCGTAGATTAGAAGCACTTGAAATGTGGTGTTATAGGAGGATGATGAGGATTGGTTGGGAAGATAAAGTAACAAATGAAGCTGTACTAGAGTTAGTAGGGGAGAAGAGAAGTATTTGGAGAGTGTTACAGCGTAGGAGAGACAGATTAGTAGGGCATATTCTTAGGCATGGGGGGATTATGCAATTGATCATAGAAGGTAGAGTGGAGGGAAAGAGAGGGGTAGGTAGGCCTAGATTGGAGTATGTGAGTCAGATAGTTGAAGACGTTGAGATGAATAGCTATAGGGAGATGAAGGGATTAGCTCAGGATAGATCGGCATGGCGTGCTGTTTCCAACCAATCTTTAGGATTGCGGACTCTTTAACTATTCGAATTTTTACTCTCGTATTACTTACAGTGCTGGTACTATATTTAGAATGGTATTCATATTTATATTTTGATTTTGTAGGATTGGGAAGATTTATTCCTTAATACCTATTTAAACGAGGAAAATATCCTAACTGATTTTTCAGCATTATTATCAAACAGAGATGTTATCTTACGAGCTGGAGTTATACAGTTATTTACTGGTTTTTCATCATCGCTAAAATTGGCGATAAAATTTGTGCAAAGTAAGTTTGAATACATACATATTCAGAATATAACATATTTTTAAATATAACTTTATATATATATATATTTTTTTTTTTACAGATTTTCGTTATAATCATGTAGGAGTCTGGGATACTTTTTTATCAATTATTTTAGATCACGAAGAAGCTAGTATTGTGAAAGAAAATGCTGCGGCCTTATTATCAAACATTCTATACCATTCCGTTCAAAATCATGATGATTTAGAAATCGTTACAAAATTGTTACCAGTGTACACAAATAGTTCAAATGCTGTACAATCTCTAATTCGTATTCTGGAAAAACATAATGTTTACAAGCAAATTGAAATTATTCTAAATTGTCTTTATATAAAGACAGACTTCTACTGCGACTGCACAACTTTCGAGTCAATTACATTGAAGACAAATTTATCTACTCTTCCCCCTTCTTTATCTAGTAAAAAGGAAGAATGTATTTTCGCATATACAAAAAATATTCCATTAACAATGCATTCTATATCATCGAATGGGTCGTCTTCAACAGCTGATAATCAACCAATACCAACAACTCCAGGATTGATTAAAAATCTAGCCCAATTCGTTAATCAACTGCTTTTACTATCTGCAATAGAAATGGGTGACATCCTGCAAGAAAACGATATAATTAGGATATTCTTTCGTTGCATAGTTGTTCCTACAAAGGAAATACGTAATAGGAAAGATTTAACAAATTACTGTGAAATTATTTTTATGAATAAAGCAATAATAAATACATTATCAACGGCTGTAAATGCATCCTCAGTTTGTAGACAAACTGTACTTCATGCAAGGGATTGCTTACATATATTAATTTCACTTTTAAATTCAAATTTATTTTGTAAGTATATATTTTTTCATTTAAATGTATGAACTATTAAACAGGGTAGTCCACGTAAGAGGCCTCGGAATTTCGTGTATAAACTAATAAAGATATAAGTCTACAAATTTGTTTTCGCGAATAAAATTTAAATCACTATACAGTCAAAAAATATGTTGAACTATTCAGACTGTTCCATTTCGGTTAACTGAGTATAGTAAACATTTCCGAAAGTATAATTTTCTACAGAATTTACCTTAGCTCGTATCACTATATTTTAATTATTATGTTTATATCCAAATTATATTATAATACGCAAAAAATGCTTTACAATGATATCCCGTTTTCAGTTTTTGATAGTTTAGAAATGAATTATTAAAAAAAAAAAATGGGTATAAGGTTTTATAATAAAAGGAAGTATAGGCATAAATGAATGTTGATAGCTATTACTGCGAAACAATTTAATTTTAGACAGTTAGTTCTGGAGCTGGAAACTGAAAAAAATGTACTGCAATTTCTAAGATCTAGAAGCCGAAAGTAAGGCAGTAGTAAATCGAAAATCTAATTTGTATAATATTATATAACTTAGAAAAATATGTTTTGTTGTATTTAAAAATAAAAAGTTGATGTTTGCATCGCGAAAATAGAAGAAAAATATGTTTTGATGCATTTAAAAATAAAAAGTGGACGTTTGCATCGCGAAAATGGAATAATGTTGTTAAAAGGTTTAGAATACTTTAAAAATATACAGATTTAGACATTATTTATGAACCCTAACTTTAAGATATTTATTTTAATTTTAGGTAGACTACCCTGTATGATACTTCCATGATTTAAATAATTAATTATTTCAATATAACATATATTATATTATTTTTAAATAATAAATGTATATATTCTTCAATTTTCAGGTACTGAATTTGAACTTTTGCACTTACGCGACGAACTGTGGCAAGAAATTTATAATTTATTGACAAATATATTGCAAACGAATAGTGCTGGTAATATTAATTCAACTAAATGTATTGAATCTGTTAAAGTTATATCCATTATTCAAGAATGCGGTTTCGATATCTTTGTCGAAACTCTTTGCGACTCGATAGGTAGACATAGTTCACTAAGTAAGAGATAATGTATATGTACATGAAACTGATGATGTATACTTTTGGTTTTTTTTGTAGCTCTGCAACATTCTGCATTAACCGTACTAATCTCTTTGCTTCGAGTAGCTACAATTTCAGAAGTTCCAAATAATATAATGCAAAATTTATTTGATACCACATTATCACCTAGATTTGATTTTATATTACCATATGAAAAACAGTTCGAAAATGAATCACCTAATATTATCAAAACCACCAACAATCCTGATAAAAAAGCAATGCAATTGACTTTGTTGGAAAATATATATTTTGGAAACATGGGAACAAAATTACGTACACTTAGAACAATCAATGAATCAATATGTTCAAATAAGCAAAAAAATGAAGTTGATAGTGTTAAATTTTTAAAATGTGGAGGAGAGTTGTGTAAAATTTTAATCAAATTACATGAACTACACAAAATTCGAAACATAAACAATTCAAAACTTAAATATATTTTATTAAGTGGCTTAACAGGTATTCTGTTTATTTCCTTGGAAGCTAAGCAATACGCTTTTCAAAATAACTTTATGATAATTGCAATTCAACAACTAAAGGATATTTACATAAAACTCAGTTTGGAAAACATTACTTCATTGAGAAAAATTGCTGACAAAAGACGTTTACATCCAATTCTTAGAGAAATGGATGCAATTATTGGCTTGCTAACAAATTTTATGATCGGAAGTGTAGATATAAAAAAGCAGGCCAGTAATCTTGGATTAGCTGATTTGGTACATAAGCTGTGGACTTGGTGTTGCACACAAAATGGATTAATTATTAATGTACTGAGGATGCTATGTACGTTCTCTACAAATTGTTTGGAAGGTAAGAAAGCTCTATATTATACACTTCAATTTTAGACATTTTTTACAATTCTGACTATTTTTATCTCTATCTGTAATCTGAAAATGATGCTTCAATTTCACTAAAATAAGTCAGTATATCTTTGTATATTTTTCACTCCGGTGTTAAATAATTATATGGAATATTATCCAAATATCGTTATATAAAGCATTTAATAACGAGATGTGCATTTCGAATGCTTTTTTGATTTTTTTTTAAGATGGTAGCATAGTGTTCAAAATGCGCATGTAGCTATTAAATGCTTTGTGTTACGGTTGTGCTTGATTTTTCTACAAGTACATTTGTATTAAATTAGATTAGAAAAATGAAAAGTGTTTATTTAATTGAAGACACATAAATATGATTAAGTAAAGATCAAGTAGATATGTGGTCAGGAGAATATAGATTAATAACCACAGCATCAGATAATGGGCATACCGGTGTAGGTTTTATAATGAATAGAAAGTTGGGATGTAGAGTAAAGAGTTATTGCCAAGTTAGTGATAGAATTATAACTATTAGATTAGACACGAAGCCAACGGACACAGTTATAGTGCAAGTATATATGCCAACTTCAAGTCACGATGATGAGGAGGTAGAATCCATTTATGAGGAGATTGAATCTAGGTTAGCAAACGTTAAAGGACAGGATAATCTAATTGTAATCGGAGATTGGAATGCCGTAGTAGGTAAGGGAAAGGAAGTTTCAATAGTAGGAGAATATGGAATAGGAACACGTAATGATAGAGGGGATAGATTGGTAGAGTTTTGTATTAGGAATAAGCTAGTGGTAGCAAACACGCTTTTTCAGAATCACAAGCGCAGGATATATACGTGGAAAATGCCAGGAGATATAGGGAGGTATCAGATAGATTACATACTGGTTAAAGAGAGGTTTAGGAACCAGATTAAGAATTGTAAGAGTTACCCTGGAGCAGATATTGATAGTGACCATAATTTAGTAGTCCTGGACTCAGAGGTCAAATTCAAGAAATTACAGAAGTCTAAACAGGTCAGAGTAGATGTCGATAGGTTAAAATTAGCTGATGTATGTGAAAAGTACAAGCAGAAAGTAGAAATCATGGCTAATAGAACATCAAGGAGCGACATAGATTGCGAATGGAGGGAAATCAGAAATGGGTTAACTACAGCAGCAAATGAAGTATTAGGCACAAAGAAAAGGGCAGGTAGGAGGGAATGGATCACGGAAGAAATAGTTGAAATGATAGAAGCAAGAAGGAAAATTAAAATTGAAAACACAGAAGCAGGACAGAAAAAATATAAGGAACTAAGGAACTTAATTAATAGTAAATGCAAGCTAGCGAAAGAAGAGTGGATAAAAGGAAACTGTGAGGATATTGAGGAGGATATGAGAAGAGGTAAAGTAGATTTGGGCTACAGGAAAATTAAGTCACATTTTTCTAAAGTAAAACCAAAGGGTAACATTATATGTGATAAGCAGGGTAAGGAACTCACAGAAAATAAGGAAAAAGCTAGAAGATGGAAGGAGTATCTTGAAGATTTATATAAAGGTAGGCAAGACATGGAGGAGCTAGAAAGTGTGGAACAGATAGATGAGGATGACTTAGGTCCTAGCATACTTAGGTCAGAGTTTCATAGAGCATTAAATGATTTACGGAATAACAAAGCAGCGGGGATTGATATGATACCAGCCGAATTAATAAAACACGCAGGGGAAAAAATGCAGGAGCGATTATACAGGTTAGTTTGTAAAATATATGAGAAGGGAGAAATACCACAGGATTTTCAGCGTAGTAGAATAGTAACAATGCCGAAGAAAATAGGAGCTAATCTGTGTGAGAACTATAGGACCATTAGTCTACTATCACATGCATCGAAGATATTGCTAAAGATTATTTATAGGAGATTAGAAAATAAAGTAGAGGAAAGGCTAGGAGAAGATCAGTTTGGTTTTAGGAAAAACAGAGGGACGAGGGAGGCGATTTTAGCACCAAGAACAGTAGTAGAAAAAAGAATGAGGGTAGGAAAGGTAACTTTGTAGATTTAGAAAAGGCATTTGATAATGTAGATTGGGACATAATGTTTAGAATTTTAAAAGAAACGGGTATAGATTATAAGGATAGGAGAATAATTTTTAATTTATATAAACACCAAACTGCCTTAGTTAGAATTGAGGGGGAAGAAGAGGTAGCAAAAATAGGGAAGGGAGTTCGGCAGGGATGTACACCTTCACCGTTATTATTTAATCTATATATAGAAGATGCAATAAACAAAGTAAAAGAAGAGTATAGTGTAGGTGTGAATGTACAGGGAGAGAAAATATATATGTTGAGATTCGCCGACGATATAGCTATATTGGAAGAAAGCGAAAAGAATTTAGAAAGGGTATTGAATGGTATGCAGGCAGTATTGACTAGGGATTTTAACATGAAAATAAATATAGGTAAAACTAAAGTGATGAGGTGTGACAAAAAGGAATGCAGTAGAAAAATGAGGATCACAATAGGAGATAATAGAATCGAAGAAGTGTCAGATTTTTGTTATTTAGGCAGTAGAATCACAAAAGATAATCGAAGCAAGGTAGATATAAAGTGTAGGATAGCACAGGGTAGGAAGGCATTCGTAGAAAAGGAACAGATTTTAAGATCAAATATTGACTTGGGTATTAGAAAAAGATTACTGAAGGTATATGTTTGGAGTGTAGCACTGTACGGGTGTGAGGCGTGGACTATAGGAAAGGAAGAGAAGCGTAGATTACAAGAGACAGATTAGTAGGGCATATTCTTAGGCATGGGGGGATTATGCAATTGATCATAGAAGGTAGAGTGGAGGGAAAGAGAGGGGTAGGTAGGCCTAGATTGGAGTATGTGAGTCAGATAGTTGAAGACGTTGAGATGAATAGCTATAGGGAGATGAAGGGATTAGCTCAGGATAGATCGCCATGGCGTGCTGTTTCCAACCAATCTTTAGGATTGCGGACTCTTTAACTAACTAAATATGATTTACACACATAGTTAACTAATATTTCTTGACAATATTTACTTTATTTGATGTTCCAACCTTTTTTAAAAAATATGGTATTTTCTAAAAATCCGTGTATTTTAATATTTTATATTTTTGAACATTTAGAAATTCGTGAAATTTTTTGATATTTTTTTTTCGGAAATTTGAAATTTTTTGAAAAATTTCCTATTCATTTTCGATTTCGGTTATACTTTGATATATCTATACATATAAATACCACGAACCGAAATTATTATTACATTATTTATACACTTATTTGAATTATTTTGAACTTCATAATTTAAAATGTGTAAAATCTTTTCGCATTTCATTTTATTAACATTAATATGAATTTTTTAATATATCAGCTTGTCAATCATTCACATCGACAAGTGCTATAGCAGGATATGGTCCACGAAAACAACCGAACTTTTCTTGCTTATTAAACGTAATTGTAAGTCAGATTGGGAAAGAAATGGATTTGATTAGCCGGACACATGATTTTGCAGTATTGCATTTATGTTTCCACTTATTGCAAAATAGTTGCAAAGTATCGGAATGTCGAACTGTCATTGCCAAGGTAATATTTAAGGAACATTTAAAATTTAGAAAACTTTGTAGGTTTTAGAAATTTTGTAAAAAATTAACTGAATATTTTTATATTGCGTATATTTTACACAATATATTTTTTATTTACAAATTATTATATAATTTACACAAATTTTGTAGACCGATATGTACTACTAAGCCGTCTTATTATATAAATTATGAAAACGGTTCTTATTATGGGAAAATTGCTTACTTGCGTATTCGAAAATATGCAAAAACTAAATTTTATTTATTTTACTTTTGAGATGGGTTATTTCGCTATATATGGGGGTTGAAAATAAGGTTGTGTTATTATAGTTAAGTACAATATTAAAATAAAATGTAAATCTTTGGTGTTAAAACTTCCAAAATCTCTAATTTTTCGCGCAATAATTAATTAAAAAAAAAAACCCAAAGTAGAATTTTAATATATTGTTCTAAAACAAACTTTTTTGCGGCTGGCATATGAAATCATCAGACTTGGCCACTTTAAACCTGCTAATTGTTGTAATACTCTGGTTGAATATAAAAAATGTATACGGTTTAAGTTTTGTACTCTTCTAATATATATATATTGTTGGTAATTCCAGAGTAATCTTTTACAATTCATCAGCCGTCTACACCCAGCAATAACGAAGCGCCAAAAATCTTATCAAAACATTGAGTTTATCTGGTTGAATTTTTTATTAATTTTTACTGAATATGCAGAAGGTCAGTCTTGTGTCACCAAAATACCTGATGTCTTTGATCTACTCTTAACAATGACCAATTCTCCTAAGGCCGAAAATAAATTAACTGCTATGATGATTTTAAGAAATTTAGTCTTCTATTCTCCAAATCGTCCTAGATTGTTAAATTACGGTAATTATATACTAAATCACAGAGCTGTGTTACATTCTTAAATTTCACCAATCATTACATTTGTCAATATATATTAATGTACTTAATATTATAACTTATGTTTTTTGATATATCATTTTTATAGATGATTTTATGAATATCCTCGGTTTAAAATTAACTACTGGTTCCCTAGAAGAACAGATCATTGTTGTGACAATTATATGGAGCTTGGCAGCCAATAATCAAAAAGCTAAATTAATTTTTAAACTAGCACAACTAGATATAAAATTACACGAAGCAATTAAAGTATTGCAAATATCTGAAGATATCCTTGTTTCATCAGAACAATTGATGCAAATGTATAACGTATTGACTTTACTCCGAGCGAGCGAAAAATAAACAAAAATTGAAATACTTTTAGCCTAAATCATGTTCTATTTTTAAGTGTATAAAGGAATAGACAATAATATAATAGCTGTTATACCATTTTACGATTATTATTATGATATATTGTATAATTGTATATTTCTTTAATTATATTTTCATAATAGTATAGAATATGACCCAAATACCGTAACTTACAACAATAAGTAGCTAGATGTACATTTCGAAGGCTATGCCCCAATCATCAGTACCACAAGATAAAAACTAAATAAAATACCTGTCACGAATCGTGATTGATATACTATTAAATAAATAAGTCAACATGACACAAGTATTTCAAAAATAGCATATAATATAACCTATAAATCTTTTAAAACAATATAAATTAATAATTAACGGAACTAACAAGTAACAATAAACTTTGGTTTGTCAAATCTAAAATAACCAAAAATAAATAAAATTAAAATAAATTTAAAAATATTTCTTATTAAATAAATGAAATAGACAACATGAAATTGGGCCTGAATCTAAATTCATTAAATTTGATTTAGATTTATGTATGTATATACTTTCATAAGCATTTAACTCGGAATAATTCAAAACACTTTTAAGTAATTTAAGTGAACTAATTTGATTAGGATGACCTGTCTCAAAAATATGCTCGGCCACAGCACTTTTATCTTTTCTATTTAATCTGAAATGAGATAAAGCTCCTTAAATCTAGTCTCCTTAATATCTAGTCTCCTATATATATGTCCTAAAGTATATATAGGACAAACACGTAGACCAATTGAAACTAGATTTAAGGAGCATTTAGCTCATTTCAGAGTAAATAGAAAAGATAAAAGTGCTGTAGCCGAGCATATTTTAGAAACAGGTCATCCTATTCAAATTAGTTCTCTTAAATTACTTAAAAGTGTTTTGAATTATTCCGAGTTAAATGCTTATGAAAGTATATACATGCATAAATCTAAATCAAATTTAATGAATTTAGATTCAGGCCTAATTTCATCTTGTCTATTTAATTTATTTAATAAGAACTATTTTTAAATTTATTTTTATTTTCTTTATTATTTTTAGTTATTTTATTTTAGGTTTGACAAACCTAAACTTATCAGTTTCGTTAATTATTAATTTATATTATTTTAAAAGATTTATAGGTCATATGTCATTTTTTAAATACTTGTGTCATGTTGACTTTTTTATTTAATAGTATTAGTTAGAGAGTCCGCAATCCTAAAGATTGGTTGGAAACAGCACGCCATGCCGATCTATCCTGAGCTAATCCCTTCATCTCCCTATAGCTATTCATCTCAACGTCTTCAACTATCTGACTCACATACTCCAATCTAGGCCTACCTACCCCTCTCTTTCCCTCCACTCTACCTTCTATGATCAATTGCATAATCCCCCCATGTCTAAGAATATGCCCTACTAATCTGTCTCTCCTACGTTGTAACACTCTCCAAATACTTCTCTTCTCCCCTACTAACTCTAGTACAGCTTCATTTGTTACTTTATCTTCCCAACCAATCCTCATCATCCTCCTATAACACCACATTTCAAGTGCTTCTAATCTACGCTTCTCTTCCTTTCCTATAGTCCACGCCTCACACCCGTACAGTGCTACACTCCAAACATATACCTTCAGTAATCTTTTTCTAATACCCAAGTCAATATTTGATCTTAAAATCTGTTCCTTTTCTACGAATGCCTTCCTACCCTGTGCTATCCTACACTTTATATCTACCTTGCTTCGATTATCTTTTGTGATTCTACTGCCTAAATAACAAAAATCTGACACTTCTTCGATTCTATTATCTCCTATTGTGATCCTCATTTTTCTACTGCATTCCTTTTTGTCACACCTCATCACTTTAGTTTTACCTATATTTATTTTCATGTTAAAATCCCTAGTCAATACTGCCTGCATACCATTCAATACCCTTTCTAATTTCTTTTCGCTTTCTTCCAATATAGCTATATCGTCGGCGAATCTCAGCATATATATTTTCTCTCCCTGTACATTCACACCTACACTATACTCTTCTTTTACTTTGTTTATTGCATCTTCTATATATAGATTAAATAATAACGGTGAGAGTGTACATCCCTGCCGAACTCCCTTCCCTATTTTTGCTACCTCTTCTTCCCCCTCAATTCTAACTAAGGCAGTTTGGTGTTTATATAAAATAAAAATTATTCTCCTATCCTTATAATCTATACCCGTTTCTTTTAAAATTCTAAACATTATGTCCCAATCTACATTGTCAAATGCCTTTTCTAAGTCTACAAAAGCTATGCAAGTTACCTTTCCTACCCTATTTCTTTTTTCTACTACCGTTCTTAGTGCTAGAATCGCCTCCCTCGTCCCTCTGTTTTTCCTAAAACCAAACTGATCTTCTCCTAGCCTTTCCTCTACTTTATTTTCTAATCTCCTATAAATAATCTTTAACAATATCTTCGATGCATGTGATAGTATGCATCGAAGATATTGTTAAAGATTATTTATATATAATATAATATATAATAGTATATCAATCACGATTCGTGACAGAGGTATTTTATTTAGTTTTTATCTCGTGCTACTGAAGATGGGGGCATAGCCTTCGAAATGTACATCTAGCTAGTTAATGCTTTAAGTTACAGTATTTGGGTGATATTCTATACAATTATTTAACACCGTAGTGATGATTAAAAAATAAAAATAAATGTTTTCATATTTTGTTTTCTTTAAAACTTATGATCCAATATACCGAGTGTACAGTAATAGGTACACAAAGCTTACATTAATTTTAAGCAATTTAAATACAAAAACTATATTGGCTTCCCTAATTTGTTTTCAACATAGCATTAAATGAGTAAGTTTTTTTATTAAAAATCCTTGGCTCACTGATTTAGCTTCAGTAGTAAAAAAAAAAAAATGGTGCAAAAATTTAATTCTGCTGTGAACGCAAACTTTGAGGATAGCGTAGGTCAAGATATCGGTTTGAGTAAATTCACTAGTCTATCCTAATTGATTTTCAACTCAGATTTGCGCAAGTTGCCTCACAGATTTTCTTATGAAGTATATATTTTTTAAATTCAAATGTTCATACTTTTACGAGATGTTTGTTTCACACCAATAGTTCGTGTGAAGTTTAGTGCTGTCAAAATTTCAATATATTTTTCTTAATCAGCCAGATTAAAAATTATTTGCTTAAACGAGCTGGAATCGAAAGATCGAGCTAGGGTCTAATTCAGTTTCGTAGCAGTCTGCATGGCTTTGGCTTGCACTTGCGTAGAATAGAAACCATTATGTGCAAAAATTTATGAAATGAGTTTAACACGTGTCTTACTCTACTGCAATGGCGTATCCAGAATTTGTGTATGGGGTTATAACTAGTGCCAATGAAAATGTATATAGAGTAGTGCTGGGAATATTTGCCAATCAAACCGAAAACCGGTGCGAGCGATTTTTCACCGGTTCACCGACTAACCGTTTTTACCAATTTTCGGTGAAAATCGGTTTTCGGTTTGCACTGGTACGCACCGATTAGATACGCACGTCAGTGACGTTACTTCTGTGCAGTACACTGACTGTGTAAAATAGATGATGAGCTTGGAGCATACACTGAGTCTAGTATTACAAAGTGCTTGCACAAGTCACTGGACAATATGTAAAATTCCGAAATTTTATATCGAAAATTTTAAAAAATTCTTCAGAAACGCGTAATTGTTTATAAATTTATAATTAACGTAAATCAATATAACAATTCATAACAATTTCGGCGGATGATGGATGCAACATAATTTCAACTGTACTTTAGTTTACAAAGTTCTTCAAATACATTCAATTATAATATCCATGCAGTTTCCAACTAATCTTAATAGTTGAGGACAAATATATATAATCAGTGATTGCATATAGAAGACATGACTAAAAAAAATTGCAATATCAATATTGTTACAAAATAATTTCTCCTTATATATCTTTATATTCGCACTTTTATATTGGGAATTGAGCAAAATTTATTAATGTGTGTTATATATTTTTCTCCTATTTATTTTTTTAATATTTTTCCTACCAATGTACTTATTGAATTACTTGTATACAATGCTATTACGCTTAGGAGTCTCCTAAAGTGTAAAAATTCCGCATCTTTTCTCAGCACTACAGTTTAGAAAATATAGAAACGTCTTCAAATATAATAAATGTAAAATTACATGTGTGCCTTAATTTGTATTTTCCTCTTCACATTTCATTTACACACCAGTGAACCAGTGTACCCACTCGGTGCGGCGCATTTTAGGTGGACAATACAATTTTTGTTAACCACTCTTAAATAGTTGATACGCCACTGAATCCCATAGATAATGAATTTTTATATCAAGATGCAGATTAATGCACAAAGCGCAGTGCAATATAATCATTACTCGACATATCAATACTGTACAATTGTGGAATCATATCTTATCCACGTGTTTATTTTGTAACTGCGATTTCGTCTGCAAGGGATAATTAAATTGTATTTTTAATCAAATTCTACATGCTTAGAGAATAGTTGAATGTAAACTTTATAAAATTATTCTGTATATGCATTATCATTTTGCTGTGGTCAGCTCTTTTTTTTATATATATTTTATTTTGATACCAACACCAAGAGACTTAGACTGGATATTGTAGGGATTAGTGAAGTTAGGAGGAAAGATCAAGTAGATACGTGGTCAGGAGAATACAGATTAATAACCACAGCATCAGATAATGGGCATACCGGTGTAGGTTTTATAATGAATAGAAAGTTGGGATGTAGAATAAAGAGTTATTGCCAAGTTAGTGATAGAATTATAACTATTAGATTAGACACGAAGCCAACGGACACAGTTATAGTGCAAGTATATATGCCAACTTCAAGTCACGATGATGAGGAGGTAGAATCCATTTATGAGGAGATTGAATCTAGGTTAGCAAACGTTAAAGGACAGGATAATCTAATTGTAATCGGAGATTGGAATGCCGTAGTAGGTAAGGGAAAGGAAGTTTCAATAGTAGGAGAATATGGAATAGGAACACGTAATGATAGAGGGGATAGATTGGTAGAGTTTTGTATTAGGAATAAGCTAGTGGTAGCAAACACGCTTTTTCAGAATCACAAGCGCAGGATATATACGTGGAAAATGCCAGGAGATATAGGGAGGTATGAGATAGATTACATACTGGTTAAAGAGAGGTTTAGGAACCAGATTAAGAATTGTAAGAGTTACCCTGGAGCAGATATTGATAGTGACCATAATTTAGTAGTCCTGGACTCAGAGGTCAAATTCAAGAAATTACAGAAGTCTAAACAGGTCAGAGTAGATGTCGATAGGTTAAAATTAGCTGATGTATATGAAAAGTACAAGCAGAAAGTAGAAATCATGGCTAATGGAACATCTAGGAACAACATAGATTGCGAATGGAGGGAAATCAGAAATGGGTTAACTACAGCAGCAAATGAAGTATTAGGCACAAAGAAAAGGGCAGGTAGGAGGGAATGGATCACGGAAGAAATAGTTAAAATGATAGAAGCAAGAAGGAAAATTAAAATTGGAAACACAGAAGCAGGACAGAAAAAATATAAGGAACTAAGGAACTTAATTAATAGGAAATGCAAGCTAGCGAAAGAAGAGTGGATAAAAGGAAATTGTGAGGATATTGAGGAGGATATGAGAAGAGGTAAAGTAGATTTGGGCTACAGGAAAATTAAGTCACATTTTTCTAAAGTAAAACCAAAGGGTAACATTATATGTGATAAGCAGGGTAAGGAACTCACAGAAAATAAGGAAAAAGCTAGAAGATGGAAGGAGTATCTTGAAGATTTATATAAAGGTAGGCAGGACATGGAGGAGCTAGAAAATGTGGAACAGATAGATGAAGATGACTTAGGTCCTAGCATACTTAGGTCAGAGTTTCATAGAGCATTAAATGATTTACGGAATAACAAAGCAGCGGGGATTGATATGATACCAGCCGAATTAATAAAACACGCAGGGGAAAAAATGCAGGAGCGATTATACAGGTTAGTTTGTAAAATATATGAGAAGGGAGAAGTACCACAGGATTTTCAGCGTAGTAGAATAGTAACAATGCCGAAGAAAATAGGAGCTAATTTGTGTGAGAACTATAGGACCATTAGCCTACTATCACATGCATCGAAGATATTGTTAAAGATTATTTATAGGAGATTAGAAAATAAAGTAGAGGAAAGGCTAGGAGAAGATCAGTTTGGTTTTAGGAAAAACAGAGGGACGAGGGAGGCGATTCTAGCACTAAGAACGGTAGTAGAAAAAAGAAATAGGGTAGGAAAGGTAACTTGCATAGCTTTTGTAGACTTAGAAAAGGCATTTGACAATGTAGATTGGGACATAATGTTTAGAATTTTAAAAGAAACGGGTATAGATTATAAGGATAGGAGAATAATTTTTAATTTATATAAACACCAAACTGCCTTAGTTAGAATTGAGGGGGAAGAAGAGGTAGCAAAAATAGGGAAGGGAGTTCGGCAGGGATGTACACTCTCACCGTTATTATTTAATCTATATATAGAAGATGCAATAAACAAAGTAAAAGAAGAGTATAGTGTAGGTGTGAATGTACAGGGAGAGAAAATATATATGTTGAGATTCGCCGACGATATAGCTATATTGGAAGAAAGCGAAAAGAATTTAGAAAGGGTATTGAATGGTATGCAGGCAGTATTGACTAGGGATTTTAACATGAAAATAAATATAGGTAAAACTAAAGTGATGAGGTGTGACAAAAAGGAATGCAGTAGAAAAATGAGGATCACAATAGGAGATAATAGAATCGAAGAAGTGTCAGATTTTTGTTATTTAGGCAGTAGAATCACAAAAGATAATCGAAGCAAGGTAGATATAAAGTGTAGGATAGCACAGGGTAGGAAGGCATTCGTAGAAAAAGAACAGATTTTAAGATCAAATATTGACTTGGGTATTAGAAAAAGATTACTGAAGGTATATGTTTGGAGTGTAGCACTGTACGGGTGTGAGGCGTGGACTATAGGAAAGGAAGAGAAGCGTAGATTAGAAGCACTTGAAATGTGGTGTTATAGGAGGATGATGAGGATTGGTTGGGAAGATAAAGTAACAAATGAAGCTGTACTAGAGTTAGTAGGGGAGAAGAGAAGTATTTGGAGAGTGTTACAACGTAGGAGAGACAGATTAGTAGGGCATATTCTTAGGCATGGGGGGATTATGCAATTGATCATAGAAGGTAGAGTGGAGGGAAAGAGAGGGGTAGGTAGGCCTAGATTGGAGTATGTGAGTCAGATAGTTGAAGACGTTGAGATGAATAGCTATAGGGAGATGAAGGGATTAGCTCAGGATAGATCGGCATGGCGTGCTGTTTCCAACCAATCTTTAGGATTGCGGACTCTCTAACTAACCAACACCAGTATAATGAGCTTACTGAAGTTTTTCTGAAATTGTGTATATTGTTTTTTATATGTAAACAGATGCTGTAGATATATTTCGATAGAACTGTTAATATTCTTATCGTTTTGAAATAGGGTTTGCAGTGAGTGTTATAAATGGCCGAATGTATGATTCTGATCGCTTTCTTTTGTAATTTGAAAATTGCAATCGAATGAGCAGAGTTTCCCCAAAATATAATAGCATAACAAATTATAGAGTGAAATAAGGAATGATAGCAAAGTTTTAGAATTGCAGGACTACTGTGCCACTTATGTTTCTAAGTAAGAAACAGACTGAACTGAATTTGCTGCTTAAATCAAGTACATGATTATTCCAACTAAGTTTGTCATCAATATGAATACCTAAAAAATTTGTAGTTTGAACATGTTCAACAGCTTTGTTTTGTAATTTGATATAAAGGCTTTGATTATGTGATGTGTTTTTTGTTATAAATTTCATTACGTTAGTTTTATTTCCATGAGTCCATTGGCATTGCACCAGCTGACCATCTCCTCGATAATATATTCTGATTTGTATTTTAATTCTATGTTGCTTGTTTCTGATGTCAGCATTCTGATACTAACACCAGTATAATGAGCTTGAAATTATATATTTTTCAATTTAATAATAGCTTTTTTTTTTTCGTTTTTCACTTTAGACCAGAATCTTTGCATTGGAAATATACCTTAGGATTAAAACTTTGCATAAGATTATTTTAGGATTTTAAGATTAAGTTTTTTAACATTATTTCAAGTTTATTTTAAGTTCAAATGGTTCAAAATACCGGTTTTCACCGAAACGCGATTTTCACCAAAAAACCGGTTTTCACCGAAAATTGGTGAACCGAGATTGTCTTGGTTGCTGGTTTTCGACAAAAAATAAACCGGTGCACCGGTTTACCGGAACCATTCCCAGCACTAATATATAGACATTGCAAGTCCATACAAAAGAGAGAATCAGAGGGGAATCACATTTCCACAAATTTCATAGGCCATGAAGTGCTGCACTCTGATGGTGATATATAGATTGTGGTTGTGTTGAAATATTTGATATCTTGGTTGTATCTTGCTTGAATGCATTCATTATATAATCTAGTTGATTCAAAAGCCACAGCGGTACATGCGCTGTTTGCATTTTCTATCGTTTTTCATGGTTCGGTGAAGAGTTCGGATAATCAATGAAAATAAATTTATATTTCCAGATTATTTTCATTTACTTCAACCAACGCATAGTTGTCAAATATTACATGATTGGCAAAGATTTGAGGAATTATGTTCAATTCATGTATGCGATAATACACTAATATAATTTAGTATTTATGAATTGCAACATTCATATTAAATGCATGTAAAATTTGGAATTTTCAATACAAAAACTTGATTGATTTATATAGATAGAAAACAATAGAAAGGTTATTTATACTGAATTGTTATTAAAATTCGCCTTCACACAATTGAATACCAAATACGAAATGTTACAAGATATGGTCTAGCGTAAGTTAAGAGTCGAAATTTAAGCTCTAATTACATATCTATTTTCACGCGAAGTTCTTACAATATAATCTTACATTGTCTTTCAGATGATTTGCGGAAATGAGTATTGAAACAATATAATCTGCACAATTTTGAATTGTTTGTTTTGACCAGTTTAAACGAAGTGGTACATTTGCTGAAAAGCTCCATCAAGCATTAGACGAATAAATAAGAGGTCAGAAACCGCAATTTATTAAAAGGACATGTATTGAGCATAACTAACTTCCGTAAAATACCATGTGTATTTTAGGCATTTACCACAAAAATTGAGTAAGGCAAGTGTCTCGAAGGTCAAGATGTAATATACTCGACGATCATAAATAGCACTCACTGCAAGAAAATGCAAACACAATTACTTTAAGCTTACGAACACAAATAAAAAATGCTACAATATGAGGAAAAATTATAATTCCGACAATAAGTCAAAGACGGTGTGGAATGCCATTAATTAGTTTTCAATAAATTTCATTGATCATGGCCTATATTCATTAATCATGGCTCTCACACATCGATTTGTAAGAGTTAAATATGGAATATAAACTATGCTGTTGTCTGTCGCCTAGAGTTAAAATAATAAAAGAGATCGCAGTATTTCGATGTTTATATATGTATTTTTTTACATCTTTCTTTAAGACATTAGGTGACGAATATTTTGCGTAATTTTGCATTCACAGAAAATAGATTTGATTCTCAAATAAGGATTTGTAGTTGAACCATCCTTCCGAAAATACGAATTTCTTGAGAAGCACTCGAAAGCATTGAAATGGTCATCAAGTATTCCATTTTGATCCTACGGATTATTAGTAGAATCAAAAGGCGAATAATAAACATGATTAATGAATCCAAATTAGTATAAGTTGACCTAAAAATAAAAGAACAGATTATATAATGAGCTACAAATATTAGTACATTTACTTTACTTGTATTGGTAGGCTTTGCAACTGCGAAATCTATCGAATTGAATGCTTGCGGAAACTAAACAATATGTGATAATCGGATAATTTATTACGTATTATCGGCTTGTAGATTTTATATTGTACTAGACATTTCGCAAGTAAATATTTCCATATTCGTTACCTTACTGGTGCATACTTTGCAAGCCGATTGTGTTTTAATTATACCTAATTTTATTAATTTGATACATTTCTCCCGGGTTGTTGAATGTTTAACACATTTTATTCATTGTTTTGATGTTGCTGACGTCGGAACAGCTGACCGTGGCCATTTCGTATTTTCCCGCGCACAGTAATCGAATGCTTGCTTTAAGTCGATTGGGGACGCAACGCGCATATTGAATTCAATTATTATGTTGCTTATCGGGAGACAATGGCGCCACACTAAGTGGAAAATTGTCCAAATTTCGCTCGTGTATTTGGTCAATATACTAGCGCAGTCTTCAGTTATCTTCACCAAGTTCTCGTAGGGAAGATATCGACAGATGTCGCCACATAAAAATCAACCGCTTAAAGTTGATTCGTTTTCGTATATGGACTAGCAACGTCTATGTATACATTGTCATTGCTAGTGCTGCCAAAATTTGTATATTTTTTCAAGCCAGATGAAAAATTAATCGATCCTTAGAATACTCGATTAATTGAGCTGGATCGAAATGTCGAGTTGGGATCGAAAGAACGAGCAGGGATCGAAAGATCGAGCTGGGATCAATTAACACTAGACCTACCATGACTGTCAGATTAACCGTTTTCAAACCTTTGTGTCAATTTCCCAAATACAACTTTATTACATCGCTATTTCTTTTAACGACTTTTCCTAAAATATACATATAATGAATTTTTCAGTATTTACTTCTTATTTTATTTTTTCCCGAGAAATGTATATAGCCTGTCCAGTGGCGGCTCTTGACATTACAATCGAGGGCGCATTTCTTAAAAATAACATAATATGTAGTAAGAAATGGTACCTAAAATGGATCCAAAATGATTAAATTCAATCATTTCTTGAAAGTGGTATTCCGCTCTTCTATATTTTATTGATATAAACACTCCTTGCACAAGTTTGTGATAAATTTAAATCAGGCAATGGCCTAACTAATTCTTCAATTTTTACTGTGTCCTCAAAAGAAAGTCTACAAAACTCTATTTTCAATAGAGAACTAACACTATTCATTTTTATTAAATTATTTCTATTAAATATATTCTTGGAGAAACACGTGTCAAATTCGTACATACGTAACTACACAGAACAATGCAACTGTCTTATCTGGCTATTCTATATCAAATTTCCTGTATACCTATACACTCTGTTCGGCGCTAAAAATCACGGCCTCCAATAGCATAAACAGCGATATATTCTTAGCTGTAGAAGCAGTGTGACGTCACGTTGCTATGACTCTCCTAGTCCGCTGGTTTGTGTGCAACATATTAGCGATATATGTAATATATGCGATATATATAGCGATTCGCGAAGGAAAGAAACAGATGATATACTGCATACGGTCGCTCTCACTCTAGCGCTTCCAACAGATAGGATGAGTGCATATGCATTTGATTCGTACTTGCTAGCTGCCATATCGTGTTGAGTGTTATGTTCGCGGTGCAAGCTTTATCTTTTAGGAAAAATAATGCCGAGATAAAATATCGCAATACAATTATATATCTACGGTGATGCGCTCAATGTTCGGGAGGGGCGCGCGGCCCTGCGGCCTCGAAAGGAACCGCCATTGGCATATTCCTCAATTGACGATTTAAACTTGATCTTTGATTAAAACTGTTATTGCATTGTTCCGCTAAAACTCGTTCTCTCATCAGCTCCTGCATCCGCGATAGTGAACGATATTGGTCAGCGGATCCCAAATAACGGACGACGCCATCCAAGGTACAGGGCCTCAAAAGGACTTTTCCCTGTCGTTCGATTCTTTGCCGTATTAATATCTCGATCCACTTCGGCTAGTTGGACGTCCCAATCGCCGTCCCCGTTGAGCTTCGTTTGGGCACCACAATCCGATTCACTCTCTCTACTTGTCCGGTGGCTTGCGGGTGTTGTGAAGAGTTTAGCACGTGGTGGATCCCATTGTTTTCACAGAAAGTTTCGAAAGTTTGCGCGGTAAAACACGTACCCCGGTCCGTCACTAACACTTCCGGCAAGCCGTAACTCGTTCCGAACTTGTATATCACGTCTGTCATCTCCGTTGCACGCACACTTGGCACCGCGTACAACTTCACAAGCTTTGTCAATGCATCTACTATTATAGTGATATGAGCATTTCCCGTGACACAATGGACCTAAATTGTCCACATGAACACGCGAGAACGGTCGTGTGGTGGAGATAGGGTGCAGTAGTCCCGCCCTTTTCCCACCGGGCACTTTGATCAACAAACATTAGGCACAACACGACACATACATTTTTTTTACATTACGACGCAACCGAGGAAACCTATTAGTTAAAGAGTCCGCAATCCTAAAGATTGGTTGGAAACAGCACGCCATGCCGATCTATCCTGAGCTAATCCCTTCATCTCCCTATAGCTATTCATCTCAACGTCTTCAACTATCTGACTCACATACTCCAATCTAGGCCTACCTACCCCTCTCTTTCCCTCCACTCTACCTTCTATGATCAATTGCATAATCCCCCCATGCCTAAGAATATGCCCTACTAATCTGTCTCTTCTACGCTGTAACACTCTCCAGATACTTCTCTTCTCCCCCTACTAACTCTAGTACAGCTTCATTTGTTACTTTATCTTCCCAACCAATCCTCATCATCCTCCTATAACACCACATTTCGAATGCTTGTAATCTACGCTTCTCTTCCTTTCCTATAGTCCACGCCTCACACCCGTACAGTGCTACACTCCAAACATATACCTTCAGTAATCTTTTTCTAATACCCAAGTCAATATTTGATCTTAAAATCTGTTCTTTTTCTACGAATGCCTTCCTACCCTGTGCTATCCTACACTTTATATCTACCTTGCTTCGATTATCTTTTGTGATTCTACTGCCTAAATAACAAAAATCTGACACTTCTTCGATTCTATTATCTCCTATTGTGATTCTCATTTTTCTACTGCATTCCTTTTTGTCACACCTCATCACTTTAGTTTTACCTATATTTATTTTCATGTTAAAATCCCTAGTCAATACTGCCTGCATACCATTCAATACCCTTTCTAAATTCTTTTCGCTTTCTTCCAATATAGCTATATCGTCGGCGAATCTCAACATATATATTTTCTCTCCCTGTACATTCACACCTACACTATACTCTTCTTTTACTTTGTTTATTGCATCTTCTATATATAGATTAAATAATAACGGTGAAAGTGTACATCCCTGCCGAACTCCCTTCCCTATTTAAACCAATATCATTCTCTTATTCGTTCCACCGTCTTATCAGTCGAGAATGGCCCATCAAGTCATAAAACCTCGCCACGAAACTGTAGCGAATGCACTTGGGCACTACAAACAACTGTTTGACTTGATCGTTGTCCTTGACTGATCGCAGTAGCAAGCTTTCTTGTAGATTGTAGCCCTCCACGCGATTCTTGTGGCTCCCACTCCGCGGGCTCTTTCTGGAGTAGTTCGATGATTTCCCGAAGTTCTGGGTCTCCCATCGGCATGAGAAGAATTCTTTTCCGTTCTTCCACTACTACACACACTTCCATACGGTGCTATAGGTCGCCGTCGTCCTCGCTAACCGGAGCTCGTGAGAGCTCATCCACGTGTGCCATTCTGGTACCTGGCCGATGTACCACCGAGCTGTCTGAGCGTTCCGCGTTTTCTGTGCGTTTAGATGCAATAGCGCCTGACAACCGGTCACGACTACAAACGGCACACTCAGCAGCTACATGCGCAGACGATCTAGCACATACACGATTGCCAGCAGTTCTAACCTGTTGATGTGGTACCTTGTCTCCGCATCTATTGTCTTTCTTGAAACACAATGCACTAGACCCCATGTTCCCGTCACTATCTGCTTCAAGTAGGAGCCCAGCAAGGCCCCTAGAACTTGTATCAGTATAAACTTCAGTCTTTGCTGCTGGGTTGAACAATCTCAGCACGGGGGCGCTTGTTAAGGCATCTTCTAAGTCAGCAAATTCCCACGATTCTGCGCCAGACCACTGCCAACTCACTGCTTTCTTCGTCAACTCGCTTAATGGTCGCGCGCGTTCGGCGTAGTTCTTCACGAAACGCCTAAAGAAGCTGGTCAAACCTAACCACTGTCGTACTTCTCGCACATTCCGCGGTTGTGGAAACTCGGTTATCGCCCCGACGTTACGTATACCTGAGCTAATGCTTTCCGCATTCTACACAAACTCCAAATAATCCACTTCGGTCGCGCAAAAGTAACACTTCTTCAACCTCAAAGTTATTTTCCTTTCATTAATTAAACAAACACGAAGGGCGCTCCGGACAGTCCGAACACCAATCGTTCAAATTGTCCCATTTCATCTGGTGTTATAAAGGCTGTTTTCTCTTTCGCCTATTCTGTAAGTGGCACTTGAAGATATCCGTTGGCTAGGTCCAACGTTGTATACATGGAGTAGCCTGCTAAATTCTCAAATTGCTTGTCAATCGATGGTATCGGGTAACTGCATGGTTTGCGAGTTCAGCGTTATATAATCTACCACTAGTCGTGCTGATCCATCGGTCTTTCCCACCAACAACACTGGACTCGCGTGAGCGAACTTTGTCTCGGTCATAATTCCCACCCTCTTCCATTCCTTTACCGTCTCTGCGATAATTGTCCTTGTCTTCTCGCGAAACTCGGTGTGGAACCTTTCTCACTGCGACACCAGTGTCGCTTATGTCCATCTGTATTACATCGGTACACCCAAGTTTGTCTATGTTTATCGCGAAGACATCGCGGAACGCATTGATTAATGCCAAGAGCTCGTGTGTCTCCTTCGATGACATACGTTTGTCGAGATTTATCATTTCGGTCATTATCGTTACGGGGTTACTCTCTGCCCGTATTACGTTGCTGGGTGGAAATTTCCTCATGGATTCTCCTTCGCTTAGCGTGCCACCGGTCACACTATATATAGGCACTGTCACCTCGACGCTCCCTATGTACACATCTACCAGATTCACATCACCAGGTTTCAATTCGTGGGTTTTCCGTACACTCACTTCGTGTCTTTCACGCCCAATACTATGAATTTCTAAGGTTTTAAACAGGTCGTCGTTACAATCACCTATGATTAATCGGTGCGCATGTTTCAGGAGTACTACGTGTGGTTGCTCGAGAAAGGATCGTACTAACAACATTTCGGTACTCTGTGCTTCGTCGGGTACCACTATTAGCCTGACACGTGCTTCTATGTTCGCGACCCTAATCATAGCATCCACAATCTTGGTACACTTTAGGCCTCCCGATTTGTCGTTTGCAAACCCACACAACACAGTACATTCATCCCTAGTCGCCAGCTCTAGTCTCCGTACTGCGCCTTCTTGAATCGTGCATACGCTAGATCGCGTGTCCAACAATGCTTCTAACGGTTCACTATGTTTGTTTACAAACATATCATGCATGTTTTGTTCACATTCTCATCTGAGTTTGCGTGCAGTGTCTAGCCGACGCACGTTGTGCGCGGCATGCTGTTTTTCTTGTCTTCGTTTGGGCCAGTCGCGCCGCATGTGCCCTGTCAGCTCGCAGGAGAAGCACGCATCGGACCTCCCATTCTTGCATTCCCGCCTGTGGTGATCGTTTGCACCGCATCTATAGCAGCCTGGCAATCTCGACGACTTATACGGCGAAGCAACAGTATTAGTCGCCGGCTGGAGTGAGGGCGACATTCCCACTCTCTTTGCAGTGGTTAAGTTCCCTTTGCCTATCTTTGCTGCTGCCTTCGGTTTTAATTTGTCGGTGAGTCTGTCAAACTCGGCGACATCACACCCCAATTCGTGTACAGTCATGTACCCCTTCGTAAGTAGACCCGATGCCAACTCGCACGATTTGAGACCTGTTACAGTTTCCCACTGTGTTTCTGCTACAGACAAATGGAGGCTTCTGCACATCCGTTGTTGGTCTTGGAAATAACTCGTGATAGTTTCACGTGGTCCTTATCGGCGGTCCCTCAACTGTAACCATGCATCTCCAGTATTAAGCTGGGCTGTAAATGTCTTTGTAAACAGGTCTTTAAATTTGGCAAATGTCGTCAATTGATCCCTATTTGCAATGCACCAGTTCTTGGCGGCACCCACTAGATAGCCCCTAGCTGACTCTAGTTTCACTGCTTCTGGCCAGCAATATAACGTAGCGAAAATTTCAAAGCTTTCCAGCCACTCGCTTTAGGTCAGTTTCACCGTTGAATTTCTCTAGCGTTCGAGTTATATCCGGCATAATGTGTACTTCCGGTTGCGCCTGTCGGTGCTGTATTGCCGCCGCAATTGTTGTATACAATCAAGCATGCGCGCTACGTCTATACTTACATTCCCGCCACTTGTGCTACTGTTCTCGCCGCCATGTTTGGGCCCCTCCAATCACGTTTCCCGCCTGTCCTGCTGTCTCCGACTGTCCCGCTTTGTCCTAAGACACGTTGAAGACTCCTTGCGCTGACACTTTATGGATTCCCGTACTGAACGCGATCCGACGCGATTGTGAACAAGCTATTTTATTTCGGATGTATGGCTCGCGACTTTTAAGACTTCGCGACCACCACTACGTTCCTAATAATGTAAAAAAAAAGGTGCTTGAGTACACTCTCAGCTGAATCCCACTTCTGATCTGTTGTATTTCGTCAGGTGGCAGGGAAATCAAAGGCAACACTTTTATTATAAATCCTTCTCTATTCCCTCTTTATACAATTCTCCCCTTCTTTCACTACTCTACTCCTTAAGCTCAACTACCTTTCTACATGTGTATGTATATTGTTTTTATATATATGTATATAACTATATATATACCTACTTTTAATTTTTCATTTTCTTTTTATGTTTATAATTAAAAAGAAAAAATATATATTTTGTTATTTTGTGAAAGTTATTAGTGTATTTAAAAAATTATCACTACGGTGTTAAATAATAATATAGAATATCACCCAAATAACGTAACTTAAAGCATTAAGTAGTTAGATGCGCATTTTGAAGGATATGCCCCCATTTTCAATAGCACAAGATAAAAACTAATTAAAATACCTCTGTCACGAATCGTGATTGATATACTATTAAATAAATAAGTCAACATGACAGAAGTATTTCAAAAATGGCATATAATATGACCTATAAATCTTTTAAAACAATATAAATTAATAATTAAGGAAACTAACATGTTACAATAATAAACATTGGTTTGTCAAACCTAAAATAACCAAAAATAAGAAATAGAATAAAAATAAATTTAAAAGTAGTTCTTATTAAATAAACTAAATGGACAAGATGAAATTGGGCCTGAATTTAAATTCATTAAATTTGAATTAGATTTATGCATGTATATACTTTCATAATCATTTAACTCGGAATAATTCAAAACACTTTTAAGTAATTTAAGTGACCTAATTTGAATAGGATGACCTGTTTCAAAAATATGCTCGGCTGCAGCACTTTTATCTTTGCTATTTAATTTGAAATGAGATACATTTGTTTGCGGATTGGGCGTAGCTCATTTTATATCAGAGATAAGTATCAGCAAACTTTGCAAAAATGAAACAGGTGTCTTTATGAAAAATTTATTAGAAAATTATGACGAATTTATAAACGAAAGTAAATTCTATTCAAACATATAAAACAAAACAAAAAAATGTAAAAAACTTATAAATATATAAAAATATAATGCAAATATATCATAAAAATTACAATTAATAAAACCGACGCTTTGGTCGATTTGTGGGTTTGGAAAAAGCATTGAACGCAATAGTTCTTCCCATATGCTAAACACTAGTATTTTGATTTTATTTTGTGCGACTATTCTTCCGGACTCATGACTTATTTTTGAGTAGCATGTCGTGCATCTTTTCTTTTTACTTAATAGCAGCTCATGTTCTGTTTCTTCAACATTTATTGCATTGTCTTCTTTCAAACCTAACAAAGCCAACGCCACTTCTTTTTTATAATCTGTGATGGACAAATTTTGTTGTGTGATTTGTTTGTACATAACGAAAGCGTTTATCATAGCTGAACCAAACAAAAATTCCAGGGACAGCTTCATGTATCATTTCATACAACGCCTTAAACAATGTGAATATGCTTTCATTTGATCCGATATGCAAATATAATATTAATTCTTGCATTCATTATATTCTGTAATAATAATGGGCTTTTCTATATCATTACCCCTTTGTCGAACTATTTTAAATTCATCGGTATGTTTCGTGCTCAATACGAAAACATCTCTGGTGTCATGCCATTTTAACATAACGACTCCTGTGTTACTTTCTTGTGCATTATGTTCATGTTTTTTCAATATTTTTCTTGTCACTTCACAACAATTATTTTTTCTGTTTGTGCGAACAGTATCAACTAAATAGGTCTGGCGTTTCAATAATTCATGTGCTAAAGATATACTCGTATAGTAATTGTCAGCGTAAAGTGTTCTTCCGCTGTCTAATAAATTATTCATCAACGTTTTGACCACATTTGAAGATGCATTTCTACCTTGTTGTGCATCTTTCCCATAACAGATTTTCATATTATACGAGTACGATAGCCCTCATATTATCTTTCAGAATAATAATATATGGGGTGTACCATTTAAAAAATCGCACTTACCTTTCAAGGAAAATGCCCCGATTGAAGATGACTCTTACATATGGCTATATGTTTCTGGAGAAAAACCGATTTACAAAAAATACAAAAAATAATGCTATATTAGTGGTTACTCAGATTTAAAACTGTGCTACTTAAATTCGCTACCTAATTTAAGATTTTTTGAAATTGGGCTTGCAATGAACCAATTTTCTACAAAATTGCTAATATCTTGGCAACGCTGCATACTAACAAATTACAATTTACGTGTTCAGAAGTACTTGAATGTCTGCTATGAAATGGGATGAAAATATAAAAAGTGGTCCATTTAAAAAAAGGACCAGTTTTAATTGTGCTTTCGTGGTTCATCCTGTATACTTGAAATTAATTTTATAGTGTTCGGGTAGTAATTCTATATAAGATTACAATTTTTCGCATTTCTATTAGAATTAATTTGGGCAGGGGATTCCGATTCGTTAGAACTGCCCAACCCTGTAGTTTGCTCAACAATATGGTCTATAAGCTCATCAGGTACGAAGAATTTTAAGAAAAAAGTGGATCTTCATTGAGAAATTTATAATCGCACTTTACACCAGTATCGTTCTGAGTAAATCGAAATTGTTTCAAATTTGATCCATTAACTGGTCCCCATTGAATGTTTCTACTATCATTATCTTCATCTTTCATCCCCTCCTCTTCATTTTATAACACAGAATTGCCATATATTGAAGCCAAAATAACTCCATCAATAGTTTGTTCAATTTCTTGTTCCTAAAATGCTGAATTTGTTAAAAAAATTCTTACCTTCAAATTTGTATTTTGCACAAAAATGGAGCTGCGACTGCTGGGCCTGATTCATTTTCAATGCCAATCAATTTATTGATCAAGTATTTATTTTCATCCGTTTTGCTTTTTTTCTTGGGTACTTCGTTTTCTGAATCCGAATCACTTTCGTCGCTTGGCACAAATTCATTTGATGAGCCGCAATCAACGAAAGGGTCGGCATCATCCGCGTCTGACATAAATTCGTCCCACAATACCTTTTTTTGCCCTAATCGTGATACATTGTAAAATACTTATTACACCCTTTCCTGTACACTGTTCGATTACAACTGACATACCATACGTTGCTTGATATATTGCAAACTAATTACACACATCACAAGCTGTTGAAGCCGGGATAAAATAAGAGATAACACCAATGCCTCGGCGGTGCCAGCTATGCGATTTCTGTCTTTCGGACCGGGAGGAATTAGTGTGATGCCTCATTTTCTTTTCTGGAAAATAAGGTCAAAAGTTGACTTTTTAGCTAAAAATAAAATGTCAGTATACCCTACGAGTTCAGATTTATCTGAAAAGCTACTAAAAAATCCCGGTCTGGGGGACTCGAAAAAATATTTGTATGGCGGGGCTTAACGTGTTTACCTTTTTTGTTGACCTACAAACCATTTTTTGAACTTTATTTTGGCCAGTTACTAATTTTGGTAGTTGATAAAGGATTCAAATGCTTTATAATAAAGGGGCACTTAACTTCGACTAGACCTTTTTGGCCACATACAATTCCATCAGGATAGCAGGTCGGTAATGAAAGTCTCGTATTGTTTTGCCTTTCCTATGACTATGGCCAGCTTTTCATTTTTTAAACCATGCTGAATTGCTGGAATGTATGAGAAGTCACGATTATTAATAATTGTGTTTAAAAAAATTTTTTTTTGGAGCAGTGACTACTTTTTTTTTCCCACATAAGACGTTGTAAACTTATACCGGATATTAAACCGTGCTTCTTCTCATCCACTACCGATAGTTTGCCACCGGTGTATTTAGCGGCATGTATATGTTGAATATTCAGTTGCTTTTGCGAAAAATATGCAATGTCCACAATTCTGTTTCCTGAAATTGCCGCTACTTCTTCCTCTGGAACAGCTAGTTAGTATTCATTGCCTGTACATTTCCTGCACCACAAATATTTGAACCATCTTTCTGTTCCACACTGCACAAAGTATGAATAAGTATTAAAATCATAAAATTTAATCATTTATTAACCATAATAATTACTTTTCGTCCTTTTATATTTTAACATTACCCTCTACAGCGGCAGGTGACATTTCCACAACATCCTCTCTATTACTGTATCATCATAGACTTCTGTAAAATTATGTGTAAAATTTTACAGGTATCTTGTCTCTGAATTGCATTACAAGTCTGCTTTTTCAACTTGTAGGATCATCAAGTTAATTGTTGATAAAATTGTACAGGTATTTAGGTAAATATATATAAAATTTGTAAACTTACGATTTTTCGTCAATGCGGCGGGTATGTTATTTTCTTGCTGCTATATTGTGTTTTCTTGCTTTGAAAATAGATTTTTTATTACGCATTTTAAATAAAGGAGACGAAATGAAAACCGTTACTTTGTTTTAATATCACTGGATATAGTATTGCAGTATCGTTCTTTCGAACGTTCACAAGTAAATGAGAAAACATTGAATTAAGAAATCTATATATACACATCCATACTCTCAGGTACTTAATCCTAGGGCTTAAATCGAATAATAGGGAGGAAATTAAATCGACCTGTCCAATTACATTTTGGGTTTTTTCGATTTATAAATTTCCAGTGATTCTGTTGTGTACGTTCGAAGTACGAATCTGAGTGGACATGGTAATTATATACGTCGCTATGTCTTTTCTATACATTAATGTTCACCGCGCATTTTGTACTTTCGTTTTAGTTTTAACCTATGGTTTTTTTATTTTTGGTAGTCCAAAAGTACTATATAACTACAACGTCCACAGCTCCAAAGAGGGGTTCATAGTAAGAGTTCATCTCAAGTTAGCCCAATTGAGTAAAAAGAATCGGTCGGCTAAAAGACCGAGTTCGCAAAGGATTTAAGTTCATTCTACACTTGAAATAACTCCGTATATATCCGTTCATATATTTTACATTTGAGTTTATCCAATTTCATCTTCGATTTTATCCAATATTACAAACAAACCCCGTGTTATTTATATTTTGTACACCTCAGTGGCGGTTCCTTTCGAGGCCGCACGGCCGTGCGCCCCTCTTGAACATTGAACGCATCACCGTAGATATATAATTATATTGTGATATTTTATGTCGGCATTATTTTTGCTAAAAGATAAAGCTTGCGCCGCGAATATAACACTCAACACGATATGGCAGCTAGCAAGTACGAGTTGAATGCATATGCACTCATCTCACTCTATTGCAAGTAATAGAGTGAGAGCGACCGTATGCAGTATATCTTCTGTTTCTTCGGTTCGCTTGACGCATATATCGACTAATAAGTCACACACAACCAGTGGACTGGGATGAGTCATAGCAACGTGACGTCACGCTGCTTGTACAGCTTTTGAATATATCGTTGTTTTAAGCTATTGGAGGCCGTGATTTTTTAGCGCCGAACAGAGAGTATAGCTATACAGGAAAATTGATATAGAATAGCCAGATAAGACAGTTGCATTGTTCTGTGTAGTTACGTATGTACGAGTTTGCCACGTGTTTCTCCAAGAATATATTTAATAGAAATAATTGAATAAAAATGAATAGTGTTTCTTTATTTATTGTGTTAATAAAAATTCTTTATTGAAAATAGAGTTTTGTAGACTTTTACTTGTTGAAAAATTAAAAATTAAAGAATTATGTAGGCCATTGCCTGATTTAAATTTATCGCAAACTTGTGCAAGGAGTGCACAAAACCGGACATTTACGCAGCATTTTACAAGAGATATTAAAAAAAAAATACATGGATATGTGGTTGTGTTGTTTCCAACTTATTGTACTTCTTTTGTACTATTATTGTGCTTTCTATGTATATTAAATTACAACCATGCAGCAATTGGAATGGATCGGAATTGGACCAGAATAGATATGAAAGATTTGCATCACCTTCCTGATAAATTAAGAAAGCATGAATCATCTCGAGTCCATATCAGTTCATGCGCAGTTGCCTTTACTTGGCAAAGTAAACATCATGACTCAGCTTAGTTCTGCATATTGCAAACATGTAATAGAATATATCGAACAAGTGAGGAAGATCGCTATATTTTAAAACGCATTATTTGTTGCGTGAAATTTTGCAGTGGTTTCGAATTAGCTCTCAGATGTCACCGCGAGAATGAAGAATCGTGAAATCGTGGAATATTTAGAGAATTGGTCGATTTTTATGCAGAATTAGATTTTACATTGCGAGAACATCTGCAAGATGTTACGGTTTTAAAGGGGACTTCTAAAACAATACAAAATGATATTTTAGATAATATGCTTGCGGTATGCAAAAAGGAAATTTGTATTCAAATTAAAAAATCCGACTTTTTGTCTATTCAGTGCGACAAAACTACAGATGTTACGAATTGGTGTCATACGATATTAATATTTGGTTATGTTTTTGATGGATCTGTATGTGAGAAATTTTGGAGCATTATTAGGACTCATGATAAATCAGCAGGAGGCATACAAAAATGTATTGAAGAAGAAATTGATCCTCAAATTCTGGAAACACCTCAAAAGATAATTGCCCAAACGTACGATGGCGCGAATGTTATGACTATTTTTAGGGTATTTTAAGTATTTTAGTTATGAGTAGGGTATTTTTTAATAACCTATCGGAAATTCCCGCTTATTTTTCACACTCCTCGAACAGATGCGATGTTTTAGAGGAAATAGTTAACCGCAGGTTACCGAAGTCGGCTGCAACAAGATGGAATTATAACATCAGAACTGTCAATACTGTGTATGAAAATCGAGAAAAGCTAATAGAAGTATTTGAAGAAATTGAAGAAAAAATGCTTAAGAAGTGTAACTTCCAATGAAGCTTCTGATCTCCGGCGAGATCTAGAAGATCCAGAATGTTTGTTTTGGTTGTCATTTTTCCACAAAATTATGCCACATGTGGATATATTATATAATCAAATCCAGTCAAGAAATAAGGATAGTATCCAACTTCAAACTGATATACAAAATTTTGAAAAGTGTATTAAAAACATTAGATGTCAAACTGATGCTATTCAAAGTGACACTGAAGAAAGTTTTCATTCAACAAAGAGGAGAAGAAAAGAAGATAACTTACAAAGAAGTGTATATGCCAAAGAAGTGTGTGAGGTCATTATAACACAGATGAAGGACATTTTACAAATTGATGAGAGACTATTCTAATTCAATCAAAACACACTCGAAAATTACTAAACGATATTCGATTTAAATGTGCTTTGTTTGTGATTTATATATATATATATATATATACTAGCAGCAACCATTCGCGCAAGCGCAAGTTACGCAGCTAGGCAACAGCTTACGCAATCCGCCTTGACGTGCGGGTTGCTGGCTATTGCTGGCCATAGATCCCCTCGCCATAATAAAACAGACCTATCGAAACCACGGATAAAGAAATTCGTCAAAATTATATACACATATATAGTACAGTTATACTATGCGCAGACTCGATAATGAACTCACGCGCCTGCATATAGTTATATATAGATTTCCGTCACCATAAGAATCTGACCCATTGAGTCCATAGGTTCCCGTCGCCTTAAAAATTGGAGCCATCGAGGCCACAGATAAATAAATTCATTATAATTATATAAGCATATATAGCATAGTTGTACTACGTGCAGATTGATATACTACGAAATTGACCCATCAAGTCCATAGGTCTCTATCGTCGTAATAAGCTAACCCATCGAGTCCATAGGTCCCCGTCACTATAAGAAACTGACCCATCGAGGCAGCGGATAAAGAAATTTGTATAATTATAGACGCATATATAGCATAGTTATACTACGTGTAGTCGATCAAAAAATCTCGCACCTGCATATAGTCGTGTATAGATCTACGGCGCCATTAAAAACTGACCCATCGAGTCCGTAGCTCCCCGTCGCCATAAAAATCTGATCCAATGAGGCCGCGGATAAATAAATTCATTATAATTATATACGCATATATAGTATTGTTGTAGTATTTGCAGACTGACAGACTAAGAAACTGACCCATTAGGTTCATAGCGAGACCCGTTACGTTCATTGTGCTATTATTTTCATACTCTTAGAACAATATCAATACAGATATAAAATATAAAATATTTTTTATTTTACTATTTTTTGTAAAATCAGTAAAGTTTTTATTATTCTTTCTAAAAGAGATTGAAATTTAGTAAAATTAGAAAAAATTATTTTCAGCTCCCTCTTTCTAATAGTTTCTAATAGTGATGTACCCTGTACATATTGTGGACGTACAAACATTCTTATGAATGCAAAATATTATTAAATTAAAGCTATAGTTCATATCTCATTTAATACTTGAAACGTATGATTTATATTTATTGGAGCATCTTCTAGAATTAAGAAATTAACGATATCAATTTTTGTTACGTTTATGTCGTTAATAAATTCAGAGATTAAATCATTTAAAAACGAAGTTAAACTTTGTCACAGTAGGTATATAGTTTTGGAATGCAAATTATGCAAACATTATTTGGAATGCAAATATTATGTCTAACCATAAGATCTAATATTAGAATGAACAAACATATATAATACCA
Organism: Leptodirus hochenwartii; assembly: GCA_947310635.1. NCBI lineage: Eukaryota > Metazoa > Arthropoda > Insecta > Coleoptera > Leiodidae > Leptodirus > Leptodirus hochenwartii. The sequence continues at coordinate 12,306,891 of OX371176.1, forward strand.
TAAATTCTAACTTTTAATCTAAATTCGCAAAATACCGCATATTCGGTAATTAACAATATTTTTAATTTTCGAAATTGATTAATAATTACAAAATTACATTTTCAATTTCAAGCTATTGAAAAACCTTAACAATTCTTAACATTTCAATCTACAAAGCGACGTGATGATCGGCCAAGGAAGTAAAATATTGTGTATAGCTTGCCTTATGTATATCATAGTGCCTTTTATCAGTGAATCAAAAATTAAATTCTAAAAATTAAATTTGAAGACAATGTTGTATCACTATTCATACGAAAGCATTCTACTATTCTAAATTGTTAGAAACCGATGCTCACAATTTTTATTATTTAACTTTAGAACCATTGCTAAATTTTATGAGATGTAATATTCTTTTGAAGTTACTAAAGAGATCATCTATTACCGCTTTATTTGTAAAAATAAATAAATAAATAAATAAAAATTATATTGCTTAAAAATAGTGTTGTCACGTAATCCGGTGTACCGGTGCACCGGTCCAACTTTTGTTAGGGACCGGTTACTTTTCCCTTCGTGGTACACAGGTACGTACCGCCGCACCACTATGTACCGCCGCACCGCTGTGTACCGCCACACCGCTGTGTACCGCCGCACCGCTGTGTACCGCCGCACCGGTGTGTACCGCTATGTACCATCACACCGCTGTGTACTTCCGAACCGGTGTGTACCGCCATACCGGTGTGTACTGCAACGCGCTAATGTAGAGGTCCGCACCAGTACAACAGTTTACAAAAAATGGGCCATTTCGAAATATAAGTACAAATTTTGAAAGTACTAGAAATGAAGCATACAAGCTAGCGAAAGAAGAGTGGATAAAAGGAAACTGTGAGGATATTGAGGAGGATATGAGAAGAGGTAAAGTAGATTTGGGCTACAGGAAAATTAAGTCACATTTTTCTAAAGTAAAACCAAAGGGTAACATTATATGTGATAAGCAGGGTAAGGAACTCACAGAAAATAAGGAAAAAGCTAGAAGATGGAAGGAGTATCTTGAAGATTTATATAAAGGTAGGCAGGACATGGAGGAGCTAGAAAGTGTGGAACAGATAGATGAGGATGACTTAGGTCCTAGCATACTTAGGTCAGAGTTTCATAGAGCATTAAATGATTTACGGAATAACAAAGCAGCGGGGATTGATATGATACCAGCCGAATTAATAAAACACGCAGGGGAAAAAATGCAGGAGCGATTATACAGGTTAGTTTGTAAAATATATGAGAAGGGAGAAGTACCACAGGATTTTCAGCGTAGTAGAATAGTAACAATGCCGAAGAAAATAGGAGCTAATTTGTGTGAGAACTATAGGACCATTAGCCTACTATCACATGCATCGAAGATATTGTTAAAGATTATTTATAGGAGATTAGAAAATAAAGTAGAGGAAAGGCTAGGAGAAGATCAGTTTGGTTTTAGGAAAAACAGAGGGACGAGAGAGGCGATTCTAGCACTAAGAACGGTAGTAGAAAAAAGAAATAGGGTAGGAAAGGTAACTTGCATAGCTTTTGTAGACTTAGAAAAGGCATTTGATAATGTAGATTGGGACATAATGTTTAGAATTTTAAAAGAAACGGGTATAGATTATAAGGATAGGAGAATAATTTTTAATTTATATAAACACCAAACTGCCTTAGTTAGAATTGAGGGGGAAGAAGAGGTAGCAAAAATAGGGAAGGGAGTTCGGCAGGGATGTACACTCTCACCGTTATTATTTAATCTATATATAGAAGATGCAATAAACAAAGTAAAAGAAGAGTATAGTGTAGGTGTGAATGTACAGGGAGAGAACATATATATGTTGAGATTCGCCGACGATATAGCTATATTGGAAGAAAGCGAAAAGAATTTAGAAAGGGTATTGAATGGTATGCAGGCAGTATTGACTAGGGATTTTAACATGAAAATAAATATAGGTAAAACTAAAGTGATGAGGTGTGACAAAAAGGAATGCAATAGAAAAATGAGGATCACAATAGGAGATAATAGAATCGAAGCAGTGTCAGATTTTTGTTATTTAGGCAGTAGAATCACAAAAGATAATCGAAGCAAGGTAGATATAAAGTGTAGGATAGCACAGGGTAGGAAGGCATTCGTAGAAAAAGAACAGATTTTAAGATCAAATATTGACTTGGGTATTAGAAAAAGATTACTGAAGGTATATGTTTGGAGTGTAGCACTGTACGGGTGTGAGGCGTGGACTATAGGAAAGGAAGAGAAGCGTAGATTACAAGCATTCGAAATGTGGTGTTATAGGAGGATGATGAGGATTGGTTGGGAAGATAAAGTAACAAATGAAGCTGTACTAGAGTTAGTAGGGGAGAAGAGAAGTATCTGGAGAGTGTTACAGCGTAGGAGAGACAGATTAGTAGGGCATATTCTTAGGCATGGGGGGATTATGCAATTGATCATAGAAGGTAGAGTGGAGGGAAAGAGAGGGGTAGATAGGCCTAGATTGGAGTATGTGAGTCAGATAGTTGAAGACGTTGAGATGAATAGCTATAGGGAGATGAAGGGATTAGCTCAGGATAGATCGGCATGGCGTGCTGTTTCCAACCAATCTTTAGGATTGCGGACTCTTTAACTAGAAATGAAGCAGCGCCTAAATCTAAATTTTAATACTATGAAACAAGAACAGATTGGTCATCAAGAGACATTTATCAATTATAAATTATAAATATCATTTATTCATTTATTATATCAATTATTAACATAATTTATTTTTTTATGTCAATTATCCACAAAAATATAATAAACTACTAATAAATGAGCGCATAGATTCCACAGTTGCTTTATCTTTCTGAGGAGGGTGAATTCATTCTATTCGTTCCATTCCACTATTTCCTTTCTCTTACCTGCGCTCTTTCGCCTTTTTCGTTAAGTTTATAGGAGACCACTATCAGATACTAGGGAAAACCGGTACGTATGGTACGGACCGTACTATACGTACCGGTCTGCACTTTGCGTACCGATCCACCGGTCCGTACCATACGTATCAATGCACCGGTCCGTACCGTACGTATCAATGCACCGGTTCGTACCATACCTGCGCATCAACGGATTCGGTGCACCGATTTATTTTTACGTACCGGTCCGTACCATACGTACCAGTACGTATGGTACGTATGGTACGGAACAGTGCACCGGTAAGCGGTGCACCAGTACACCGGTGACAACGGACTGTACCGGGTTACCGGTTCATGCGAGGAAATTTGACAGCACTACTTGAAAGGGTATAAATAACAAATAAAATATTCTTTTTAATCAAATTTTTTTTTTATAGTAATATATTTCCTAATTGATTATTTACTGAATTAAGAAAGCGTCATTATTATATTTAATATTTAACTCACTCAAATCACTACGGTGTTAAATTATAATATAGAATATCACCCAAATACCGTAACAAGCATTAAGTAGCTTGATGTACATTTCAAGCGCTATGCGCCCATCTTCAGTAGCAAAAGTTAAAACTAAATAAAATACCTCTGTCACGAATCGTGATTGATATACCATTAATAGTATATAGTATATATAGTATATATAGTATAATAGTATAATAAGAATATATAATAAAAAATTATAAAAGTGATATATTTTTTATTATATAAACATTATATTATATATTATATTATATTATATATTATATTTTTATTAATTATAATTTATTAATTATATTATATATTTTTATTGTATAAATTCTATAAAATTAATTATATAAAAATATATGATAAAAAATATAATAGTATATAAAGAGCCATGCCATGCTGACAAAATTCCACGTACATTATAATATGAAGTACAATACCATGCTAGGTTTGGTTTCATTCGAGCATTTTATATTGTATGTTGTTGCTCGGACAAAATACCCAAGAATTCATTATTTCTTTATATGTTTTGCAGTGGCGGCTCTTGACATTTCAATCGAGGGAGACGGCTTTTCTTAAAAAATAACAAAATAGTAAGAAATTTTACCTAAAATGAGTGCAAAATGATTAAATTTAATCTCTTGAAAGTGGTATTCTACTCTTCTATCTTTTATTGATATAAACATTCCTTGCAGAAGTTTGTGATAAATTTAAATCACCTAATTCTTTAATTTTTACTTTGTCCTCAAGAGAAAGTCTACAAAACTCTATTTTCAATAAAGAACTATTACTATTCATTACTATTACTAGTCAAGCGTTATCTTTTAGGAAATATAATGCCGAGTTAAAATATCACAATATAATCATATTTGAGTTTCCAGAAACACAAAAAATTGCCTCAGTCATTCCGTTTTTAAAAAAAGGTTATTGTAAGAACATTAGTGACTATCGTCCTATTTCTATCCTTCCAACTTTTTCGAAGATTATTGAAAAAGTAATGGCAAATCAGATATCACACCATTTTGAACATAACAAGCTTATTCATAATTTTCAGTTTGGCTTCAGGAAAAATCGTAGTACTACGGATGCGATTAATGAATTTATTATGTTTGCAATTCATTGTTTCGAAAAGGGCGAATACTGTGCGGCTAAATTTATAGACCTAACGTGTGCCTTCGATTGTGTTTCGCATGATTTACTTCTTAATAAATTACGAAATGTATACAAATTTGAAAAGTGTAACATTGACCTGCTCCAGTCTTACCTGGATAATATGTTTCAACATGTGTCCCTTAATGGTATTCTTTCAGATAAGCTTAAGGTTACGCGAGAAGTACCCCAGGGCTCTATCTTGGGCCCCCTCCTATTTCTTATATTCATAAATGACCTACCGAACAGAATAAATAGTTCTATATGTATTTTATATGCGGATGATGCTACTTTGTTGACATCTAATAATAATAATGAAATTGCTTTAGAGCGCTGTGATGATTCTCTTGACCTCACCTTTAATTGGTGCGTATAAAATGAGCGCTCCCTGAATCCTGCTAAGACTGAATCAATGTTACTATCACTGAAATCTATAGAATCTTTGACCAAACCCCAATTTTGTGAAGTTTCTAGGAATGCTCATTGACTATAAATTAGTTTTTCAACATCACACGGAGCACATTGCAAACAAGGTCAGCAGCGGTATTTTCGTTTTGCGCCGACTATCCAAGGTAGTGTCAAGAGAAACTTTGATTAATGCGTATTATGCACTATGCCATAGTCATTTTACTTATTCTATCATAATATGGGGGCATTGTTCATCATGGCAAAGAATATTTGGGCTACAAAAAAAATCAATTAGAATAATTGCCAACTGAATGTACAGGGATGACTGTCGTCGAACTTTTAAAGAAATTAAAATTTTAACCATTCCTGGCCTATATATATTAGAATGTGTTTTATTTGGTAAGCGAAATATTGAAAGTTATACCATTGCAGGTGACATGAAATTAGATCTAAGGAAAACATTAGACCAGAATTTAACAGACTTTCAAAAACACACAAAATGTATATTCACTTAAGTGTTAAATTATTCAAAAGTTACCCTCACGTATGAGAGCTTTACATATAAATATATTAAAGAATCAGCTGCGAAAGTTTCTTCTAAACAGAGCATTCTATAATGTGAATGATTTTCTAAATTGTGATGACTTGTGATAGAATTTTTAGGAATTGTAATGTTAGATTTCCCGTTATTTATTGTCAGTGTTGGCTATGTTCTAATTGATAACGATATTTTGTAAGTGCTAATAATAGTTATTTATATTGTGTGTTTTTTAATTGGCGACTTTATTATTTTAAATGTATAATTAACGTTTGTAAATATCTGGATTCTCATTTCGATAACGTAATAATCAATATTTCTAGGAATTGTAATTTTAGACTTACCGTTATCTAGTGTCCGTCCTGGTTATGTTCTCATTGTTATATATATTTTGATTGTGCTATAAATTATATTAGGTGTATAATAGTTTTTAATTGTCGATTTGATATTTTAAATACCTTCAATCTCAATTCGATAACTGATAACTGGTAATATTCAATATTTAATAACTTAGTAACTTTTGTATTTGGACGAATGTAAATGCCTTGCTGCATATAAGCACGAATAAAATTATTCTATTTTATTCTATTCTATTCGATTCTATTCGATTCTATTCGATTCTATTCGATTCTATTCGATTCTATTCGATTCTATTCGATTCTATTCGATTCTATTCGATTCTAATCGATTCTATTCGATTCTATTCGATTCTATTCGATTCTATTCGATTCGATTCTATTCTATTCTATTCGATTCTATTCGATTCGATTCGATTCTATTCGATTCGATTCTATTCTATTCTATTCTATCTATGGTGACACGCTCAATGTTCAGGGGGGGGGGGGGGGGGCGGCCTCGGAAGAAACTGTATTTGATGTTATTTGTTACGTGGTTTACTAAAGGTTTTAAACTTGATTTTATACAACATTATTGTGTTATTTCTTCTGTCTGTTCTACTAGTCTAATTTTTATTTTATGTTCCCCATTTCATGCTTTTAGAGATCTAATGCACAAATCGAGCTGATGCCATCTGTTTGTACACTGAAAGAATGCTAAAATATATAATGGAAGTATCTCAAAAGGCAAGATGTAACTTATGCGACGATAATAAATAGCAAGCACCGTACAAAATATCCAAGCACAATTAACTCTAGCTTACGAACACAAATAACAAATTTCAGAATAAGGGTAACATTTATAAATCCGACAATAAGTTATAGGCGGTGTGGAATTCCATTAATCAAGAAAATTGACATAAAATAGACATCAGCACAAAGAAGACTTGCGTCATCAATTCAATCAACACAATTGGGAGACCCTAGACCAATTGGTAAGGAAATTTTAGACAAAGACAAAGCATTTTTCAATATATATAATATAATTATTATTTTATTATTATTATAATATAATTATTTTAAAATGGAAATGAAAATTGCTTACATTCGCTGAACATAATTGATACTAAAATAATTTTTCAATTAGTAAACGTAACATTTTTTAGTGGTTTACAAACTATTCTTAAATCAATATGATTAACATATGATGTAAAAAATGAAAATTATAAAAAAAATGTATATATATATATATCGTATAAGCAATAATACAATATTATCATATTGAATTATAAAAATTAAAATCGACTCTAAATTGCAATAAAAATAGATTAGCTGGTGTTGGTACTGCGAGTTGGAACTAGAACTGCGAGCTCGATCTGGAGTTAGAACTGTGAGTTGGAACTGGAACTGCGAGCGCGATCTGAGATAGAACTGCGAGTAGAAATTGGAACTGCGAGTAGAAATTGGAACTGCGAGCTCGATCTGGAGTTGGAACTGCGAGTTGAAACTGAAACTGCGAGCTCGATCCGAGTAGAACTGCGCGCTGGAACTGAAACTGCGAGTTCGATCTGAGTTAGAACTGCGAGTTGGAACTGGAACTGCTAGCTCGATCTGGAATTAGAAATGCGAGTTGGTACTGGAACTGCGAGCTCGATCTGAGTTACAACTGCGAGTTGGAACTGAAACTGAGAGCTCGATCTGGAATTAAAACTGCGAGTTGGAACTGGAACTGCGAGCTTGATCTGAGTTAGAACTGCGAGCTCGATCTGGAGTTATAACTGCGAGTTGGAACTGCGAACTCGATCTGAGTTAGAACTACGAGTTGGAACTGAAACTGCGAGCTCGATCTGGAATTAGAACTGCGAGTTAGAACTGGAACTGCGAGCTCGATCGGAGTTAGAACTGCGAGTTGGAACTGCGAGCTCGATCTGGAGTTAGAACTGCGAGTTGGAACTGGAACTGCGAGCTCTTTATATAAATTAAAAATTATTCTCCTATCCTTATAATCTATACCCGTTTCTTTTAAAATTCTAAACATTATGTCCCAATCTACATTATCAAATGCCTTTTCTAAGTCTACAAAAGCTATGCAAGTTACCTTTCCTACCCTCTTTCTTTTTTCTACTACCGTTCTTAGTGCTAGAATCGCCTCTCTCGTCCCTCTGTTTTTCCTAAAACCAAACTGATCTTCTCCTAGCCTTTCCTCTACTTTATTTTCTAATCTCCTATAAATAATCTTTAACAATATCTTCGATGCATGTGATAGTAGGCTAATGGTCCTATAGTTCTCACACAAATTAGCTCCTATTTTCTTCGGCATTGTTAATATTCTACTACGCTGAAAATCCTGTGGTACTTCTCCCTTCTCATATATTTTACAAACATGATTAGATATATTTATTCTTCTTGATCCTGTATCCTTTCTCTAAGAGAAATTTAGTGTCAATGTATGCTAACTTTTTTCCCCGTCTGCAACCACGATTTTTTTATTGATGAATTTTTGTCCCCTGTCCACACTTGGGGGGGGGGGGGGGAGGGGGAATTATAGAGTGTCGGTTTGGTTGTTGAAAGGGTTCTATTTATATATTTTTTAGCGTCCACATTGTTAATTCTAGATTCCACATCTTCATTACTACTACTACATAGTTTAATCAAATAATTCATATTGAATTCAATACCCATGATAATTAGCGCTGTTTCAGTTCTAAGCGTATTAATATCTCTTCACCTTTGAAATTAACTTCTTTACCGTTCTGATCTAGAAGTCGTAATGTGATATTGTCTATACTCTTGCGAGCGTTGATTGATAAATAGTATACATGTTTAAAAAATGTCTTACAATGTTCATGCTTTGAAATTGTGGAACTAACTAGGCGAGACATATTAGTAATGAGGCAATAATGTTTTTTATTACTTTCTTCAATTAGTAACAAATTTGCAGGTTTACATTGCCATTCTTGGTCAAATAAAGCGGGCTAACTATTATACGACATTCCTTTTGCACCGAATATTCCAGGCCGTACACATTAACAGATATATTGTTCTGAATTTCAAATTTTGGTATGTTAGGTAGAGAGTCATAGGGGTTGTGATATTATTTAAATTGAATAAATTTGAATAGCGGGGATATGATATGGTGCGATCGGTATTGTGTTGCATGGGATTAGGAAGACAGAACCCAAAAGAAGCATGCATCATCGGTATTTTTACATCTATATTGTCTTGTGCTAGAGCACAAGGTAAGATTTCGCCGATGACGCGCTTTAGTATAGCATTGGAATATGGTGTCTTTATTTGTTCATTCCTTTTAAGAGTCGCCTCCAGCGAGCGGACTTTTTCCAGCATAGTCAACAGCTTTTCTATTGATATTGGCGGTTGTGATGTCAGCTTTGGTGACGTTATTGCTGCTGCTGCTGCTGCTGTTGTTGGTGGTGCTGCTGTTGGTGTTGATGGTATTGCTAATGTCGACACCTGACCAGCTCCAACATGTTTCAATTGCACATGTCTTACTAGGTTATCCTTGCGATTTACTATACAGTAACACTGTGTTCTGTTGTGTTATCAATTACACATGTTAAGAATAGTTTTATTTATTAAATTACAACTTACGACTGGTCTCTTCGAGGAGCTAAATTCGACTACTCTTTACCGTCGAACATACAATCCCAATACCAAATAATACAGGTACTCGGGGTTGTTATTGTATGTGTATGTAGTTACAACATTCCTTCGCCCTTATAGAAAAATATATATATGTATGACAAATTTTGGAATGTACATATATATTTATTTTATTTTTTATAATTAAATATGCAATAACTGGTACGTTGGAAAATCAGCATACTTAAAAGTTAATACTTATATGATTAGAAATATGATATAAAGTTAAAATAGAAAATAAGATACATGAAATAAACAGATTCAATATTACATCAAATAAAATGTGTATGTTATCTTATATTATATTTGTAAATTATTACTAACTAGTTTAATACCTTCTAGGAAAATCTTATTGTTAAACATATGTAATTAAATCTATTATCTAGAATACATATTATATTTCACATTAACGAGGTTTATAAAATCCTGACGTCAAATAATTTGTGATTTGTTTATTTTTATTTTTTCATGGAAATGAAGTATAGATATGAGAAAAATTCTTTATATTAGAATCTTACAAAAAAAGAAAATCTTTATTGATTTTGTTACAAGTACATGTACAATTAGAACTAACTTTAATATTAATATTACAATGGTTTTTATATTAATTAATTGCTAAGGTTGCAATTTAGGAATTGCTTATTATAGGTTCAATGATATGGAATTATAATTAACTAGAGCAAACCAATCCTATTACATTTATATGGTGTATTATAACTCCTCCATCCTAAGATTAAATTTTATTCCAAAAAATTTTTTTTCTTTATTACTAAAGTATAATTTAATTTAAAAGATTTAAGTTGAATTTCATATTATTACTGTTTGTTCCAAGTTTTCTGTTTCTTCTTCTTTATGAGTTGGATTTTTAAATATTTAAAATATGTGGATTTAACTATTAGAAATGTTAAAATTGACAAAGATAATGTATAAAATAATGGTCCATATACTTGCTGTCTTGACGCGAATTGGAGTTGATATTTCTTCTAATTGTTTTTTTTGATCTTTGAGCTTTTCTTTGATGTCTTGAGTTTCTTTGAGGTTTACTGCATTGAGGTCTATGGTAGGCGGATTAAATCGGGCTGGTTGATGATCCAGGAATGATAGATTTAATTTTGGAAGTTGAGGGTTGTTGAACGAAAGTGTAGTCGGCTTAAATGTCTGTAATTTGATTGAATTAATTTGTACGATGCAATCGGAGTTGGATTCTAATAGGTATGATCCAAATAGTGGTTGATTTCTTCTAGTATTTCCACAGGATACTGTTGATACGGTGTGGTCGGGTGCTGTGATGAGCCATTTACCGTCTGAAATTCGGTTGGTTTGAGTTTCGTGAAGTTGGATGCCAAAGGACGTGCAGCTAGTAATGTTGGGTTGATAATTGATAAGTTGAACTGCACACGGAGAGTTGTCGTTCTTCTGGATTGTATGGGCTTCTTTGCAAAGATATTCGTTTTTGTTCATATTTACACATTTTTGATCCATATATGCGTACTTTGAATTACTAAGTGCAAGGTATGGTTTGTAGGGAAGATTGATGTAAAATTGATACGGTTCTTTAGGAACGGGTACAGGATACAATTGATAATATTGATATATTTCTGATTCTACTAATGGAAGTTCTAATATGAAAGTTATAATTGATTGTTTCGAATAGCTTTTAATGTTTATTACTTGTTCAATGATTAAAATATTTTCTATATTAATTTCTAACGGTAAAATGTCTATTGTTAGATAAGATTTAAATTTATTAATTTCTGTTAGTAGATCGAAAGGATTAATAATTGAATTATGTAATGTGTTAATTTTTGCAAAAGTGACAGCTACTTCAATCCTAGTTAAAATATCATAAATTGTTTGATACATAACAACTATTTGATTTATTACGATATTAAATTGATAAAACTCGTGAGTTGTTGTTTTTTGCAATGACACCTTTTCAATAATGTTTTCAATGTATAACATTTTTGACTCTAATAATTGGTCGTTGTGTGAAATATTTGCTATTAAATTTTGAAATTTGTTAATCGTGGTTTCTAGAAGAGATACCTGATTTAATATGTTCACTTTTAATTTATTTTCATTTGATTGTAATTGTTTGATTTGACTATCATATCGTTCAGCGTCTTCTACATCTAAGTTTCCTGTAATACATTTAATGATAGATCCCACTGGATTAAGAATACCTCGTTTAACTTTAAAAGAATGATCAAATATTGGATTTAATTGGAAGAATTGGCTTTCAATTCGGTTTTCTAAGATTTCTATTGATTTTATAGAGTTTGTAAATTCTTTACTATATGTGTCTTCTTGATTAATTTTTTCTATTAAAAAGTTAGATTGTTTTTTTATAGATAAAAATTCTATTATGAGGGGATTTAAGTCGTATATTTGGATGAGTGATAGATGGTTAGATAAAATTTTAACTGTGCCTAACTTATAAGGAAGAAGTCCAGGGTTTTCATTTAAGTCGTGAAATGTCACGTCATTGTCTGCGATGATGGTCCCGGTATACCTGAAATAATAGGTTTCGTCTCGTTTATGTGAATAATGTCTTTCTTCTTTGTTTTTGGATTTTCAATTTCAATTTTGTGGTTATCTAACATTTTTGTAACAGTAAAAGGACCGTTAAATTTAGGGTTTAATTTTCCTTTTCGTGCGTCTGTTTTCTTGTAAACTGTCGCTCCTATATGTAATTTTATTGTCTGTCTGTCATTATTAGTTTTATCTATAGTTTTTTGTTTTTTGTCTAGGGATGATGATTGTACTTGATCGTAAAGGGCTTTAGTATTTGATAAATGATTTTGAACATAGAATGAATAGGCTCTGACGGGGATTAAGGACATTGGATCTCTAGAGTTTGTGTGGCCAAAAACTAGTTCAAAAGGGGTATAATTTGTAGTAGAATGAATGGTACTATTATATGCTATTATTGCGTAAGGCATTAAATCAGTAATTATTGTATTTTTATTTGTTTCTTTTAATAGTCTTAAATGTTCTAGAATTGTCGAGTGGAAACGTTCAATAGGTGAATTTGATTGGTGATGATATGGAGTTGTAAAATGAATGTCAATTTTATGTGCTTTTAACATGATTTTTAAATTATCATTTTTAAATTCTGTCCCGTTGTCAGTGACAATTTGTTGTGGAATACCAAAGTTTGAAAAATAATTAGTTAGTTGCTTACAAGTTGAAATGGAATTGCCATCATACGGTACGGCTTGTGCAAATTTAGAGAATTTATCAATAAGTGTTAAGAATTTTTGGTTACCTGCAATAAATGTATCCATATGTATTATATCGAAAGGTCTTGAAGGAGTTTCAGTTAATATTAAGGGTTGATTAGGAGGTTTCCTATTGTACTTGGTTCTCTGACATATTTCGCAATCATTTATGTAGTTTGTTATATCGGATTTCAGTGATTTCCAATAGTATTGTTCCTTAAGTGATTTATACGTTTCGTCAATACCTCTATGATTAGTTTTACCTTCATGTTTATATTTAATTAATAATTTACGTTCGTCAGGCTGGACATTATTAATTAATTTAGAGCATTCTATTAATTTAAATTTTTGGTAATGGTCTGAAAGGGCTTTCTGAAACAAAGGTCTTAATTCTTTAGAGAGAAAGTAAATATGACTTGTATTTTTAAGAAGATATTGTTTTAAGAAATCTATAATGCATTGTAAGTTCATAGGCAAGGTTGCTTTAATTATTTTATTATTATCAAAAGTTTCACTGAGACATTCACTAAAGTTTTCTATAGGGGACTTTTTTACAATAATTTGAAAGGGTTTGTTATTAATTATTTCATCAAGTATAGGGATGTCGGTTATATTATCAAATGTGGTTTTACTGTGTATTGTGTCAGATGTGTTAGGGATTTGAAATCGACAGTTTTGTTGAATATTAATTTTTGGAATGGGTTTAGGAATGGTTTCACTGGGGTTTAGGTAGTCTAAAATGTCTTGCAGATCTGTTGAATATTGATCATTTTGTGAATCAGGTTTTTCGGAAATATCGGATATGAAGTTTTCTATTATACTATCAATATCATCGGGAAGGTTTATTAGAGATTCTGTCTCAATAGCGTTGTGTTCAATTCGGGATAAAGCGTCTGCATTAGTGTTTTGATTACCTTTTTTGTATATTATATCGTAATCATATTCTTCTAACTTTAGTCTCCAACGTATTAGTTTTGAACCTGGTTCTGTATGATTAAAAAGCCAGACTAATGGTCTATGGTCTGTATATATTTGAAATTTCTTACCGTAGAGATAAGGGCGAAAATACTTACAGGCCCAAACTATTGCTAGTAATTCCTTCTCAATTGTGGAGTAATTTCGTTCTGTGTCATTAAGGGTTCTGGATGCAAATGCTATGGGATTGTCTTTAGGTGGGGTTCCTTGAGATAATACTGCTCCTAATGCTATATTGGATGCATCGGTTGTTAAAATAAAAGGTTTAGTGAAATCGGGATATTTTAAAATAGGTGCATTTATTAGAAGGTTCTTTAAATGATTAAATTATTGAATAAAGGTTGGATTATGATCTATTTTTGCATCTTTCTTTAGGCAAATGGTTAAGGGTTTGGTGATCTTGGCAAAGTCTTTAATAAAACGCCGATAATATCCTGCAAGTCCCAAAAATGATTTGATGTCTTTAGTGGTTTTTGGAATTGGAAAGTTTTGAACTGCTGTCACTTTGTCAGGATTTGGCATGATGCCGTCTTTAGTGATTTTATGTCCTAAGTAAGCGACTTCTTTACGCAAGAATTCGCACTTGTCTAATTGAACTTTTAGATTGGCTTGCCGAAGGCGTTCAAATACAGATTTTAGTCGAACAAGATGTTCTTGAAGAGAAGTTGAAAATACGATTATGTCGTCAAGGTATACGGAACAAATCTCGTTTTGTAAGCCTCTAAGGACATTGTTAAGGACTCGTTGGAAGGTTGCCGGAGAATTTATTAAACCAAAAGGCATTCTCAAAAACTCGTAGTGTCCTGTATCTGTCGAGAAAGCTGTTTTAGGAGTATCTTTCGGATCCATCTCAATTTGATGAAAACCGTTCGCGAGGTCAATTGTAGTGAAATATTGAGCTCGTCCTAGTTTGTCAAGGATGTCGTTTATATTAGGTAAAGGAAATTTGTCAGGGATGGTCTTGTCGTTTAATTTTCTATAATCAATAACGATACGCCATTTTCTCTTTCCAGAAGCATCTAATTTTTTTGGAACGATCCATATAGGACTGGTCCATGGTGAATTTGAATTCTGAATAATATTGTTCTGTAACATTTTGGATGTTTGTGAATTTACTTCGGATTTATGGACTTCGGGATATCGATATGTTTTAGTAAAAATGGGTTTTTCGTCAGTAAGGTTAATTGTATGTTTGACTTGATTTGAGAAAGTGAGAGGTGTACCCTCGCAATAAAATATATCTCTATATTCGTTACATAGTTTTTTTATAGCTAAATATTCCTCGTTATTACAATGATCTAATCTTAAATTTGTCTGTAAATTTTCTTTCAATAATATTTGTGTTTGATCGTTAGTTAGATTAATTGATTCACAGTTATAAGTGAAATAATTTTCTGTTTCATTAATAGGTTCAATTGGTAAGGGTTCAAGAAGGGTGATTTTGACAGGATCTTCTTTACTATTAGTTATTGTAGTTAAAGCGAATGAGTCGATTACAGTTACTAAAGTTTCGGGAATTTCTGCATTTTCTAAAGTCGTATAATGTATTATTCCTACACCATTATTTTGTTGTACGGGAATTTTAATTTTTTGAATGCTACGTGGGGGAATTGTAAATATGAATGGTTTATAATTTTTAATTTTTTGTTTTTCAGATTGTTGATTGAAATTTTGAAAATATATTGGTAATATAACATTGGGGGTTTCTAAGTTTGAAGTGTGAAGATTTATTTTAGCACATATTTGTGTTAATAGATTTATACCGATTAATCCTTCGAATTTTGGTGAAAAATCGAAAAGATGGAATTTATGTTGTCCAGAAGTTTTAAAACAATTAAAAAGTGGAATGTTCATAACTTCGTTATGAAAGGAAGTAGCATGAGCGCTTTTAACTGTAAAAGGTTCATGGTAAATAAAAGAGGGATATATATGATATGCTAAACTGGGTCTGATAAAACTGTTACCACTACCTGTGTCTATAAGAAATTTGGCATTTAATTCGGGAATAAAAATATATGGAAGGTCGGAACTATTTTTGTAATTATTTAAATATATTAAGTTTGATTGGAAGGGTTCGGAGTTAACCGAAAATTTTGAGAAGTTTCATCGATGTAATAATTATCTTCTGATTCGTCTTGGGAATAATTTTCTGAATAATTTTGGGAATATTCATTGACGTTTTCATTACCGGTTTCATTATTTGTATTTTCGTATGGGTTGTCTAAATTAATGTCAAACGGAATATTTTCGTTAATTGTACCATAATTGTGAGTAGGTGAATATTCTACAGTTTGATTGAATGGTTCATCTGATATAAAATTTATAGGTTGTGTATTATGACGATTTGATATTCTGGTATGACCTGAAGAAGTGTCCATTGGTTGAGGATATTGGGTACTATTAGGATTACTGTATTTAGGAATTGCACCAGTTTGATTATTGGTGAAATTATTTTGAGGAAATCTTGGTCTTTGTAAGAAGGGATTAAATTGTGGTGGTCTAAAAGAGAAATTAGGATTTTGTGTTGGTTTTGGATAAAACTGTTGTGTGGGTTGTTGTAAATTGAAAGGTCTTGGTATTATTTGCCTGAAATTTGTATTTGTGTTATTTTGTGGTCTGAATGTATTGAATTGTCTTGGTTGGTTAGATGTTTGTGTTCTCTGTATATTATGCTGAGGTGTCTGATTATAAACGGAAGTTTTATTTAAAAGTACTGAGCGATTTTTGTAATCAACAAAATTCTCTTCTTCATGTGCGTATGACATAGCCTGTTCTAGTGTTGCGGGATTTTTTAATCTAACAACTAACTGCATGTGATAATGTAATCCATTTATATAAGTTTTTAAAGACATATCTTCGTATTGTTGAATCTTTAAAAGTTTTAATGGTTCGTTTTGTTCTACTGAATTTACTTTTGAGACTAATATACTACGGGCATCTTGTAAACGTAAACCAAAAGATTGTGGATTTTCATTACGTTCTGGACGCATGGACATTATGTCCTGAACAATACAATCAACTGATCGTTGATCGGAAAATGTTGATATAAGAGATTGTTTAATTAGTTGCCAAGAATTTAATTCTATGCATGAAGCAATTAAATCCGCAGCTCTTCCTTTTAATTTACTTATTACGGTTTCAAATAAACATATATTGATAGGTGCATTGGCATCGTCTACATTTTGATGTGTTAGTAAAAAATTTTCGCATGACTTAATAAATCTATTCAGTTGTCTAGCATTACCGTCAAATGGTGGAATATTATCCGCTTGATACCTGATCATTGGAATATTTATTTGTGCCATTTTTATAGGTGTTTGAGCTTAGCTATCACTTAAGCATAAATTGAAATTAAGGTGAATGATTTTAATAGTATTGTATTTCGCTTACTATTAATATAAAAATTAAATATAGTTATTTTGATTTACTTAATCAAAATTGTTTACTTTAAATTATATATTTTTTTTTTTTTTTTTAGAAATAATATTTATTCTTCAGAAATATTACTTATCAATTTATCAATAGGAATAAAAATAAGGAATGAGATTAAATAAGGAAGCACTTACAGTAAAATGATTATTGCTGTGGTTTCCATTTAAATCTTGATTCCAACAGGTTTGGCGATGTGGTCCTCCCCTTGGCTTATGTATGGAATTGGAGAAGGTCCTCTTCTTCCGCACCAATATTGATGTTCGTTCAATTTGGCCGCGAGCTCTTCTTGTAGTTAGTAACTTGCCGTTGAATCCAATTTTCGAAATTCTTGTGGACTCCTCAATGGATAGCCGCAATGAATTTTGAAGATAGGTTTTTTGAATTAGACTAAAGAGTTTTACTCAAAAACAAATGTGCGATACAATGTTTCGTCTAATCCTACCGACTGCGCCAGAAAAATTCTTTATATTAGAATTTTACAAAAAAAGAAAATCTTTATTGATTTTGTTACAAGTACATGTACAATTAGAACTAACTTTAATATTAATATTACAATGGTTTTTATATTAATTAATTGCTAAGGTTGCAATTTAGGAATTGCTTATTATAGGTTCAATGATATGGAATTATAATTAACTAGAGCAAACCAATCCTATTACATTTATATGGTGTATTATAACTTATACCAATACGAAACATTGATAAATAGGGGAATATAATGGAATTTTAATGATCTTTCTGTTTAATTGTATGTGCTTTCCTAAATTCCGACTATTTTTCGATTTCCTTACTAATGAGAGGCTTACTGCAGAGGCTTAACCAAAATACAACATTTGGTCACTTTATGGTTTCAAATAACCGTCGGTTTATTTTCTTCGAACATCTAATTTTTATCTTCTCTAAAATCAAGGAATTGTCACGTATTTCGTGACGAATTTCTTATCCCAACTTTGGCAATATAAGGAATCTCTGACGAATGCCGCAGTATATACCCTTGTCGATCTAGTCATAAAATTGTTTTAGACGATTGCAGTGAGTTTTATAATGTTTATTGCCTTTTAGAATTGTAAAATTTACTTCAGAGTCTTCAGAGATAATTTCATAAGGTCCTATCCATTTCGGACTAGCTTGGCGCTTCTTCCACGCCTTACAGTTTCGTCATTCAGTAAAACTTTATCACCTACTTTAAATATTGCTATATTGAGATTTTTGTCATATTGTTGCTTGGATGTATTTTTATGCTTTATAATATTATTTTTCGCTAACTGTCTACTTCGTTGCAGTTTTAATTTTAAGTCCGCAACATAATCATCGTATGAATAGGTAATTTCTGGCTCACTTACTATAGGTAAGGGTAAATTAGGCGACACGCCAAAAACAAGTTCATGTGGTGTAAAGTTCGTTGAAGTATGAGGAGTGGTATTATAGGCAAAAACATGGAAATGAATTAAAGAATCCCAATTAGTTTGATCATTACTTATGAAATTGCGTAAAAATTCACCTAAAGTTTTGTGGCTTCTCTCAAGTGCGCCGTTTGACTGCGGATGAAAAGCCGTTGTTTGTAGTTTCCTTATTTTAAATAACTTGCAAACATTCTTAAAAATCTCCGACAGAAAATTAGTACCCTGGTCCGTTACAATTTGCTCTGGTATTCCAAATTTGCAAATAATATTGCTAACTAGGGCATCTGCTACAGTGGCAGCGTCCGTATTTTGTAAGGGTACTGCTTCTATAAATTTTGTTAAATCGTCCATAAACGTTAAAATATACTTATTTCTTTTATCTGTTTCTGGTAATGGACCTACAATGTCCAAAAAGCATTTTTCCAGAAACTTTGAAGATGTTTGTGTTATTTGTAAAGGAGCTTTGGTTTTCCTACATGATTTATTGATTTGACATTGAGTACATAATTTAATGTAATCTGAAATATTTGCATGCATATTTGGCCATTTGTACATCATACTTATACGTTTAAAAGTACGATCGACACCTTGAGATGTGCACCTAATATTGTGGCATGATATTCCGTAATTATTCGCTGTATTTGATCTTTTGTGAGAATAGTTTTTGCTGAGCCTATCCTTACTGTTACATTAGTATCTTTAAAAATATACCTAAACATGAACCTAACCATTGGCCATTTATTCTTCCTTATTAAGCCGAATCGATTTATTTTAATTTTATCTATATTATTATTTACACAAATATTTTTTATTTTAATTATGTAAGAATATATATCAGGTAAATTAATTTTTGATAAATAAGTTTCGCTAGTAATCAAAGCAATGTAATTAAAATTACAATTTTTGTTGAAAGATCGTTCTTTCAACTTCTACGTTGTTTATTTCATTTTTCACGCTGTTAATTATGTCATGCTCATCATTAAAATATTTGATAACATTATTAGTTATGCTAAAATCCTTTGAGAATAATATTACAGGTGTATATTCTGTTGATATGTCTACGATATTTTCATTAGTTTCCATTATGCTATTGTTTATTATGATATTATTTGATTTATGTTTTTTAAAATCATCGTAACTATCGAATATTGTATTTACATGAGTGACACCAGTTACATTAATATGGTTGAAACTATTAGTTAGTATTTTATTGTTAGCTTCTTCAAGTACTTCATTAGAATGCATTTTAGTTAAAGAGTCCGCAATCCTAAAGATTGGTTGGAAACAGCACGCCATGCCGATCTATCCTGAACTAATCCCTTCATCTCCCTATAGCTATTCATCTCAACGTTTTCAACTATCTGACTCACATACTCCAATCTAGGCCTACCTACCCCTCTCTTTCCCTCCACTCTACCTTCTATGATCAATTGCATAATCCCCCCATGCCTAAGAATATGCCCTACTAATCTGTCTCTCCTACGCTGTAACACTCTCCAGATACTTCTCTTCTCCCCTACTAACTCTAGTACAGCTTCATTTGTTACTTTATCTTCCCAACCAATCCTCATCATCCTCCTATAACACCACATTTCAAGTGCTTCTAATCTACGCTTCTCTTCCTTTCCTATAGTCCACGCCTCACACCCGTACAGTGCTACACTCCAAACATATACCTTCAGTAATCTTTTTCTAATACCCAAGTCAATATTTGATCTTAAAATCTGTTCCTTTTCTACGAATGCCTTCCTACCCTGTGCTATCCTACACTTTATATCTACCTTGCTTCGATTATCTTTTGTGATTCTACTGCCTAAATAACAAAAATCTGACACTTCTTCGATTCTATTATCTCCTATTGTGATCCTCATTTTTCTACTGCATTCCTTTTTGTCACACCTCATCACTTTAGTTTTACCTATATTTATTTTCATGTTAAAATCCCTAGTCAATACTGCCTGCATACCATTCAATACCCTTTCTAAATTCTTTTCGCTTTCTTCCAATATAGCTATATCGTCGGCGAATCTCAACATATATATTTTCTCTCCCTGTACATTCACACCTACACTATACTCTTCTTTTACTTTGTTTATTGCATCTTCTATATATAGATTAAATAATAACGGTGAAGGTGTACATCCCTGCCGAACTCCCTTCCCTATTTTTGCTACCTCTTCTTCCCCCTCAATTCTAACTAAGGCAGTTTGGTGTTTATATAAATTAAAAATTATTCTCCTATCCTTATAATCTATACCCGTTTCTTTTAAAATTCTAAACATTATGTCCCAATCTACATTATCAAATGCCTTTTCTAAATCTACAAAGTTACCTTTCCTACCCTCATTCTTTTTTCTACTACTGTTCTTAGTGCTAAAATCGCCTCCCTCGTCCCTCTGTTTTTCCTAAAACCAAACTGATCTTCTCCTAGCCTTTCCTCTACTTTATTTTCTAATCTCCTATAAATAATCTTTAGCAATATCTTCGATGCATGTGATAGTAGACTAATGGTCCTATAGTTCTCACACAGATTAGCTCCTATTTTCTTCGGCATTGTTACTATTCTACTACGCTGAAAATCCTGTGGTATTTCTCCCTTCTCATATATTTTACAAACTAACCTGTATAATCGCTCCTTCATTTTTTCCCCTGCGTGTTTTATTAATTCGGCTGGTATCATATCAATCCCCGCTGCTTTGTTATTCCGTAAATCATTTAATGCTCTATGAAACTCTGACCTAAGTATGCTAGGACCTAAGTCATCCTCATCTATCTGTTCCACACTTTCTAGCTCCTCCATGTCCTGCCTACCTTTATATAAATCTTCAAGATACTCCTTCCATCTTCTAGCTTTTTCCTTATTTTCTGTGAGTTCCTTACCCTGCTTATCACATATAATGTTACCCTTTGGTTTTACTTTAGAAAAATGTGACTTAATTTTCCTGTAGCCAAAATCTACTTTACCTCTTCTCATATCCTCCTCAATATCCTCACAGTTTCCTTTTATCCACTCTTCTTTCGCTAGCTTGCATTTCCTATTAATTAAGTTCCTTAGTTCCTTATATTTTTTCTGTCCTGCTTCTGTGTTTTCAATTTTAATTTTCCTTCTTGCTTCTATCATTTCAACTATTTCTTCCGTGATCCATTCCCTCCTACCTGCCCTTTTCTTTGTGCCTAATACTTCATTTGCTGCTGTAGTTAACCCATTTCTGATTTCCCTCCATTCGCAATCTATGTCGCTCCTTGATGTTCTATTAGCCATGATTTCTACTTTCTGCTTGTACTTTTCACATACATCAGCTAATTTTAACCTATCGACATCTACTCTGACCTGTTTAGACTTCTGTAATTTCTTGAATTTGACCTCTGAGTCCAGGACTACTAAATTATGGTCACTATCAATATCTGCTCCAGGGTAACTCTTACAATTCTTAATCTGGTTCCTAAACCTCTCTTTAACCAGTATGTAATCTATCTGATACCTCCCTATATCTCCTGGCATTTTCCACGTATATATCCTGCGCTTGTGATTCTGAAAAAGCGTGTTTGCTACCACTAGCTTATGCATACTAGAATGCATATGTAAGGTATTTATGTTTTGTGATCTACTAAATTTGGTTGACTTGTTTACAATGGAAGGTTCGGTGAGTGTAGGGATCCGTGATAAACAATCTGCATTAGCTATTTGATTTCCCGGTCTATACAGTACATCGAAATCATAGCACTCTAATTTCAACCGCATTTTAGTTAATCTCAAACTTACGTCTGTGAATTTCTTATATCCTAATAATGGTTTGTGGTCTGTAATTACTGTAAATTTGTTTCCATATAGATACGGTCTAAAATGAGAAATTCCCCAGGTCAACCCAAGCATCTCCCTTTCGGTAGTGGAATATGATTTCTCTGCGCTATTTAATGTTGTACTCGCATACGCTATTGGTAATTGGCCAGTATGCTTTTGACTTAAAATTGCGCCTATTCCATTTCCACTTGCGTCCACCGTTAATGTATAAGGCTTCTCAAGTTCAGGGTATTGTAATAGTGGAGACGACGTGAGTGTGGCCTTTAATGTATTAAAAGCCTTATCGCACACATCAGTCCACCGATACTTTACTTCCTTTTTTAGTAAGCTATTCATTGGGGCGGCGATCTTTGCAAAATCTTTTATAAATCTCCTATAATAGGAAGCTAACCCAAGGAATGATTTTAATTGTTTTGCATTGATCGGGGTTGGGAAACTATCTACAGCTACTGTTTTTGCTGGATTTGGTTTGATGCCTTTATCGGTAATAACGTGTCCTAGGTACACTACTTCTTTCCTCAAGAAATTGCATTTTTCTGGCTGTAATTTTAAATTATATTTTCTAAGACGCTCAAATACAGATACTAATTTGTTATTATGGTCTTGTAAACTTTTGCCATAAACACAGATATCGTCCAAATAGACCCAACACTTTAACCCTACGAGTCCGCTAAGCGCTGTATTTATCAACCTCTGAAAACAGGCTGGTGACCCTTTTAGTCCCATGGGTGCCCGTTTAAACTGGAAATGCCCGTCAGGTGTGCTAAAAGCGGTAATCTCGCGACTGCTTTCATCAAGAGGAATTTGATAGAACCCATTACTCAAGTCAAGTGTTGTAAAATAATTTGATTGTCCTAGTTGATCAAGTATCGTGCTAATACACGGAAGGGGGTAGGAGTCTCCCTGGCATTTACTATTTACGTTTCTATAATCTATTACAACTCTATATCTAGATTCACCGTTTGGTCCTGGGCGCTTAGGCACGATAATAATTGGAGAATTCCAAGGACTGCAACTATTTTCGATGATTCCGTCTTCTAACATTTGTTGTGTCTGTTCTTTGATTATATCTAATTGCTTATACGGTAATCTATATTGCTTTGTGTTAACCGGTACTGTGTTTGTTTGTAAATAAATTTTCTGAGTAATAGCATCTGTTCAAGTTAATTTGTCCGTTTCTAGGAAAAATATATCACTACATCCTTCACAAATATCAATAATACGTCCACTCTCTTCTGAATTTAAGTGATTTAAATCAAGCGAATTTATTACTTTCGCTATACGGTTACCATTTACTTCCGATTTGCTGATATGAAATGCATTTACAGTCATTATAGATTTATGATCCATAGGCTCGATTGTAACCTTTGGAATGTCAATTATCATGTCATTTTCTGAAATGTTTAAGATACTTATAATGCATTTTCCATTTTTATTCTTTGTAAAGCATGAACTTATATACAAATCCGAATTTATTGTGTGTGACCTACAAATGCCCTCAGTATCCGAGTTACTATTTAAACATTTAGCGTTAGCGATGTATTCACTGCGTGCTGGTATACAGATTTTATTTTCTCCCGACGTATCATTAGTATTTGTAATTGAACTGTTTTTAGTTTCAATGGGACTATAATTATTGTTATTTACAGAACTTTTGTCTGTGCTTAAAGAAAGCTCAATATTATGGACATCTTCATTTGTCGTTGGTTTGAAAAATATTTGTATGCCGTTAATAGTGATATTTATAGTACTGATTACGCAATTGTATTTTAAAAGAAAGTCCATGCCCAAAATTGCATCGTATCTGGAATCTATTGTGTAAGGTAGTACATGAAATTTATGGGATACATAATCACTATCAGTTAATTTCACGCTTATCATGCATGTTCCTAAAGATTCTAATTTGCCACAAATACCTGTCATGGTTAATTTTTCATCATCTAATTTTGCTTCTGATTTTAGGATGTTTGATTTTATAATAGAACATTCCGCGCCAGTATCAATTAAAAATGTTACACTTTTATTTTTTCGTACGTTGGTATCTAATCTAATGAAAGGAAGAATACTATCTATGTTTTGGGAATTGCAGTGAATATTTATTAATGAAGTAGCCCTCTTACTAGTTACAGCTGAGATTCCGCAGTGGGCCTGTTCTGTGGAATCTGTACATCGTTTCCCGAAGTACTGCGATTCTGATTACTATTTGAATGTGTATTGGTAGTGAGATTTAGATATTCATTGGTGTAAATGGGATCTGTGTTGGTAATTTGAGTTGGCATGTAATGGTTAACAAATCTACCATCATTCTGCGACAATTGATGTATAGAATTTTGACGATTGTTATTATATATAACTCGTTGGCTAGTACTTGGTTGATTTCTAATCCCGCTATATGAATGATTGTTAGTGAAACGATTAAAATCTTGCCTGTTAGTATTATTATATCCACTGCTACTATTATTGTTTTGATGGAAATATCTGTTATTGTTGTTAAAATTAGGACGGAAACTATGTTGTCTGCTGTTATTATCCTAATATCCATTGTTATTTCTGTTATCTTGGATAATTCGATTGTTATTATTATCGAAGTTTGACGGAAAGTTATTATGTGGTGTCTGATATCTAAATTGATTATTTGCGTAATTTGATTGTCCTTGAAAATTATTTGAGCAGGTTTGATATTGCGACATTTCTAATTTAATTTGCCTACAAATTGAAATATTATGTCCTGGTATTCTACAGAATGTACAAAAGTTACTGTTATTATTTGGATGATAACAACTTTCATTTCGGCTGGATTGTGATGAGTTTGGGTTCGAATTATTTCTAAAAAAACAAGAATTTGAATTGTGGTTCGTTTTACCACAATGTATGCATTGATTTACATAGTGCGTAATACTACGATGTAGTTCCTGTGTTTTTATAATATTTTCTTCTTTTACTGCTAAAGCATAGGCGTCATCTAATGAATTCGGGTTTTGCAAACGTACGTTAGTTTGTAGCTCTAACCGTAATCCTAAAATAAAAATGCTTAGTGCTTGCGCGTATAAATTATTATTGTATGTTTTTAAATATTCTTCGGACTCGTTTCTTTCCGCAGTAATATTAATTAGTTTAGTTAGTTAGTTAAAGAGTCCGCAATCCTAAAGATTGGTTGGAAACAGCACGCCATGCCGATCTATCCTGAGCTAATCCCTTCATCTCCCTATAGCTATTCATCTCAACGTCTTCAACTATCTGACTCACATACTCCAATCTAGGCCTACCTACCCCTCTCTTTCCTTCCACTCTACCTTCTATGATCAATTGCATAATCCCCCCATGCCTAAGAATATGCCCTACTAATCTGTCTCTCCTACGCTGTAACACTCTCCAGATACTTCTCTTCTCCCCTACTAACTCTAGTACAGCTTCATTTGTTACTTTATCTTCCCAACCAATCCTCATCATCCTCCTATAACACCACATTTCGAATGCTTGTAATCTACGCTTCTCTTCCTTTCCTATAGTCCACGCCTCACACCCGTACAGTGCTACACTCCAAACATATACCTTCAGTAATCTTTTTCTAATACCCAAGTCAATATTTGATCTTAAAATCTGTTCTTTTTCTACGAATGCCTTCCTACCCTGTGCTATCCTACACTTTATATCTACCTTGCTTCGATTATCTTTTGTGATTCTACTGCCTAATTAACAAAAATCTGACATTTCTTCGATTCTATTATCTCCTATTGAGATCCTCATTTTTCTACTGCATTCCTTTTTGTCACACCTCATCACTTTAGTTTTACCTATATTTATTTTCATGTTAAAATCCCTAGTCAATACTGCCTGCATACCATTCAATACCCATTCTAAATTCTTTTCGCTTTCCTCCAATATAGCTATATCGTCGGCGAATCTCAACATATATATTTTCTCTCGCTGTACATTCACACCTACACTATACTCTTCTTTTACTTTGTTTATTGCATCTTCTATATATAGATTAAATAATAACGGTGAGAGTGTACATCCCTGCCGAACTCCCTTCCCTATTTTTGCTACCTCTTCTTCCCCCTCAATTCTAACTAAGGCAGTTTGGTGTTTATATAAATTAAAAATTATTCTCCTATCCTTATAATCTATACCCGTTTCTTTTAAAATTCTAAACATTATGTCCCAATCTACATTATCAAATGCCTTTTCTAAGTCTACAAAAGCTATGCAAGTTACCTTTCCTACCCTCTTTCTTTTTTCTACTACCGTTCTTAGTGCTAGAATCGCCTCTCTCGTCCCTCTGTTTTTCCTAAAACCAAACTGATCTTCTCCTAGCCTTTCCTCTACTTTATTTTCTAATCTCCTATAAATAATCTTTAGCAATATCTTCGATGCATGTGATAGTAGACAAATGGTCCTATAGTTCTCACACAAATTAGCTCCTATTTTCTTCGGCATTGTTACTATTCTACTACGCTGAAAATCCTGTGGTACTTCTCCCTTCTCATATATTTTACAAACTAACCTGTATAATCGCTCCTGCATTTTTTCCCCTGCGTGTTTTATTAATTCGGCTGGTATCATATCAATCCCCGCTGCTTTTTTATTCCGTAAATCATTTAATGCTCTATGAAACTCTGACCTAAGTATGCTAGGACCTAAGTCATCCTCATCTATCTGTTCCACACTTTCTAGTGACCTATAGCATGATAATATGCCAATAGATACCTCGTTTATCTCTAGTGTAGCTCTAAGCAAAGATGTATTTTCAAGCAATTCGACTTCAACATTGGCTGCGTAACACTCTTTAATATACACTACTATTCCATCATTTTGATTATAATAATCAGAAGTATTGTAGATATTATAATTTTTTTTTTTAAACATATTAATATTTTGAATTTCCCATGTTTCAGTACGTATGACGCAATCAACGCACCTGTATCCAGAGATTCTAGTAAAATTAGAAGTTGTTCAAAATTCTTTTTTATGCTTCTGATGTTAAAATGAAGTATACAGAAACCATTAATCCTGGTTGTATACTCATCCCAACTGTCTAACGTGATATAAAGTGTTTCATCAACGCATTCTCTCTGCAGCGTATCCAAAAATTGTCTTTGCATTAATCAATCAATATTCAATCGCGTACACGCATACCCTAAAAATAATTAACATTTATATTTTAAATTTGCACCACAAATAAGCAAATAAACAAATAATCAGCAATTAAGCATAATAAAAATAAAAATAAAAGGATATAGATTAGGTAATATACTTTAGAATGATATAACTATAAAATTTCATTTAGCCAGAAAAGAGTTGATAATATATAGATAGCACTAAACTTAGAATTGATTATTGGACAGCATTTGAATTTCATACATGAATGAATGATTCTCGGTAATGCCAACAAAAAAAAACTTGATAATCTTGAATTATGTGAGAAGTTAATTTAAATTATGTATTTGATGTATGGAGTTTATTTTAATTTTCTTCTGCTCGTGGAAAATATATATTTCTCCGTGTATAGTCTAAACATTTTTGAACCCGACTGACTCAGATGCTTCCTTCACGAGTGCGACACGATGACTATGAGGTCTTCTCGTATTGTAATTCCTGTCGTCTTCAGATGCTTTTTGCTAAACTGAATTAACACAGGTCTGCTTCGCCTAGCGGTGTTGACTTCTACAGTTTTCTTCCCCGTTCTATGGCATCGATCCAACGCATATTTCGGCAAATCCACATTTAATTTCTTCTTAAGCATTTTTGTGACCTTTTCTTCCACATTCTCTTTTTCTGATTCAGGTAGGCCAAATATTCTCAAAATATTTCTGCGACTATACTGTTCCTGAGATTCCATTTTAACGTTTAGTTGAATTATTTCTTCATTCAGATTAGTTATTTGTTGTTTGTATTCAATCATTATTTCATCAACAGCTGATCGAACGGTATCCTTGATAACTATTTTCAAATCGGCAATGAGTTTATCATTTGACTTTCTGATCAACTCGGTCAGAGTGTACATCTGCCTAGCAGTGAAAACCATAATGTAACTTATAATTTAATGGTTTCTACGTAATTATTTATATTATAAATTCCACTATTTCACTTATAAGGGCTTAAAATTAAAAAAAAAAATTACCACTTTGGAAAGGTAGTTGAACCAGTCAAAACTTTTATTATTATTTATTATGATGCGTTTTTAAGCAGAAAATACAGAACATTTCAAAGCCAGCGTAAATGCGTTAACTACTCGCCTCGCATGCTAGAATTAGAAATCATTTACTCGCATCCGGATTTTGATCAAATAGTTGGAGCCACAAATTTTCTTTCGTTATTGCTACAAAATAATCTCAGTGAAACTTTCCCAGAAACTATAAAAGTACTTAAAATTATTTTAACAACTCCGATGACCACTGCTGAATCAGAGCGTTGTTTTTCAACACTTAAAAGAATCAAGACTTTTTTTGCGAAATGCTATGGGTAATGATCACTTAAACGCGTTGGCGATGATGTGTATTAATAAAAATGTGGTGCGAGATATTTACAATTTTAACGAAAAAATTTTGGAAAAGTTTATATTAATGAAAGATAGAAGAGTGGAATTCACTTTCAAGAAATGATTGAATTTAATCATTTTGCATCCATTTTAGGTACGATTTCTCACTATTATGTTATTTTTTAAAAAATGCGCCCCCCCAGATTGAAATGGCACGAGCCGCCACTGGTAGTAAGCCAAGAGGCGAATGATTCCGAGGAGCGGAATGCTCTTA
This sequence comes from Leptodirus hochenwartii, assembly GCA_947310635.1. Classification (NCBI taxonomy): domain Eukaryota; kingdom Metazoa; phylum Arthropoda; class Insecta; order Coleoptera; family Leiodidae; genus Leptodirus; species Leptodirus hochenwartii. Next base: position 12,335,968 of record OX371176.1, read on the forward strand.
ACGGTATCCTCGTAAATACTTCACTTAACGATACGAATTCTGCATTAGTCCACTAATTGTCGCCCCTCTCACTAGTAGGTTGAGGTTATGTAAAATATGAATAAATTTCATTCAAGTCTATAATTTTACCATTCAGCAGGATTTAGTTATACCGAAAATGATCAACTGTACAATCAAATACGAAGACAGTGATTCGGATCATAAATCCGATATCGATTTAGACTATGATCCCGATTACAATCCAGATACGTTAGCGGATTATGACACAGATTCGCGCACCGCGGATGCAACTATGGACCGTGAATTGTCTCCTAGTTCCGCTTCTGTGCATTCATCGGGGGACCATACCTTCTACACATATGATCGTGATGCTAGTATAGATATAGATATCAAAGATGAACCGCTTCGCATGAAGAAAGAATTAGAGACATATGGCCTATACCAAGATATACCTGATACACATGTAGCAGAGATTTGGTATGAATGTGATATATGCCACAAACAATTCATTCGAAAAGACAAACTTTCATTACATATACACAAAATGCATAATAGAAATAAATTGCACGAGTGTAATATTTGCCACAAGAATTGTCCCAATAAGAGCAACTTGAACACGCATATACGTATACATACAGGAGAGAAACCATACGAGTGTAATATCTGCCAGAAACGATTCACTTACAAGCAGATACTATCAAATCATATGCGCACACATACAGGAGAGAACTCATACGAGTGTAATATCTGCAAAAAACGATTCACTAACAAGCAGGTACTATCAAATCATATGCGCACACATACAGGAGAGAAACCATACGAGTGTAATATCTGCCATAAACGATTCCTCAGAAAGTATGTACTATCATGTCATATGCGCACACATACAGGAGAGAAACCATACGAGTGTAATATCTGCCATAAACGATTCCTCAGAAAGTATGGACTATCAATTCATATGTGCACACATACAGGAGAGAAACAATACAAGTGTAATATCTGCCATAAACGATTCCTCAGAAAGTATGGACTATCATGTCATATGCGCACACATACAGGAGAGAAACCATACGAGTGTAATATCTGCAAAAAACGATTCACTAACAAGCAGGTACTATCAAATCATATGCGCACACATACAGGAGAGAAACCATACGAGTGTAATATCTGCAAGAAACGATTCACTTACAAGCAGATACTATCAATTCATATGCGCACACATACAGGAGAGAACCCATACGAGTGTAATATCTGCAAAAAACGATTCACTAACAAGCAGGTACTATCAAATCATATGCGCACACATACAGGAGAGAAACCATACGAGTGTAATATCTGCAAGAAACGATTCACTTACAAGCAGATACTATCAATTCATATGCGCACACATACAGGAGAGAACCCATACGAGTGTAATATCTGCAAAAAACGATTCACTAACAAGCAGGTACTATCAAATCATATGCGCACACATACAGGAGAGAAACCATACGAGTGTAATATCTGCCATAAACGATTCCTCAGAAAGTATGTACTATCATGTCATATGCGCACACATACAGGAGAGAAACCATACGAGTGTAATATCTGCCATAAACGATTCCTCAGAAAGTATGGACTATCAATTCATATGTGCACACATACAGGAGAGAAACAATACAAGTGTAATATCTGCCATAAACGATTCCTCAGAAAGTATGGACTATCATGTCATATGCGCACACATACAGGAGAGAAACCATACGAGTGTAATATCTGCAAAAAACGATTCACTAACAAGCAGGTACTATCAAATCATATGCGCACACATACAGGAGAGAAACCATACGAGTGTAATATCTGCAAGAAACGATTCACTTACAAGCAGATACTATCAATTCATATGCGCACACATACAGGAGAGAACCCATACGAGTGTAATATCTGCAAAAAACGATTCACTAACAAGCAGGTACTATCAAATCATATGCGCACACATACAGGAGAGAAACCATACGAGTGTAATATCTGCAAGAAACAATTCACTTACAAGCAGATACTATCAATTCATATGCGCACACATACAGGAGAGAACCCATACGAGTGTAATATCTGCAAAAAACGATTCACTAACAAGCAGGTACTATCAAATCATATGCGCACACATACAGGAGAGAAACCATACGAGTGTAATATCTGCAAGAAACGATTCACTTACAAGCAGGTACTATCAAATCATATGCGCACACATACAGGAGAGAAACCATACGAGTGTAATATCTGCCAGAAACGAGTAATAAAGAAGAGTACACTATCAGATCATATGCGCACACATACAGGAGAGAAACCATACAAGTGTAAATCTGCCATAAACGATTCCTCAGAAAGTATGGACTATCATGTCATATGCGCACACATACAGGAGAGAAACAATACGAGTGTAATATCTGCAAGAAACGATTCACTTACAAGCAGATACTATCAATTCATATGCGCACACATACAGGAGAGAACTCATACGAGTGTAATATCTGCAAAAAACGATTCACTAACAAGCAGGTACTATCAAATCATATGCGCACACATACAGGAGAGAAACCATACAAGTGTAATATCTGCCATAAACGATTCCTCAGAAAGTATGGACTATCATGTCATATGCGCACACATACAGGAGAGAAACAATACGAGTGTAATATCTGCAAGAAACGATTCACTTACAAGCAGATACTATCAATTCATATGCGCACGCATACAGGAGAGAAACAATACGAGTGTAATATCTGCCAGAAACGAGTAATAAAGAAGAGTACACTATCAGATCATATGCGCACACATACAGGAGAGAAAGGATACGAGTGTAATATCTGCAAGAAACAATTCACTAACAAACAGATACTATCAAATCATTTGCGCACACATACAGGAGATAAACCATAAGACTGTAAAATCTGCCATAAACTATTCCCCAGGAATTATAAAGTATCAAATCATTGCCCATACATACAGGAGAGAAACCATGTGCGTGCAATATCTGCTATAAACGATTCCCTCAAAAACATAATCAAGTAGCACATAACCGATCACATATAGGAGTCATAACCCCCATATAAGTTAAATTCTGCTATATACAATTTATTAAAAGAAGCCATATGATTGTAACTAATAATTCAAACGATTGACTAAGCAATTGTGACCTGTCAAGTCACAAATTGCTCACTCACAATAAGTTTTACTTCCTTTTTAAATTGTATTATTCATTTCATAGACGATATGTTCTATAGCCTACCAATGTGCCATTATGATATTATTCTTTATTCTTTCATTTATTATAATTCGAGCGAACGTTATTAGCTTTATATTTTAGAGTAGATTTTTTAATTTAGAGTAGATTTTACTTTTTATAATTTAATACGACAATATTGTATTATTACATATATTAATATAGAATATCACCCAAATACCGTAACTTATAGCATTAAGTAGCTAGATGTACATTTCGAAGGCTATGCCCCAATCTTCAGTAGCACAAGAAAAACAAAATAAATTAAAAATAAATTTAAAAATAGTTCTTATTAAATAAATTAAATAGACTACATGAAATTGGGCCTGAATCTAAATTCATTCAATTTGATTTATATTTATGCATGTATATACTTTCATAAGCATTTAACTCGGAATAATTCAAAACACTTAAGTAATTTAAGTGAATTATTTAATTTATTTAATAAGAACAATTTTAAAATTGAATTTAATTTATATTTTCGGTTATTTAAGATTTTACAAACCAATTTTAATTGTTGTCAATTGTTAGTTTCATTAATTATTAATTTATATTGTTTTATAGGTCATATTTTATGCCATTTTTGAAAACTTCTTCCATGTCGACTTATTTATTTAATAGTATATCAATCACGATTCGTGACAGAGGTATTTTATTTCGTTTTTATCTTGTGCTAGTGAAGATGGAGGCATAGCATTCAAAATGTACATCTAGCTACTTAACATGCTATAAGTTACGGTATTTGGGTGATATTCTATACTAATATTTAACACCGTAGTGGTCATTTTTTAATATTATATATATATATAATACATACTTTAATTTAAGTGACGTTAATAATTTATATTTCATTATAATTATAATTCAAATATAATTTTATAAAAATAAGTGCTTTCTGTTTTTTGGTGATGTTTTATACAATTATTTAACACCGTAGTGACGACTTTAGAATTAACCCTTAATCACAAAGTAGTTTCCGTATAACATTTTTTATAATTTATATTTATATATAGTGTCAATAGTGTGCCAATGCACTGCATATGCCTCCTAGGGGCAAGACATGGGCAACGACGCTCTGGCCTATAGAGCGGTCCCTATACAGGGATCCCGGTCTGTAGGAAAGATTCAGGCTAACCCACGGTATTAGGGGGATTAGGCTGAATCGGTGGGGCGACGGCTAAAATATGCACTCATTGGTCGGTGCAAGGCAAGGAGAAACCAGCACTGTACCTTTCTCAAGTTTACACATGAAATGTCGATTATCTCAAATATATTACCCCAGGTGAGTAGAGCCAATGGCTCAGAATCTCACCCTGCTACTTCGGTAGCAGGCAAGCCCTCGGATTCTGGGGCGGGCAAGAAATCGTCTTCGTCGAGAATTCTACGAGTTGGAGCGTGGAATATACGCAGTATGAATAGGATAGGAAAGTTAGAGAATTTGAAATTAGAAATGGAGAGACTTAAACTGGATATTGTAGGGATTAGTGAAGTTAGGGGGAAAGATCAAGTAGATACGTGGTCAGGAGAATATAGATTAATAACCACAGCATCAGATAATGGGCATACCGGTGTAGGTTTTATAATGAATAGAAAGTTGGGATGTAGAGTAAAGAGTTATTGCCAAGTTAGTGATAGAATTATAACTATTAGATTAGACACGAAGCCAACGGACACAGTTATAGTGCAAGTATATATGCCAACTTCAAATCACGATGATGAGGAGGTAGAATCCATTTATGAGGAGATTGAATCTAGGTTAGCAAACGTTAAAGGACAGGATAATCTAATTGTAATCGGAGATTGGAATGCCGTAGTAGGTAAGGGAAAGGAAGTTTCAATAGTAGGAGAATATGGAATAGGAACACGTAATGATAGAGGGGATAGATTGGTAGAGTTTTGTATTAGGAATAAGCTAGTGGTAGCAAACACGCTTTTTCAGAATCACAAGCGCAGGATATATACGTGGAAAATGCCAGGAGATATAGGGAGGTATCAGATAGATTACATACTGGTTAAAGAGAGGTTTAGGAACCAGATTAAGAATTGTAAGAGTTACCCTGGAGCAGATATTGATAGTGACCATAATTTAGTAGTCCTGGACTCAGAGGTCAAATTCAAGAAATTACAGAAGTCTAAACAGGTCAGAGTAGATGTCGATAGGTTAAAATTAGCTGATGTATGTGAAAAGTACAAGCAGAAAGTAGAAATCATGGCTAATGGAACATCAAGGAGCGACATAGATTGCGAATGGAGGGAAATCAGAAATGGGTTAACTACAGCAGCAAATGAAGTATTAGGCACAAAGAAAAGGGCAGGTAGGAGGGAATGGATCACGGAAGAAATAGTGGAAATGATAGAAGCAAGAAGGAAAATTAAAATAGGAAACACAGAAGCAGGACAGAAAAAATATAAGGAACTAAGGAACTTAATTAATAGGAAATGCAAGCTAGCGAAAGAAGAGTGGATAAAAGGAAACTGTGAGGATATTGAGGAGGATATGAGAAGAGGTAAAGTAGATTTGGGCTACAGGAAAATTAAGTCACATTTTTCTAAAGTAAAACCAAAGGGTAACATTATATGTGATAAGCAGGGTAAGGAACTCACAGAAAATAAGGAAAAAGCTAGAAGATGGAAGGAGTATCTTGAAGATTTATATAAAGGTAGACAGGACATGGAGGAACTAGAAAGTGTGGAACAGATAGATGAGGATGACTTAGGTCCTAGCATACTTAGGTCAGAGTTTCATAGAGCATTAAATGATTTACGGAATAACAAAGCAGCGGGGATTGATATGATACCAGCCGAATTAATAAAACACGCAGGGGAAAAAATGCAGGAGCGATTATACAGGTTAGTTTGTAAAATATATGAGAAGGGAGAAGTACCACAGGATTTTCAGCGTAGTAGAATAGTAACAATGCCGAAGAAAATAGGAGCTAATTTGTGTGAGAACTATAGCACCATTAGCCTACTATCACATGCATCGAAGATATTGTTAAAGATTATTTATAGGAGATTAGAAAATAAAGTAGAGGAAAGGCTAGGAGAAGATCAGTTTGGTTTTAGGAAAAACAGAGGGACGAGAGAGGCGATTCTAGCACTAAGAACGGTAGTAGAAAAAAGAAATAGGGTAGGAAAGGTAACTTGCATAGCTTTTGTAGACTTAGAAAAGGCATTTGATAATGTAGATTGGGACATAATGTTTAGAATTTTAAAAGAAACGGGTATAGATTATAAGGATAGGAGAATAATTTTTAATTTATATAAACACCAAACTGCCTTAGTTAGAATTGAGGGGGAAGAAGAGGTAGCAAAAATAGGGAAGGGAGTTCGGCAGGGATGTACACTCTCACCGTTATTATTTAATCTATATATAGAAGATGCAATAAACAAAGTAAAAGAAGAGTATAGTGTAGGTGTGAATGTACAGGGAGAGAAAATATATATGTTGAGATTCGCCGACGATATAGCTATATTAGAAGAAAACGAAAAGAATTTAGAAAGGGTATTGAATGGTATGCAGGCAGTATTGACTAGGGATTTTAACATGAAAATAAATATAGGTAAAACTAAAGTGATGAGGTGTGACAAAAAGGAATGCAGTAGAAAAATGAGGATCTCAATAGGAAATAATAGAATCGAAGAAGTGTCAGATTTTTGTTATTTAGGCAGTAGAATCACAAAAGATAATCGAAGCAAGGTAGATATAAAGTGTAGGATAGCACAGGGTAGGAAGGCATTCGTAGAAAAGGAACAGATTTTAAGATCAAATATTGACTTGGGTATTAGAAAAAGATTACTGAAGGTATATGTTTGGAGTGTAGCACTGTACGGGTGTGAGGCGTGGACTATAGGAAAGGAAGAGAAGCGTAGATTACAAGCATTCGAAATGTGGTGTTATAGGAGGATGATGAGGATTGGTTGGGAAGATAAAGTAACAAATGAAGCTGTACTAGAGTTAGTAGGGGAGAAGAGAAGTATCTGGAGAGTATTACAGCGTAGGAGAGACAGATTAGTAGGGCATATTCTTAGGCATGGGGGGATTATGCAATTGATCATAGAAGGTAGAGTGGAGGGAAAGAGAGGGGTAGGTAGGCCTAGATTGGAGTATGTGAGTCAGATAGTTGAAGACGTTGAGATGAATAGCTATAGGGAGATGAAGGGATTAGCTCAGGATAGATCGGCATGGCGTGCTGTTTCCAACCAATCTTTAGGATTGCGGACTCTTTAACTAATATAAAATATATTATATTTTTAAAATTAATAATATTAATAAAATAATATAATTATAATGATATCGTTAGTAATCTACAGTGGAATTTTATAGATTGTAAAAACACCACTATTAATGAAAATTTTAAATTATTTCTAAATTTGATAAGTTCTGCTTATTTTTTCTACTTTTCCAGAAAGAGAGTATTGCATTTTAAATTCAAGGAAAGATGAACTGCACTGGTTCACTCCCCAGTTAAAAATTATGAGAGATACATTGTAAACTATGTCCATAATTCTCCAATATTCCAACGCAAATCAAGAGCTTAAAAAAATCATATTCATTTTATAAAAAGAAATATAATACAGCCTTGCATCTCGCAAGAATAGAAGCAAATGATAAAATTATTACAAACTCGAAAAATCGTTGTTAAACCATATGGCAAGTGATAAATTCTGACTCGAAAAGAACCAAACCTTGCAATGATACTTCATCTATAAATCCCAATGTATTTAATAACTTCTTCACTGGTATTGCTGCCAAAATAATTGTCAATCTGCCACCCAGCAATACTAGTTATATAAAATTACTAGATAATATGCCTCAACAACATTGTACATTTCGTATGGATCCAGTTAGCATCATTGAAGTAAGAGATACGATTTTCAGTTTAAAAATAGCAATACTAGAGACATCTATGAACTTAATGTTATCATTTAAAAATGTATTATTGACTTAATTATCTGTCCTCTCACTAAACTAATAAACAGTTGTTTTAATGAATGTTATTTCCCCGATGAATTAAAAGTCGCTTTACTTATTCCATTATATAAAATAGGGAACAGATGGAACCGTGACAATTTTAGACCTATCTCAGTTTAGACCAGTTTTTTCAAAAATAATTGAAAAATGTATAAAAAAAAGGATTGTTAATTATTTTGAACACAATGATCTTTTCGAAAATTGCCAGTATGGGTTTCGGAAAAAGAAATCCACAAGTGACGCTATAAGTATCTTTTCAAATCGAACTCTTGATTGTTTTAAACAAAGTGAATTTTCAAATTCTGTGTTTTTCGATTTAAGCAAAGCATTTGATTGCGTCTCGCACGATATCCTACTGGACAAGTTAAATTTTTATAATTTTTATACAGTTAGTTTAAATTTAATTAAGTCATATTTGAGTAACCGATCTCAAATTGTTAAATGTAATGCTTCTCTCTCTAATAAATTATCCTTATGTCATGGTGTTCCTCAAGGCTCTGTCATTGACCCTGTATTATTTCTTATATTTGTTAATGACTTAGTTTGTAACGCAAAAGGTGCTAATTTTGTACTATTTGCTGACGACACCACATTATCATGCAGTTCAAACTCAATTAACGTAACAAACAATTGAACAGAATTGGCTAAATTGCAAACTGAAAACTGGTTCACAGCAAATAAATTGACTTTAAATCATAACAAAACTTGCAATATAACATTTACCTTGCGTGAAATTGATAACATAAAGGCGTACAAATGTCATAAATTCCTTGGAGTAACAGTTGACTCCTTTTTAAATTGGAATCAGCATGGTGAGAATGTAGCATTGAAATTAAATAAATACTGTTGTATTTTGCGTACCCTAGCAAAGTGTGTCTCTACACATGTAAATGTAAGTACATATTTTTGTTTATGTCATTCAGTATTATGTTATGCAGTCCTATCTTGGGGACATGCAGCGTGCAAAGACTGTGTTTTCCGTCTTCAAAGATGGGCTGTTAGAATTATTGCAAGAATTCCATATCGTGAAAACTGTAAACCTATCTTTATTGGCCTAAATATCTTAACTTTTCCATGTAAATATATTTTAAATTGCTTACTACATATTCACAAAAATTCTTCCAATTACCAAATTCATGAAATGAATCCTATCCACAACACAAGACTTAAAGAAAACATATGCTTAAAACAATTAAGACTAACAAAAAGCACGAATGGGGAACAAACTACTGGTGCATACATTTTTTTAATGTACTGCCCCAAAAAGTTAGAAAACATGACCGCAATATCTTTAAAGCAAAGCTTAAATAATATTTGATCAAAAAGATATTTTATAGTTATCAAGAATATATGGCAAATGATTTTAATTATCTATAATCATGTTTTTAAATTATTAATTTAAACTGTTTGTTTTATTTGTTTGGAATTTTAATATAATACTTTTATCCTAGTATCAGTTCTTACTATTATTATTATTATTATAATGATCGAATTTTTAATTTTTTTGTAAACTGACGTGTGTAAAATGTACGTATGTATATAATTGCATCAAATAGAACAAACAAACAAACAAACATTAATTATGGCTCTCCTAAATCGATTTGTAAGTGTTAAATATGGAATATAAACTATGCTCTTGTCTGTCGCCCAGAGTTAAAATAATAAAGGAGATCGCAGTATTTGGATATATATATATATATATATATATATATATATATATATATAGTTCTTTAAGACATTCGGTGACGAATATTTTGCGTAATTTTACATTCACAGAAAATAAATTTTATTTTCAAATAAGTATTTGTAGTTCAGCCATCCTACTGAAAATACGAATTTCTCGACAAGCACTCGAAAGCATTGAAATGGTCATCAAGTATTCCATTTTTATCCTACGGGTTATTAGTGGAATCAAAAGGCGAATAATAAACATGATTAGTGAATGCACATTTGTAAAAGTTAACCTAAAAATAAAAGAACAAATTATATAATGGAATAAAAATATTAGTACATTTACTTGTATACTTGTATTGGTGTGCTTTGCAACTGCGAAATCTATCGAATTGAATGCATGCGGAAACTGAACAATATATGTGCTAATCGGATAATGTATCACGTATTATCGGCTTGTAGATTTTATACATATATTTTACATATTATTTTGTTTTTATATTGTATTAGGCATTTCGCAAATAAATATTTCCACATTATTTTCCATATTTCCACCTTACTGGTGCATACTTTGCAAGCCTTGCATAAAACCATCGACTTAAACCAAGCATACAATGCTTGGTTTAAGTCGATGGTTTTACGATTGCGATTTGGGAAGCAACGCGCGTATTGAATTCAATTAACATTTAACTTATGGGGAGACAATGGTGCCACACTAAGTGGCAAATTATTAAAATTTCGCTCCCGTCTATTTGGTCAAAATACGAGCGCAATCTTCAGTTATCTTCACCAAGTTCTCGTGGGGAAGATATCGACAGATGTCGCCACATGAAAATCAACCGCTTAAAGTTGATTCCTTTTCGTATATGGACTTGCAACTTCTATGTATACATTGTCATTGTCCTTGTAGTTTCTTCTTATAATGTTCACTTGATATTGGACGATAGTCCTAAACATGTCGTTGTAATATATAAATTTTATAATTAAATTTATATTTCTTATTCTGATATAAAAACATAGTTTTAATTCCTCCCGTATTTAATTTACAATGGAATATCACCAAGTAAGCCTTAAACACATCAATTTTTTACTAAGGTATTTGCCAAGTTTCCAAATAATGGGCTTGAGAAAACGGTTCGCACCAAGTCAAAGCTGTAAAAATCAAGTAATTCAGTATTCGGAAAATAATCTTTCTATTTGATTGACTCTTACGTCCTTTCATTTGTAGAAAACAATTCCTTAACATGGATATGATCGTTTCTAGCTGTATGTTTATGCAAATACACAACACCATTAAACCTGATATCCATCTGCATGGACTCGTATTGCACAAAGCGCTTCTAATATTTTTTTTAATTATTGCCCAGAACAGAAGTACAGTATCACCATCGATTATATTTTAATTAGTGCATTTGATCAATATACTAGTGCAGTTATCTTCCAAAAGTTCTAGCGAGTAAGATGTCGACACATGCAAATCAAGCGCTTAAAGTTGATTCGTTTTCGTAAGCGGACTTGCAACGTCTATATATACATGGTCATTCACTATAATTAACGATACGAATTCTGTAATAATCCATTAATTACACACCTTCTCACTGGTTCATTGAAGCTATATCAAATATTAATATATTTTTACTCAGATCTACAATTCACAGGTGCTAATTAAGTTGATGCCGAATATGTTCCACTGTACCATCAAATACGAAGACAGTGATTTGTTACATAACTCTCTAACATATACTACAATAGCTTTAATATAACACTGAAATAATAGAAATTCTCATAACCATTATCTACAGAAGTGAGGCTGCTATTTAAATTGATTAAATATGAATTAATAGGTTACATTTTTATATTTATATAAATTTCTATAACTCTTATATTTTAATATAATTTGAAGGAAAACCTTGAGCGTCCAAAAAAAATATTTTTAACGACATAGCATTTACTGGTCTTTGTGTGAATAGAAAATACGATTTAGGACGTTACGAAATAAATAATGTTATTATAAAAAAACTAAATATTTCTCTTAGAAAGTTTTTACTTAGAAAATGAAGAAGAAGGCCAAGCGGGTATGGCGGAGGAAGAGATAACAAAGGATAACAGAGAGATAAAAGAGGATAACACAGAGATAACATAGGATAACAGAGTGATAACAGAGAAGAAAAATGCAGTTGATGCGGACAACGAAGTCATAGATGTGGATAAAGCTACCAACACTATTGATTTGGTAGCAGATGAGTTGCCGTCTGTTGTCGTTGACGATGATATGCTACCACCTCCAGACTAGCTAATACCGTTCAAGACTTACATTTGTTTATATTATTTTTGTCATAATTCTAGATATTTAAATGATAATTGTAGATTGTTATAATAAATCTTATTTAGTTTGATGTAAGTAAATTGCTTGAACTTTTTAATAAAGTACCGAATTATATTAACGATTATATAATTCTTGTTGTTTTAACCGACAAAAATATACAAGTGGATTATTTGGAAAACGAAAAACTTTGAAGTATAATTAATTAAATAATTTAATAATTTATATCAAGATAATCGGTAATATTATTGAATAATAATCGGAGGATCCTATTATCATAACTATTGCAGCGCCTCTCATACTTCTTAGAGAAACTAAATGAGTACAGTGGAAAAAGAACAGAATATAATTCAAACTATACATTTTCTTAAAAAAGACCTCAATAGCATTTTATGGTCTGTATTGCATTGATGAAATAATCAATAACTAGTAAGGATACGTCTTAACATGTTCCTAACCGAATTGATCTTCCACTAGCCTATTTTCGGCATTGTCCCTATTATACTAGGTTGGAAGTGCCTTGCTCCCTCGTCATATATTCTTTAAACCAGCCTTTATAATTGATCCTGCATGTCTTCGCCTGTGCATTTAACAATTCTAATGGTATCATAACATTTTGTATAGAATGTCGAAAGTTAGTTAGGTAATTTATACTATAATATACATTTTTGCATTTCAATCTATTTCTGACATCTCTAATTAAAGAATGTTTATTTTATATTCCTAAACTTATTGCTGAGAGTGAGAGAGACATCTGTATTTTCACGTGTGTAATGTTTAATGCTTGTGTAATGCTTAATATAATGTTCTGTAAATATATTGTTAATATTTGTACATTTCTTCTTTCCATACAGTATTTTCCTATTTCACGAATATAGAAAACATTGACAGACTATAGGAAACGCTATATAAATAGCATGATAAATATTATGGACAAGTTAAGTTAGTCATGGTAGTATAGGTACCGCTGGCATGTCCTTTCCGAGATAATATAGATTTAATAAGCTGATAGAAAGTACAGACATAGCATAAATATTTCCTGCTGTGTCTTCAATCTTGATTCAAACATCGAACGGTATTAAAATAAAAATCTTCCTTATGGTTGAAAAAAAAAGATTATAAGCTATAAATAAATAATATGTTTATACATTTTAACAATTTATAAAGATATAGTTCTTTTTATTGATAATCGACTCATTTGTTATTTGCTATTTGTTATTTATTTTGTGGACTTAATAAAAGAATCTATGATATTTGTTGTAAATATATGGATATAGTCATAAGCGTCGTTGATAGGGTGGGTAAAAGGAGCACTTAATTTAATTTGCATAAATCTGAAACAAGGAAAAAAAGGAAAAAAAAAGAATAATTTTAGTTAATAGTGAAATTGTTACTTCATATACAAAATTAGTGAAGTTAGGAGGAAAGATCAAGTAGATACGTGGTCAGGAGAATATAGATTAATAACCACAGCATCAGATAATGGGCATACCGGTGTAGGTTTTATAATGAATAGAAAGTTGGGATGTAGAATAAAGAGTTATTGCCAAGTTAGTGATAGAATTATAACTATTAGATTAGACACGAAGCCAACGGACACAGTTATAGTGCAAGTATATATGCCAACTTCAAGTCACGATGATGAGGAGGTAGAATCCATTTATGAGGAGATTGAATCTAGGTTAGCAAACGTTAAAGGACAGGATAATCTAATTGTAATCGGAGATTGGAATGCTGTAGTAGGTAAGGGAAAGGAAGTTTCAATAGTAGGAGAATATGGAATAGGAACACGTAATGATAGAGGGGATAGATTGGTAGAGTTTTGTATTAGGAATAAGCTAGTGGTAGCAAACACGCTTTTTCAGAATCACAAGCGCAGGATATATACGTGGAAAATGCCAGGAGATATAGGGAGGTATCAGATAGATTACATACTGGTTAAAGAGAGGTTTAGGAACCAGATTAAGAATTGTAAGAGTTACCCTGGAGCAGATATTGATAGTGACCATAATTTAGTAGTCCTGGACTCAGAGGTCAAATTCAAGAAATTACAGAAGTCTAAACAGGTCAGAGTAGATGTCGATAGGTTAAAATTAGCTGATGTATGTGAAAAGTACAAGCAGAAAGTAGAAATCATGGCTAATGGAACATCTAGGAACGACATAGATTGCGAATGGAGGGAAATCAGAAATGGGTTAACTACAGCAGCAAATGAAGTATTAGGCACAAAGAAAAGGGCAGGTAGGAGGGAATGGATCACGGAAGAAATAGTTGAAATGATAGAAGCAAGAAGGAAAATTAAAATTGGAAACACAGAAGCAGGACAGAAAAAATATAAGGAACTAAGGAACTTAATTAATAGGAAATGCAAGCTAGCGAAAGAAGAGTGGATAAAAGGAAATTGTGAGGATATTGAGGAGGATATGAGAAGAGGTAAAGTAGATTTGGGCTACAGGAAAATTAAGTCACATTTTTCTAAAGTAAAACCAAAGGGTAACATTATATGTGATAAGCAGGGTAAGGAACTCACAGAAAATAAGGAAAAAGCTAGAAGATGGAAGGAGTATCTTGAAGATTTATATAAAGGTAGGCAGGACATGGAGGAGCTAGAAAATGTGGAACAGATAGATGAGGATGACTTAGGTCCTAGCATACTTAGGTCAGAGTTTCATAGAGCATTAAATGATTTACGGAATAACAAAGCAGCGGTGATTGATATGATACCAGCCGAATTAATAAAACACGCAGGGGAAAAAATGCAGGAGCGATTATACAGGTTAGTTTGTAAAATATATGAGAAGGGAGAAGTACCACAGGATTTTCAGCGTAGTAGAATAGTAACAATGCCGAAGAAAATAGGAGCTAATTTGTGTGAGAACTATAGGACCATTAGCCTACTATCACATGCATCGAAGATATTGTTAAAGATTATTTATAGGAGATTAGAAAATAAAGTAGAGGAAAGGCTAGGAGAAGATCAGTTTGGTTTTAGGAAAAACAGAGGGACGAGAGAGGCGATTCTAGCACTAAGAACGGTAGTAGAAAAAAGAAAGAGGGTAGGAAAGGTAACTTGCATAGCTTTTGTAGACTTAGAAAAGGCATTTGACAATGTAGATTGGGACATAATGTTTAGAATTTTAAAAGAAACGGGTATAGATTATAAGGATAAGAGAATAATTTTTAATTTATATAAACACCAAACTGCCTTAGTTAGAATTGAGGGGGAAGAAGAGGTAGCAAAAATATGGAAGGGAGTTCGGCAGGGATGTACACTTTCACCGTTATTATTTAATCTATATATAGAAGATGCAATAAACAAAGTAAAAGAAGAGTATAGTGTAGGTGTGAATGTACAGGGAGAGAAAATATATATGCTGAGATTCGCCGACGATATAGCTATATTGGAAGAAAGCGAAAAGAATTTAGGAAGGGTATTGAATGGTATGCAGGCAGTATTGACTAGGGATTTTAACATGAAAATAAATATAGGTAAAACTAAAGTGATGAGGTGTGACAAAAAGGAATGCAGTAGAAAAATGAGGATCACAATAGGAGATAATAGAATCGAAGAAGTGTCAGATTTTTGTTATTTAGGCAGTAGAATCACAAAAGATAATCGAAGCAAGGTAGATATAAAGCGTAGGATAGCACAGGGTAGGAAGGCATTCGTAGAAAAAGAACAGATTTTAAGATCAAATATTGACTTGGGTATTAGAAAAAGATTACTGAAGGTATATGTTTGGAGTGTAGCACTGTACGGGTGTGAGGCGTGGACTATAGGAAAGGAAGAGAAGCGTAGATTAGAAGCACTTGAAATGTGGTGTTATAGGAGGATGATGAGGATTGGTTGGGAAGATAAAGTAACAAATGAAGCTGTACTAGAGTTAGTAGGGGAGAAGAGAAGTATTTGGAGCGTGTTAAAGCGTAGGAGAGACAGATTAGTAGGGCATATTCTTAGGCATGGGGGGATTATGCAATTGATCATAGAAGGTAGAGTGGAGGGAAAGAGAGGGGTAGGTAGGCCTAGATTGGAGTATGTGAGTTAGATAGTTGAAGACGTTGAGATGAATAGCTATAGGGAGATGAAGGGATTAGCTCAGGATAGATCGGCATGGCGTGCTGTTTCCAACCAATCTTTAGGATTGCGGACTCTTTAACTAACTAACTATACAAAAATTGCTCTATATTATGAAGATTCATTAAATAAATCATTGCTTCAAGTTAATATCGAGTCTCAAAATTTCGAAATTCCAGAATATATAACAATTGCTAAAAATCACACTGTACTAGTAACTTTATTTTATAATACTGCAGATAACATTAATGTAAAATTTGAAAAGGAAATTGAAGAGAACTTTTTATAGATACAGAAAATTATTTTCAATTAAAGAATATAAATTCTTATAATGTTATTAAGTTAAAACTAGATCATTCAATAATTAAATAGAATAAATCATTTATATAGAGAAGAAAGCTAGAAGAGTATGACTAAAGCTAGAAGACTAAAATTAATACTAACGCAGACGCTTTATCTCGAGTAGAAATTAACTCAATAACATAGACGATATTCTAGATAACGAATCATTAGTACATCATCAGTACACACAAACGAAGACCAACAACGAATTGACATACTCAAAGAAATTTGAGACGATTATAAAGTAAATGTTTCTACGATCAATTCTAATTCTGAAGACCCTATTGAAATACCTATTTTTGATCAAGTTATCAATAAGTATAAAAATCAACTCATAATGTACACTCGTACATTATGAGTCGATGAAACATAAATTAATAACATTATTCGAAGGTAAAAGAATCACAATCGTACTAGAACTAAGCAGAAATCAATTTCAAAGAGACGTAGTAACTTTTGTTGGACTTTCTTGTTCCTAAAGTCCCATATTATTTCCACTTTGACGACAATGATATCTACAAAAAAAATCGCAGAAACCATGAGGATTCATTTAAAATGGCCCACTTAAAAATTATACGGTTGCCTCGAGAAACGCAATGGTATAAACTATAAAATACTGCCAAAAATCGACATCTTATCAACTGAAATTCACTGTGAAATGTCTGCCACAAATTGTAAAATTGTGTGTTTTGTGATTATTTTTATGTACAGGCCTCCTTTAGGCGATTTTAATGTGTTTATTGACATTGGCAAACGTTATTGAATGTAAAATAATATGAAAAATCATTGTAGTTGGTGAATTTAACGTACATTTTAATCAGCCTCATAATAATGCGCTTAACCAACTGTTTGAGTCGTACGATTTTAAACAAACAATCCATGCTTCTACCAGGAATAACAATTACCTAGATAATACATTTATTTCTTCACAAATTTCTTATTTAAATGCTTCTGTTGTATCTAGTAACCTATAAAGCACCATAAAGGACACATAATAGAAGTATGTATAAAAATGCCTCTAAATTAAATGTATTAGAAAATAAACTTGAATGCCCGACAACTAAAAAAGGCCACAATATGTTCCATAATATACTATCGCAATGTACATGGAATTGCCTTGATTATGACGAAACTGATAGTAATACTGATATTAATATTAATATGATGTGTTTTTGATGTCATTACCAGTGGCGGTTTCTTTCGAGGCCGCACCCCCCCCCCCCCCAACATCGAGCGCATCAACGTAGATACATAATTGTAATGTGATATTTTATGTCGGCATTGTTTTTCCTAAAATATAAAGCTTGCGTTGCGATAGCACTCAACACAACACGGTGTGGCGTTCCGTGTGGTATCCGTTGCAAGCGGTAGAGTGAGAGCGACCGTATGCAGTATATCATCTGTTTCTTTGGTTTGCGTATTGTACGAGCCGCAAACAAACTAGCGGCCCGGGTTGCTATGGCAACATGACGTCACGCTGCTTCTACAGCTAAGAATTTATCGTTGATTTAAGCTATTTCGGGCCGCAATTCTTTAGCGTCCCAACAGAGAAGCCTAGTCTACTATATAGGAAAATTGATATAGAATAACCAGATAAGACAGTGGCCTTGTTCTGTGTAGTTACGTATGTACGATTTTACGTATAAAATAACTACGAAGGAAATAGAAATAGAAAGTTTTAGAGACTGCACAAGAAAGCTGTGGCACCACAGTAATTGACTTAAAACCCAAAAGAACCGCCTGGTAGACGCCAGTGGAGGAAGTCAGAATAAAGGTAAAGGAATACAAAAGGGCGTGGGAAGAATATCTAGTGACTCGCACAAGAGAAAAGTACGAAGAATATGTTATAAAGAGAAGAATTCCTAGAGTTAAGATTAAAGAAGCAAAAGAGGAAGATTGGAAGAAATTCGAAGATAAAATGAGAAGTACCTACGAAGGAAATAGAAAGCTCTTCTACAAAACCATGAAATGCCTAAGGAAAGAAAATGAAATGCCGCTACAGTACATAACCGACAAAAATGGTACAATACTAACAATAGACACAGATATAATCACTGGCGGCTCGTAGGGGAGGGTGTTGGGGTGACGCCCCACCCAGTAATGTAGATAAAGAAGAAAACGCAAATAGGCTCAGAAAACATCATTCTTTAATTAGTTTATATACATTTTTACTAAAAACTATATAAAAAACTAAAACTTTTTCGCGGTTAAATCATAACAGATGGATATCGCTGTATTTTGTGTACGTTTATTTGTATATCTATGTGTAGATAATAGTGCACTTGGCCTAAAGGACGTTCAATAGTTGAACCAAGAAATCTACAATCTACCACCTTTGTCACTCGTTTGTGTTATATTATATTGGTTTTGTTTGCGAAAACTATAAGTACATAACTATAATTATATCTACCTATTCCGCGTTTCAACTGTTCTACCGCAGCATATATTCATATATGACATATATAGACATAGTAGATGAACAATAATCATAGCGTAGCGCACGTATTGCTTACGTCTTGTCTTGATAATTGTAAAAATTTAAATATCCCTGTATAAGAAGTTTCTGATTGACAATATTAATTCGAGATTTATATTGTATGCATTAATATCAGTCTTATTATATACATTACAAGGACTACATTATGATATTAGAATTTATACCACATTTTAAAAGTTTGAATTCAAATCTTAGAGTTCACATGTTTCTTTAGTTACTTTGCATTAAAACAAAATCTAGCCATTGGACATCATAGTATGAGGTGATTGTATAATGCTTGTTGAAAAGTAATCGAGAAATCTTATTATTTTCACAATGAAAGTCTGCGACTTAAAGAAGTTTTCAACTCAATGAGCCTAACTGAGAAAATTTATATTAAAGAAAATGGACCTCCGACTCCCGATTTAAATATAATACAAACAATCAAAGAGTGCATGCGAAGATCCTCATATCAGTGAAAATTTGACAAAAGTGTTTACACTAAAACATTGTGGCTATGTGGCTGTGACGAAACTAACGCATTTTTTTGTTTCGTGTGTATATTGTTTGGTGCTGCAAATTCCAATAATTGGACGAACGAAGGTGTTACGGACTTAAAACATCTTCAAACTAAAATAAAAACTCACGAACAATCGGCGTCGCATAAAAATTTTTGTATGAGTTTCCAACTCCTGGGTAGAACAAACATTGCTTCTTCTCTAAATAGTGCATATGTGCAAGCAATTCGTAATTATAATGAAACTGCTCTGAAGAATCGCAGGATGCTAAGTAAAATAATGGACATTTTAAAACTGTGTGGTAAGTGTAATCTCCCATTACGTGGACACCGGGAAAATGATACAGCTGAAAAAAAAGGAGTATTTTTGGAATTAGTTAACTATAGTAAGAGTATTGACGAAATTCTGCGTAGTTATTTAGCAGATTCCAAAGTTTTCAAAGGAACTTCTAAAAGTATTCAAAACGAGTTGTTGGATTGTATGTTGAAAGTTTGTAGAGTTCAAATTTTGAAAGAAATTAAAAGATCTGACTTTGTTGCAATTATGGCAGATGACATTACAGATGCTTCTACAAATACACAAACTGTTTTAGTGATTTGACATTTATTGGACGCGACAATTTATGAACGTTTATAATATGTGATTGATGTAAGCGCATGCGGGCTGGACACAATAGTTTGCATCGCGTTACTGTGTTCATTGCTGGCCGAGAGATATTTTGGAGCCAGAGGGCGTTGAAGAAAAAAGAATCTGAACTTGAATTCTAATAAACATTTGCTTCAATTCTGACCCCCTCTTCATCTCCCCTACATTTCAATAAACAATTTCTTGAGTTCTGACCCCCTCTTCGTGACCCTGACAATTTAAATACACAGTAGTCCAATAAACCTATTTTCACTCCTAATGAGTTAATATTCTAATTGATTAATTGCAATGAGTTATAGGTATTTATATTTTTCATTTTGGAGTATAAGAACTTACTAGATTTTATAAACTAATAAATTAACTATGTAATTAGAACTAGATTGTTGATTTCTACTATTTACACTGATGTTATCTATTTTTGGGATGCGATAGGAATCTTGTACGATGGGACAGTTTCTTTTTTCTCTTCTTGGTGTGAACGTTGAAAAACCAGGAGCTCGTCTTGGTGTGAACGTCTGAGAGGCAGGAAGCTAGCTCCGGAAGAGTCGACGAGTGGTTTCCTTGCCATGTGCGTTTGAGGACCATGAAAAAGAAGGATAGCTGTTACGGACTGAGGTCTGACTAATGGGTGAGTCCTAAAATTCTGGTTTCTTGTATTGATTTTACGAAATCTTTCTAAATTTAATTTTGACTATTTAACCAAATTGGTTAAATTTAGAGCATGAAGCTAGATAGCCAACATCATGTATTTTCTATCTTATCTGGAGATGCTCTTTAAGTAGTTTTGCAGATTAGCGGTTTTTACGATTTCTTTGATTATTTTTCGTAATCCGTAAATTAAGTAAATTAACGTTCTCTTTTCATTCCTATCTTCAGGGTTTATTTTGGCTTGCTGGGTGATTTTTATCGAATTCTCATGATGAGGCCGTATTTCATTTCACAGTAAAAGTCATAATTTTCTATTCAGGGTATATATTTTTGTAAATCACGCTATACTGCATGCCAAGATGACGTTTATCTAGTTTCCTTGCGTTAATTGGATGCTAAACGACCAGACTCCATTATTCAAACGGTATGACTGCCGAGTGACCGTCTAGTGTATGTATGTCGATCGTTTGAACGTGCGAGTGAGAAGATCTCTGTCTATCCCTTTCCTTACCGACGCGTCGGCGCTGTCAATAAATGGCCATATGGAATATTTTGCGTATCTATAGTAATGTTGTTTATAACTTCATGAACATAAATCGACGTTTTCGATATTTTGTTGTACTTGCGTAGTCGAGCAAGGCTTGACAAATATTTATTATTTATTGTACGTATATATCACAGTAAATTCATTAAGTTAGTAGTTTTGTATTTCAATACTTAACGAATTAACTACGGTTTAATAAAATTTGTAGATAATTCAGTCCGCCGTCTAGAATTGACAAATACATAAGATAACAATATATAACAAAATAATATATAAAGATAACAAAATAACAATATATAAGATCTGACCTGACCTGACGAGGGAGAGGGGGGGAGGAGGAGAGGAAGATTAATTCTTTAAGATGTGATTAAAAATTCAATAGACTCCTTGTGATTACTTTATTTATTGTAGATTCCTTTATTGTAATCTCCGGCAAAACCAAAGAGGAATTTTAGGGGGAGGCATACAACGAATTTCCCACTGCCATCGGCATTGTAGAAAAAAAATGTATGTGTAGGATCGGATTCTACATGCCAGCCTGCCATATCTATTGCCTTACTCGTTTCGGCATTATATGAAACATGCGCCTTCGTAGTTGTACCTATGCCGGGACAGCGAATATTTGTACACCATTTAAATAATAACTCATTTCTTGAAATAATTTATTGTTTTAATTAAGTTAAAGAGTCCGCAATCCTAAAGATTGGTTGGAAACAGCACGCCATGCCGATCTATCCTGAGCTAATCCCTTCATCTCCCTATAGCTATTCATCTCAACGTCTTCAACTATCTGACTCACATACTCCAATTTAGGCCTACCTACCCCTCTCTTTCCCTCCACTCTACCTTCTATGATCAATTGCATAATCCCCCCATGCCTAAGGATATGCCCTACTAATCTGTCTCTCCTACGCTGTAACACTCTCCAAATACTTCTCTTCTCCCCTACTAACTCTAGTACAGCTTCATTTGTTACTTTATCTTCCCAACCAATCCTCATCATCCTCCTATAACACCACATTTCGAATGCTTGTAATCTACGCTTATCTTCCTTTCCTATAGTCCACGCCTCACACCCGTACAGTGCTACACTCCAAACATATACCTTCAGTAATCTTTTTCTAATACCCAAGTCAATATTTGATCTTAAAATCTGTTACTTTTCTACGAATGCCTTCCTACCCTGTGCTATCCTACACTTTATATCTACCTTGCTTCGATTATCTTTTGTGATTCTACTGCCTAAATAACAAAAATCTGACACTGCTTCGATTCTATTATCTCCTATTGTGATCCTCATTTTTCTATTGCATTCCTTTTTGTCACACCTCATCACTTTAGTTTTACCTATATTTATTTTCATGTTAAAATCCCTAGTCAATACTGCCTGCATACCATTCAATACCCTTTCTAAATTCTTTTCGCTTTCTTCCAATATAGCTATATCGTCGGCGAATCTCAACATATATATTTTCTCTCCCTGTACATTCACACCTACACTATACTCTTCTTTTACTTTGTTTATTGCATCTTCTATATATAGATTAAATAATAACGGTGAAAGTGTACATCCCCGCCGAACTCCCTTCCCTATTTTTGCTACCTCTTCTTCCCCCTCAATTCTAACTAAGGCAGTTTGGTGTTTATATAAATTAAAAATTATTCTCCTATCCTTATAATCTATACCCGTTTCTTTTAAAATTCTAAACATTATGTCCCAATCTACATTATCAAATGCCTTTTCTAAATCTACAAAAGCTATGCAAGTTACCTTTCCTACCCTCATTCCATTTTCTACTACTGTTCTTAGTGCTAAAATCGCCTCCCTCGTCCCTCTGTTTTTCCTAAAACCAAACTGATCTTCTCCTAGCCTTTCCTCTACTTTATTTTCTAATCTCCTATAAATAATCTTTAGCAATATCTTCGATGCATGTGATAGTAGACTAATGGTCCTATAGTTCTCACACAAATTAGTTCCTATTTTCTTCGGCATTGTTACTATTCTACTACGCTGAAAATCCTGTGGTACTTCTCCCTTCTCATATATTTTACAAACTAACCTGTATAATCGCTCCTGCATTTTTTCCCCTGCGTGTTTTATTAATTCGGCTGGTATCATATCAATCCCCGCTGCTTTGTTATTCCGTAAATCATTTAATTATATGGTTATAGAGCAACACTTTGCTAATCGGATACGGACAGTTTCATCTTACAGATTAAAACAAACGACTTGTATTTAGACATGAAGACTCATGCAAACCTATTTGATACTAGCAATTTCCCATAAAACAATCCATATGACATTATTCTCCAAAACAAAGCTACCCCCGGACTTATGAAGGATGAATATGGTGGTAGGATAATGTTGGAATTTACAGGGTTACGTGCAAAGATGTACGCATTTATTTGTCTGGTGATTTGTCTTGGAAGAAACGATCAAAACGAGTTGTTGGCGCAGTGTTGTTGAAAATGATACCGAGGGAGAAGATTATAAGCATTGCCTATTTAATAACGATGTTATTTATAAAAGACAAAATTTGTTCAGATCCTTTTTTATAAAACATACTATAGTAAGCGTTGAACAAAAGAAACTTGCTCTATCACCTTATAACGATAAACGTTTTATATGCGAGGACAATGTCAAGCAATTGCATGGGGAAACTGGCGAATCTGAAAAAAAATTCTAATTAATAGAATCATCTTTTCGCGAACTCTCTATTTTGAACACACATAAATGCGTCACCATATAAAACCATGAAATAAATTTATAATCAAATTTTTTATTTTATTTATACAATAGATTATAATATAGAATATCACCCAAATATCGTAACTTAAAGCATTAAGTAGCTAGATGTACATTTCAAGCGCTATGCGCCCATCTTCAGTAGCACAAGATAAAACTGTATATAATACCTCTGTCACGAATCGTGATTTATATACTATTGATATACAATTAAGGTAGAACGAATTTGTTTTTTCCATCCTTTAGTAAAATTTTTACTTTGAAATCGAATGAAAAACGAGTAAATAAATTTATTTATATTGCTAAAATAGCTTGGTTAGATTCTGAAATTGAGCGTTTTTATGCAAAGCGAAGTTCTTTAGAATTGGAAGCATACAATCTATATACTGCTCTTTCATATAGTTTGGATGATTCTCAATTTTTAGAATGGAGTGAATTTCAGCAGAAGATTATTGATGTTAATGAAAATAAATACGCTAAGAAAACAGCAAGTTTACAATTAAAATTTGAGCGTTTTTGCAAAAACCTACGTAATCTTCAACTAGAACAACATAATAAGCCAATTAAGAATATTGTAGTTAATGAATCGTCTGTATCCTTTAATAATGATGAACTAGCTCTTTTGAATAAAGGTTTAAAGCATAATTTGAGTTATATAAAACCTCCTTTGGAACAATATTTAGCTGGCATTGAAAGTGCGTTACAATTAACTGATGATACAATTAAAATTTGTGTTAGAAATGACTGCTTACGCCAAATTGAATCAAATTTAAAATTAATTAATAAGGTTGTAAATAAACCGGAATATAACATTATTAAAGGACACCAAACAAAAAGAATGTTTTTACTTAAAGGCTGATAAGGGAAATAAATTAGTTATTTTAGACAAACGTGGTTATTTAAATAGATGTGATATTCTCATTTCTAATGGACCTTATCATGAAATTAAAAAAGATCCGCTTAATAAATTAGTATCAAATTATACAGACATAACCTTATTAAGCCTATTCTTAAGCAAAAACTTTCAATTCCAAATCCTATAATACCAAGGATGAATGTATTACCAAAAATACATAAACCTGGTAAATCTGTAAGACCAATACGAAAATACATTTTTATTACAAACATATATATATGCTGAGATTCGCCGACGATATAGCTATATTGGAAGAAAGCGAAAAGAATTTAGAAAGGGTATTGAATGGTATGCAGGCAGTATTGACTAGGGATTTTAACATGGAAATAAATATAGGTAAAACTAAAGTGATGAGGTGTGACAAAAAGGAATGCAGTAGAAAAATGAGGATCTCAATAGGAGATAATAGAATCGAAGAAGTGTCAGATTTTTGTTATTTAGGCAGTAGAATCACAAAAGATAATCGAAGCAAGGTAGATATAAAGTGTAGGATAGCACAGGGTAGGAAGGCATTCGTAGAAAAAGAACAGATTTTAAGATCAAATATTGACTTGGGTATTAGAAAAAGATTACTGAAGGTATATGTTTGGAGTGTAGCACTGTACGGGTGTGAGGCGTGGACTATAGGAAAGGAAGAGAAGCGTAGATTAGAAGCACTTGAAATGTGGTGTTATAGGAGGATGATGAGGATTGGTTGGGAAGATAAAGTAACAAATGAAGCTGTACTAGAGTTAGTAGGGGAGAAGAGAAGTATCTGGAGAGTGTTACAGCGTAGGAGAGACAGATTAGTAGGGCATATTCTTAGTCATGGGGGGATTATGCAATTGATCATAGAAGGTAGAGTGGAGGGAAAGAGAGGGATAGGTAGGCCTAGATTGGAGTATGTGAGTCAGATAGTTGAAGACGTTGAGATGAATAGCTATAGGGAGATGAAGGGATTAGCTCAGGATAGATCGGCATGGCGTGCTGTTTCCAACCAATCTTTAGGATTGGGGACTCTTTAACTAATTACAAACAATGGACAAAGAAAAAGCAAAAAAGTGATTATTTCAAGATGAGTGGACTGAAAAGTATAGATGTATCGAAAATGGTGACAAATTGATATCTACTTTATGTACAGATATAATACCGCCAGGACTTACAATATTGAGCAACACTTTTCTTCAAAACATAAAGATTGAGTGAAATGCCAAATGATGAAAAATCTGAAACATTGCTAAACGTGTATTAAATTTTGAAAAACAAAATAAATTTTTAAAGAGTTTTGTTACCAGCCACAATTACGCTACATTTGTCAGCTTTGTTGCAACTCTTAGCATTGGTATCAACGGAACACCGTTTACAGACGGTGAATTTTTGAAAAACGCATTAATAAATTGTTCCGGACACTTATTTAATGACTTCGCAAATAAAAAACAAATAATTGAGAGAATTAAAGAAATGCCATTATCAGCCAGAACAGTCAAAAATATTGACACACAAGTCAAAAATTATTTGTTATTTAGTGATGTAATTAGCATTGCACTCGATGAAAGTACCGAAGTAAATAGTAAGTGATCGTTTTTAGATGTTTCCAGCTTTCTGACGTTAATAAATTGATTTTCAGAGATAAAAAATATTTTACTTCAATGAAATCAATATTAGGTTATATAAATGGAATTTCGGACAATTTTGAAGATGAATATTAATCTTTTTCTTGCTCAGCCACCAAAATAAGTGTCCGATAGAAACTAATTTTTTTACGTTGTAAATCATTTTCTACCGTTTGAAAAATATCTCAACTAGAATATTTCTGTAGGTAATTTGACCTATTATTAATGAAGAAATTTTAAACGATTTTAGATTTTTTTCATAAAAATAAGGGCATCATATTTGAAACAATTGAAATATTTTTTTTAGGCATTTGAAGTTATTCTTCGAAAAAATGTTTTTTTTTTTTATTATGCTGCAAAAGAATGCATCGCGCAAATATAATTAAATTAGTTAATTTTACGCCAGCTTTCTGACGTTAATAAATTGATTTTCAGAGATATAAAATATTTTTTGTCGTGAAAAATACAGTTTTAGTACGAGAAGTACGAAAATGTCTAAAAACGCTTGTATTCGTTGAAAGTGATCGTTTTTAGACGTTTGCAGCTCTCTGACGTTAATAAATTTATTTTCATAGATATAAAATATTTTTTGTCATGAAAAATACAGTTTTAGTATTTCCAGCTCTCTGACGTTAATAAATTGATTTTCAGACATAAAAATTATTTTTTGTCGTGAAAAATACAGTTTTAGTCGGAGAAGTACGAAAATGTCTAAAAACGCTTGTATTCGTTGAAAGTGATCGTTTTTAGACGTTTCCAGCTTTCTGACGTTAATAAATTGATTTTCAGAGATAAAAAATATTTTACTTCAATGAAATCAATATTAGGTTATATAAATGGAATTTCGGACAATTTTGAAGATGAATATTAATCTTTTTCTTGCTCAGCCACCAAAATAAGTGTTCGATAGAAACTAATTTTTTACGTTGTAAATCATTTTCTACCGTTTGAAAAATATCTCAACTAGAATATTTCTGTAGGTCATTTGACCTATTATTAATGAAGAAATTTTAAACGATTTTAGATTTTTTTCATAAAAATAAGGGCATCATATTTGAAACAATTGAAATATTTTTTTTAGGCATTTGAAGTTATTCTTCGAAAATATGATTTTTTTTTATTATGCTGCAAAAGAATGCATCGCGCAAATATAATTAAATAAATTAATTTTACGCCAGCTTTCTGACGTTAATAAATTGATTTTTAGAGATAAAAAATATTTTTTGTCGTGAAAAATACAGTTTTAGTACGAGAAGTACGAAAATGTCTAAAAACGCTTGTATTCGTTGAAAGTGATCGTTTTTAGACATTTCCAGCTCTCTGACGTTAATAAATTTATTTTCAGAGATATAAAATATTTTTTTGTCATGAAAAATACAGTTTTAGTATTTCCAGCTCTTTGACGTTAATAAATTGATTTTCAGACATAAAAAATATTTTTTGTCATGAAAAATACAAGTAAGAAAATGTCTAAAAACGCTTGTATTCGTCGAATGTGATCGTTTTTAGATGTTTACAGCTTTCTGACGTTAATAAATTGATTTTCAGAGATGAAAAATATTTTTTGTCGTGAAAAATATAGTTTTAGTCGGAGAAGTACGAAAATGTCTAAAAACGCTTGTATTCGTTGAAAGTGATCGTTTTTAGACATTTCCAGCTTTCTGACGTTAATAAATTTATTTTCAGAGATATAAAATATTTTTTTGTCATGAAAAATACAGTTTTAGTATTTCCAGCTCTTTGACGTTAATAAATTGATTTTCAGACATAAAAAATATTTTTTGTCGTGAAAAATACAGTTTTAGTCGGAGAAGTACGAAAATGTCTAAAAACGCTTGTATTCGTTGAAAGTGATCGTTTTTAGATGTTTACAGCTTTCTGACGTTAATAAATTGATTTTCAGAGATAAAAAATATTTTTTTGTCGTGCATTTTCGTACTTCTCAGAATAAAACTGTATTTTTCACGACAAAAAATATTTTTTATCTCTGAAAATCAATTGCTAGGCTGGCAATTATTATTAGATTTGCGTCAATAAATAGTTCGAACGTCAATGAAAAACTATGCGTGCTTGCTTCAATGAATGACACGACCAAAGGCACTGATATTTTCCGTCAAGTGCAAGAGTTTACAAATTTCAAAAATGGGAAAATATTGGATTTAAAAAGTAAATAGTTTTCCATAACAACTGATTGTGCTCAAGCTATGACAGGAAAAATTGTTGATTTGTGAAACTAATGGAAAATGAACTTGGCGGCCCAATTTTATCGTTCCATTGTATCATACAAGAAGAAAATTTATTTGCAAAGGCATCTGCGCAACAACTTAAAGAGATAATGGAAAAGGTTGTTAAGATCGTAAATTAACACACAGGCACTTCAAAGCTTTTTTGGAAGAAATTGAATCGAAATATGGAGATTTGCTGTTACATGCTGAAATACGATGGTTAAGTAGAGGCAAAGTTCTTAATAGATTTGTAATTTGTAGAGTGCTTTGATGATATACACATATTTCTTTACGAAATCGGTGAAAATGATCTCGAACTCAATGATAAACAATGGTATCTAAGACTTTCGTTCTCAACAGACATAATGAACCATTATAATGATTGCAACGTACGACTCCAAGGAAATAACCACACAATTTTGAAAATGTACGAGGAGTGAAAGACTTTTTATTCAAAATTAATATTATTTGAAACTGACATAATAACTAAAATATTTCATTTCTTTTCCTTGTTAAAAAGCCAACATGATAAAGAAAATAGCGATGAAAGCAATCTAAATATGTTCGAAAGTTGTATTTTGAACATTAAAAGTGAATTTGAAAGTAGATTTCAAAGTTTTAAGAGCACGACGAAATATTTACGTTTATAATAAAGCCCGACGAAATACAAGAAAATATTTTAGATTTGCAGTAATTTGAATATCTTAAAATTGACAATTTAAGTTTAGAAATGATTGATTTTAAAAGTTCAACATTGTGGACGGATAAATTTAAGACATTGCGGAAAGATTTAGAAAAAACGGAAGATAATCATCTTCTCGTGATATCAACGTGTTGTGCATCACTTCCTACGAAGTTCTCATCTTTGAAAAAAATTGGCTTTGCCATTTTGTCCGCATTCGGATCTTATAAATTTGAGCAAATATTTTCACACATGAAATTTATTTTAAGTAAGAACAGGAGCAGCTTAACTACCGAAAATTCAGACGCTTGTATTCGTCTTAAGGTGACTAAGTATATAACCAGACTTGACTAAATAGACGTCACAAATTCAGCAGCTGCCCATTGATAACGAAGAGAACGTTTATAAATAAAGTTCATAAATTAATGAACTAAAACTTGACAATTATATTTGTTTTTATAATAGGGTTGTTCCATGCCAAGTGGCCTAATTTACAATCAAATTTTTTAGTCACCATCTTCAATCTTGCTGAAATTTGGTGTAGGTATAAACATATGTCTGAAACGATGCTTTGTAAAATTTCAACTTCATAAGTACTATAACAGTGGTTCTGGAGCCTCCAGCATAAAGGTCACCGATGCAAAACCGATGCACATTCGAACAAACTGGCAAGTTTCAAGGGGGAGCTGTTGTACAACCACAGTAGCTATCACTCTGAAAATTTGCACTCTATGAGAGCTTTTAATGCTTTAAATGATGGTTGTATTGCGAAGTTTTAAAAAGTTATAGTTTTGTTACTGTTATGTCACAAAGTTGCCCAAATAATCCGTCACGTCAATTTTGGGGCAGATTTTTGTTGCTCATAACTTTTAGAGAAGACCTTGTAGAAACGTATGCTTTGCTGAGTTATTTAATCCCATTACTGCTTTTAAGCTGCCAAAGTATCAGCTATTAAGCTCACTTTATTGTCAAGATATGTGCTATTGAACACAAGGTTAAAATTTTATTAAGCAAATTTTGTGCATTTTCAAAGTCAAATAGCATAAAACCTTTTTCTTCAATCAAGTTCTTTCTATTACCAATAGAAAGAGCAGTCTTTTTTCTTTGAGAGTCATCTTGTTTCATTTTGGAGAACCATTGCTTAATGCCAAAAAAATTACTTTGAAAATGACACTTATTTGATTACGCGACCTGACATTACAAACACAACCACGCTCGACGCTGTGGATTTCTTACCAAGGATCCTAAGCCAAGGGTGGGTTTCTTTATGGATCCCGAGCAAAAGTGATACATTGTTCCATCAGTAAAACTATAGATGATTTGTTGAAAAGTTGCTTCATTATTTTATATTTGATTGAAATTTATCATCAATATCCAGCATGAAGGCCTCTTTTAAACTAAACTGCCTTCCCATTTGTGCAGCTTTGGGGACTGGAATATTGGCTAAAATGTGCTCTTCTGGTATCCAACAGGTATCTTTTCTAGAGGGCCAATAAAACGAATGTGCTATTCCATGTGGATGCATAAAATTGACCAAGGCATCATGCTGTTCAATTGAAATTTCACAGATATTGCCAATCCACCAATTGTTGTCGTAAATGCAAGCAATGTATTGTCCTGGATGAAGATTAGCAACAGATAGAGATGAAAAACTGGTTGTAGCAAATGGGTTTACAGAAGCTGCACCAACTGTAATGCACCATTTTGGTCTCAATTCACAGAACTTTGAAAACCCAACTTTATCAGATTCGTTTTTGACTCGATAAGCTGTATATAATTCTTTCAAGTTGCACAGTATCAATCGTTTTTGCATTTGAACTTTTGTACCTTCAGATGTTCTTACTGATAAGCAACCTTTCTTTCCAGGGCATATTCGTGTAAACTCATCATCTTCGTAAAAGCAAAGTATTCGTTGTTTTACTTCATCAAGCAGTTTTCTCCCTTGCTTCTTTCCCGGCATTGACAGTAGCCCATTTTCCATTTTTAGCTTCCTTGATTTCTTCACCATTCTTTCGGAAACTTCAAATTCTTCCATAGTTCTTTTTATTGACCATTTAGCTGGAACTAGTGTCAATATCTGCAACTTTTCTTGACGGCTTGTACTTGAAAGCTTTAGTTTTTGCTTCAGTCCTTCTAGGAGTTCATCACATGCTGAACAGTTTTCACACTGTTTACTTGTACTTGCCGCCTTTATATCACTGGATTTAAGGTGACTAAGGGAGGCAATTTGTTCAGCAAATGTTGCCTGCACCTGGTTCAATTTTTTTTTACATAGTCTTTTGAATCTTTTGATGTTAATCGTGGAATTTTAACAGGAGATAAGCCGATAGCTGTCAGACTTGAGTTCATCTTTCCACAAACTACCACTTCGTCATCACTATCAGATACTGAAGATGCAGATGGTACTCCTGACGCTTCTTCTTCTTCTTGGTTTTTCATTTCCTTTCTACATGTTGGGCATAATTTTTGGCCAGGCTTAACATCTTTTTTTGTTAGCTTCATTAGGTAGTCTGCTGTTCGTAAGTCAATGGGTCGCAAACCTTTCTTTGGTGCATGATTTTTCTTTCCAAAAGGATTATAACACGATGTCTGCAGCAACTGGAAATTTGTTAGAAGCCTTGCTTCATGATGCATGCAAATTGTAGAACCTTCGTTAAATTTCAATCCAGATCGTCGACTTAGAAGTTCTTTTTCTTCGCTATTAAACTGATTTACCAGTTTTAAGACAGCTTTGTGAGAATGGAATCCTGAATAGTGGCACATTGAATCATCACAGTTTCCTATGGTGCATTTAGGTAGGTTCGCTTCAATTTCCATGATACAAGGCACGTTCTGGTGTTTGGTCAAATCAAGAAGTAACTACAAAAAAATTATGTAAATAAAGAATAAAAGAAAAAATAAAGAAAAAATAGAGCACCTAAATCAAATTAAGATTGAATATATAAATGGGGTTTTTAGTGACCCTAAATTCAGATGATGGTAATTCTAGAATGACTGATAATCATCTCCCTGTAGGTTGTGTTTGTAATGTCAGGTCGCGTAATCAAATAAGTGTCATTTTCAAAGTAATTTTTTTGGCATTAAGCAATGGTTCTCCAAAATGAAACAAGATGACTCTCAAAGAAAAAAGACTGCTCTTTCTATTGGTAATAGAAAGAACTTGATTGAAGAAAAAGGTTTTATGCTATTTGACTTTGAAAATACACAAAATTTGCTTAATAAAATTTTAACGTTGCGACTAATTGCTTATATCCTGACAACAAAGTAAGCTTAATAGCTGATACTTTGGAATTTTAAAAACAATAGTGGGCTTAGTTTGCTCACCAAAGTACATCTTTGCAGGAGGTTTTGTTTCAAAGTTATAAGCCTCAAAAATTTGCCCCTAAATTGAGATGATGGATTATTTTGGCAACTTTGTGAGGTAACAGCAAAAAAACTAAAACTTTTTAAACCCTAGAACTGAAACCTCTATGGAAAGCACAAAAAGTTGTCCTTAATTGCCATTTTTCAGGATGCTAACTGTTACAGTTTCAAAACAGTAGCACTTGAAACTTGGCAATTTATTCGCGCGCGCGTTTACATTGCAGAGGTGACCCTTTTTCAGGAGGCCATAGCGCCCTATCTATACTACTAATAAACGAGAGATTTTGCACAACATCATTTGAAGGAATGTTCAACACCTACACCAAATTTCATCAAGATCCAAGATGGTACCAAAATGGTCGTTAGGCCACTTGGTATGGAATGACCCAATAATTAGAATTATAATTTTGTTTTTTTCTGTTTAAAGTTTAAAAGCATATTGTTATTATTTTCTCAATAAAATTTATAGTATTATTCATTAAAAGACTGTTTTAAAATGAAAATACCCACTGACCCGAAATGTCTTAGTAATAGTGGCATTTTGGTTGATTTTGACCCGCAGCCAAAAAAGATTGCCGACGCCTGGTCTAGAGTATTATGCTGTTATCATTGTATTCCTCTGATTTATTTTGTTTTATTTTATTGGTCAATGTTGTTAGTTTATTACCTTCAAATTTTTAAAGGTTATCTTTTTCTTCTTCTTCTTTCGAATAACCCTTTTGGAGGGTACGATAAATCAACTTTGGCTATACTTCTTTGTATTCAATTTTCTGTGCTCCCAGACTTCCTTCATCCTTCGAGAATGTCGTTCCTTTTCTTCTTTGGTCCACTTTCTTCCATTCGTTGATTTCTTTCTTTCCTGAAATCCTGCCTTTTGAGTTACTTCTCTAAAATGTTTTCTGTTATTTATTGTGTCTCTTTTAATTCCAGCACTTTTCATATCTTTATCAATTTCAATGAACCATGTGGGTTTGGATTTGTAACTGTTTAGTAAGTTGAAGATCTGCTTGGTTAGTCTGTTATTATCCATTCGGTATATGTGTCCGTAAAACTGCAGTCTTTTTTTCCTCATTACATCAGTTAGTTTTTCAACTTTCAAATATAGCTCTCTGTTTGATCTTAATTTGTATTCTGCATTACTATTACTTTTAGGTACCAATATTTTTCTCAAAATTCTTCTTTCTACCTTTTCTAGTTTTTCAAGATCTCCAGTTCTTGTTAGTTTAAGTGTTTCTGCCGCATACAATGTTTCAGGTCTAACCACTGTTTGATAGTGTCTTAGTTTTGTGTTCCAGGATAAAGATTTCTTGTTATATGTGTTTTTTTGTCATATGAAACACCCCTTCCATTTTGTGTACTCTAGTTTCTATTGCTGCATTTTCTTTTGTGTTGCTCGTTATCAACTCTCCTAGATATTTAAAGCAATTTGTTTGAGATATTGTGTTGTCATGAAATTTAAGCTTTTGAGGGGCATCACTGATGTTTGTTATGAACTGTGTTTTTTTAAATGATATTTGTAATCCTACTTTGGCTGCTTGTTTCTGCAATTCTCTGATTTGTTCTTGGGCATTATCCAGTGAGTCAGTAATTAACGCCATGTCATCCGCAAAAGCTAGACAGTCTATGGTGATTTTATTTGGATTTCTTCCTAGTTGAACACCTTTAGTATCTATGGCTTTCCTCCATTCACGAACAACCTTCTCTAATGCGCAATTGAAAAGTAGAGGTGACAAACCGTCTCCTTGTCTTACACCTGTCTTTATTTCAAAAGGTTTTGAAATTTCTCCCATAAATTTTACTTTGGATGTTGTGTTTGTTAAAGTTGCTTTAATTATTTCACTTGTTTTATTATCGAGTCCTAATTCCTTTATAATGTCGATTAGCGCATTTCTGTCAATGGAGTCATAGGCCTTTTTAAAATCTACAAAAGTAACCACATATTTCAAGTTCCTGATTTTCCTCATTTCTAATATGTTCTTTAAATTTAATATTTGTTCTGTGCACGACCTTCCTTTCCTAAACCCTGCCTGATACTCTCCTAGTTGTGGGTCTATTATTCCTTCAGTTCTATTTAAAAGTACTTTGGACAGGATCTTGTAGGTTACCGGTACGAGGGAGATTCCTCTATAGTTGTTAGGATCTGTTTTCTTTCCTTTTTTATGTAGTGGATGTATTAGTGCAGATGTCCATCCTGATGGCAAACTGTTTGTTTTCCAGATTTCATTGAAGATTTCTGTTAAACATAGTATCATGTTGTCACTAGAGTGTTTCCATAATTCAGCAACTATATTGTCTTCTCCAGATGCTTTGTTATTTTTAAGTTGCTTTATGATTTCTTTGATTTCTTCAATTGTTGGTGGTTTTGAGTCTGGTTGAATTGGTATTATGTTATCAAAATTAAATTTTTCTTTTGGTGAATCGCAGTTGTGTAGTTCTTCGAAATATTCTGCAAGTATTCTGCAATTCTCAGTGTTATTATACGCATTTTTCTGTGTTTTGGGATCTGTAAACTGTAAGCTTGGTGGTGTGTATTTCTTTAAGTTATTTTTGAACGTTTTGTAAAAGTCCCTTGTGTTGTTCTGCTTAAAGTCTGATTCAATTGATGTTAGTTGGTCTTTCATATGTTGTATTTTGACCTTTTTGAGACCTTTCGATGCAAGTTTCCTGGCTTCTATAAACTTTTTCCTGTTCCTATCATTTTTATTTGCATTCCAGATTAATAGTATATAGTATATATAGTATATATAGTATAATAGTATAATAAGAATATATAATAAAAAATTATAAAAGTGATATATTTTTTATTATATAAACATTATATTATTTATTATATTATATTATATATTATATTTTTATTAATTATAATTTATTAATTATATTATATATTTTTATTGTATAAATTCTATAAAATTAATTATATAAAAATATATGATAAAAAATATAATAGTATATAAAGAGCCATGCCATGCTGACAAAATTCCACGTACATTATAATATGAAGTACAATACCATGCTAGGTTTGGTTTCATTCGAGCATTTTATATTGTATGTTGTTGCTCGGACAAAATACCCAAGAATTCATTATTTCTTTATATGTTTTGCAGTGGCGGCTCTTGACATTTCAATCGAGGGAGACGGCTTTTCTTAAAAAATAACAAAATAGTAAGAAATTTTACCTAAAATGAGTGCAAAATGATTAAATTTAATCTCTTGAAAGTGGTATTCTACTCTTCTATCTTTTATTGATATAAACATTCCTTGCAGAAGTTTGTGATAAATTTAAATCACCTAATTCTTTAATTTTTACTTTGTCCTCAAGAGAAAGTCTACAAAACTCTATTTTCAATAAAGAACTATTACTATTCATTACTATTACTAGTCAAGCGTTATCTTTTAGGAAATATAATGCCGAGTTAAAATATCACAATATAATCATATTTGAGTTTCCAGAAACACAAAAAATTGCCTCAGTCATTCCGTTTTTAAAAAAAGGTTATTGTAAGAACATTAGTGACTATCGTCCTATTTCTATCCTTCCAACTTTTTCGAAGATTATTGAAAAAGTAATGGCAAATCAGATATCACACCATTTTGAACATAACAAGCTTATTCATAATTTTCAGTTTGGCTTCAGGAAAAATCGTAGTACTACGGATGCGATTAATGAATTTATTATGTTTGCAATTCATTGTTTCGAAAAGGGCGAATACTGTGCGGCTAAATTTATAGACCTAACGTGTGCCTTCGATTGTGTTTCGCATGATTTACTTCTTAATAAATTACGAAATGTATACAAATTTGAAAAGTGTAACATTGACCTGCTCCAGTCTTACCTGGATAATATGTTTCAACATGTGTCCCTTAATGGTATTCTTTCAGATAAGCTTAAGGTTACGCGAGAAGTACCCCAGGGCTCTATCTTGGGCCCCCTCCTATTTCTTATATTCATAAATGACCTACCGAACAGAATAAATAGTTCTATATGTATTTTATATGCGGATGATGCTACTTTGTTGACATCTAATAATAATAATGAAATTGCTTTAGAGCGCTGTGATGATTCTCTTGACCTCACCTTTAATTGGTGCGTATAAAATGAGCGCTCCCTGAATCCTGCTAAGACTGAATCAATGTTACTATCACTGAAATCTATAGAATCTTTGACCAAACCCCAATTTTGTGAAGTTTCTAGGAATGCTCATTGACTATAAATTAGTTTTTCAACATCACACGGAGCACATTGCAAACAAGGTCAGCAGCGGTATTTTCGTTTTGCGCCGACTATCCAAGGTAGTGTCAAGAGAAACTTTGATTAATGCGTATTATGCACTATGCCATAGTCATTTTACTTATTCTATCATAATATGGGGGCATTGTTCATCATGGCAAAGAATATTTGGGCTACAAAAAAAATCAATTAGAATAATTGCCAACTGAATGTACAGGGATGACTGTCGTCGAACTTTTAAAGAAATTAAAATTTTAACCATTCCTGGCCTATATATATTAGAATGTGTTTTATTTGGTAAGCGAAATATTGAAAGTTATACCATTGCAGGTGACATGAAATTAGATCTAAGGAAAACATTAGACCAGAATTTAACAGACTTTCAAAAACACACAAAATGTATATTCACTTAAGTGTTAAATTATTCAAAAGTTACCCTCACGTATGAGAGCTTTACATATAAATATATTAAAGAATCAGCTGCGAAAGTTTCTTCTAAACAGAGCATTCTATAATGTGAATGATTTTCTAAATTGTGATGACTTGTGATAGAATTTTTAGGAATTGTAATGTTAGATTTCCCGTTATTTATTGTCAGTGTTGGCTATGTTCTAATTGATAACGATATTTTGTAAGTGCTAATAATAGTTATTTATATTGTGTGTTTTTTAATTGGCGACTTTATTATTTTAAATGTATAATTAACGTTTGTAAATATCTGGATTCTCATTTCGATAACGTAATAATCAATATTTCTAGGAATTGTAATTTTAGACTTACCGTTATCTAGTGTCCGTCCTGGTTATGTTCTCATTGTTATATATATTTTGATTGTGCTATAAATTATATTAGGTGTATAATAGTTTTTAATTGTCGATTTGATATTTTAAATACCTTCAATCTCAATTCGATAACTGATAACTGGTAATATTCAATATTTAATAACATTGTAACTTTTGTATTTGGACGAATGTAAATGCCTTGCTGCATATAAGCACGAATAAAATTATTCTATTTTATTCTATTCTATTCGATTCTATTCGATTCTATTCGATTCTATTCGATTCTATTCGATTCTATTCGATTCTATTCGATTCTATTCGATTCTATTCGATTCTATTCGATTCTATTCGATTCTATTCGATTCTATTCGATTCTATTCTATTCGATTCGATTCGATTCGATTCGATTCGATTCAATTCGATTCGATTCTATTCTATTCTATTCTATTCTATTCTATTCTATCTATGGTGACACGCTCAATGTTCAGGGGGGGGGGGGGGGCGGCCTCGGAAGAAACTGTAATTGATGTTATTTGTTACGTGGTTTAATAAAGGTTTTAAACTTAATTTTATACAACATTATTGTGTTATTTCTTCTGTCTGTTCTACTAGTCTAATTTTTATTTTATGTTCCCCATTTCATGCTTTTAGAGATCTAATGCACAAATCGAGCTGATGCCATCTGTTTGTACAATGAAAGAATGCTAAAATATATAATGGAAGTATCTCAAAAGGCAAGATGTAACTTATGCGACGATAATAAATAGCAAGCACCGTACAAAATACCCAAGCACAATTAACTCTAGCTTACGAACACAAATAAAAAATTTCAGAATAAGGGTAACATTTAAAAATCCGACAATAAGTTATAGGCGGTGTGGAATTCCATTAATCAAGAAAATGGACATAAAATAGACATCAGCACAAAGAAGACTTGCGTCATCAATTCAATCAACACAATTGGGAGACCCTAGACCAATTGGTAAGGAAATTTTAGACAAAGACAAAGCATTTTTCAATATATATAATATAATTATTATTTTATTATTATTATAATATAATTATTTTAAAATGGAAATGAAAATTGCTTACATTCGCTGAACATAATTGATACTAAAATAATTTTTCAATTAGTAAACGTAACATTTTTTAGTGGTTTACAAACTATTCTTAAATCAATATGATTAACATATGATGTAAAAAATGAAAATTATAAAAAAAATGTATATATATATATATCGTATAAGCAATAATACAATATTATCATATTGAATTATAAAAATTAAAATCGACTCTAAATTGCAATAAAAATAGATTAGCTGGTGTTGGAACTGCGAGTTGGAACTAGAACTGCGAGCTCGATCTGGAGTTAGAACTGTGAGTTGGAACTGGAACTGCGAGCGCGATCTGAGATAGAACTGCGAGTAGGAATTGGAACTGCGAGCTCGATGTGGAGTTGGAACTGCGAGTTGAAACTGAAACTGCGAGCTCGATCCGAGTAGAACTGCGCGCTGGAACTGAAACTGCGAGTTCGATCTGAGTTAGAACTGCGAGTTGGAACTGGAACTGCTAGCTCGATATGGAATTAGAAATGCGAGTTGGTACTGGAACTGCGAGCTCGATCTGAGTTACAACTGCGAGTTGGAACTGAAACTGAGAGCTCGATCTGGAATTAAAACTGCGAGTTGGAACTGGAACTGCGAGCTTGATCTGAGTTAGAACTGCGAGCTCGATCTGGAGTTAGAACTGCGAGTTGGAACTGCGAACTCGATCTGAGTTAGAACTACGAGTTGGAACTGAAACTGCGAGCTCGATCTGGAGTTAGAACTGCGAGTTGGAACTGGAACTGCGAGCTCGATCGGAGTTAGAACTGCGAGTTGGAACTGCGAGCTCGATCTGGAGTTAGAACTGCGAGTTGGAACTGCGAGCTACATCTGAGTTAGAACTGCGAGTTGGAACTGCGAGCTACATCTGAGTTAGAACTGCGAGTTGGAACTGGAACTATGAGCTCGATCTGGAGTTGGAACTGCGAGTTGGAACTGGAACTGCGAGCTCGATTTTATAATAATAATAATGTAATACCGTTTTCTTGTTTAATCGTTATTTTATACAAGTTCTCTGAACTATTCCCTTATAACGTCTCTAACGTACGTTCAACTCTATCTTGTCTTGCACCTGTTGGCTGGTTTTACACTTAGAAAGGGGCATCGATGTACCGTCCTAAACTATATATTTAGAAATATTTTTGTCTATCCCATTTTAATAATAAAATAGCTGCCATACCCTTCCATTTCGCACATCACTAGAAGTGGTTATTCTTTTGTGGCAGACCACAGTGGTTATTCTTTTAGTGTATGCCAAAATCCATAAGAACTCTAAGGGATCCACATACGACTAATGTTCACATCGTCGCAATTCTTTATGGTAATTGATATGTGTTATCTTTGATATTTATACGCGCATTGTAGCAGGTACACAAGCTTAATAAACAATTAGTCAATATACTTGTAAAAATGCGGGTAAGTTCAAATTGCCAATTATATGGACAATAGCGCCTGACACGGATTTAATTTTCATTCGCTTGTATTTTCTTAGAACCACACGAAATTTGATGTACTTTAATATAAAATTTAATTTACCGGGGAAAACAGAGAGGAAGGCACCCTGCAAGAGCCCTAAACATTGGAATATATATTTAGTTATCACTCAGTTTCCTATATACTACCATATAAACGCAATTTTAGGTTTCACAATATTATTTAAAATTTCCTCATGGGAACAATACGATTTTCTATGAGAAGATAACTACATTAATTCTTTATCGTATAAAATGAAATTAATTATTGTTAAGTTAGGGGAAGACAACCTGCCAGATCTCTAAACTTGAATAGATTTCCCTATATAAATAACATATACTTTTATATTTATGTTCCCAATTAAAAATGATAACCGCAACCAGTATGAGCTTCTATCTGAAGATTACGTGATTAAATCTGTTCCAATTGATGCTATTTTTAATACATTTAACACACAGGAAGACTCTTAATTTAATTTTAATTTATAGGCTGGTATATCTATCGAAAAATACAAAAATAAGCAAATTAATGGCTGTACATCATTGGTTTATATATTTATTATAAATAATTTTGATTTTAGGGACGTTTTTATCGTTTTAGATTGCAATTGGACGTGAATTTAGATTTTTTACTTAAAGAAATTTTATTATTTTACATAAAAACCATCTTTGGGACAAAGTACTACGAATTTTCATATATATTTGCTGAAAATCTTGTATTATATATAGATATACTAAAACATAGCATGAAGTGAGGTTATGTAGCTTATTTTTTACCACTTCAGCGGGGAATATACATTGTTATTGACTAGTGCTGTAGTGCCCTCATGCAATATAATGTTATTTACCATATTTATGATTCCGTATATCGCCAATTAGCATAAATTTCAAAATATTTATCGCCAATTAGGATAAATAGCAAAACATATTTGGACAAATAGACTATGCATTACGACGTATAGACCTTCCTTATTCGGTCATTAGCAGCTGCGTCACAATTACCAAAGAAATTGTGAAATTATACAAAATGATTTATATAAAATAACAAAGGGTACTAATAATGCGCTGTTTGGTGGAATATTTTGCTTTATATACAAATTGATGGTATGCGCAATTGCAAGTAATGTAAATGACATAACATGAGGGAATTCTGAAAAATTCATAAAACATACAGGCTTGTAGTTCAATTATAAAAATTCATATTTTACTCAACTGTACTTAACTTATGGAACCGACTAATACTCAAGGCTTATTTGTAAACTGAATCAAAACAGCTAATTTATTTTGTAATGGATCGATAGTAGGATTATCACACTTTAAATTTTCCAATCACTATGTTTTTGGCAATGGTGTTGGCTACTCGTTAGTACCCAACACATCTCGTTAGATGTACGTCGCTGATTTTTGCACAGGGTCATTTTGTAAAACGTCGCTGATTTTTGTTTAAAAAAAATTATTAAAAAAAACCTTTATGAAGGCGAAGTGTTGCCGAAAGACGACCAATATACAATATGCATGACAAACTACCTTATTTTAAATGTATAAGTACCATCTGTAATGAAATTACCATACTTTTTATTATTTCAAGTTTGGTGTTGGAATTACACTGCTTAGTAAATGATCAGTGGCGGCTTTTGACATTTCAATCGCGGGGGGCTCTTTTCTTAAAAAATAACATAATAGTAAGAAATTTTACCATTTCTTGAAAGTGGTATTCTACTCTACTATCTTTCATTGATATAAACACTCCTTGCACAAGTTTGTGATCAATTTAAATCAGGCAATGGCCTACCTAATTCTTTAATTTTTACTTTGTCCTCAAGAGAAGGTCTACAAAAATCTATTTTCAATACAGAACTAACACTATTCATTTTTATTAAATTATTTCTATTAAATATATTATTCGATAAACACGTGGCAAAATCGCACATACGTAACTACACAGAACAATGCAACTATATCTATATCAATTTTACTGTATACTAGGTGTTGTAGAAAGTGTCACATTTTATTTTCATATTGTTGTCAGGTAGGTCGTTGGGTGCGAATTGTTGTACGAGTGATTCTGCGAGAAGGTTTGTTTTGTCTGAATTTGTTATTTTGTTGTGGAACGTCAGAGCCGGGATTCTTGAGCGGTTTTTGGTGAGTATTCTAGGGAGTTCGTATGGGTTATCGGCGTTGTTTTCTACGATTGTTGTCCATGGTTGTGTGCTGAAGTCAGAGATTTGTTCTTTGATTTGTTTCGTGAGTTTGTTGATTTTTGTTTTTAGTAGTGGGTGTCTAGTGTCTGTGTTTTTCTCTAGTCTTGTTTCTTTGTTTTATTGGTGTAATTATGTGTGGTGGAAGTGTGATTGAATAGGTGGTGATTTTTGTCTTTTTGTCTATGAGTGATTCGCGCATAGAGTCTTGAATTTGTTTCGTGAGTAGATCAGTGAACGAGTCGATATCTTGTGTTGTTGTTATTTCCATGTTGGGTGTCTGTTGTGTTTTAAGTTGCATGGTATTGTGGAAAAGGGCAAGTTTGTAGTCCTTGATGTTGTGGTTTCTGTGTGTGTCCGTATGCTTTGTGTTGAAGTCGATTTCTATGAGAACAGGAAGGTGGTCCGAGTTGAGGTCAGGAAGTGTGCTTATGTTAGTATTGTTGTTAATGTTTTTGAGTACGGCAATGTTGAGTGTTGAGGGGTATTGTCCGCTGTCGGTTATAGCTAGTCTTGTTGGAGAGTTAGGTGCGATTATCCTATAGTTAGAATTTTGTTGCGTTAGGTTGTATAGTAGGCGTCCGCTTGTATTGTTGTGGTAACAATTCCAGGAACAGTGTTTTGAGTTTAAGTCACCTGCTATTATGAGTCT
This sequence comes from Leptodirus hochenwartii, assembly GCA_947310635.1. NCBI lineage: Eukaryota > Metazoa > Arthropoda > Insecta > Coleoptera > Leiodidae > Leptodirus > Leptodirus hochenwartii. Next base: position 12,379,406 of record OX371176.1, read on the forward strand.
GGGTGTGTCTTTTGTTAGGGTTTCTAAGTCTGTGATGTCAAGTGTTTTCGAGGGTGACATGTAGGCAGAGACAAGTTTTAGGTTGTTTATTTGTATGGATGTTGCTTCTATTGTCTTAAATTCGGATGTGTGTACTTCTGTGTGTTCTAATGTCCGTTTGATGAGTATGGCTGTGCCACCATTGAGGCCTATTCTGTCGTTTCTGTATGTAATGTAATTCGGTATTGTAAAGTTTATGTCCGGTTTGAGAAAGGTTTATTGTAGCATTAGTATGTCCGGGTTGTGTTCGTTGATGTAATGTATGAAGTCGTATTTTGTCGTCGTAGACCGTTGGTGTTGTATGTTATTATCTTGAAGGTGCCTGTCATTAGTTGAATAAGTTTATGATGGCTTCTGCAACTAATAGTATTTTGTCAAATGAGTTGGTCTTTGTCTTAAGGTTCTGTCCTAGCTTTGTCAGGGTGTTTTTGATTTTTATAAAGTCAAATAACTTGAAAAGAGTGAAGATTTCTCCTAGCGTATTCTCGTTCTCTGTTGTCGGTACGTGCGTGTTTGTTGTACCTTTGTTCTTAGGCGCTAGTGCGTCTGCGTAGGTTTTTCTGTTGTGTCTGTGCGTCTCCGTGGGGCAGGCTGTGGCTGTGTGTGTGTGGAGGTGCTGGGAATTTGTTGGTTGTTGTTGTTATTCTGGTTTTTGTTTGTCATGTGTGTGTTTCGGTTGCGTTTGTATGTCTTCAGGGCTTCGCAGCCCTTGTACAGTGAGGGATGGGGTTGCTTGCAGTTAACGCATTTTGCGGGAGTGTCTTTGGGTTTGGTGCAGGTTTTGGTTAGGTGTTTGCCTGCATATTTCATGCAGTTTGGTGACATGTGTGTGAGGAGTGGCCGAAATTTTGGCAGTTGTGACACTGCGGAATATTGTTATTGTGGCATGGTTCAGTCTTGATTGTTAGTCCGCAAAGTCTTGATTTTGGTGCATTGGTCCAAGAAGTCTTGTCTGAGGGTGATCAGTATGCAGTTTGTTGGTTTATTGTTTTATCTCGGTCTGGATTTCGCTAGGAATGGGAGTTCGTGCTTATTTGTTAGTTCCGCTATGTCTTCGATGTCGACGTCGGTTGATATGGGCTTTATTATGATTTTGGCGGGCCGGTCGAGTTTGTGGGCGTATGTGAAGTGTTCTACTTTCTCTGCTTGAAGGTGGTTATTGATGGCTAGTGCGTCGATTATGTCTGTGGGTTTGACGGTAAGGTGATCTAGGTTGTGCTTGATGATGACGTCGTATTTAGTGATGTCTTGTATTTCTTTAGTTAGCTTGATAGTATTGGTTGTGCATACATAGATTGGTGGTAGTTTTATGTCGTTTTTTGTTTTGGAGTTATTGTTGTTGGTTTTGGTGGTGTCTGTTTGCATGTTGTAGTCGTCTTCGTCTTCGTCGTCGGTTGATAGGACTTGGTATCTGTTGTGTGTGGGTACGGTGTTTTGGGCGCCAGGTGATGGTTGTGTGTAGGTAGAGTGTCGTTTTGTGATTGTAAGCTTTCGCTTCTTTCTTACCTTGGGGGCCGTAAAGCCCCCATTATCCTCCTCTGAAGAGGTGTCCTTTGGGTCGGATATGGCACTGTATTGTATTGTTCGATGATTTAGTATGCGTACCGAAAACAGAACTTTGGTTTTCACTTGCACTATTCACTCGAACGTATGGACGTACGAGCGTATGAACGTATGAACAACGACTTGTGCTACTGGTGAAATGTTCAAGTCTCTGTGTAACGTTTCATTAGACACGTACCACGGCGCACTTGCTATTGTTCTGAGAGTTTTGGATTGAAATCTTTGTATGATTTCTATATTTGCGTTGCACGCGGTTCCCCATAATTGTACACCTTATGTCCACACTGGTTTAAGAATAAATTTATAAATGGCTAATTTATTGTCCAAGGAAAGCTTTGAATGTCTACTTATTAGCCAAGATAGTTTTGAAAATTTTATTCGTAACTGCTTTCTTTTCGTGAAAATATGTTTTTGTCAGGTTAAGCGCCGATCCAGGTGCATCCCAAGATATTTTGAATTTTCTGACTGGGGTATTTGATTTCCATTTAATATGACACTGGGACATGCTCCTTTTCGAAGTGTAAATGTTACATGCTGTGACTTAGCATCATTTGCTTTAATGCGCCATCGCTTAAGCCAGTCTTGAAGCTCGTTCAGGGCTGTTTGTAGTTTATCGGAGGCGTATGCAGGCACTTCACTAGTGGAAAATATGGCAGTGTCATCAGCGAAAGTTGCGGTGGTGGTGTTGGGCGTCGTCGGAATATCCGCGGTGAAAAGCAGGTACAGTATGGGACCCAATACGCTGCCCTGTGCTACTCCTGATTGCATAGGGTGTAGTTCTGTTGTTTCTTCCTGATATTTAACTATGAAGTGTCTGCTTGATAGGTACGATTGCAGGATACGATAGTGTGGTTCCGGAAGCAGTGATTTCAACTTATAAAGTAAGCCCTCGTGCCAAACTTTGTCGAACGCTTGCGATGTCCAAGAAAACAGCCGACAGTACTTCTTTTCTTCGAAGGTTTTATTAACTATTTCAACTACTCTGGCCACCCGCTCTATTGTGGAGTTTTGTTCCCGGAACCAGATTTGATGGCCGGGAATTATATGAAGATCGTCTAGATGCGGTTTTAGCCTTTTTAGAAATAGCTTCTCCAAAAGTTTAGATAGTATGGACAGGAGACTAATTGGTCGGTACGATGCTACTTCTTCGGCGGGCTTTCCAGGTTTTGGGATTAGTATAATCTGAGCTACTTTCCACAGCAATGGAAAGTGTCCGAGTCTTAGCACAGCGTTGTATATATGAGTAAGCACGGTTAATGCTTTATTGGGTAATTGTCTAATTATTTCCCCAGATATGAGGGATCCAGCATATATCCAGCAGCTTTCTTTGGGTTTATGTTTTTCGCAATCATACCTTTAACCTGTTGTATTTTTATTGCTTTTATGGGCAGAGACATCTGGAAAGGAGCATCTAAGAACTCAGTAATTTTCTCTTCTTTTTCTTGTGTTGTTTCGGAAGGAAATGGTCGAAACACTTTTACCAGGTGTTCAGCAAACACTTTTGCTTTTTCTTCATCGGTTCTTGCCCAAGATCTATCAATTTTTCTTATAGGTGGAATATTCTTCTGCGACTTATTGATTTTCGCCGTTGCTTTCCACAATGAGTACTGTGTAGCTTCTGTTGGGGTTAAGCTTTCCAAGTATTTTTAATTTCTAAATTTTTCTCATTGTGAAGCAATTCTTTGAGATTTCTTGTTGCTCAATTTAGTTTCTCTTTGTCTCCCAGTGGACAAAGTATTTAAATTATTTCGAACTAAACACTTCTCCAGCTGTCGTCCTTTGGGATTGATTAGTCTTGATCATGGTGTACTTACTGATATACTTGTACTAGCTCCTGAACCCGTCGTGTACTAAACTGTTCATGAATCGCAACGGCTCGTAAACGATTCAGTATAGTATACATTACATATACAGTGCCAATAGCAGTACTAACATTTATGTGATAAAGTGTGTTTGTGAACGGAACGAAATTTATAATCTACAAAACATATAATTTGTATAAATTACATAAAAATTACAAAATTACGTATAAATTACGTTTTGTATAAATTACAAAACATTGTTGTTTTTTCTTCCTCATTCTTAATTCAAAATAAGTATTGTAATATTTCAATTAATTTATTTTTTACTATTTCATATTTTTATATTGAGAAAAAAGAGATTATTTTCAATATTTGCATGTATTTCATATAGGTCGCGAACTAGTTCATTTTAAAAAGATGTTAGTAGTTCACGACCTATAGTTCATGAACGGTACATTGGAATGAACTATGAACTACGAACTAGGTCCTCAAAATGACTTAGAGTTTGCCATCGCTAGTTCACTAGCAATGTGTAGTTCACTCGCGAACCGTTCAATCTGAACGGTTCAATCAAATTACGGGCGTATTATGACGGTATTTTGCAACGACCTATAGGTCACTATGACCTAGTTCGTGAACTATGCACTACATGGTGAACGGTGTACTTATCGATGTACTTGTACTAGGTCCTGACCCGTCGTGTACTAAGTTAGTTAGTTAAAGAGTCCGCAATCCTAAAGATTGGTTGGAAACAGCACGCCATGCCGATCTATCCTGAGCTAATCCCTTCATCTCCCTATAGCTATTCATCTCAACGTCTTCAACTATCTGACTCACATACTCCAATCTAGGCTTACCTACCCCTCTCTTTCCCTCCACACTACCTTCTATGATCAATTGCATAATCCCCCCATGCCTAAGAATATGCCCTACTAATCTGTCTCTCCTACGCTGTAACACTCTCCAAATACTTCTCTTCTCCCCTACTAACTCTAGTACAGCTTCATTTGTTACTTTATCTTCCCAACCAATCCTCATCATCCTCCTATAACACCACATTTCGAATGCTTGTAATCTACGCTTCTCTTCCTTTCCTATAGTCCACGCCTCACACCCGTACAGTGCTACACTCCAAACATATACCTTCAGTAATCTTTTTCTAATACCCAAGTCAATATTTGATCTTAAAATCTGTTCCTTTTCTACGAATGCCTTCCTACCCTGTGCTATCCTACACTTTATATCTACCTTGCTTCGATTATCTTTTGTGATTCTACTGCCTAAATAACAAAAATCTGACACTTCTTCGATTCTATTATCTCCTATTGTGATCCTCATTTTTCTACTGCATTCCTTTTTGTCACACCTCATCACTTTAGTTTTACCTATATTTATTTTCATGTTAAAATCCCTAGTCAATACTGCCTGCATACCATTCAATACCCTTTCTAAATTCTTTTCGCTTTCTTCCAATATAGCTATATCGTCGGCGAATCTCAACATATATATTTTCTCTCCCTGTACATTCACACCTACACTATCCTCTTCTTTTACTTTGTTTATTGCATCTTCTATATATAGATTAAATAATAACGGTGAAAGTGTACATCCCTGCCGAACTCTCTTCCCTATTTTTGCTACCTCTTCTTCCCCCTCAATTCTAACTAAGGCAGTTTGGTGTTTATATAAATTAAAAATTATTCTCCTATCCTTATAATCTATACCCGTTTCTTTTAAAATTCTAAACATTATGTCCCAATCTACATTATCAAATGCCTTTTCTAAATCTACAAAAGCTATGCAAGTTACCTTTCCTAGCCTCATTCTTTTTTCTACTACCGTTCTTAGTGCTAAAATCGCCTCCCTCGTCCCTCTGTTTTTCCTAAAACCAAACTGATCTTCTCCTAGCCTTTCCTCTACTTTATTTTCTAATCTCCTATAAATAATCTTTAGCAATATCTTCGATGCATGTGATAGTAGACTAATGGTCCTATAGTTCTCACACAAATTAGCTCCTATTTTCTTCGGCATTGTTACTATTCTACTACGCTGAAAATCCTGTGGTACTTCTCCCTTCTCATATATTTTACAAACTAACCTGTATAATCGCTCCTGCATTTTTTCCCCTGCGTGTTTTATTAATTCGGCTGGTATCATATCAATCCCCGCTGCTTTGTTATTCCGTAAATCATTTAATGCTCTATGAAACTCTGACCTAAGTATGCTAGGACCTAAGTCATCCTCATCTATCTGTTCCACACTTTCTAGCTCCTCCATGTCCTGCCTACCTTTATATAAATCTTCAAGATACTCCTTCCATCTTCTAGCTTTTTCCTTATTTTCTGTGAGTTCCTTACCCTGCTTATCACATATAATGTTACCCTTTGGTTTTACTTTAGAAAAATGTGACTTAATTTTCCTGTAGCCCAAATCTACTTTACCTCTTCTCATATCCTCCTCAATATCCTCACAATTTCCTTTTATCCACTCTTCTTTCGCTAGCTTGCATTTCCTATTAATTAAGTTCCTTAGTTCCTTATATTTTTTCTGTCCTGTTTCTGTGTTTCCAATTTTAATTTTCCTTCTTGCTTCTATCATTTCAACTATTTCTTCCGTGATCCATTCCCTCCTACCTGCCCTTTTCTTTGTGCCTAATACTTCATTTGCTGCTGTAGTTAACCCATTTCTGATTTCCCTCCATTCGCAATCTATGTCGTTCCTAGATGTTCCATTAGCCATGATTTCTACTTTCTGCTTATACTTTTCACATACATCAGCTAATTTTAACCTATCGACATCTACTCTGACCTGTTTAGACTTCTGTAATTTCTTGAATTTGACCTCTGAGTCCAGGACTACTAAATTATGGTCACTATCAATATCTGCTCTTATGGGTAACTCTTACAATTCTTAATCTGGTTCCTAAACCTCTCTTTAACCAGTATGTAATCTATCTGATACCTCCCTATATCTCCTGGCATTTTCCACGTATACATCCTGCGCTTGTGATTCTGAAAAAGCGTGTTTGCTACCACTAGCTTATTCCTAATACAAAACTCTACCAATCTATCCCCTCTATCATTACGTGTTCTTATTCCATATTCTCCTACTATTGAAACTTCCTTTCCCTTACCTACTACGGCATTCCAATCTCCGATTACAATTAGATTATTCTGTCCTTTAACGTTTGCTAACCTAGATTCAATCTCCTCATAAATGGATTCTACCTCCTCATCATCGTGACTTGAAGTTGGCATATATACTTGCACTATAACTGTGTCCGTTGGCTTCGTGTCTAATCTAATAGTTATAATTCTATCACTAACTTGGCAATAACTCTTTACTCTACATCCCAACTTTCTATTCATTATAAAACCTACACCGGTATGCCCATTATCTGATGCTGTGGTTATTAATCTATATTCTCCTGACCACGTATCTACTTGATCTTTCCCCCTAACTTCACTAATCCCTACAATATCCAGTTTAAGTCTCTCCATTTCTAGTTTCAAATTCTCTAACTTTCCTATCCTATTCATACTGCGTACATTCCACGCTCCAACTCGTAGAACTCTCGACGAAATCGATTTCTTGCCCGCCCCAGAATCCGAGGGCTTGCCTGCTACCGAAGTAGCCGGGTGAGACTCTGAGCCATTGGCTCTACTCACCTGGGGTAATACATTAACAGTAATCGACATTTTCATTTGCTGTAAGCTTGAGAAAGGTACAGTGCTGGTTTCTCCTTGCCTTGCACCGACCAATGAGTGCATATTTTAGCCGTCGCCCCACCGATTCAGCCTAATCCCCCTAATACCGTGGGTTAGCCTGAAATCTTTCCTATAGACCGGGATCCCTGTATAGGGACCGCTCTATAGGCCAGAGCGTCGTTGCCCATGTCTTGCCCCTAGGAGGCATATGCAGTGCATTGGCACACTATGCGACACCGTGTACTAAACCGTTCATGAATCGCAACGGCTCGTAAACGATTCAGTATAGTATACATTACATATACAGTGCCAATAGCAGTACTAACATTTATGTGATAAAGTGTGTTTGTGAACGGAACGAAATTTATAATCTACAAAACATATAATTTGTATAAATTACATAAAAATTACAAAATTACGTATAAATTACGTTTTGTATAAATTACAAAACATTGTTGTTTTTTCTTCCTCATTCTTAATTCAAAATAAGTATTGTAATATTTCAATTTATTTATTTTTTACTATTTTATATTTTTATATTGAGAAGAGATTATTTTCAACATTTGCATGTATTTTATATAGGTCGTGAACTAGTTTATTAAAAAAATATGTTAGTAGTTCACGACCTATAGTTCGTGAACGGTACATTGAAATGAACTATGAACTACGAACTAGGTCCTCAAAGCGACCTACAGTTTGCCATCGCTATACTCCACGGTATACCTAGTCACTTATTGTTTTATGAGTATAACACCAATGACAATGTAAACATTGTGACAACACCATTATGATAACACCATAACACCAAAACAAGATTCGTTCTATAGCATTGAATGGCAATATTCTGTCATAATAAACAATTCTTGGCTAAACTGTTATCTTGAAATAATATTCACGGAACGGAAACAAACTTACTGCTATTACTTCCAAAGAGTAGCATTGGTTATTTTTCATTTAAAAGTAATACAACATGATATGGTGTCAATTTTTCCTTTAATATATAATATTAATAAAAACATTAACCGTATATATATATATATATATATATATATATATATGTGTGTGTGTGTGTGTGTTTGTGTGTTTGGGTGGGGGTGCAATAAAAATGCATGTCTTATATTTATTCAATTTTAAAATGCTAACATACTAATAGAATTGCAATTAAAGAGGTAACATTTTCCATGTGCCATATATATTATTTGCATATTAATATTTAAAGATATGCATTTTAAATATTACATAAAGTGCAACCCAAGAATATTTGAAAACTGAATAAATATCGTTGATATATGTGGTTTGTTTTGCCACCGCACTAATTGCGATTATCGGAATATTATTTATTTACTGAGGAATATGAGCACATTCCGTTATCTTATCTAATATATAAGAGATTTTGTACATATATAAGCTAAGATATATATATAAACTGGCAACCTTAGTAAGTGTAAGTAGGCTACTTTATAGCTGCCACTGTATCGCGGAACATGTATCGAAACATTTTCCCTATGCGGCTATTCTCAGCCAGAATGTTACCAATAGAACAATAAGAAGATATTATCCAGTGATATCTCCCAAACAGACAAAGCCAATCCAATGTTAATTTACATAACTCGAAGAGCTTAGTACAATGGAAGTGAACCCATTAAGCATTATATTAGTAAAATCAGACAGCAAGGGTGATCGATTATTATTCAGATATCCATTTCTCGCACTAGAGAAGAATGAACCTTCTAATACAAAACGTAAAAACCCGTATACACTACCCAACGGCAACGTAGAAGATTTACTTCAATCTCCTCCACAACCTGTATCCAATATCCAAAAAGGACATTTGACTGGTTTTTCTGATGAAGTATTATCTTCGTTATTTGCGGTGAAACTTGAATTGTGTAACAGGAAATTTGAATTAAAAGTGAATGATGTCCGATTTGTCAGCCATCCAACATTATTGCAGCTACGTAGCAAGAAACACGATGAAACATTTTTATTAATAAATATTGTATTTGCTTTACAAGCATTGGCGAATCAGTCTGTAGGTAAGATTTAGTTTTGCATAAAATTTGTATTTAAAAAATTATCACTACGGTGTTAAATAATAGTATAGAATATCACCCAAATACCGTAACTTAAAGCATTAAGTAGCTAGATGCGCGTTTCGAAGGCTATTTGGGTGATATTCTATACTATAAAATGTATACTTCATGATTTAATGCAATTAGGCCGGATTATATTTAAAAATCCAATAGCCGAGAGATGACAAGAACTAGTTATAATATTCTACAGATCTCTATAGTATTTTCGAGATTTTTTGCGAGTTCTTGAAATTTATGGATTTCATTGATATTACACTAAGTATTTTATATAGTAGCGAATTTGAACACAGGTCAAAGAGCAATCAAGTCACGCCAGGTGTTAAAGCACACATTTGTTCTAGAAAACTCGATTTTATATTACAGAAACATTACTAATTCGTGAGACAATTATAGTTATACTAAGTAGGTTTTTTCGGTTCTTGGTTTGGTACCTACTCAATTATACTGCCTAAATTGTAAATGTATATTTTAGTGAAATGCTATCATGATTTAAGTGAGCGCATTGGCATAGCTCTAAAGCACGAGGAGGGGAGATGTGGATTCATTGAGCAACAAACTATAAGTATGGCTCTTGCTCATGATGATGGATATGCCACAAATCCTGGAGCAGCATTTGAAACTATATTAGAAAAGTGTACACTGGCCAGTAATGTTAAAAAAATTTACGAGGATCTTTGTTCTACGGGTATCTTTTGCATACAGTGTCGATATTTTTCGTTTGATTATTTAATTAACACAGTTTGTATCTTAGAAACAAGCTGAAATCTGAAACTTCCTTTCTAAAGACTTGAAATAATCTTACGAAGTATCTCACTTCATAATATCTGACTTTATCATGTCCGAAGTAATTTTAAGAGACGTCGATAGTTATAAAACAAGTTCTGGTTTTTACATATTTCATAAAAATATCTCCTTTTAGGACTCGTAAACATTCTTATTAATAGATGGATACCACTGAGTTTCTGTCTTCCACAGAAAGTACATCAATGGCACTTAAATGGTAAAATAATTGAATTAGAAGATATAGGCAGGTAAATTCTAGAATTCTATTTAAATATATATTGTGTGCATTTTTATATGAATTTTACTAGAAATCTCGTCAGTACGAACAAATATAATATTATCAATATAATAATCATATTTTTAAATTTTTTATAAGTTGTAATAATAAGGAAATTGCTTCTCACAGTAGACAAATGAATTGAAGCAACAATTCTTCTCAGAGAATATATTGCTTAAAATTTGTAAGTAGAAAATTGTTTTAATTTGTTTACTTAGTTGACCAAACATCCAACGGAATCAAAATCTCAATTGCGATATCTGATTTTCTTACACGTGAATACAAATAATTCTTAGATTTGACTGTGATTCCGAACTGAACTTGATATACATAATTTATTTTTTATATTTATTGTTTTAGATGCCTAAAGGCTTTACGACCATATCATAGTATCCTTTTACTTTGCCAAGTACAGGAAATGAAGAATTTCATATCTCTTGATGGTTCACCAACCCTTATAAGAATGTTAAATCAATATTCGCCATTAAAAAATCTGCAAACATTGGCGGCTGATACTGATATAACTTTAAATCATGTAAGTAGAAATGTAAGTAGTGATTTTTTTCTTCTATTTGTGTTAGCATTTTTCTATAACTCTACCGTGTTCTGATTTAAATTTATAATTATTTTATTTTCACATTTTGGAGTTGCTTGGCATGAAGCCACTATAGTAATTTACTATTAGGTATAAGTCATTTTTTATATCTTGGCGGACCTAATTCATCCTTTACTGCGCATAGGGGTTGAGCTTCCAGTACCATTGTTGCCATATATGAATAAAAACTTGAGTACAAAGAGCTCAAATTTTAACTGCATAGCAAAATTCAGATTGAGAATATTTAATGTATGAATATATACGGCTATGAATACGAATTAGTCTTAAAATTATCACTACGGTGTTAAATAATAGTATAGAATATCACCCAATTACCGTAACTTAAAGCATTAAGTAGCTAGATGTACATTTCGAAGGGTATGCCCCCATCTTCAGTAGCGTAATAATTCCCCGATAAAATTTAAAATATGAAGTACTGTAAATCAAACTATAGCCTAAATAATCGCCTGGTAAGCCATGTAGCACAATTAATAATTATAGCATCGATATTGCATCAGTTGATAAGCACGCTTTTCGAAAAAAAATAACTAAAAACTAAAAATAACATTATTTAGTTAAGGCACATTTTAAATGTTACCTTTACTTCGTAACTTTCAAATATCTGTATATTGTGAAAACGCCCATGGCGTTAATATAGAATTATTATTATTATTATATACCATGATTGAAAAATAAGATCATTTCGAGATATACTCGTATTCGACGAATACGTAATTAATAAGGTAGTTAATGAGCTCAAACGTTCAATTTTTTTATTTGATAAATATTTTTAAAGGCAGTTTTAAGGCCACTACAAAAAACTTTAGTGTAATTAAATGTACATTTATGCTGCCTAAAAAATTTACTTCGGATGCATTGTAGGGAGATTACTAGACTAAAATGATAAATAATGCAGTGAATGGAACATACCGCATCGTTTAATTATCTCATTTATTCTTTTTGTATTGAATGTTGATACTAAAACTCAATTTCGTTCATTCATGAGCATTTCAAATCGTTACAATATGAACTTTGAGTAGTTTTTGCCAATTTTTGTAACAGTTTATCTAACAACTTTCAATATGTACTAGCGAATTGTCAAAAATTCAGTTCGATTGCATTTTATAAATTGCACAAATCATTAATTGAATTAGCAGTTAATTTTAAGTAATTATCATATCTTTATAGCGAGATGCATTTCTTCACTTATTAAAAAGCATTATCTAGGTAGCTTTTTGTTGTTTATTACAAAATTAGATATGGAATTTCACTTCACTGGTTGTAATTGTAAAATCGTCACTACGACGCTAAATAATTGTACTGGTTGTAAATTCAAAATTAAGCAAATTTCATGAACTGATTCATAGGAGTGTTCATTAATCTGTATAAAGCATATTTAAACTGCAGAAAAAATTCTATGGCATTTTAATATGAAAAATTTTACCAAAATTTCCTATTTGTTGTACATTAACATTATTATCTATATTTAGAGGCAATTGTTTGAACTTTAGTAAAATGAAATATCTGTTAAAACATTCATTTTATGAGATATAACAATAGAGACTCTAGAATACAGTGTTACAGTAAATTGTACAGCATTCGCTTTTAGATTTTTCAACTAACGGCCCATTTGGTATATTGGGCGAAAGCTACTGTGATTTATCCCATATGTTCAACGAATAAATATGTGATTTCGCCCGATGCACCAGTGCACTTGTGTTCGCCAATTGTAGAACAGTTTGCTGAAGCATTCCCAGGGATGAGTTTATTACGTGTTATGGCGGACTTCTCCTTACCCACGTCTCTTGGTCAGAAATCGAATCCACTGTGTCATCCATCGCAACAGTCCCAGCTTGTCAAGATGATTATGTGGATGTTACAGCATCATTTGGTACTGCAGCTTCATACGTACATCCAATTTATGCCTACTGATAGAGGACGTCCAGCTTCGTCCAAGTACGCTTTAATATTCAGTTCAGTAGTTAACGCTCGTATTTATTTTCGACAATATTTATTAATAAAATACATTATTGATCAACAGACTTGATCTTATTCGTTATTATTGGTTTATTGTATAAAAAATACGAGATTGTTCGAATTTTGTTCAGTAAATATTTTGCATCCTTAAAAAATATTATATAACAACTACAACAGAAAATTGAGTTAACCCTGAGTTATTACCAGTTGTCTATTTGCAAAATCTACCAATTAAGAGTATTCTAATTATGATTTTGGGGAAGCGGTGATAGTAAATGTGAATATCTCAAATTAAAGTTTTCAACAAAATGACTGTATCAAGGGATCCTTCCTGAGAAAAGGATTAGAATAATGTTTGTATTTGGACTGAATATTTGTATGGAATTTTTAACGAAAACGTTTAAAACACGTTGCATAAACATAACATCATGTTTAAATTTTTAAGTTATTTATATGTTATGATTGATAAAAAAAAACAAAAAATGATATTTTGCTTTTCATAATCTTACTTGTAGCTTGCTCTTTTATATACTAAATTATTCTGGAAAGTGATTTTTTATGTTTAAGAACTGAAACAGATAAAGACTAATATAAATATGATAAATAATAAAATACAAATTATGCACCAAGTTGTCTCACGAATATTTTTTTACATAATCTGAAAAAGTATATATATTTTCTAAAATTTATTATTGTTGATTATTGATGTTGTATTTTCGCTACATCGCCATATAGACACTACTCAAGGTTTATATTCAAAATAATGGACTATATGAATGTTGATAAAAATTGTTGCTTATGATTGTTGTTGAATATTTTAAAACTTTTCTTTAACTAAGAATTACTAAATTTTAGGTGCAGTTATAATTACATTAAATTGTAAAAATTATCACTACGGTGTTAAATAATGGTATAGAATATCACCCAAATACCGTAACTTAAAATTAAATTAAAATTAAATTCTATATATATTAAATTGTGTATAGAATATATGATATAGAATAGTTTAGAATATCACCCAAATACCATAACTTAAAGCATTATGTAGCTAGATGCGCATTTCGATGGCTATGCCCCCATCTTCAGTAGCACAAGATAAAAGTTAAATAAAATACCTCTGTCACGAATCGTGATTGATATACTATTAAATAAATAAGTCAACATGACGGAAGTATTTAAAAAATGGCATATAATATGACATATAAATCTTTTAAAACAATATAAATTAATAATTAACGAAACTAACAATTAACAATAATAAATGGGTTTAAATGGGTCATACCCTTCGAAATGCGCATCTAGCTACTTAATGCTTTAAGTTACGGCATTTGGGTGATATTCTATACTTTTAAATTGTGTAATATCTAACACATGGTCTATGGTAAAATTTCGAGCACGCAAATCTGTAGGTAGCTGTAGAAAATAATTTCCTTAAAATATAATTTGGTGAGCGAGAGAGGCATGTAGAATAGATTTATTAGATATTTCAAATCTGAAATTGCAAAATACAACAATGTTCTAACAAATATTCCAAAGAATGCATTTATTGTGATTGTAGCCTGTTAAAAGGTTTGTTCTGTACTATAGCAGAAAAAATTTCACCGTCAGTAATAAATCCACCGACCAGATACATGATGAAGGTCTTTTAATATCCTGACTGTAAATTTCTTCCTATTTGATTTGCTACTGACGATGAAAGAACTGCTTCCTAAATGCGAATTTGCTGCATGAAAAGTGAATTATGGTACTGGAATTAAAAACCATAATTCAATTATGTATAATGTAATGAAAATACAAACAGTTGAAAATTATGTTAAAGTAACTACGTGTATGTATATTACATATACGGCGCGCGTTCAGGAACATTATCTTTTTCGAAAAAAAAAAATTCGCCACGTTATATTTTTTAACAACTGATCTTCCATTTGAATAAAATATTCGTGAGAATAATTTTTCTGTTGTTTCCTAACACAACAGTCGTAATTAAATTAACAAATGAATACCGGGTCCCAATGCATTAATTGGCGTAATTAAATTTTGATTTAAGGTTACAAAAAAAGAACGATGTGGTAATCCCAAAAATCAGATTTCATCAACCGAATCATATATCTGCTGGTGTTCAGAATTCATCCGAATCTAGAACTGAATCTGATAGTGAAACAGCAACACTTCCAGATGCTATTGAGAACCATTTAGAATTGAAAAAGGAATGTAATCATGCTAAAAGGTATGGACCGATTTTATAATAGAAATATACAAGTAAAATATATAAGCTCAGAGTTCTTTTTTCTTTAAGTGATGATAAGGACTTTTTGAATATTGATGAGAAAGAAAATTACCAAGAAGAACTACTTGATTTTCCTGAGGAAGAAAGGTTATCTATATATAAGGTACTTATTTAATGTATCTTTTTAATACGTCCTTTAATATAAAACCTTGGTCTAGAAAATAGTACTTTAAATGCAACGTGGAAGGGTGGAAAGTACGCTTTTTAATTTTCAGATAATCAAATAATCCTCCCTTTTTTCTTACCTTAGTCCGTATTTGAAATATTCGATATCTATTTTTTCATAAAAGTTTTAAAGTATTTTAATATGTAAAGGTTTGTAAACCTTTACCTTAACAATGTACAAAAAAGGAATAGATATTACACCATATATGTCTGTGATAGTTGGGATTTTCAAATTTAATACAATTAACTGCTGTAAATTAACAATTTTCTCGTGAAGATGCTTAACAAGCGAAACTACTAGAGTATATTATATATATATGTGGAATTATTTTTATTTACTCAAATTTTACCGAATATATAACGGTGTTTTTCAATCGTCAGTCCGCGAAAAAATGTTACCTGTCCACAGGGAAGTATCTACTGAAATTATACACATACTAATAGAATCACTTTTTATTAAACAAATCAAAAAGACAAATGAAATGGGGCCTAGTTCTGAATTCATTATATGAATGTATATACTTTCATTAGCATTCAGCCCAGAATAATTCAAAACACATTTAAGCAATTTAAGTGAACTAATTTCTATAAGAAGACCTGAAACAAAAATATACTCGCCTACAACACTATTATCCTTATCCTATTTTAAAAATTATCACTACGGTGTTAAATTAGAATATAGAATATCACCCAAATACCGTAACAAGCATTAAGTAGCTAGATGTAAATAGCTATATATATACATACATATATAGCGCTTGAAATGTACATCTAGCTACTTAATGCTTGTTACGGTATTTGGGTGATTTTCTATATTATCCTTATCCTACATATTAATGTAGAAAAGGCGAAATCCGTCATTGTTAATTAAAAATCTCTTGTAAATAATTGATTTAGTTATCTCTCTTAGATTCCTTCCGCAAACAATTTGGAAGATCTCTCACTTTTTGCAACTCTTTGTCGAAAGAAATATTTTCAAGGACAACATCACATCGAAGAAATAATGTATTTGGAAAATTTACGCCGTAGCCAATTATTGCAATTATTGGATAAATTTCGTGATGTTTTGATAACATATGAAACTGAGGATCCAGCAATAGCTATGTTTTCGCATTCTATGTAAACTACTGTGTTATACGGGCCACCATTGTATAAACTAATAAAGATAGGAATTTCAAAATTTGGATTTAAATATATAGCTTCAAGCTCCATATTCTAAAATATTTTTAACTATACAGGGCATTTCAGTTTCTTAATGTACCAGCCAACCTTTTAATTTTAAATGTTTTTTAAATTAAATTTTTTTAAATATTTAAATAAAAAATAAAAATAATTTAAAATAATGGTTGTTTATCTATCCACAAAAATTAAGAGTGATTGTTGTTGCTGTAAAGGTTTGATGGTATTTGATAATGAGTAATAATTTTCTCATTGCTGTTTAGCGATGTGTAGTTCACTTGCGAACCGCTCACTCTGAACGGTTCAATCAAATGACGGGCGTACTGTGACTGTATTTTGCAACGACCTATAGGTCACTATGACCTAGTTCGTGAACTATGAACTACATGGTGAACGGTGTACTTATTGATGTACTTGTACTAGCTCCTGAACCCGTCGTGTACTAAACCGTTCATGAATCACAACGGCTCGTAAACAATGCAGTATAGTATACATTACATATACAGTGCCAATAGCAGTACTAACATTTATGTGATAAAGTGTGTTGGTGAACGGAACGAAATTATATTTCCTTATATATATGTTTTGTATAAATTATAAACATTGTTGTTTTTTCTTCCTCATTCTTAATTCAAAATAAGTATTGTAATATTTCGATTTATTTATTTTTTACTATTTTTTACTATAATATTTAATATTTTTGTACTGAGAAAAAAAGAGATTATTTTCAATATGTGCAAGTATTTCATATAGGTCGTGAACTAGTTCATTTTAAAAAGATGTTAGTAGTTCACGACCTATAGTTCGTGAACCGTACATTGAAATGAACTATGAACTACGAACTAGGTCCTCAAAGTAACCTACAGTTTGCCATCGCTATTGCTGTTACGATGAAACATGTTGTTTTCGAGTAAATATCGTCAAGTTCATAGTAACCAGATTTCTAAATACATTTATAAATAGTAATTCACTAATCGCGCTATTTTCAGAAATAAACTTAAACAATGAAAAACCATAACATTTTACCTATAGTAAACTACATATGGTTTAAAAGGTAATTCTGCAGAAGCCAGGCTAATAATATATAGGGTGTTCCATTTAAGAAAAAATAAATATTTGCTATTAATAAATTTTGGAAAATTTACTGCGTCATTAGTAAATCCGTGTATACAATTAATTCACCTTTGGCATATCATTTACTAATATCCATATTTTATTGATGAAGTAGAACAGTTTCAATTCATCGCAACTTTAAATTTTGTAGTTCTAGCACTTTCTATAAAGCCTTGCAGCTGACCGTTTTTTAAGAAAAGAATTAATTACTAGAGAAACAGAAATCAAAATTAAGACTGGATAATTGTAATGCTAATTTTATGTAGTGTGACGTGAGTTGGCAAAAAATACATTTAAAATTATAAAGCCGATGTGTAAAATAAGCAATCGGAAGACCATATATAATTAAAAATAGTTTTAGACCATAGAACTCGAAGCTATATGTGTGAATTCAAAATTTCTAATTTCTATCTATATTAGTCTACAAAAGATTTCGCAGTGGCCCACCCTGTACACAGTTATTTTTGATATTTTTATATATAATTGATTAGTTTTATGAATCAATATAAAATAATTATTTTTACTTCAAATAATTTTTGCTCAAATACGTACAATGAATATATTGGAAGATGTATATCAGCAATTTGTTTTTAAATTATTTAAAGAATTAAGTGTAGTACGCACTTGTGTTCTGTACGCTCATAGGAAATATAAATTGCAATTTGTCTCTAAATAAACAGAATATATAAATATGTTTGTATGCGCTGCTTTATATTACCTTCAAAGGTATAAAATGTACCATCTCCTTCTATCGGTCATCACCATTTGTTTAAATAATTAGTAATTTAAAAAATTATCACTACGGTTTTCAATAATTGTATAGAATATCACCTAAATACCGTAAGTTAAAACATTTAATAGCTAGATGCGCATTTCGAAGGCTATGCCTCCATCTTCAGTAGCACAAGTTAAAAACAAAATAAAATACATGTCACTAATCGTGATTGCTATACAATTGAATAAAAAAGGTCAACATGAGAGAAATAAATATTTCAAAATATGACATGTAATTATATATGGTGCTACTGAAGATGACGGCATTGCCTTCGAAATGTGCATGTAGCTATTATTTAATAGCTATATGCTTTGACTTACGGTATTTGGGTGATATTCTATACAAATATTAGTAATTATTTAAAGATATCTAAAGCGAAACAATATTTCGGTATGCATAGGAAAATTGTAATGGCGATATAACATATCTAAACATTAAACATAAATATGGACTTGTGTACTTTTGGAACAGCAGTAGAGTAATTTTATAATTTTTTATTCTCTAACATTTGCGGTACTCTAATTCGCGCAAGGTGTATTTGCTATTGCATCTGCAACTTTTATTTTAAATATCCTATAATTTACTTCATTTGGATTTAAAGATTTATAAATGAAGGTAGGCATTTTATCGGATAAAATGAATAAGTTGTCTTCAGTATCCACCTGTAACAAAAAAATTTCAGAAATACATATAAATTAATTGACATAGGCATCGTTACACTACATTTCAGGAGAAAGGGACAGAAAATATAAACAAAAAATTAAAAGCAAATTACAAAGTATTATAATTAATAATTATGTAACAAAAAAATTCAACTGCTAGAATGTAATAGGTATTGTAAAGAAAAAAATATCAATCGCAAAACAATAGGATTACTGATATAATATTACTGAGAAATAAGTACAGAAGAGATTAAAAATAAAAATTAAAAATTCCTAACTTGAAATATAGTATGTATTTCAGATTACTGATCACAGTTATAAAAATCCCATTGGGTTTCAATTTTTTTCGCGTTTTTTATATTTAAGGTTTGAATAAGAGCTGATAGAATAGAAGAAGAGTCAGATTTATGTTATTTAAGAATAGCGAATAACCGGAATAGTCTAATACCAGTAGAATAGTCAGGGTAGGAAGCAGTAGCGGTTCCTTATGCAGGCCGCAGGGCAGCGCGCCCCTACTGAACATTGAGCGCATCACCGTAAATATATAATTGTATTGTGATATTTTATTATTATTATTTTTCCTAAAAGATAAAGCTTGCGCCGCGATAACAATCAATACAACATGGTGTGGCGTTCGTTGTGGTATCCGTTTCAAGTCACAGCAGCGACCGATGCTGTATATCTGTATCTATCGTTCGCGTGGTATATATATATCGCTAATATATTGCACTCATCCTATCAATTGGAAGCGTTATATATATATATCCTATCTAGTGAGAACGACCGTATGCAGTATATGATCTGTTTCATCTGTCCGCATACAAACTAGCGGGCCGGGTTGCTATGGCAACGTGACGTCACGCTGCTTCTATAACTAAGAATACATCGTTGTATTAATCTATTATGGGCTATGATTCTTTAGCGGCGTCCCAACAGAGAAGCCTAGTATACAGTAAAATTGACATAGATATAGGTGCATTGTTCTGTGTAGTTATGTATGTACGATTTTGCCACGTGTTTCTCCAAGAATATATTTAATAGAAATAATTTAATAAAAATGAATAGTACTAGTTCTTCATTGAAAATAGAGTTTTGTAGACTTTCTCTTGAGGACAAAGTAAAAATTAAAGAATTAGGTAGGCCATTGCCTGATTTAAATTCATCGCAAACTTGTGTAAGGAGTGCACATAACGGGACATTTACGCGACGTTTTTCAAGAGACATTTACAAAAAAAATACATGGATATGTGGTTGTGAAGTTTCCAACTTATTGTACTGCTTTCCATGTATATTAAATTACAACCCTGCAGCAACTGGGATGGATCGGAATTGGGCCAGAATAGGTATGAAAGATTTGCATCACCTTCCTGATAAAATAAGAAAGCATGAATCATCTCGAGTCCATATCAGTTCATGCGCACAGTTGCCTTCACATGGCAAAGTAAACATCATGACTCAGTTTAGTTCTGCATATCGCAAACATATAACGAACAAGTGAGGAAGAATCGCTATATTTTAAAATGCATTATTTGTTGCGTGAAATTTTGCAGTAGTTTTAAATTAGCTCTCAGAGGTCACCGCGAGAATAAAGAATCGGGAAATCGTGGAATATTTGGAGAATTGATCGATTTTTCTGCAGAATTAGATTTACATTGAGAACATTTGCAAGACGCTACGGTTTTCAAGGGGACCTCTAAAACAATACAAAATGATATTTTAGATAGTATGCTTGCGGTGCGCAAAGAGGAAATTTGCAGACAAATTAAAAATTCCGATTTTTTGGCTATTTAGTGCGACGAAACTA
Organism: Leptodirus hochenwartii; assembly: GCA_947310635.1. Classification (NCBI taxonomy): domain Eukaryota; kingdom Metazoa; phylum Arthropoda; class Insecta; order Coleoptera; family Leiodidae; genus Leptodirus; species Leptodirus hochenwartii. The sequence continues at coordinate 12,400,227 of OX371176.1, forward strand.
CGGATGTTACGAATTGGTGCCAAACGGTATTTATATTTAAATATGATTTTGATAGAACTGTTTGTGAGAATGTTTGGAGCTTTATTAGGATCTATGATAAATCAGCAGGAGGCATACAAAAATGTACTGAAGAAGAAATTGATGATCTAATTCTGGTAACACCTCAAATGTTAATCGCCGAAACGTACGATGGCGCGAATGTTATGCATGGTTTTACAGGTGGCGTTCAAAGTTACAATATGAAAAATATCCTTGTGCTCATTATATACATTGCTATGCTAACCAACTAAATCTTCTAAATTTCATAAAAAAAAAACATAATGGTAAGTAAATATAAGTAAATCATACCTAAAATGGATGCAAACTGATTAAATTCAATCATTTCTTGAAAGTGGTATTCCGCTCTTCTATCTTTCATTGTTATAAATACTCCTTGCACAAGTTTTTGATAAATTTAAATTAAACACTCCTTGCACAAGTTTTTGATAAATTTAAATCAGGCAATGGCCCACCTAATTCTTTAATTTTTACTTTGTCCTCAAGAGAAAGTCTACAAAACTCTATTTTCAATAAAGAACTAATACTATTCATTTTTATTAAATTATTTCTATTAAATATATTCTTGGAGAAACACGTGGCAAAATCGTACATACGTAACTACACAGAACAATGCAACTGTCTTATCTGGCTATTCTATATCAATTTTCCTGTATACTAGACTAGGCTTCTCTGTTGGGATGCTAAGAATTGTGGCCCGGAATAGCTTAAAACAACGATATATTCTTAGCTGTAGAAGCAGTGTGACGTGACGTTGCCAAAGCAACCCGGGTCGCTATTTTGTTTGCGGCGCATACGATACGCGAACCAAAGAAACAGATAATATACTGCATACGGTCGCTCCCACTTTACCGCTTGCAACATATAGTATGAGTGCGTATGCACTCATTTCATACTTGCTCGCCGCCACACCGTGTTGTGTTGAGTGCTATCGCGACGCAAGCTTTATCTTTTAGGAAAAATAATGCCGAGTTAAAATATCACAATACAATTATATATCTATTATATATCTGTGATGCGCTCTATCTATTATATATCTTTATAATTAAAAAAAACCGATGTACATATTCCAAAAGAATATATAGCAAGTATAGTGTATTTAGCATCTCTATAAGTAATCGTTAAATGTGTATTGCATAATATTGTTGCATTCAAGGAAACGTGACTGTATTTGTTAGCTTTCTGTGCTTTGTTCGCTAATTGTTACCTAATTATTGAAAAAAATAAATGACAATTTTTTACTTTAACACCCTGTCACCATTAATATTTCACGAAGGTTTATTGGTTTCAATATTCATATTTTAAACCAAGGAACTTCAGTTGCTCTATGTCCCATTCTTAATAACAAGAAATAAAGTGGCAACAAATAAAGTCATAATCAACTACCATTATATTACCTTCAAGTCATTGGTGAATATCAATCGATCTTTATCATGAGCTACGACTCCGAGATTATCAGATGTGAGTGGCTTGTTTGTATTCCAGCAAGCAACTGAATCCCGGTTCAACTGTGTTAGAAATAATACCTCTGATTTTTCATGAATATCACTAGCTGAGGCTTGAGTAAGATCACCTCGCTCACCTACGATCTATAATATAATTAAATTAAATAATATCACGGATATAAATATGCAATTTATCAAATATAGAGTGGATCACTAGTAACGCGGCGTAATAATTAATAAACCAATTTGAAAATTTGGATGTACATATAAAGCTCGGCGCTTTATATTCTAAAAATATTTTTTGCAAACTACGTTATTTTTTATTGTAAATGCAATATTGAGCTGGATTGGCTTAGTGGGTTAATTGTCCGCTTTTCAATCTATAATCTGGTTCGAATACCAGCCAACTGACACAAAAGTTATAATAATTTCTGTGCGTACCATGAAAAACCGATTGCACCTGTAACTGGGAGTTTGGTCCTGTGGGTGGGCCATTAACAAAGACAATATTTATGTTATATTTCTTCAATTAGATCTTAGTAACTGCTATTCTAAAAGTGAACTATTTTTGCTCAGGATAATAGTTATGGCGTAATAATACGTAGCAAAACAAAATGGGGTATTCCACACCATCAATAATGATTACTCTTAATATTTTGGATACATCCACTATGTATACTAGATCTTTATTACAATTTATCTTAAATTTATCTTAAATTTTATCTTAAACAGTTACATTATAGGAAAATTCATATTGGATCAAATATGCAAATTACATATCTTAAGAGTATTTAGTTTCTTTCTTATATAGAATAATCAGCACAGCGTCAGATAATAGGCATACAGGTGTAGGATTTATAATGAATAGCAGAATAGGATGTAGAGTAAAGTGCTATTGCGTTAGTGATTGAATTATTACTATTAGGTTAGACACGAAGCCAACAGACTATAATAGTGCAGGTATATATGCCAACAATAGGTCACGATGATGATGAGGTAGAAGCATTTTATGATGAGATTGAATCTAGGTTTACAAATATAAAATGACAGGAAAATTTAATTATAATAGGAGAATTAAATGCAGTAGTAGATAAGGGAAGGAAGGATCAAAGGTTGGAGAACATGGAAGAGGAAAACGTAATGGTAGAGGGGATAGACAAGCAGGCGAGTTCTGCATTAGAATTAAGCTAGTGGTAGCAAAAATTCTCTTTAAGAATCATAAGCGCAGGATATATACTTGAAAAATACCAGGAGATATAAGAAGATATCTGAAAGATTACATACGAGTACTAGTTAAAAAGAGGTTTAGAAATCACACTAAGAACTTTAAGAGCTACCTTGGAGATATTGACTATAGATAGAGATATAGATAGTGATCATATCTTAGTCGTTTTGACCTCAGAAATGAAATTTAAGAAACTTGTACAGAAGCTTAAGAATGTTCGAGTAGATTAAAATTAGCTGATATAAGTGAAAGGTATAAAGAGATAGTAGAAATTGTAGTTGGTGGGATAACTAGGGATGACGTAGATAGTGAGTTGATGGAAATTAGGAATGGGTTCACTACAGCAGCAAAAGAAGTATTAGGCACGAAGAAAGGAATGGATAACTGAAAAAATACTTAATATAATAGTGGAAAGAAGCAATGTTAAAAACATAAATACAAAAACAGGACAGAGAAGATATAGGGAACTAAGGAACTTAATTAATCTGAAATGTAAATTATCGAAAGAAGACTGGATAAAATGAAAACGTGAGGATATTGAGGAAGATGTATAAAGGGGTAAGATAGATATAGGGTAGACGAAAATTAAGTCTTATTTCTCTAAAGTAAAGCCAAATGGTAAGGAGCTCATAGAAAATCAAGACAAAGCTAGAAAATGGAAGGAGTAACTCGGTGATTTAAATAGAGGTAGACAGGAACTGGAGGAGCTAGAACAGATAGATCAGGATGAAATAACGTTTTTAAATAACGTTCTACCATTCTTAGGTCAGAGTTTGATAGGGCGAGGTGCCACAGGATTTCCAACGTAGCAGAATAGTGACAGTGCCAAAGAAGGTAGGAGCTAATTTGTATGAGAACTATAGGACCATTAATATATTATCGCATACATCGAAGATATCCTTGAGGATTATTTATAGTAGGTTAGAAAATAGAATAAAAGAAATGCAGGCAGAAGATCTGTTTAGGAAGAACAGGGGGACGAGGGAAGCTATTTTAGAGCTAAGAAGGGCAAACTACGTACATAGGTTTCGTTGATTTAGAAAAAGCATCCGATAATGTAGATTGGGATATAAATGTTTAGAATCTTAACAGAAGCAGTAATAGATTATAAGGATAGAGGACGTATTTTGAATTTATGTAAACATTAAATTGCTTTAGTTAGAATCGTGGGAAAGAAAATGAAGCAAGAATAGGAAATGAAGTCAGGCAGAGATGTTTACTTTCGCGCCGTTATTATTTAATTTATATATAGAACATGCAATAAACAAGGTTAAGGAAGAGTGTAGGTATGAAAATACAGGGAGAATAAATAGATTTGTAGAGAATCGACGATGATATAGCTATGTTGGAAGAGAGGGAACAGAATTTAGAACAGGTATTAAATAGTATGCCAGAAGTATTGACTAGGAAATATAACTTGAAAATAAATATAGACAAGATCAAAGTGATGCAATGTGACAAGAAAGAAGGCAGAAGAAAGAGATGGATTAGAAGAGGAGATGATAGAATAGAAGAAGTATCAGACTTCTTACTAGGAAGTAGGATTACAAAGGATAACCGAAGTAAGGTAGATATAAACTGTAGTATAGCACAGGGTAGGAAGGCATTCGTAGAAAAGCAGCAAATTTTAAGATCAAATATTGAATTAGGTATTAGAAAAAGATTACTAAAAGCATATGTATGGAGTGTAGCACTGTACGGCTGTGAGGCGTGGACTATATGAAAGGAAGAGAAGTGTAGAGTAGAAGCATTCGAACTGTAGCGCTTTAGGAGGATGACGAGTATTGGTTTGCAACTAAAGAAACAAATGAAGCCGTTTTAGAGTTAGTAGGGGAGAAGAGAAGTATCTTAGTAGAGTCAATATAGCATATCTATAAGGAAATGAAGGGATAAGCTCAGAACAGATCCGCTTGGCATACTGTTTCCAACCAATCCCTAGGATTTAGGAATATTTAACTAACTTGATTTTTTAAATAACGGTACATATTTCTCTGATAAAATATATAGTAAATATTCTGATTTTATCGTATTCTAGCTATAGAAAAAGTTTAATTTATTTTTTCTTGCAATTTCCAAAGTATGTTACTTTTTTTAATGGAAAACCGTATATATTATAATTCTTTATCTTTTTCAAAAAGTTATTGGCTTTCTAACCATATGTGTTTGTTCAAATTAAAGTGTTAAATTTCTTTATTATTTAAGTTTATTTATGAAAATAGCGCAATTATTCAATTGTGCTTATTTTAAATGAATGAAGAAGCACATCATTCATCATAACAACCAATGAGAAAATCATGATCCGCCTTCAAATACTTTTTCATTAAATCTTCTCATTTCTAAAATAGTAACCAGAGTTCTATACCACTTTTATGGCATAAATAGCGAAAAAAAAAATTAATTGCTGGATCGATGGATCTATAAACGTGAGCTAACTCTCCAATGTTGCACTTATGCCTATGTTTCCATTTACCTAATATTAAATATTTATAAAAGTAAAAAGTGAATATAATGTTTTTTTAATTGTTCAAGTATCAACATGGCCGATGTCCTAATTGTAGGTATAAGAGGTTTTCCATAGCTCACAAAGAAATAATTGATAAAAATTTTGTAAATCTTCGTAATTGGTTATACACTTCACCACACCAGACTTTGTATTACAAAGATGGGACTGGACCCACCCTAAGCCAATCCAGCTCAAATTGTTCAATATTATTTGCCATCTAAGTAGGATTCGTGTTGCTATGTTGATGTTAGAATTAAAATCAGATCTAAATATAAATCTAATAGAAAAGTCAATTTTGCATTTATTCAGAATTTGCTATTAAATATATGTATAGAATATCAACCAAATACCGTAACTCAAAGCATTAAGTAGCTGGATGCGCATTTCGGAGACTATGCCCCCATCTGCAGTAGCACAAGATAAAAACTAAATAAAATACCTCTGTCACGAATCATGATTGCTATACTTGTATACTTGTATACTTGTATAGCAATCACGGTATTGACAGAGGAATTTTATTTAGTTTTTGTCTTGTGCTACTGAAGATAGCCTTCGAAATGTACATCTAGCTACTTAATGCTTTGAGTTACGGTATTTGGGTGATATTTTATACTATAATTTAACACCGTATTGATAATTTTTAAAACCGTAGTGATCATTTAAAAAATTAAATATATGGTTCAAAAATTCAAATGGTCACATATACATATATTAATTCTTGTTCGTACTACTTAAAACAAATTATAACATATAATTGACATAGATTTTTAAATGTTCCTTATTTTATGAACACGCTGCAATGTTAAATTACCTTAACCATTGCTTACCTTGAAAGCATAGTAACTATCAGGACTTGTGGCTAGTGTTTCATTCTGTAAAACACTGGTTTGCACAGAGAACTCCTTCGTGCTGGCGAGAGGATGGAAATACAATGTCCGGTAACCATCGGGTTGTTTCTTTGAGAGAGCTAGACCAAATACGCCGTCTGTCCATTGGAAGTTTATACCGCCCACATTGAAATCACCTTTTAATGGGTCGAAATGGAAAAAGTTGTGTTTCACTCGCCACGAGTCATTTTTCTCCCAAGAATAAACGACAACACCATACCCTCCTAGATCTGGTATGTAGGCGAATGCTTCATTGCATTTATCCGGAGTTACATCTACAATCTTTAAGATATTATTTGTATTGTAAAATATTTGTAGAAAATTGTTAATGTGATTCATAATATATAACTACATATTTCATTACTGCTATAAAAAATTACACTAGTACAAAATAATTATTGGGTTAGATGGTGTTTGAAAACATTTGTTCAATATTAAACAAAATTGGACATTATTGAAACATACATACAAATAGACATTGATTCATCGAATTCCGTCACTAACTGTACGAAAGATATATTATGAAAATAAAATTATTTCAAAAGACGTATTCACGATAGTCCATGTGAAAATCTTTGGAATTTCTTGTATATACTTATATAGAAAGAATTCTGAAATTTTTGTTTCTTATATAAACTTTATCTCACAAATTGTTTTATCTATACAGTATGCTTCATTTTCAAAATGCACATAGCAAGTTTTAAATTTAATATAATACTGTTTCTTATCCATTTCATACCACATAGAAGTTGGTTAGATAGTCCTTTATCCCGAGTATTGGTAGAAAATAGCGCGCCAAGCCAATCTATCCTAAGCTAACTCCTTCATTTCCCTATAGCTATTCAACCAACATGTCCTCCACTATTGACTTCTTTCTATCCCTCCGCTTTACCTTCTATAATAAATTGAATAATGCCCTCATGTCTAAGAATATGAGTTACTAGTCTATCTCGCTGCAATACTCTCCAAATACTTATCTTCTCCCCTACTAGCTCTAGTACGGCTTCATTTGCTACTTTAATTTCCCAACCAATTCTCATCATACTCCTGTAGCACTACAATTCAAATGCTTCTATTCTACGTTTCTCTTCCTTTCCTATAGTCTACGCCTCACATCCGTACAATTCGATACTCCATATATATGTTTTCAGTAAACTTTTTCTAATATACAAGTCAATACTTTATCTTAAAATCTCCTCCTTTTCTACGAATGCCTTCCTACCCTGTGCTATCCTACATTTTATATCTACCTTACTTCGGTTATACTTTGTAAACCTACTTCCTAAATAAGAAAAGTCTTGCACTTCCATTCTATTATTTCCTAGTGTAATCCATATTTTTCACCTGAATTTCTTTTTGTCACCTTCATCACTTTGGTCTTACCTATATTTATTTGAATATTATAACCCCTAGTCATTATTTCCTACATACCATTTGCATACAAAGCCATGCAACGTATTAATTTATTTTAGAAATAATTGATTTACAGACTACTGGAAACCGAATTTTACCACGGGAATTGATATAAATTTAATTTTATCTCTTTTCAAAATTTAAATTTAATGCATGTATTTTGAAAATCGAACATTTTATATGTGAGTTACTAGTCTATCTTATATATTATATAGTGTCTTATATAATAAATTTGTAACATACAGCTCTAAACTTTATCTAACTGTATACATAAATAAAAATAAATAAATAGTCAGTGTGACGTAGGTCCGAAACCTGAGAAGGGAATTATAAAAACTAATATATAGGAAATAGAAAAAGTTTACTTTTATTAATCTTTGCCATATAAATCATTTTCTTCGTTTTTAATACACATATTTTCACTTGGTCGATTTTCTTGGTCAACATTGCTATACATTTATCTAGCTACTTAAATAGCAACCCGGGCCGCTATTTTATTTGCGGCGCACACGATACGCGAACCAAAGAAACAGATGATATATTGCATACGGTCGCTCTCACTCTACCGCTTGCAACAGATAGAATGAGTGCATATGCATTTCACTCATACTTGCTCGCCGCCACACCGTGTTGTGTTGAGTGCTCTCGCAACGCAAGCTTTATCTTTTAGGAAAAATAATGCCGAGTTAAAATACTACAAACAATTATATATCTACGGTGATGCGCTTAAGGTTCAGGGGGGTCGCGCGGCCGTGCGGCCTCGAAAGAAACCGCCACTGATGCGACCGGAGTGTTTACCAGCATTTCCGTGAGGTAACCGGAATCAAACTGTCGCTAAGTGGATAGACAAGATCCAGCAAATAGGCACTATTAATCGATGGAATGATAACGTGAAGATGTTCCATATGCAAACTATACTGTCCAGTTTGGCTAAAAGGTGGTATGATAATTTAACGTTATATGATATGACTTGGGATTCGTGGAACTGGAAAATCACCTTTCAAGTCCAATCCTTCTTGTGCGAAAGAAGAACGGTGAGCAGAGAATGTGTGTGAACTACAGAGCGTTGAACGCAAAGGCCATTAAAGACAGATTTCCACTTCCACACGTAAACACCTACTTGGAAAAGCTGAAGGGTTGTCATTATTTCATTAGCTTAGACCTTACTAGTGGATATCACCAAATACAGATGGAAGAGTCATCCATTCCAAGCATAGCGTTTGTGACTCCAGATGGTTACTACAAAAATACGCGAATGCCTTTGGGATTATCTAACACTCCAGTGGTGTTCTAAAGATAGTGAATAAAGTTCTGGGAAATTTACGATATGGGAAAGCATTAGCGTACGTGTACGATGTACTCTTGCCTTCAACGAATTTTATTATGGGGCTTGACAATTTAAGCAAATTACTTTGATCCGTTCAAGAATCTGGTCTTACGTTACGATTATCTAAATGTCACTTTTCTATGGAAGAGATCGAGTACTTGGGACATGAAGTTAGTTCAGAAGGTGTTCGTCGGGGAAGCAGGAAAATTGATGCAGAACAGAAGTTCGCAATGTCGACTGATATACATACACTTCGACAGTTTCTTGTATTAGCTGGTTACTTCCAAAAATACATGAAGAGTTTTGTTACGATAGCACGATCCTTAACAATGTTAACAAAACGGGAAGTTAAGTTCGAATAGCGAGAAGATCAACAAATCGCTTTCGGTAGTATAAAAAGTATGTTGAGTACTCCGACCATTATTAGTTATTTATGATCCTCAGCTAGATACCGAACTACATACTGATGCTTCGATCGAAGTACGGAATTGGAGATATTCTACTATAACGACAAGGTAACAATGAGCTTAAACCGGTACTATACCATTCGAGACAGACGTCTAAGGAAGAGCAGCGAAATCACTCTTATGAGCTCGAAATAATGGCAGTATTTCGAGCTCATGACAATGTAAATTCTCTCAAGAATTTTAGATTTTACCTTACTGGTGTCCATTTTAAAGTTGAAACCAACTGCAATGTCACACTTTAAGCAAGCGCGTCCTGATTCCACTTTTAGGTGGATAGCAGCTGTCTGTCCAAGAATACGATTTTGAAGTAGAATATCGACCAGGGCATAAGATGCAACATGTAGAAGCATTCCGCAGGGATACTACGAAGATGGAACCTACTACAGACAATTTTTTTGTGTAGATTCTCAATATGAACCAGGATGACTGGGTGTTGAGCGTACAGTTGAAAGATCAAAGATGCAAATTGCTAGACGAGATGTTACGGAACGCATGGGAGATGGACAGGGAAGCAAGAGAAGTACACGAAAACTATTGCCTTGAGAATTTTAGGCTCGACAAGAATAACACTAGTGGGAAGAAATGGATCGTTCCTAGGGGTACACACAGACCGGTGGTCATGCATTTTTACGACGAAACTGCGCATATATAACTCGATAAGACATTATCATACATCTCTAAGTTGTACTGGTTTCCTGGTATGCGACAGTATATCAAGAAATACATCTCCTATTGCTTGGAATGTTTATAGAACAAGAATCCTGGAAGAAAACGTTCTGATATACTCTATCCAATCGAGAAGGTAGCTGAACCATTCGATACGCTACATATTGATTACTTGGGACTATTTGTCAAATCGAAATGCAAGAATATGCATTTGATCGTTGTGGTTGACGCGTCTACAAAATAAGTGTTCACGAAAGCCGTTCTAACCACAAGAGTACGTTCAGTCTTTGGTTTTCTAACGTAGATTGTAGAGACCTTCGGAGTCCTTCGAAGGATAGTTAGTGGCCGAGGAGCGTGTTTTACGCGTACGAGCAATTTGGGGGGTTTTGCCATGAGCTGAACATAAAGCAGGTTCTGAACGCAACTGCCACTCCAAGAGCCAATGGTCAAGTGGAAAGGTACAATTATACAATTCTCACATCCATATCCGCATCTACGACCGATGATGATAGATGGGACAATCTCGTAAGCCGAATCAGATGGGGTCTGAATTGAACAAAGAATTCTACCACCGAGAAGAGCACATATGGGTTGTTATTCCAAGGGTTGTTAGAAAAGCTTTCTTAGCAAATGACGTTACTTTCGAGAGTTCGCAAGATAAAGCAGTCGAATCTACCGCACACATAGTTAAAGAGAAAATCGACGAAAATCAGCAAAAATGCAAAGAACACTATTATGCCCATCGTTGCATTGGAAGGAAATATAACGTTGGGGAAGAGGTTGTGATACGTAAAGTTGCAACAAGCAACTAAAGAATGAGTCGGAATTTTTTTTCTAAGTTTGCTGGTCCATGCGTTCTGACCAAAGTGTTGGACGACGATTGTTATGTGGTCGAGTATCTTGTTTGAACCTCTCGATCGAAGAGAAGGTACAAGGATATTGTTTCTCTTGATAAGTTAAAGCTCTATAAGATCGATGACGTTCTGATGCCTACGTGGAAGCAAAGGGTTAACCTACACTAATATTTAAGAAAAAAAATCGAGTGCATATTCAATATGACAAGTGGATTTTAATGATAAAATTCATTACAAGATTTCTAATGAAAAGAGTTCTAAACCAAGGAATTCGACAATTGTGTGGGTCGACTCGTCTTCGTAGTTTTAGTGGTAGTTGCGTAGTTTATAAGTTCTTTACATATTTACAGATGATTTATGACGTGGATGCCATCTCGATTATTAATGTTTATTAACGTCTCCTACGATTTTAAATATGTTTCAGGAGTACATGTAAAACAAACGAATTTATCGAGTGAACTAATAAGGTTTTAGTGAAGAGAAATTAAAGTACAATGTTTTATATCATAGTTAAAAACGAGGATTTATTAGACCATACTTTCGCTTATTAAGCATCATCAAGAAAATAAATTTCTTGATAAGAGAAAAATTTCCTCATATAAAGAGTTTTCATCATAAATAATTGTAATAATACGATTATATTTTTCGATAACAATAACTTTGCGTTTTATATTCCTATTGACACTATTTGCGAGTACCCATTACTACGCATTATATGTTGCACAAAGTTATAGCCACATATGTCCAAGTACATGTAGCTACGTCAATCTACATCTAATCCCTAATCGTGTATTCTATTAAGAAAACAAAGATAGTAAGTCAGTCAAAACTTGACAACACTAGCTGTCGCAAATAGAAGATAACAGTAAAACGTACAGAATTCTGCCCTGAATTAGTACCTCGACGAACTTCTACAGCCGACGGCGCTCTCGGTCGAAATTATTTGCTTCGAAAAATTACACATCGTTGTTCTTCTATATATAGTTAATATTCATTGGTATGGGATAATAGGTATTCGTATATATGACCATGTTTACCATTTAAATATGTATTGATATAATAACATATACATAATATAATGCATTAATTCATTCTACACTATGTACCTTCATGAAAACTAAGGAAGCAGAATCCGTAATGAATAATAATGTGATTCTATTTATCAAAATAAAAAGAATTAGGGAAAGTAATAGTTGAAGCAAGAGGGTTGAATATGAATCAGATTTATATTCCATAGATAAATAAATTCTTACCACATTAGCAAAAAATGAGTCCTCCTTCATATCACTGTTTTTGAAAGTGTACCTGCGTAATAATTGGTCTGTATTGAGGTCATACACGACAAGTGCGGGTGTACTGATACTACGTGGTTCTCCAAGTATATCCGCTAAGCCCGTATCCATAACCCATAATCGGTCGCAACTGTCAACTTTCACTCGAAATACGGATATTATATGATTGTCGTTTGTCGGCTTTGAGTCACCTTCTGGCAAAGTATTTGCATCCCAGCTCGGGTAGGGCATTAAGGCTGCCGTCTTGTTTGAGGGTTCTAATTCCACATAGTTCAGAGAAGATGCCACGCCCGCTTTCCATCTGGCATAAAATACATACAGATGATTATTTATCATTATTCGAATAGAAAGGTGATTTGTGGCATAGTTGCATTTAACTATGTACAATAATAACCATACAACGCTATAATATACAATATACAGGTATATTTTGATAACTTTAATCATTTTTATTTTGACTATTTTTGACAATTTAACAGATCGTCCTCACCGCCTGTAATTAAAATTCATTTGCTGGGTTTCCGTTTTTCCCATTTATTGATAAATAGGCGTTTAAAGGGGTGGATTTATATAGATAAACACTTTCAGAAACATGCTTAAATAGAAACTATCATGGAAGATTGTATAGTTCTCTGTAAGTGACATTAGGGTGCATCATTTTTCGAACTATTGTGTATAGGGGCTAGCGTATATAGGGGTTTAGCTTTAAAGTGGTTCTATTCTATTCTATTCTATTCTATTCTTTTCTATTCTTTTCTATTCTATTCTATTCTTTTCTTTTCTTTTCTTTTCTTTTCTTTTCTTTTCTTTTCTTTTCTTTTCTTTTCTTTTCTTTTCTATTCTATTCTTTTCTATTCTTTTCTATTCTTTTCTATTCTTTTCTTTTCTTTTCTTTTCTATTCTATTCTATTCTATTCTATTCTATTCTATTCTATTCTATTCTATTCTATTCTATTCTATTCTATTCTATTCTATTCTATTCTATTCTATTCTATTCTATTCTATTCTATTCTATTCTATTCTATTCTATTCTATTCTATTCTATTCTATTCTATTCTATTCTATTCTATTCTATTCTATTCTATTCTATTCTATTCTATTCTATTCTATTCTATTCTATTCTATTCTATTCTATTCTATTCTATTCTATTCTATTCTATTCTATTCTATTCTATTCTATTCTATTCTATTCTATTCTATTCTATTCTATTCTATTCTATTCTATTCTATTCTATTCTATTCTATTCTATTCTATTCTATTCTATTCTATTCTATTCTATTCTATTCTATTCTATTCTATTCTATTCTATTCTATTCTATTCTATTCTATTCTATTCTATTCTATTCTATTCTATTCTATTCTATTCTATTCTATTCTATTCTATTCTATTCTATTCTATTCTATTCTATTCTATTCTATTCGTCTGAAAGTATTATAAAATTTTATTTTCAATATATTATTTTGAATATATTTATAATGATAGTATAGAATATCACCCAAATACCGTAAATTAAAGCATTAAGTAGATAAATGCGCATTTCGAAGGCTATGCCCCCATCTTCAGCAACACAAGAAAAAAACTAAATTAAATACCTCTGTGACGAATCGTGATTGCTATACTATTAAATAAATAAGTCAACTAGACAGAAGTATTTCAAAAATAGCATATAATATGACCTATAAATCTTTTAAAACAATATAAATTAATAATTAACGAAACTAACAAGTAACAACAATAAACATTGGTTTGTCAAACCTAAAACAACCAAAAATAATAAATAAAATAAAAATTAATTAAAAATAGTTCTTATTAAATAAATTGAATAGACAAGATGAAATTGGGCCTGAATCTAAATTCATTAATTTTGATTTAGATTTATGCATGTATATAATTTCATAAGCATTTAACTCGGAATAATTCAAAACACTTTTAAATAATTTAAGTGAACTAATTTGATTAGGAAGAACTGATTCAAAAATGATTAAATTATCCAATTTCATCTCGTTCTATTTAATTTATTTAATACGAACAATTTTTAAATTAATATTAATTTAATTAATTTATATATTTATTTTTGGTTATTTTAAGTTATTTATTTGAATCATTATTGTTGTTACTTGTTAGTTTCGTTAATTATTAATTTATATTGTTTTAAAAGATTAATAGTTCATATTATATGCCATTTTTGAAATACTTCCGTCATGTTGACTTAATTATTTAATAGTATATCAATCACGATTCGTGACAGAGGTATTTTATTTAGTTTTTATCCTGTGCTACTGAAGATGGCCGCATAGCCTTCGAAATGTACATCTAGCTACTTAATGCTTAAGTTACGGTATTTGGGTGATATTCTATACGATTATTTAACACCGTAGTGATAATTTTTATAATCTATTTGTATTGATTAAACGATTGAACACTGTATATTTGGAAAATTAAAGAACGGACTGAATAAAGTTGCATGCATATATCGGATAACAGTAATTTTAGCGAATATATTCTTATCCAGGATACTTAAAAAACGAAACGTATATCCAATAAGGTGACTTTTTGGGATAACATAATACATAAGATTATTAAATTCAATCATGGAGATACAATTCCCGTTACAATAGTATATTTTTCAAAGTATCTAAAATACACAATACATAAACTCTAATTAATATCGTATTAAGATTATAACCCGTTATTATTATCAAAATTAAGAAATGAAATCTGTAGTCAATTTCATCATCCTCTTATTATACAATGATTTTTATTTTCTACTTTTATTACTATTATTTATTTTAAAAAATATCACTACGGTGTTAAATAATAGTATAGAATATCACCAAAATACCGTAATAACGTAATGTTTTTAAGTTACGGTATTTGGGTGATATTCTATACTACTATTATTTATATTTTATGTTTATTAATATATCACTTCGTCGCTCTGTAACACTCCGTCACTTCGCTCGGAACATGAATGCTTGGACCCATGATGGAAGAATATTTGTCAACTCCAGGAAAGATATACGCGTAATCCAAAATGCCAGGGAACTAACCAAGGCATAGACGGAACTCAATGTAACTTAGATACTTTCTACCTTAACCAAGTACTTTAATTATGACTATGACTTAGTTATATTACTAATATTTTGATTAAATTGTATAACACCGTAAAAAAAATCACACAATTACGAAAATACACACATTTACGAACCACACTCTAAATACATATAATACACTCACATATTTGAAAGTTGAAAAACTAACTGATGTAATGAGGAAAAAAAGACTGCAGTTTTACGGACACATATACCGAATGGATAATAACAGACTAACCAAGCAGATCTTCAACTTACTAAACAGTTACAAATCCAAACCCACATGGTTCATTGAAATTGATAAAGATATGAAAAGTGCTGGAATTAAAAGAGACACAATAAATAACAGAAAACGTTTTAGAGAAGTAACTCAAAAGGCAGGATTTCAGGAAAGAAAGAAATCAACGAATGGAAGAAAGTGGACCAAAGAAGAAAAGGAACGACATTCTCGAAGGATGAAGGAAGTCTGGGAGCAAAGAAAATTGAATACAAAGAAGTATAGCCAAAGTTGATTTATCGTACCCTCCAAAAGGGTTATTCGAAAGAAGAAGAAGAACACTCACATATTACATATTTAATCAAACAAATATACACAAATACTAATCACAATAATTAATAATAGAGAAATATGGACTCAATACATAATATTATACAGGATGTAGAATAAAAACCCAGTACATCTTTAATTTTCAAAATCACTTGAATGAATATAATATATATCACAATGAGAGTAATATCAATAAAAGCAATGGTTTAGTTTAATACATCAAATCTAATATTGATCATACAATTGATCAATATCATTTTAGGTGAAGTTACTATATTACAATGTACGTTTTTAACAGTGGCGGCTCTTGCCATTTCAATCGAGGGGGGCGCATTTCTTAAAAAATAACACAATACTAAGAAATCTGACCTAAAATGGATGCAAAATTATTAAATTCAATCGTTTCTTGAAAGTGGTATTCCGTTCTTTTATCGTTCATTGATATAACGCTTTGCACAAGATTGTGAAATTTAAAGTTAAATCAGGCAATGGCCTACCTAATTCTTTAATTTTTACTTTGTCATCAAGAGAAAGTCTACAAAATTCTATTTTCAATAAAGAACTAACACTATTCATTTTTATTAAATTATTTCTATTAAATATATTCTTGGAGAAACACGTGGCAAAATTGTACATACGTAACTACACAAAACAATGCAACTGTCTTATCTGGCTGTTCTATATCAATTTTCCTGTATAATGGCGGCCCGAAGTAGCTTAAAACAACGATATATTCTTAGCTGTAGAAGCAGCGTGACGTCACGTTTCCATAGCATCGCGGGTCGCTAGTTTGTATGCGACCAGTTTATCACAAACTTGTGCAAGGAGTGTTTATATCAATGAAAGATAGAAGAGCGGAATACCACTTTTAAGAAATAATTGAATTTAATCTTTTGCATCAATTTTAGGTAAGATTTCTTACTATTATGTTATTTTTTAAGAAATGCGCCCTCCTTGATTGAAATGTTAAGAGCCACCACTGGTGCTATCGAAAAGCAAGCTTTATCTTTTAGGAATAATGCCTAGTTAAAATATCGTAATACAATTATATATCTACGGTGATGCGCTCAATGTTCAGGGGGGGCGTGCGGCCACGCAGCCTCGAAAGAAACCGCCACTGGTTTTTATACAACAATAATAAATTCAATATCTATGCAATTTACCGTTCGGCAGCTACAAATTCATACGCATTTATAAAGGATTTGGAATTATATTTGAAGAATGCAGATTATGCAAGGTCAGATATAATTATAGGAGATATTAATATAAATATATTAGATGAAAAAGATCCTACCACTAATGAATATTTGAATGTCCTAGATAAAACAAACTACAAAAACATGATAAATGCAATTACGAGAGAAACAATACAATCTTCTTCTTGTATAGATCATATATTTCATAAAGTCTCCAAAATTAGACAAAAATCAAATTAATAGTAGCTTATTTCCTGAATACTGAAATCGTCTCTAAATGATTATTATCCCATAACGTTTAAATTAAAAACATTAGAAGAAACTAGTAAACATGAACAAAAATATATAATTATAAAAAATTAAACCATCGTAATATTACAAGATTATTGCAAGAGCTGTCTTGGAATGAAGTATTGAAAGAAGTTGATATAGTTATTTGTTAAATGTTTCAATTGTTAATATGTTACACTAAAACAATAACACATAAGTATTTCATTTACTTGCCATACAATGCCATACATTAAATTGTTAAACAAAATTTTTAAACAATATCTTCTTGAAAACCGTCACATTTAAAAATCAATTTTAATTATATACAAACATCACACACAAACCGACACCCTCCTCACTCACACACACACACACACACAGACTTTCATACTAAGGCATATTGTATACAAAATTATGATAATCTCACAAATACACTTCACAATACAAGCTCTTTAGAGATTAGGTGATTGATTATTTATGATATATGAAATAATAAATCAAATATATATAAAGCTTAAGTTGATTTAAATATAAATTGTAATTGTAGTATTAAGCAATACATAATAAATAATATCAGTAGTAACAACAATTTATAAATCCCTCAATTAATTTCAGACGAAGCAGTGAGGAATATAGCAGTAATCATAATAATTAGATACTTAATATCTTCATAACTATGCAAACATATTTCTTCAGTATTCAAATCAAATGTTTAAAACAATTTATGAGTAGCCTGTATAATAAACTGTATATATGAAGCGACGAAACATAAAAAACGTCCCAAATTCAAGTAAGAAAAAAAAATCCTAGTACTACAATTTTACCATAAAACCTTACCTTGGAACGGTCACAAATAGTTTATTCTTCCATCGATCCAATCCCAAGGGCAAGTTATTTTCTGGAATGTAAGATCTATTCTGGATTGCGCTTTCTTTTGCTTGCTCAGTAGGCCACTTATATTCAATCTGCTTCCAAGAGAAAATTTCATTCAATTCAGCTGCGTAAGAAGCGATGCAACAATATGCGGTAACAAGGCCAATAATCGATAATTTATTCATGTTAATTAATGTCAATAATGGCTTATATTTAAAAAAAAAAAACGTGGAGAGGTGAGCTCAAGTATTGCTCTCATTCGATGAAAAGACCGTTAAATAAAACAAACCAATATATTTCAGTACAAGTTAGCAAGAACGTTCAAGCAGACACTAGGAGAGTTGAATAAATTATAGGTTTTATATATAGAGTTGATTTCATTGCTCATGGGCTCCCACTACATAACAGATATTTCAACACAATATTCTGCTATTATAAATTGTATATGTTTTGAGATGGGAAATTCCAGGTAAAACGAAACTAAACTAAACTATTAATTTATAATTTTATTCTTGAAATCTTTATTTTTTGTTTATATTTCTCTGAATAATAATTCGAAATAATGAAATATAAGCTTTTTAATCAGAATGTAGACAAATAGCAAAAATTTAAAAATGATTTCAATGAAATTTTTAGAGTTTAGGTACAATTATTTTTCTATTTATTTAATGCTAATAGGGGGAGGGCAGTGTGGTGTGGCGATAAAATTGTTGGAAAGAATAAATGCTAATAAAACATGCTGGTCGAAGATTTACTTTTCGGAGACGAAAATTACTTTCTGCATATGTCTAAGCAATGTCCGTTGTTCATCGTCACTCCGGTTTTTCTCAGTTGTGCTTGAATTAATATAATGTATGAAAAAATGCTGTTTCTTAAAAATATACTTTTTAAATTATACAAGTATTTATAAGTTATGTATCTAGCAAAAATAATTATAATGTTCTATGTCGATTACTATCATGATTATATACAAAACGTGAACGCGGTATATCTGTTACGCTCAATCGTGGTTAAACTGCGAATTAAAAATTAATTCAAAAGCGCAAATAAGACTCGTATATCATAAAATATTTTATTCTGACTAATGATTATATAATGTATATATAATGTTCAAATCATTTCTCCTACGTGTCTGAAAAGAATCAAGATTTCTAGTTATTAAGATATGCGCAAAATTTGTTCTGAGATTCTTATTCGGGCATTGTCCGAATTTTGGTGTTGTGTATAGCAGTGTTCTTCAACCTGTGGTCCGCGGACCGGCACCGGTCCGCGGAAGTTTCCTGCCGGTCCACCAAAAATTTCACACGAATCATGTAGGGGCTATATTGTTGCAGGGCGAGTGGGACGTTACATGCGAGAACGAGTATAGACAAAGTGCGCAGTCGCTAAATACCAGTATTTTTTTTTTTACCAGTATTACGTCAGCTCGCCTGTCGACGACAAGTGGTAAAAATTCTTATGTTATCGGGCTAGTTTTCTAATATTGTTTTGTGGTATTTTGGAAAATAAGTTATTTCTTTCGTAAAATTTGAAATTCTACAAAATGGGGACAAAAAAAGTCAAACAGCAAAACTGTCTAACCTTCTTTAGTAGAGGCCATGGACAATATTCAGGAGAAAAGCAATGATTGTACCGAAAGTATACCAAGTACTAGTGCTTCAAGCTTCGAAGAAACGAAAAAAAGAAATATGTTGATACTTAGTTGATACGGAATGTATCAACTAAGTATGTTGTATGTTGATACGGAATGTGTAATACAAACCAAAAAGAGAAAAGGAAACTTTGTTAGGCATTACAATAAGGAATATTTAAAGCTTGGCTTCATTGTAGCGCCTAGCAGTGAACTATCGCACGGCCCTTGCGTAATATGTTCCGAAATTCTGTCAAATGACGCTATGAAACCTTCTAAACTTTGCTTTCGAAGCATAGAGATTTTACTAATAAGCCACTGGACTTTTTTGAAAGAATACTTCACCAGATTTAACCATTTAATACCACTAGGACATATACTTTTGTAAATATAAATTCTCGACTGATTACTTTAGACCAGGATAGAATCATGCCTGTTGAGTAACAGTCCATACTTATTGTAACTATAGCCATAAGATGAAACTAAGAGAAAATAATGTATATAACCTGAATAAATTACAAATTACACTCAGGAGTAATTGCAAAAATAAAGGAATCCGCACACCCAGAAGTTTTGTCCACTCACTGTATGATCCAGCGGGAGCACCTAGCTTCAGGGAAGTTTCCTACTGAGCTAAAAACTGATGAATGACGCATTGAAGATCATTAATGAAATTTGTAGTCGAGCTATGAACTCCAGGCTGTTCACGATGTGTGAGAGTATGGACTCACACCATCAACATCTCCTTCTCCATGTAGAAGTGAGGTAGTTATCGAGAGGAAGGGTTCTTGCACGCTTTTCGAAGTGAGGGAAGAAGTAAAGCAGTTTCTAAGAGAGCGAAAATCTGACCTAGTAGAGCCTTTGTTGAATGAGGAATGGTTAGCTAAGCTTGCATATATGACGGACTTATTTAGCCTTCTTAACGACCTTAATATTTCTCTTCGGGGGTCTTGTAGAAATATTTTTACACTGAGATGTAAAATCGATGCGTTCAAAAAGAAGTTGGCTCTTTGGGATAGTTGTGTATAAGAGGAAGATATAGAAACTTTTGGCAGAATTTTTGATTGCTGCTGATGTCAAGCAGAAAGTCATATTCAACATAATAAGTCAGCATTTAATGGCGTTAGCTGAAAAATTGAATAATTATTTCCCTGAAAATGAGGATCCTCGTAAAGGCAACCTATGGATTAATAATCCCTTCTTGGAAGATATAAAATCATGCGCACTTGATCCTCGTGAAAAACAAAAGCTGATCGAGTTGTTTTCTGATGTCACCCTGTTGTCCAGAAATAAAATGCAATCATTGTCTCAATTTTGGATATCTTTTTGGAATAATAACCGCATATGTGCTTGCATATACAAATTGAACGAATGAATGTTCTTAAAATAGTATATTTATGAATTACAGCATCAATGCTTGTAGGATACATAATCCTTGTACAGCCATAATTGAGAAAGACTAGGCAAATCTTTAAACACTATTCCATTCTGAATTATGCTCCAATTGATATGTGTGCAATTTATTTAAAAGACTCCAAATTCGAGTCACACAAACTAGAACATAAATTGTATTGAATGTAAACGTTGTAATACTCGTACATAATATTATAATCATTATTTTAGGGACTGTATAAGCGATTGAAGTAATCGATAAGCGATTGAGTAATACGCAGTAATAATGCTATTATTTAATAAACAATTGTTTTCAAATGAAGGAAAACGAAGACTTGTGAGTCCTAGAATGAGAAGAATGAATTATTACTTGGATGTCAAAGTTTCTAATATTAGGTGTGGAATATTATCAATGTATATATATATTGAAATTAAAACTAGATTCATATGTATGAGAATAATTTAATAAGATGGATGTGCCCACATGCACACAGTATTGCGTCTTGTATGTGGTGGCTTGTTAGGCTATGTGGAGTGCAAACGTTTGTTTCATTCTCCGGTGTTTTGTCTGTTTTTTATAGTGTGGTCTTGCTGTGAATCTATGTTCTTGACGTTTTAGTCAGTGAGTGCGTTTTTAATATATGTTATTACATATCTATTATGTTAGAGATTATAGCGTTTGTTTGCTGGTCTTTCGTTTATGTGAGGCAGTTTCTAGAGCTAGTTTTTTTTGTGTTGTGTTGTTGATGTGTTTGATGTTGTTGTAGACTTTAAGTTTGTATTGTTTAGTTGATTTTGTAGATATGTCATTGATGTTTTTTCAAATAGCGAATAAAACCCACCTATATCCAACTAAGCGTTCTAGATCAAGGGTCCCCAACTCTATGCCCGCGAACTAATTTACGCCGCTATTAGATCACAACCGAAAACTATTTACTTAAATGTCATTTTAACAAGTTTCTAGAATATTTATTTTGCATATATCTCCTCTAACAAATTTAAATGCACCGTTTTATTCAGCCAGAAAAAATAATTCGATAGTTGACAGATCGGGTATGTAATATTATCGTTAACGTAGGTGGTAGGGTAGCTAACCAGCTTATATAGTTTGTGCTATGCTACACAGGTATAGTGTGAAATAGACGTGAGTGTATCATCTGTTTCTAGTTATATGCTCATAATGTATACGGTGTCATATACTTCAGTTTATAAAATATTTTGATTTTTAATCCCAGAATGATTGCATCAGGTTAAAGACAACGATTCTATAATTTTAACACTGTAACTGGGAGAAATCATAATGTTTCGATAATTTTAAAGATAAATGTGTTTGCTTGTTGTTCGATAGTAACGTGCAGTGCTGAAAAAAAAAACGTTGACCGTCACTTCGAAACAATTCATTAAATCTGAAGAAAGAAAAAATAAATGAACTAAAATCAAAATTATCTGCCTAATCTCACACACGATTTTCACTAGATATGTGGTAAAATAAATAAATGCCACTATTGCTTCTTCAAAAATTTCTCGCATGCTTCCAAAGAAGAAGAAGCCGTTCCAGGATGGTGAGCTGTCAAAAGAATCATTTCTGACTGACGCCGATGGCTTATTAAAGGGATTTTCTAACAAATGTGAGATTATGTTAGCAATACAAGAATTACAGTTATCAGATAACATTGTCACAAGAAGAATATGTGCAATTTCAACGGACATACAAACTCAGTTAAAGAGTGACTTAAAAAAAGAGTGAAATATGTGACTGGTTCTCACTAAAATTTTAAGGCTCAACAAATGCATCAGACACAGCACAGTTAGCAGTTATGGTGAGAATGGTATTTAGTAACTTCACTGTAAAAGAAGATCTACTGAAAATATCACCCATGTAAGGACAAACAACGGGTGAGGATATCTGCAACATGTTCAGAACGAACGCCAAATCGATGGACATGCCTTTGAACAAGCTATCTGCGATATCCATCGATGCGGCACCAGCCATGGTTGCTAATATTAATGGTATATTGCTCTCTGCAAGGAAGATGAACCATTTTAAAACAAACTTTATGTCCTACCACTGTATTATCCATCAAGAAGTTTTGTATGGTACAATATTGCCCTTCGGAAATATTATGGAAATGGTTATTATAGATTTCATTACAAAAGTAATGAAATCTAAGTTACCTAAGTAAAAATTACCTTTACGTCTGTTTGAAGAGGCTTTCAATTATTAATAAACCATTAATATTGCAAGTAAACGTAGAGTACTTTTATGAATATATTTAAATTTTAATTCCCACATCTTTTTTCCAAAGAATTGTTTCCATATCTAATGGAATTGTACCCGTGGTAAAACCTTATGTAAATGTATTATAAAGAAATCCTTTCAAACAAGACACACTGTATATATACGAGGCATAAGTTCAGTTAGCCTACCATTCAATTTTTACTTATATACATGCTGAGGGCTTAAATACAGGATAACTGATATACTGGTGAATATGAGGAGAGCCAAGTACATTACTACTTTAGAAATGATATCACGCTATCACCAAATTATCATGCACCTCGAGGATAAGCATAAGACGGCCGTTTCAAGCGATAATAACCATTATTACTTAGTAAGGATGCCGTATGGTTTATTTGGGAGTATATCAACTTTTCAGCGTCATCTAAATTCAGTATTAAGTAATATGGGAAATTCTGCGTCTGTTTCTGTAGATGATATTGTCATATTTGGTACTACCTTAGAGCAACACAACACTACATGAATAGAAGTATTACAACGTTTTCGTTTTATTAAATTTATTAAAAATTTATTAAAGAAAAATATCAAATTTATATGGAATGAAAATTGTCAAGCCTTTTTTTAAACTTAAAAATAAATTATAACAACCCCTCCGGTTCTCCAATATCGCGATTTTAGTAAGCCTTTCATATTAACTACTGATGCGAGTATTCATAGCATTGGCGCAATATTATCTCAAGGAGAAATTAAAAAGGATTTGCCAATCGCTTTTGCTTCCCGAACTTTAAATGAACACGAGCTAAATTATTCGGTTACAGAGAAGGAAATGCTAGTCATAAGCTGAAGTGTGAAGCATTTTCGACCTTACTTACTGGGCAACAATTTTACTGTGGTCGCTGATCATAAACCGTTAATACATATATTGAATTAATATAGAATATCACCCAAATACCGTAACAAGCATTAAGTAGCTAGATGTACATTTCAAGGGCTATGCCCCTATCTTCAGTAGCACAAGATAAAACTAAATTAAATACCTCTGTCACGAATTGTGATTGATATACTATTCAATAGTATATAATCAAAATTGCGGAAACGCGAAATAGGCTACCCAACCCCTGTTTTTCGTATGAGGAGACGCTGGCCTTAAGGGTGTTATAATTTGGCGATTTCTCGAATTTTGAAGTATTGTGTGCAGGAATTTTCAGATAGTCAGAACAACGCGTGTCATGTTCGTGGCAGTCCCCAAGTTTTTCAAATTTGGATAATTTTCCATTTGCATGGAGGATGCATTTTAGAATATAAATTGAGGATAGCGAAAGTATGTTATTCTTGATAAAGGTGTTTTTGCAGGATTCTCTAAATCTTCGGTCAAATATCAGTCTGATAACTTTTTTTTGAGCTCTAAAGATGCGCATGATATTTGTGGCATAACTCCACAGTATGATGTTGAATGATAAATGACTGTATGTTAGTCTATAGTTTAGGTTTAATAAATAATTCCTTGTTAGACTGGATTTTAGTGTACGTATTGCAAAGTAGGTTGGTTTTTTTGCTTACATAGTTTAGGTGGTTGCCCCAGCTTAAATTAAGCATCCAGCATTAAGTCCGAAAATTTTGTCTCTCCCTGCACCTGAATCTGCCCTAGTAGATTGGACAGCTTGCTTGTAATGGGCATAGGTCAGTTGTAGAATTGAATGCAAATAGCTTTCTTCAGGTTCAGGTAAAGCAATTTTCTGTGCACCAGCTGTTGAATTGATTACTCACTGAATTTATTAAATTTTGCAATTTATTCAGTGAGAATGCAACGATTACTACTGAGCTGTCATCTGCGAACATTGTGATTTTGCAATTCTTAATATAGTTCGGCATATCTTCTATAAATAATAAGAATAACAGCGGGCCCAAGCAGGAACCTTGAGGAACACCTTTTTCGAGAAAATATTTGTGTGAATATGAGGTACCTAAAGATACTATTTGCATCCTGTGTGTAGCAAAGGAGTGAAACCATTTTAGGATGTTACCTCGTAGAACTAGCTTTTCTAATTTCATGCAAATAAACTTAGGGTCCAGTACATCGAAGGCTTTGGATAGGTCGAACAAAAACCCTGCGACCAGAAAACCCTTGTCTACCCTGTCATATACGAAATTCATGAAGTCGATCGCAGCGCTTTCCATTGACCTACCTCTTCTGATTCCACATGTACAGTCGGAAAGAATGTGGTATTTGTCCAGAAAGTTGCTTACCCTTGAGCACATGATTTCTGCAAAGATCTTGGATATAACATTTAAGATGGCTATAGATCTATAATTGTTCATTATATTAAGATCGTCTTTCTTAAAGCGGGGCTATCCTTAGCTATCTTTAGTGCTCTCGGAAAGACTCCCTCGCTAAATGACCTATTTATAATAAAAGCTAAGACTTCCGATATTTCTACATTAATGTGCTTGAGAACTTTGGATGATAGGCCGTCTGGTCCGACGTTGTTTCTATTTCCGAATTTTTGTAATGTATTCATAAGTTCTTGCCTGTCAGTAGGCCAGAAAAAAAGGTGTTGTAATTAGTATTGGTTAGGGTACAATGTATCGATTTGTTAATACATATGTGTTCATTTTGTGTTTTCTTTATCACTGATTCGAAATGTTCCGCGAATTTATTTGCAACTGCTAATTAATCCGAAATAGTTTCTTCGTCTACCATAAGAATTTATTTCGTTTTTTTGCTATATTTTCCCTGTTTATCTTTCTTCAGTTCCCAAACATTTTTAGGTTTGTGGTCTGCCTTATCAATTATGTTGGTAAAGTGATCTAATTTTGTTCTTTTGCTGAGATTCGTGTATTCTTTCTTATTTGCGTTATATAATTGTTCACAGCTTTATGTTCTGTGTATTGCGTACTAACCAAAATAGTTTTATTTTTATTTTCTAGGCCTTTGCTAATTATGCGGTCATTTATCCAAGTTTCAGGCGAGCTATGTCGGGTTTTCACTAGTGGACAATGCAAACTAACAGACCAATCTAGGTTGCCCACCAAGTTCTCAAGGGCTGCATTTACATCTGGACTAGTATACACTATTATAGTCAACCTGGAACAAGTACCTACGAAGGTTATTCAAGTTATGAGTAGATAGATTGTTCTTAAACTCAGTATTGGTATCCTCATTTGTTTTAACTATGATTGATATATGGATTGTGGCTGTCACTGCTAGATGATCTGAAATATTTGGCTGCATTGTCGTGCAGTGTGTTGTGAAGTCATTACAATAAATTATATAATATAGATTGCTTGATTGAGTTTGACCAAATTGGGTAGTAAATATCCGAATGGGTACTAATGATATGTTTTTTTAACTTAAAGCCATTGAGAATATCACATAAGATAGATTTGCTGACATTGTTAGCCATGTAATTAATGATCAGGTCACCTGCAAGGACTAGTAGATGTAAAGTATTCACACAATAGTTTATAGTTCCTGTAATAAAGTCAAAAAAACTTGTAAATCTCACTGGTTGGAGGCCTATATACAAAGGCTTGTGCCATGTGGGTCCAGTCGGATGGCGCAGTATTCTATCGACAACTCGCAGCGGAATTGGGAGACGTCCAGTTCTAGAGGGTTTAACTGGATGTTGTTTTAGACATAAATCATACTTCGGCCATGGATATGATCCGCTCTGCAGTAGCTTGATCCTTGTGTATAGCCCAGTATAACCATAAACTTAGCATTGGATGTTGAACACCAATGTTTGGAGATACAGATGTCTAGTTTGTTAGAGAGACATTGTACATTTAGTTGGGCGATTTTTAATGCGTGTGTTACACATGGCATCGAATCGGCGTTATCTGAGCAGTTTACTATAGTTTCGGAAGTTGTTGCCTTTTTAGCTGAAAAAAACTTCTTGAGTTTAGCGCCCTTTGGCCAAATTGAAGGATTCATAGCGGCGTCAAAAAGATCAGATGGAACGGTAATCTTAAGGTAGGAATAGTCGTTCGTCGATCGTGATTGAAGTTGCTCACATTTCGCATCACGTACACAATTATCTGCTAGTATATAGTATTGATATGTTGATCAGTGATCATACTGCACTGCGCTTCGTGCATTAAGCTGCATCTTGATATAAAAATTCATTATCTATTCGACTTTGTGGCGCATCAAGGATTTGATAGCAGATAGCAAAAATTGTATTGTCCACCTAAAATGCGCTGCACTGGTTCACTAGTGTGTAAATGAAATGTAGTGAAGAGAAAAATACAAATTAAGGAACAGATGCATTTTACATTTATTATATTTTAAGATATTTCTATATTTTGTCAAATATTGTAATGGGAACGGATGCGGACTTTTTACACTTTATGAGGTCCCAAGGTGTAATTATATTGTGTACAAGTAATTGAATAAGTACATTGGTAGGAATAATATTTAAAAAATAAATAAGAGAAAAATACACAAAATACACGTTAATAAATTTTGTTCAATTCCGATATATAAAAAAAAAGTTCAAATGTGAATATAAAGAGATATGAGGCGAAATTATTTTGTAAAAATATTGATATTATAAATTGTTTTTAGTCACGTCGTATATATATATATATATATATATATATATATATATATATATATATATATATATATATATGTGTGTGTGTGTGTGTGTGTGTGTGTGTGTGTGTGTGTGTGTGTGTGTGTGTGTGTGTGTGTGTAATATGTGTAATAGCATACATATTTATATATAATGGTTAATGGTGTGAATATTTGTTAGGTCGGTTCGGGTTACCAACCCGGCTTTTACGGGTCGACCCGGCTCTTAGGTATAGAGCCAAGCTTTGCGGACTACCGGGTGTTGCGTGCATTATGACTGGATACGATAGTGCTACTCGATTCGTCTCTCGTATAATTGTAGTCCTTACGGATTAACTCAGAATTTATAATGTTAACAATAGTTAACGAATCTATTCTAATTTCAAAATATATTAGTATAGTTGTCATATAATACCAAATTAAAATAAACCCAAATTATTTACCTACGCTAATTTAATTTAGTGTATATCTATATTATAAGAACTGAGCTATACAGATTTAAATTATTCCTTATTAAAAAACGTATGAAGATAAAAAAAAAAGTATTTCGTTTCCATGCAATTTATTAATTTTATTATTTATAAGTTGGAAAAAACTGGACACAATTTAATATTTAAAAGTACATTATACTTTCCATAAGATTAGGGGCAAGGTAATTCTGGGTTTTGAGGGTACAATTGCTCTAGCGGCATGTCAATAAAAATATATATATATACAGCCGAAAATAGCACCTCCCAATAATATGCAATTAACAGGAAGTCATAGAATTGCATGCGGCACAAACCTATAGATTTATAATAGTACCGTAATGAAAATGCAAACACGTCGTATAATAATATCGGAAAATTGATAAAGGAGCATTGTATAAAAGAAAGAAAACATCTGGCAAAGTTGCTAGTTTATATACAAATGCTTTTCACAAAATTCTAAATATAAAGCTGCACAGTCAAATAATTCTTTTTTGTCATGAAAATGAAGTTTTAAAACCTAATTTGATGCCTACACTATAACGGCTTTGCATGGATTCCAACCTATACAAATGTGCCCGCATACAGTAGTTCTCAATAAATTTGTGCATGTCCTACTGTGCAAAGTACATTTATATTAAAGATAATCTTATAACCAAAAGTAAAAAAAAAAATAGATAAGGTTACATTCGCTTTTGTATGATCGCGGTAATACAATAAACCATTAACACCAAGGTTATCGTCATATATCTCGTCATATTATTTTTAAAGTGAAGAAATTAGAGCAATATATGCAATATATACAGCAATTATGCTCACAGAAGGTATTGCAAAATTCTAGGCGAGTGTTTGACAATCCCTGATATAGCAAACCATTAAGAATAAGTTTAGAATACAGATATTCGACATTGGTTCTTCATTATCACATAATATTGTAAAAAATATGTGTATGAAATATTTAAATAATCCTACTTATTTGATATAGTAAGTAAGTAAGTAAGTAAGTATTCTTTATTAACACCAAAATATATATATTACAAAACAGTATAATGTATATTTATGGTGCTAATTGTGTCAATGTATTATCTCATGTGTTTTATACCATATAATAGCTTAGGACGTAAAATATACATATATAGAATAAGGACAAACATTGATATGCATTATTTTAATACTCATTTTAAATTTTTTAATACAATGGTGCGAGGTAGTTTGTTATATAATTTACACCCATTATAAAATAAACTTTTTGGTAAAGTGATAGATTGTGTCTTGGTATTTGCAGTCGTTTTTTGTATCTCATTTCGTGAGGATGCTTTGTTCATATCAAGACTTCATAAATATATGTCGCATAGATAGTGTATTTTTAGGTCTTTAAATGCTTTCTTATAAGTATGCCTATATGGTAGTTTAGCCAGTGCTCGAACGGTTCTTTTTTGTATCACAAATAGTATTTGCATTAGGGTTGTATCACAAGCTCCCCAGTGGATTATGCCATATTTCATAATGCAGTGGTAATATGCGGCATAAGCTATTTTACATACATGCAGACTACACCTGAGGCTCAGTGATCTAATACTAAAACTCACTGAACTTTTTTTTAAGTTTTTTAAGAACTTTTAAGTTTTTACATAATAATTTCACATGAGCATCCCATTTGAATACATGGTCCAAATGTAGTCCTAATAATTTTACATTATTTTCTATACCTACAGGCTGGTTGTCTATGTCGAGAACTGTATTATTGATACGTTATGGTATGAAGTGGAGCGAAACAAAACACAGTGTGATTTGTCTTTATTTAAAGTTAGTCCATTTTGCTCAAACCATTTACAAATCTTTCGATAAACCATACTGCATTTGTCTCGCAACCTTATCATATTGCTATTAGATATTAAAATGTTTGTATCATCAGCGTAGGCTACTATTTTACAATCAACTTAGTTGGGGAACATATTGAACAAGTCGTTCATATATCATGTTGGACCTAGAATGGATGCTTGAGAAACACCTATGTTTATAAGCATGTTATCTGACTTCGAATTTCTATATGCTATATATATGATTTGCGATCTGTCGCACAGATAAGTTTCAAACCATTGTAATGTTATTCCCAGGCAGCCATTAATATATAATTTTTGTAATAGTATTTCATGGCACACGCAATCAAAGGCTTTTGATAAGTCTACAAAGAGGCCTATCGTTTTGTATTTCCGATCGATGTTAGAGAAAATAAAATCTAGGATCTCCCTTAAGGCAGTGACTATATTTTTGTCCTTCAGAAAATCATGTTGCGCATTGTGGAAGATATTGTTGATTAAAAAAATTGACTAGTCTATTATTCATTAATTTTTCGAGGATTTTCGAGAAGATGGGAAGCAGGCCGATGGGTCTGTAATTACAAACATCAGAGGTGTCACCTTTCGTAAATACAGGGTGTACAAGTGCCATTTTTAAAGCATCCGGAAAAGTACCAGTAGCAACCGATAAATTAATTATTGTAGTTAGTGAGTCGACAATACTGTTTATACATTTTCTAAGGAAATTTGTTGAAATACCATTGATATCTACACTGGAACATGAGTTTAATGACCTCATAACACTATTAATTTCCGAAGCCTTTGTTGGTTCTATAAACATTGATTGCGATATATTATCTACATACTCGTATATTTCCATAGTTGGCCCCGGCAAGTTTCGGAAGAGTATGGAGGGAAATTCTGCAAAATATTTATTGAATGCATTAGCTGCATTTTCACATGTTAATATTTGGTTATCGCTAGAGCTTATACTGCTAGCACTATCATTTTTGTTAGTTTTATTTTTGATGATATTCCATATAGCTTTAGATTTGTTGTTAGATTCTAAAACAATGTTATCATAGTATATTTGTTTGGTTTTTAGTATAAAAACTTGTTATTCCTTATTTAATAGCTTTGTATAATGCTTGAATATTGGGTATTTTTGACTTAGATTGCTGAAACAGTCGACCTTATTTTTAAATTGCATCACATCAGCAGTGATCCAAGAATCGTTTGTTTTATGGTGTATGTTTTTCATTCTATTTAAAGGAAAATGCAAGTTAAAGATAAAGTAATATTTACACATACAGGTATTAAAAGCAGAGTTAACATCAGTACACTTTGTGACGCAATTCCAATTTTCGGAATTTAGCGAGTCTAGAAATATAGAGAATACATTTTTGTTTAAACAGCGCTTATACGCATACAATGATTGATCATTGCCTTCGTCAACGCAGAAACATAGGCTTTGAGCACTATGGTCAGATAAGTTTGCATTTACATTACAGGCGGACTTATTTTCACTTTGAAAATTTATAAAAAAATTATCTATACAGTTTATTGTATTGTTGTAGTGGGTATAAAGGAGGTTATAACAAAACATCATCATCTAGTACCAGCACTGTAAATAATAGGAGAGTAAAAATTCGCATACGATTTAAATAATAAGAAACAATAGTAGTGCATCAGAATCATAATAAAAAACTATTTGTATACAAACGAAATCGTTTTTTCTACATTATATATGATGGCATAACTATTATAATTAATCCATCTTTGAAGTATAAAAAGTGATACCTTTATTAAAGTTTGGTGAGTTCACTTCAAGAAAATTTGAATATGAGAACGTTTTTTGAATATGCACCATTAGACTCAAATTAGAAGATGTAAGAGAAATTTTCCAGGAGAGAGTAAAATGCGCTGCTGGTCGGACACCTAAAGAGGAATAGAGAACGAATGGATGGAAATTAGTTCGGTTGACTAAAGCAGCAAAAGAAGTATTAGGCACAAAGAAAAGCGTAGGTGGAAGGGTGTAGATAACAGATAAAGTAGTTAATATGTTAAAGGATAAAGCAAAGTCTTAAAAACATATAGATAAAAGCTAGACAGATAAGATACAGGAAACTAAGGAACATACTTTGTAGAACTGTAAATTCGCAAAGGAGGAATGTATAAAACGAAAATGTGAAGATATTAAGAGATACATAAAATAGTAAATGTGAGATATAGCAAAATTAAATATGATTTTTAAAGTATGGTCAAAGAGACCTTGTATTGCCACGCAAGGTAGAGAACTTATAGAAAATAAGAAAAAAGCTAGATGGAAAGAATGATTTGTCGAATTATTCAGAGGCAGGAGGAGTTACCGAATATATAACACGTAAACAAAGATAAGATATTGTATCATTTTAAAGTCAGAGTTTGATCGAGTATTGTATGATTTATGGAATAACAAAGCAGCAGATATGATACCAGCAGAATTCTTAAAATATACAAGTTCGATTATAGTTGATGGGTTACTAGAATACATAATGAGAGGTAACACATGATTTCCAACGCAAAATAGTGACAATATCGTAGAAAGTAAGATCGGAATTAATGTAAGAACTACAGGATTATTAGTCTATTATCAAATACCAATGAATACTAACTATATAAAGAGCGTCCAAATCGAGCTTAAAGGATAGAAGGCAATTTGTAGGTGTCCTTGTCTTACTCATTAGAAAATAACATCCATACAGTGCTGGCTCGTGGTTGTGAATAGGAGAATTTTAACAGCGTTGCCATATGTACAATATTAACAATTACAATGAAATATCTGCACTTATTTGACTGAGAACTCAGATGATATCGTTGGCCGCAGCCCGGGTTGCTATTGCACATTACACGTGTTTACACGCTAGGCGTGCAATATTAGGTTGTCTACCGTAGTATACCGTTAGCCGTAAGTTGTAAGAAATTATAAGTGTGTTTGTGAAAGATAATTTATGTGATAAAATTACAAAAGATAATGATTGCGATGTCAAGAGATATTTATCTAATATTTATTGTAAATGTACAGTACGCTTTTCCAATGTTATTTTTACAATGGTTGCCAAAACTTAGATAATGATAAAGTAATTTTAACATATTTGTAACATATTTTAACATATTGGCACTTGGTTCATGATGCGCAGCTAATGAATACTATAATATATTTTTAGTATAAGATTTTAATTATAAATAATTTTTTTTTTTTCATGAAATGAAATTTGTTAATGAAATATAATAATATTACAACACAATTCATCTTTTTAAAATGAAAAATAAAAAGTTTACAAACACAAAATATTAGTATAGAATATCACCCAAATACTGTAACTTAAAGCATTAAGTAACTAGATGTACATTTCGAAGGATGTACATTTCAGTAGCACAAGATACAAACTAAATAAAATACCTCTGTCACGAATCGTGATTGATATACTATTAGTGTATCAATACTATCAATAGTGATACAAATAATACTACTGCAGTTATAGGCAACAGTAGTTTTCAAAAAATATTGTGTCAACTCATAACTTGCCTGGTTTTTCGCAATTTTTGTTCACAAAAATGATCGCAAAATGATTTAAAAAGAATTTAATTTTCTCTAGAAGAATATAATCCTAAGATGTAATTATAGACCTTCAAATTATTCTAAAAAACGTTATTTTGTGACAATGATGTAAAAAACAAATTCAATTTCTAATATTATTTGGCTGATGATGGGGTACTGTACGTCCTCGAAAAATTACTTGTTCATAATAAACGTATTATCATATTGTAATTATGCAATTTCTTTAAACATCCAAAACCACCAATATAAGCACACAAAGCAAACTCCCAGATTTAACAATCCTCTTCATTATTATTGCATATTACACGTGTACTGCGCTACTCATGAATAATAGGTTGTCTAATTTATTGTATACTATTGTGTAGTTAGTTTTCATTGGTATAGTGTTTTTCTGTGGCACGGTGGCGGTAGATATTGAAATTACATATATTTATCAATTCATTATACGCTACATCTTTAATCTAGTAGTAATTAATCTGTAGATCTGCAATCATTCATCAAGATGATCATTCAACCATGAACTTATAATTTGAGGTATGGGTAATAAACATAATGAAGTGAGTTGAAGGCACTGAAATATTTGATTGGTCTTGGTCTTGCATATTTACATGTGTTGCGATAGATTAAATCTGTACAAATATATACTATATAAACGTTATTAATTACGTTTATCAAATGTTCATGTATCTTTGCTATGAAATATACCTAGCCCAAATATATACATAAAAGCAATGCAGTTAGTATACACATTGCATATTATTTAAAAATAATAATTCATGCTTGTCATATGTTTTTAATAAGAATATATTTATTTTGTTGTAGTATAAAAATTCTATCAACCTGTTGAAGAAATATTAAAACCCGAAAAATAAATCATAAGTCATTCACTTATTAATGAGAAGTACTAATACTTTTTGGTTTGTTGCTCGGTATCATTTAATGATATTCAATTAACATCTTGAATTAAAGTTTATGTTATAACATAACATCGGACAGCTGCTTACGAGAAATCGTTTTCCTACAGGATCTCTAAGTTATGGAATAGATTACCAAGAGCATTCAAAACGCATCCAATTACTAATAATTTGAAATCAAATATAAAAAACATATAGCTATATTGGAAGAAAGCGAAAAGAATTTAGAAAGGGTATTGAATGGTATGCAGGCAGTATTGACTAGGGATTTTAACATGAAAATAAATATAGGTAAAACTAAAGTGATGAGGTGTGACAAAAAGGAATGCAGTAGAAAAATGAGGATCACAATAGGAGATAATAGAATCGAAGAAGTGTCAGATTTTTGTTATTTAGGCAGTAGAATCACAAAAGATAATCGAAGCAAGGTAGATATAAAGTGTAGGATAGCACAGGGTAGGAAGGCATTCGTAGAAAAAGAACAGATTTTAAGATCAAATATTGACTTGGGTATTAGAAAAAGATGACTGAAGGTATATGTTTGGAGTGTAGCACTGTACGGGTGTGAGGCGTGGACTATAGGAACGGAAGAGAAGCGTAGATTAAAAGCATTCGAAATGTGGTGTTATAGGAGGATGATGAGGATTGGTTGGGAAGATAAAGTAACAAATGAAGCTGTACTAGAGTTAGTAGGGGAGAAGAGAAGTATTTGGAGAGTGTTACATTGTAGGAGAGACAGATTAGTAGGGCATATCCTTAGGCATGGGGGGATTATGCAATTGATCATAGAAGGTAGAGTGGAGGGAAAGAGAGGGGTAGGTAGGCCTAAATTGGAGTATGTGAGTCAGATAGTTGAAGACGTTGAGATCGGCATGGCGTGCTGTTTCCAACCAATCTTTAGGATTGCGGACTCTTTAACTAACTATAAAAAACTATCTATTGAGTAGGCAGAGAACCGAGTATAATGTGCAGATCTAAATTACTAATAATCAAATTCTCAAATTGCTCCTAAAAACTCAGCAATCATTATATTTGCTATTTTTTTTCTTTTTTTGAAATGTAAGATTTAGGCAGATGTGTGTCAATATATGATATGTTTATTATGTAAATTTAATATGTGGGTATTTATTTATTTCTTTATTAATTAAATTTCTTTCATCTAATTGTTAAAAATGTGTTAAAAATCAATATCAATCGATTTCCTTTTTGCTAAACTATTGTGTTTAATCAAATTTAAGTCATTTGTGATTTCCATTCTTAAATAAATTCATTATTCATATCCTGGGTTAAGTGGAAGAGCAACAACATTTATTACTGGACATTTTTTCTTTTTGAACAATTTTTTTTGTTGAACTTCGCCCATTGTGGCAAAAAATTGTTATTCTTTTCCTATTGTATTTTATATATTGTATTTATTTTTTGTTGTTTTTGACCCCATAAAGACGATTATTATTATTATTATTATAATTATTATACTTACATTTAAAAAATTATCACTACGGTGTTAAATAATAGTATAGAATATCACCCAAATACCGTAACTTAAATCATTAAGTAGCTAGATGTACATTTCGAAGACTATCTTCAGTAGCACAAGATAAAACTAAATAAAATACTTCTGTCACGAATCGTGATTGATATACTATTAAATAAATACGTCAACATGACAGAAGTATTTCAAAAATGGCATATAATATGACCTATAAATCTTTTAAAACAATATAAATTAATAATTAACGAAACTAACAATTAACAATAATAAACATTGGTTTGTCAAACATAAAATAACCAAAAATAAAAAATAAAATAAAATAAAAATAAATTTAAAAATAGTTCTTATTAAATAAATTAAATAGACAAGATGAAATTGGGCCTGAATCTAAATTCATTAAATTTGATTTTGATTTATGCATGTATATACTTTCATAATCATTTAACTCGGAATAATCTAAAACACTCTTAAGTAATTTAATTGAACTAATTTGAATAGGATGACCTGATTCAAAAATATGTTCGGCCACAACACTTTTATCTTTTCTATTTAATCTGAAATGAGCTAAATGCTCCTTAAATCTAGTTTCAATTGGTCTACGTGTTTGTCCTATATATGCTATTATTAATATTATTATTCTATACTATTATACTTACATGTTAAAATGCGGCTAATTTATCAATACCACCTGAAGTTAATAAATGTAGATATAATCATTACTAGAATGAATATTGATTAATAGATACGATTCTTGTAAGCGATCATGTGAAGTGCATTTTTTTTTTCTGTATTGTAACAACAGGTTCTAATTAATTCTTATAAAACTATTTCAAGGTAATCTTCGATCTATTCATGTTCTTCAACCTCTGAATTACATGATTGTTAACCGGTTTCAGGGTCAGTAATATACAGGACCGCATTTCCATATCAACCACTACACTATTTTACTACAATTCGGTTTTTTTATTGCAATACAATATATCCCCCATTTCTCTAATACTATCGGGAATAATAATATGTGGTTGGAAATAATATAATATGATCACTTGCCACTGACCCTGCCCTACCTTATTTGTATGATCTAACCTAGATTTCTTTATATAAGTCTATCTGTCTATATTTTGTAACTTATTGTATAATGCTTGGTATTTAAAAAGATGTCCTAGTAGTATATATTTCCCGTGAACTGTAAACTTTCTAAATGCCTGTATTTCCTTCAAAAACATTTCAAAATATTTCCATCTTTATTTATATTTCTTTCATATTATCCACATCTGTACATTGTTACGCTATATACTTATACTTTTAATAGTCTTCTTGATTCTCAAGTCAAATAGTTAGGCTTTGAAAATTCTTTTTTTACAAATGCTTTCATAATCAAAAATCCTAATCAAATGCTGTATTACATTCATATCTATAGTTTATTGCGACTTTCCTTAATAATTCGACTGTCTTTATACCCAAATTTAACACCTCAGCAAATATATT
The DNA here is from genome assembly GCA_947310635.1 of Leptodirus hochenwartii. Classification (NCBI taxonomy): domain Eukaryota; kingdom Metazoa; phylum Arthropoda; class Insecta; order Coleoptera; family Leiodidae; genus Leptodirus; species Leptodirus hochenwartii. The sequence continues at coordinate 12,437,941 of OX371176.1, forward strand.
ATCTTCTATTTTAACCTTTCTGTTTCTTCCAGTTTCTTTCTTCACAAATCATTTTGTTTAATTACATGAGTTACATCTATTTTCAAATCGTATGCGTTATTTTTAGAATGAATCAGTTTCGATTTTCGCTTATGTAGTCATTATTATTCTACATGCAAAAACCTGTAGTACCTCTTTATATCTAAATATTGTAGAAACTGGCCTTGTAGTCTGCATATTTTCGTAACTTTGCTTTTATCAAGGCTGTTATTGCTATTTTACTATCGATTTCTTTTTCATTCTTTACCTGAGTGGTATAACTTTATTGATTTAGCTTCATCTGTTTCATATTAGCTGCACCATCACTTATTAACCTTTATGTAGAAATTTTCAAAACACTCCTCCATTCTCCATAAATGATGATGTTCACTATCTCCAGTTTTACTAGATTATGCTGAATTTAGAATTAATTTTTGACATATCCTACACCTACAGCAATGGGTGTTTAATTAGTCTAGTTGCTGCGTATTGTTGTTGTTTATGTTATGGGATCAGATTGCAAACAGCTCGAAGCCAGTGAAGCATATCTGAGATCTGAGCTGTGAGATCTGAACTTAGAGTTCAAATTATTACCTATCATGGAATCCGTCATAAAAAAAATCGTCTTGAACTGTTGTATAACTTAAATTTATTTTTATAGCTACTAGGGGGCTCTGCACCCTGGCCGCTACGTGGCCCAACCCCCGCCAACGCTCAATCCACTCGGCATGTTGCCCGTGTAGCGTAGTATAGCCGTCACTGTCAAACGGAGACGGAGAGTAAGACGAAATGTGCTGTATGAGTGAGATGAAGTACGCCGATAAGCGGACACGAAAAACTATTTTTTATTATAATAGAGAGAAGAGAGATAGTAAATTATCCCTTTAAAATGTAGTAAAAAATGCGTTGTCAATTTATCTAATATTCATAAATTCACATTATTTAAAGTAAACATATAATTAATAAAAAATGAACAAAAATGATTATCTTATATTATCGCGTATAATGCGCTCCACGTATAATGCGAACTAGAAATTTTGTTTGAAAACTAGCCCTAAAATGCCATGTCCACGTATAATGCGATTTGTTAATCTTGCTCCAAAACATTATAAATAATACAATACGAATTAACGAAAGAAATATTTATTTCAGAACAAAATTTCAAATGCTCGGTCGCCGATTATGAGTGGGTCAAGTAGATTTGGTTGCATAGGCATTATGTAGTATATATTGTATGTGCAAGTTTAATAAAATGTTTAATAAGCCCAGAACAAGACAAGTTTTTCCCACAGGTACCACAAAGTCATCACCGAAGAAAGAATCTACCCGCTTGAAACTTCAGGCACAGGAGAAACCACCCACACAAGACGGAATAAGATGTTATATTTTTTAAGATCCGCATATAATGCGAACCCCTAACTTTAAGTAGTATTTTTTACAATAAAATTTTCGCATTATACGCGATAATATACGGTGCTTCTATTTATTTATTATATTTCTCTTTTATTATCGAAATATCAAATAATAGACAATAATACAATACAATTGAATAGATTTGTTATAAATATAGTATTGAAAACAAATTTCATTAGCAAATCATTAGTATATACAAACTTTTTTTTAACTTTCCCATTTTTGAAATTTGGAAATTATGTCTTTAGATTAATGATTGCGTTTAATAACAATATGTCCTCAATTGATATATTTAATTGTTCAAGAACTAAATTTAAACCTAAAATTATTTCTGTTCTAATTAGTGCCCAATGATTTGTCTTGAAATTTTTATAAAATTTATATTTTATTATATACATATCGGTTTATATTGTATGGAAATATGATTTCTTTTTTTTTGGTTTTTTATGAACTCATGATATATAGTTTTCTTATATAAAATAATAATGTAGCGATGTGTAGTTCACTCGCGAACCGTTCACCGTTCAAAATGACGGGCGTACTGTGACGATGTTTTGCAACGACCTATAGGTCACTATTACCTAGTTCGTGAACTATGAACTACATGGTGCACGGTGTACGTATTGATGTACTTGTACTAGGTCCTGAACCCGTCGTGTACTAAACCGTTCATGAATCACAACGACTCGTAAACGATGTAGTATAGTATACATTACATATACAGTACTAACATTTATTTAGTGATAAAGTGTGTTGGTGAACGGAATGAAATAGGAAACTCGATGCAATATTGCAACAGCAGCATTGCCGAGCTGAGTCACAATTTATATGTTGGTATCAGATTTCATTTGGAATAATATAATTAATATATTCGCAAGATTAAATATGTTCTTAAATATGTCATGCTATAGCAAATTTTTGCAATAATGCAAAAATAAACATCTAAATCTTATAGTTCTTCTATTTCATACTGAGTGCAATGCAATCACTCAATATTAAATCAAAGCTTTGAAGTTTGATCAGAGAAGATTCGGAATAGAAAATATAAATTATAACGCCAAACAAAACGATTCTATCTAGTTCATTTTATTATAGTTTGTACATTTAATTTTCAAGTGTTAGTAAAGTAGTAAACATTTTCATCAGTAACTACCAATAAGTATTTTATAACTTCATATAAATAATCGTGAATACCTAGAGAACATTATATTTCCTTATATATATATATATATATATATATATATGTGTGTGTGTTTTGTATAAATTATAAACATTGTTGTTTTTTCTTCCTCATTCTTAATTCAAAATATGTATTGTAATATTTCAATTTATTTATTTTTAACCATTTAATATTTTTATATTGAGAAAAAAAGAGATTATTTTCAGTATGTGTATGTATTTCATGTAGGTCGTGAACTAGTTCATTTTTAAAAGATGTGGTAGTTCACAACCTATAGTTCGTGAACCGTACATTGAAATGAACTATGAACTACGAACTAGGTCCTCAAAGTGACCTACAGTTTGCCATCGCTAAAACACTGTAATGAGAACTCGACTCGTTTGTTCTCCTAAAAATAAAAAAATAAAAAATAAAAAATAAAATGTCCGCCCAAAAAAATGAAATTCATGAATTTATACACATTTCTATATATATATATATATGTGTGTGTGTGTGTGTGTGCGAGTGCACGTGTTTTAGAGATTATAGAGAATACTACATCGCATCTGTTTTCCTACCATTTCTTATTAATTAATATTTCAAGTAATAAAATAGCTACTGAAATCACTAGTCCGCCTATATATATTTCGGCTGCAGAGTAGCAATCATAAATTCCAACACCAACAAAACTGTTACCTCTAGAAGTACATCGAGGTTTTCTTGTATACATTAGGTGACATTCACGATTTTGGATTCCACTCTCTTGTAATTTTCTGAAACTGAAATTACAATTATGACCATTTTTTAAAGGTAAACAAACAAAACCTATTTTAATTTTATAATTACATATAATAATTTGTTTTATACGTATACAAACAATGTAGCAAATAAAAGTTCATATAAATGTTAAGTCTTACTTGCTAAAAAAGAAAAAATAAATGAGAGCAGTATTCATCATTGCGAAGTAAAACTAATATATTTAATTTAAATTCTTCTGATTTACATTATATCTCTAATAAGTTAAAACTTCAAATGTTTGTCGATGTGGTGTCGATGGTGTGCCAATGCACCACATATGCCTCCTAGGGGCAAGACACGGTCAACGACGCTCTGTCCTATAAAGCGGTCCCTATAAAGGGGTCCCGGTCTATAGGAAAGATTTCATGCTAATCCACGGTATTAGGGGGGTTAAGCTAAATCGGTAGGGCGACGGCTAAAATATGCACTCATTGGTCGGTGCAAGGCAACGAGAAACCAGTACTACTGTATTTTTCTCAAGTCTACACCATGGCAATGTCGATACCTAATAATGTATTACCCCAGGTGAGTAGAGTCGATGGCTCAGAGTCTCACCCTGCTACTTCAGCAGTAGCAGGCAAGCCCTCCGATTCTGGGGCGGGCAAGAAACCGATTAGACCAATTGAGTCGGGTGTTCTACGAGTCGAAGAGTAGAATGTACAGAGCAGCAACTACAGGGGCGGGGGGGCTGCTGCAGAGAGCTGAGCCCCCCCCCCCAGGATGATCGTCTGCCCCCCCTAGCAGCGATGGCGAAATGCTGGTCACATTAGGAACAGTTCTTAGTTGATAGTTAAATCTGATAACTGTTTATGATTGATAGATTAGTTCATTTTTGCCAACAACCCATATACGTGACTTCGTTCGCGAATGATGCCACTTTATTAAGTACCTATCTATAATTTAGTTCTGGCTAAAAATCTTTAAAAAAAACGCACACGCCATAAAAAGACGAAAAGTAACAACTTGTTCTTTAAAAGATTTTATTGTTATGGAAAAAATGATGCGCAAGAAGAGAATTCTAATATCAATTCCTTTACACAAATGTATTATGAAATAATTGACATAATATTGTTGGAGCTATCAAAACGATTTAGCGACAATCAGGAATTATTAAAAGCTATTTCTGCCGCTGAAGACTTAGATTACGAAAATATGCAGCATCTATCTTCTTTAGGTATTACTTTGCCTTCATAAGAAGAAGTTAAGGTAGTAAAAGCTTATGTACATAAGATTGGTGACTGCAATATATTTGAGGAAGTATTTAATCAAAGAATAGCATTTGCCGACACCTACAAATTGTTAGCGACTGCAAGAACATTTGGATGCAGCACGGCTTTATCTGAATCGACATTTTCTTACTGATCAGATTAGATCTTCCCCGGCGCCAGTCTATAAGTCAACAAAGACTGGCCAATCTGACTTTTCTCCTTTTTGAAAAGGAGCGAATTAATAAAGTAGATTTTGACATTTTTTTTAAGGAAGTTTAACAATTCTAAAAATGGGCGCTTACAATTGTATTAGTTACACGTATCTCTTTTGGAAGATTTCTTTAATTGACAATAAGATTTGAAACATTTGACAATAAATTTATGTTATAAAGAAATTCTTGTCATTAAGTATTATTAAAATATATTGCCTCCCCAATTATTTTGCCCCACCTGAATAAAAATCCTATGGGCCTGGTACGGAGTCTTAATAAGATAGGAAAATTAGAGAATTATAAATGGAGAGGCTTTAATTAGATGTTAGTGATTAGCGAAGTTAGAGAGAAAGATCAGGTAGATACGTGGTCAGGAGAATGTAGAACAATAACCACAGCGTCACATACACAATGGCATACAGTTGTAGGTTTTACAATGAATAGAAAATTAGGGTAACGAGTTATTGCGAAGTTAGTGACAGAATTATAACGATTAGGTTAGACACAAAACCAACAGACACAGTATTAGTGCAGGTATATATGCCAACCACATGTCACGATGATGAAGAGGTAGAAGCAGTTTATTATGAGATTAAATCTAGGTTACCAAATATAAAAGGGCAGGAAAATCTAATTATAATAGAAGACTGGAATGCATTAGTAGGTAATGGAAAGAAAGGATCAACGGTAGGAGAGCATGGAATAGGAATACGTAATGATAGAGGGGATAGATTAGTATAGTTTTATATTAGAAATAAGCTAGTGGTAGCAAACACGTTCTTTAAGAATGCTAACCGCAGAATATATACGTGGTAAATGCCAGGAGATATAGGAAGATATCAGATAGATTACATACTGATTAAGGAAAGGTTTAGAAACCATATTAAGAATAGTAAGAGTTACCCTAGAGCAGATATACATAGTGACCACAACTTAGTAGTCCTGAAATCAGAGTTAAAATTCAAGAAACTTATACAGAAATTTAAACAGGTTAGAATAGATGTTGATAGGTTAAAATTAGCCGATGTAAGGGAAAGTATAAAGAGAAAGTATAAACCGTAGTTGATGGGATATCTAGGGACAACGTAGGGATAATGGAGGGTAATTAGGGATGGGTTGACTACAGCTCGAATGAAGTATTAGGCACGAATAAAAGGGCAGGTAGAAAGGAATGGATAACTGAAGAAACAGTTAACATGATAGAGGAAAGAAGAAAAGTAAAAATTATTAACACAGAAGCAGGACAGAGAAGATATACAGAACTAAGGAATTTATTTAATAGGAAATGTAAATTAGCGAAAGAAGAATCGCTAAAAGAAAAATGTGAGGATATCGAGGAAGATATGAAAGGTAGATTTTGGCTGCAGGAAAATTAAGTCTCATTTTTCTAAAGTAAAGCCAAAGAGCAACGTTATATATGATACGCAAGGTAAGGAGCTACAGAAAATAAGGACTAAGCTAGAAGATGGAAGGAATATCTCGAAGAATTATATAGAGGTTAGCAGGAAATGGAGGAGCAAAGTGTAGAACAGTTAGATCAGGATGAGTTAGCTGCTAGCATTCTTAGGTCAGAGTTTGATGGAGCATTATATGATTTCAAGAATGGCAAGGCAGCATTATAAGTAATATTTAGCAAATATAGCAAATTCGAGATTAAAATTCTCTTCAATAAATAAATCATTTTTGTAATATTTCTTGTCTATTTTTAATTTCTTTATTATATTGATATATGAAATATCCGAAACACGAACAAATTTTTAGTATATTAATGCCATGCTATGTTCGATCTATATCTAGAATGATATAGAATGATATATTACCTTATTCTTAGTATCTCTTTAAACGATGAATTTTTTTTAATCGCTAACCATGGATCTGATACTTGCAAAAATTGAATCTCTTGCAATCCACACTTTTCGTCCTCCAAAAACGTTTCAGCTAATTGTAAAACAATGGGTATTGATATTGGAAATACAATTGAAGTTATATATTTATGCTTACCGACAATTTTATATCCAGCTCCTGTTTCCATGTGAAAAGCAAATAATCCTTCCCTCATTCGTTTAACTCCTATATCAATTGAGTAATATTTAGGTGTCTGACCTGGTGGTGCAACTTTCTGATTATATATTTGTTTACGGATAGGTTCGGTGGCGTTCTAATAAAGCAATGCATAAATAAAGATTATACAAAGATTTTTTTAACAAACGTGAACGGCGTGAACGTCGAATTATATGTATGTAAATTCTCATGGCACAAAGAGTGACCACGGTCAGCGCCGAATTTAGACATAGTTTAAATGGGTTACAGTGCAGGTCTGTTACGATAGACTGAATGAGAAGTTATAGCTATATTCTATAGCTATAACTTCTATTCTATATTATATTCAGTTCCAAATACCGAATTAATCGTAATCTATTCTAAATCCCTATCTACGGCATTAAATAATTGTACAATATGACCCAAATGCTAACAAAGCATTAAATAGCTAAATGTACATTTCGTAGGCGATGTCATCTTTAATAGCATAAGATAATCGAAATAAAATAGCTCTGTCACTCACCATGATTACTATACAATTATATATCAATACACTCTCATGATCAAATCGGGTATATTCTACAGAATCGTATTCTAAATTAAACATTTCAAAAAGTTCAAACAATACCGCAAAACAATAAACTTTGAAAGTACAAAATTTAGCCCAGGGGTCTCCGAAGTGTTAATCCAACACTGCATTCTATCATAGAAAACCATGCCTACTGCTTTATTGTCATATCTAGTATTTATAGCATTGAAGTGCTCGTATCTAAAGAGTACAGTAGCAGTAGATTATTCGCTAACTATTTTAACAGACAACCTCAATCATGTGCCTTAACCTAAACTTCAATACATTACTTTTACTCTGGATTAGTTATTTACTACTACCCTCGATTAGTTATTATTTATTACAAAGACACTTATCAAAATCATGTTTCCTTAACCTAATACAAACCGGAAAATAAAAGCGGTTGAAGACGGTGTCATCAACGCCAAGCTCTACACGAGATTTGAGCAGGTCCTGCAATGTTTGGATACTTGAACTCGTTGATTGTAGTAATGCTACAATATTAGCCGAGTATGATGTATAAAGAAACATGAGGGATATATACAGGACCATTGTGACGATACGGCCTGGAGTGCCTTGTGGAATATTATGCGATCCCTGTTGACAAACTGCTCCTACCGATATTACCACCACTTCCAAAAATGAATTTTGCATATCATAATTGATTTCACCATGCTGTAAATAAATACAACAAAATTATACAATTAATATAACTTCCTCAATTTTGTGTATGTGTGCGCGTGTGTGTGTGTATGTGTGTGTGTGACTAACTCTTTCATTTCCCTATCTGACTTATGCAATCTAATCTAAGTATATACTCTATAAGTATAGATGTCCAATGCTGTAACATTTTTCGAATGATTTTTTTGCAAGCAATATTTCATTTTATACTTTATTTACCCACCTAATCCTCATCATCATTCTATAACACCACTCTTCATAGCCAAGAACGGTCATTAAAATAAAAATTTCAAATTGGAAATCAATCAATTAACTTTAATAATCATAACAGCTGCAGAAAATAATTTACTTATGACAATGTATTTTAAAATACCTTTGAATTGTAGAATCATGGTCAAATTAATTGTAGTCTGCTAAGCTCAGGATTGATAAGATCGAACCAACGTTATTTAATTTTGAAGATTTGATTATTTTAACCTGTTCGTGTTAATAATATCACATCCAATAATTTCATATGAAAACTGCACTGCAATGAATATGCTAGCTGATGTTCAGATTGTTAGTTTGTCAGTTTGAATAGCGTTCATAAAACGTATATTTGATTATTCAATTTATACTTATATCACTTAGAAACAATGTAATAATAACGGTTCCATCATTATTATTTGATTAGATTTCCAATATATATGAGCAATGATTATACAATACCGATCACACCTGAATTGGGACCTCGGTCCTGTTGGTAACTGGACAATAATAAAATACAGTAAATAATAAAATAGCAGCCACATTTTAGTAACTTAATCCAGAAAATACAAATACTCAATAAATTTGTACATACTACTTAAAGAGTAGTTTAGAGAGAGTTGAAATTCAAGAAACTTATACAGAAATCTAAACAGGTTAGAATAGATGTTGATAGGTTAAAATTAGCCGATGTAAGGGAAAGTATAAAGCGAAAGTATAAACTGTAGTTGATGGGATATCTAGGGGCAACATAGGGATAATGGAGGGAATTAGGGATGGGTTGACTACAGCACCAATGAAGTATTAGGCATGAAGAAAAGGGCAGGTAGAGAGGAATGGATACGTGAAGAAATTTTTATCATGATAGACGAAAGAGGGAAAGTTAAAATTATATACACAGAATCAGGAGAGAGCAGATATAGGGAACTAAGGAACTTAATTAATAGGAAACGTAAATGCTCCTTAAATCTAGTTTCAATGGATCTACGCGTTTTTTTCTATCTTTTTCTTCTTCTATCTTTCATTATAATTGTAAATATCTTGCACACTTTTAGCACTTTTTATTAATACACATCTACGCCAACGCATTTAAACGATCATTACCCAAAGTATTTCGCAAAAAAGTCTTGATTCTTTTAAGATTGAAAAACAACGCTCTGATTCAGCAGTGGTCATCGGGGTTGTTAAAATAATTTTAAGTATTTTTATAGTTTCCGGGAAAGTTTCACTGATATTATTTTGTAGCAATAACGAAAGAAAATTTGTGGCTCCAATTATTTGATAGAAATCCAGACGCGTGTAAATGACTTCTAATTCTGTTTTTAATCTGGTTTTATTCAAAAATGGATATGTATGATACACGGTTTTCAAAAGGTCCATAGGAAATTGTTTAGAAAGGTTGGCATCGATTTCGTGTTAAATAACTCAGCAGCTTGTAGATGGCCACGATATGAGAATCTATCCTTCATCTGTGTTATAATTTTGTTTGTAAATGTCTCTTGAAAAACGCCGCGTAAATGTCCGGTTTTGAATACTCCTTGCACAAGTTTGCGATAAATTTAAATCAGGCAATGGCCTACCTAATTCTTTAATTTTTACTTTGTCATCAAGAGAAAGTCTACAAAACTCTATTTTCAATAAAGAACTAACTATTCATTTTTATTAATTTATTTCTATTAAATATATTCTTGCGAAACACGTGGCAAAATCATACATACGTAACTACACAGAACAATGCAACTATATCTATATCAATTTTCCTGTATACTAGACTAGGCTTCTCTGTTGGGACGCCGCTAAAGAATCGTAGGCCAGAATGGCTTAATACAACGATATATTCTTAGCTATAGAAGCAGCGTGACGTCACGTTGCCATAGCAGCCCGGCCGGCTAGTTTGTATGCGGACAGATGAAACAGATGATATACTGCATACGGTCGCTCTCACTAGATAGGATATATATATAGCGCTTCCAATATATGAATGCACCATATTAGCGATATATATATACCACGCGAACGATAGATATAGCATCGGTCGCTGCTGTGACTTGCAACGGATACCACAACGAATGCCACACCGTGTTGTGTTGATTGTTATCGCGGCGCAAGCTTTATCTTTTAGGAAAAATAATGCTGAGTTAAAATATCACAATACAATTATATATCTACGGTGATGCGCTCAATCTTCAGGAGGGGCGCGCGATCCTGCGGCCTGCTTAAGGAATTTAAAGAAGTCTATATTGTTAGATACCAAGTTATCAAGTAAATAGCGACCAAGCGATGATATGCAAGAAAATTTAAATGCGTATTTTAGATATACGAGACGCTTTAAGGAGCCGTTATTTAATATTCTTTATGTATAATCAAAGGAAAGGAAATTCAATAAATGAAAACATTTTTATTTCTTACTATCCAATATTAAGCATAAAATGGAATCGTAACTATTTTTATATAATGACTAATCGATATGTATGTTCAATTGAAGAGTATACCGAAAAAAAATATTAAAAAACGAAATTCGAAAATTCGATTAAAACAATTCAAATTGAATCAATTTCATATAGCTGTTAAATACTTTGAGTTAATCTATATAATTGAAAACCTTAATCAAATCTAAAAATTCCAATCTCTGAGCATCACCCTGAATGCTATTTAATAACCTTTCATACCTTCATACCTTTCATATTGACAAAATGAACGACATTTTCTTCCTTCCTGTCCTTAAATCTATCGATCATAACGAGCCTTTCCTTGCAAGTATAATTAATGTTAGCCATGATAATCAGTATAAATCAGTAACTTACGAAAAAAATAAAAAATTATGCAAGTTTTGAATGAACACAGAGAGAAACACGTTATAATTCCTATAAAAAATGGTACTATTAATGAAATCACAGCACAGTGAAAAGAACCTACATTAACAACATTGCTTGAGAGTAGCTTGAAGGATGTAAAGAAAGCTGTTGGATTTGGTGATATTGACGGAAGCCGTAGATATCACTTTCACCTTTGCACTAGGTTTAGATCGCACAATCGCACCGGAAAGTTCGATTTCACTTAAAAGTCTACTTTATTGGACCTTAGAAATTATGCAGTTTTTGGGATATGGACTGCGTCAATCAATCATCGGTTATTTATCAAAATCTCACGATTAATCGGTAAATCAGTATGGTATAGATAACCGATTTGGTTATCTATCCCATCGCTGCCACCAAATGTGTTGCAACCCTAGACATTTACTAACCATGCCAAAAGGATGCTATTACTGTTGCTGCTCCTGTTGATCAATCAATGTAGGGAATAAAATATGAAAATAAATATAAGCAAAAGAAAAGTGCTAAGACGGAATCCTCGAGGAGTATTTTATGCAAGCGAACCAGGGTGATCGATGGTTGTCGTTGTGTAATCAACGGAATCAATACGGAGTATTATTTAAACTATCAGTAGTTTTATTTAAACTTTATTACTCATCACATACAAGTGCTACAATACTTTGGACGTTAGTTGTCCACTTTTAGAATGTAGTCTAGAATGTAAAAATGTATGTGTTGCTCTTTGGCTGTTCATTGTCCACTCTCTTTCTCTTATTTTTGAGACAGCTCCTTTTTTTCCTAACTCCCGGAACTTCCCGTAATATAAAATTACATTAACTTTAATACAAGTAGATAGGAGTTGGTAGAACTGAGCGTCTTTAGTCAATCAGATTTGATACAATTATTACATATTTATGATATACTTTAGAGGTGAGATTAGAGCCATATATCTTTCTAGGAGGAGGTTGAGTGCATTCGTTGTGGTTATTGCTCTTAGTCGATTATGTCTGGGAAAGGAATTTTGCTTTAGGTCTTACAACGTATGCATTTGGTCAGGAGCAGAAGCATTATTTTAGGATACAATATATTATACTATGGCGTTTGTTGGATAGCGGCGGTATCGAAATATGGGATAAATAGGGACGTAGGTATATATAAAGGGTGTTGGTTACAACATCTGTTTAATAAAAGTAATAATGTCATTTTACGAAGAAGATGATTATCGAAGAGAACTATTACATTTTTATTGAAGAAATCAAGAAAAACTTACATTTTTGTTTTTTCTTTCCTGATGCCATTCCCACTTTATAACAAAATATAAAGTTAATACTGTAAGTGCCACCAGGCCAAAACAAGAAATCCAGACGGATGCAGTGAATGGCAATGTAAACACATTAGTAATGTATGAAAGTTTTGGCTGGCGAAATACAAATTTGGACTGTGTAGGCGTAGTCATTGCAATATAATCAATAATTGAAACACGATCTGATGTTAAGAACAAAGGCGTTCCTATTAGAACAATACAGTTTAATAGATAAGCAAATACGTATATTATTATGTACAGCAATATCAAAATAGAAATGAGACAATTCATAATATTTTGAAATGAGAATTAAAACAAACGGGAGGTTCGTGAATTTTCGAATTTAGTTGTTTCTATATTTTTGTAAAATTTATTGTGGCATTACAATAATTTCGATAAGTTGCCTGAAACTGAACAAAATATATAAATCAAATTTTATAAAACAGTATGAATAATTCGTACAATTGATTGACATCATTTACACTATGTGATAATATATCACTCATCATTATCATTATGTTTATCAGAAGCAAATCTTTATATATGTTTATAATTTTTCAACAATGTTTTCCTGAATCTCACGAAAAAAATTAACATATAGCTTTAAGTTGTAAATTAGCTTTATATCGTTAAATTTGTTACTTAAGCAAGCTTATTACACAGGTCTTGTTTTAATCTGCTAAAAATATCTTATATTATGCGCTTGCATTGTACTGATATTAAAATTTTATAAAACTTAATAATCGTATTTCTCATGTCAAATAGTAATATTATAATTATCATCTCATTTATTCAGTAATCTTTATCAATCTGTACATCGTCCATAGATAATTTCCCTAACTATTATAATTAGTGTTGGGAATATTTGCCATTCAAACCGGAAACCGGTGCGAGCGATTTTTCACCGGTTCACCGACTAATCGTCTTTATCGAATTTTGGTGAAAACGGTTTTCGGTGAAAATCAGGTTTCGGTCAAAACCGGTTTTCAATTAGCACTGGTACGCACCGACTACTGATTCATACCAAACCGAGTTGCATCGAAACAACGTACTGGTTTGAAGTAACATACCAATTCAATTTCCCAACACGTTGATACAACGTCCAACGAACCTGTATGGGTATGGCATGGCATGTCAGTGGCGTTGCTTCTGTGTACTATACTGACTATTTAAATAGATGATGAGCTTGGCGCATACACTGAGTCTAGGATTACAAAGTGCTTGCGCCAGTCACTGGTCAATTTAATCACCGAGATTGTCTTGGTTGCCGGTTTTCGACAAAAAATATACCGGTGCACCGGTTCACCGGAACCATTCCCAGCACTAATTTATAATACTCTCAACTAATATTATATTTATACAAACGACGTCATAGTACAGAAACAATTCACGTAATATAATACCCCCAATATCAGCTTTCTTGCGCATAAGTTGTCCAATCATGCCATTCCATTGCGAATTATTATCTTTGTAACCCCAGCTACTCTCGAAAGTATAATTCATCGTTGTATTTAACATGTCTTCGAGATGCAACATAAATACATAATTTACTTTCGTAATAGTATCGATATGCTTTAATCTAGAATAAAATAAAACAGATACAGTTAGTTCATTAGTTAAGTTAGTCTTATGAGTGTATGACAACTTAAGGTATTTTTCAAGTGTCAGACTTTTCATATTTAGGAAGTAGGATTACAGAGGCTAACCGAATTAAGGTTGATAAAAATGTAGGATAGCATAGGGTAGGAAAGCATTCGTAGAAAAGGAGCAGATTTTAAGATTAAATATTAACTTGGGTATATAAAAAGATTACCGAAGATATATGTATAGATTATAGCATTGTACGGGTGTGAAGCGTGGACTATATGAAAGGAAGACACACGTAGAAGCATTCGTAATAGAGGCATTCGAAATGTGGTGTTATAGGAGAATGATGAGAATTGGTTGGGAAGATAAAGTAACAAATGAGCCGTGCTAAAAATAATAGGGGAGAAGAGAAGTATTTGAAGAGTATTACAGCGTAGGAGAGATAGATTAGTAAGTCATATTCTTAGACATGGAGGTATTATGCAATTAGCTATAAAAGGTAAAGTAGAGGAAAAGAAAGGGGTAGGTAGGCCTAGATTGGAGTATGTGGGTCAGATAGTGGAAGTATAGCTATAGGTAGATGAAGGAATTATCTCAGTATAGATCGGCGTGGCGGGCTATTTCCAACTTATCCTTAAGATTGAGGACTATCTAACTAACAAAAGAAAAGCGCTAAGATGTGAATCGAAAAAAGCAAACATAGATAAAGTTTAAATAGGAGATGATAACATAAATGAATATGTTTAGAACATAGCAGAAAGGATACGAGAAATAGTTTGTTAGTAATATTGATATTTTCGATTTTTGTTTTCGTGTGGTATTTATTTGCAAATGATTAAGAATCCTTGGTTTAGATTCTATAGCCGCCATAGATAGACGGTCAGATTTACAGTACTTATCGAAAAAATCAAGTTTTTTAAAATATAGAATACATCATTTTCGGACAATAAAAAAATCTAATAAATGCTTAGTGTTACGGTTTTTCGGTGATGTTCTATACAATTAGGTATATGAAATATGAAATTCTATAATTTCCGTTCTGAAAATATCCCATATATATCTTTTTGCTTTATTAGCAGCACGTTCGGCATGAA
The DNA here is from genome assembly GCA_947310635.1 of Leptodirus hochenwartii. Classification (NCBI taxonomy): domain Eukaryota; kingdom Metazoa; phylum Arthropoda; class Insecta; order Coleoptera; family Leiodidae; genus Leptodirus; species Leptodirus hochenwartii. The sequence continues at coordinate 12,453,081 of OX371176.1, forward strand.
ACGTCGATAAAAAAATCTGAATTAAAATATCGAGCACATAAGGGAAGTTAAAATCTATAACAATGCTTACTTCGCAACAGAGTTGTTAATTTCTGAAGGGTTATGAGAATATTTTTATATCGAGGATCTAGATCTGCTTCTGTCAATAAATAATATAAAAACGATTGGTGTTTTTTCCCCTTGTTATCTTTCATTGCAACATTTTTCATCTCGGGCGAGAAGCACTAGATAAAATGGGTTTTGCAGGGCATTTGCATTTCATTTCATGAAGAAACTATTTTTAAATAATTACAAGTTGAATGAATGATTCTGCTCTTATTTTGTAATTATGCTACAGTTCGTATATTTTTGCCAACCTATCTAAATTTTTCAGATTGTAATGTAAGAGGTAGATTAATGGCACTAATATTATTATAGGCCAAGAAACACGTTGTCATAAATATTCAATCCTGCAGTATCTGTGGTAATATAACGAGTATCTTATTTATTTCTCAATGGGAAATATCAAATTAACGATTGCGAGATTCGTTATTATTAAATATTCGAAACTCAGATATTTATTTTGGTATTATTTATGTTTCATTTACCATCATTATAATTATTAATCCATTCTCATTATAAATACAAACATATATACCATCATTTTGAACTGAGTAATTTATAAATCATTTTATCTTAGGGCTAAATATTAACGTCAAATCGTTCACTTACCGTTTATCCAACATGTGCATATATGTAGAGTTATGTGTTATAACAATAGAAGCAGTAATAACATGCTTATTTAAATTATTCCGCCTTAATGCAATTATTCTTTGCATATTTTCAATGGTAGTTAAACCAGACATATTATTCCATAATCCAATTTCTTCATAATTAAATGGCGAATTTTTGCTATATTTAAAAATAGCATGAATGTTGAAAGTTGCTTCAATTTCTGATTTTCTTATCAATGTAAAGTCACTATCAACCAAAATGCTGAGCTTTTTCAAAAGATTAAATACATATTCAAAATTGCTTGACAGAATGAGAACCCATCGGTATGGTGAAGAATATAATTCTTTAGTTTCTGCCTGAAATATAATAAAAAGTAAGTTTAAAATTTTCTCAGGTAAAAATATATACAAGTAGTAACGATATATTGGATAATGGTCAAGGTAAAATCGTCACTACGGCGTTCAATAATTGTATAAAACATTACATGTCTGCTCCTTATTTCCTAGAGTTCCTATTCCCGAAACTATTCGTTTCCTCGAGGATATGTTAAAAAATAGTGTTGCAGCTGTCATCATTAATGAATATTTGAAACTTACTAAGTAGGGCATGTCTCAGAATTGCTTTTCCTTAAATGGTAGGTTCTTTGAGCAGAGGGAAGGTACATCTATGGGAAACAGTTTAAGTTTTTTTATTGCTAATTTATTTATGAGTTCCTTTGAAACAAAATTTAAGGCAACTGAAATTTATTTTCTTAAAGTTTTGGTCAGATACGTAGATGATATATTCGCGATTTTTGACACTCAACGATCTAACGTAGATGATTTTATTAAAGTATTAAATTCGAAACATCCTTGCATCAATTTTACTTATGAAATATAAAATAATAATCAGTTGCCATTCTTTAATGTTTTAGTCATTAGAAATAATAATAAATTAGAATTCGATACCTACAGAAAAGCTATTAATACGGACAGATATGTTCGGAATGATTCAAATCATTGCCGTCAACATAAACATGCTGCATTCAATTTTTTAATAAACCGCTTATTGATTATTTCATTATCTAAGGAGAGATACAACATTGAATTTAATAATATGCGGAATATAGCTGTGCAGAAACTCTTCTCTAATTATAATTAATACATTTAAAAAATTTACAAGAACAAAAGATATTAGAAATATAAGTAGTTTAGTAAAAAGTAACGATTCGACTCATATATTTGTTAAACTTCCTTTTCAACCAATCATTTCTCGTGGTTTGGATAGGATTTTGAAAATATATAACTTTAAAATAGCGTTTAATACTTCTGATAGTCTTGCGAATTTTCTGGGGAATCCCAAAGATTTAGTAGATATGAAGAAAAAATCTAGTATATATGAAATCTCTTATTCTAGTTATCCTAAGGTATATATGTCAAATATATGTCAAACACGCAGACCCATAGAAGTTAGATTTAAGCTAGATTTAGCTAATTTTTGATTAAATAGAAAAGATCAAGGTGCAGTTGCTGACCACATCTTCAATTCCGGTCATCCTATTGAAAGTAGTGCACTGAAATTACTTAAATGTGTTAGGAATTATTCCGAATTGAATGCTTATGAGAGTATTCACATACATAGATTAAAGTCTAATTTAATGAATTTAGATTCAGGCCGATATCATCCTGTCTATTCAATTCAATTAACAATTTTTATTTTTTTTTGGTTAGCATAGTTTGGTAACCCCTGAATTGTGTTATGCGCTTGCGCAGTTGATCATAGCTATCTGTAATTCTTTTTCATAGTTTATAATAAGTACGATAGATGAAGGCGGCATGAAACTGCTGTTACATTGATATTTCGTTCAATTGTATAGCAATTCCGGCGAGTGACAGAGGTATCTTTATTTGTCTATTATTGTGCTACTGAAGATGGGGGCATATCCTCCGAAATACGCATCTAGCTATTAAATGCGTTGTGTTACGGTTTTTGGGTGATGTTTTATAGTATTCCCATTTCTTTTAAAATTCTAAACATTATGACCCAATCTACATTATCGAATACCTTTTCTAAATCTACGAAAGCTATGTAAGTTGTCTTTGCTACTCTCATTATTTTTTCTACTACCGTTCTTAGTGCTAAAATAGCCCCCCCTGTCCCTCTGTTCTTCCTAAAACCATGCAGCGACCATATCGGCGTTGAAAGCACCGGTTCCCATCGACCACCGAAGTTAAGCAACGTCGAGCGCGGTTAGTACTTGGATGGGTGACCACTTGGGAAAACCTCGTGTCGCTGCTGCTTTATCGTGTAGTGCCTCTGGCGGAGCACGTTAACAAACATATCTCTTCCTAAAACCAAACTGATCTTCTGTTAGCCTTTCTTCTAGTTTTTTTTATAATCTTCCATAAATAATCTTTAACAATATCTTCGATGCATGCGATAGTAGGCTAATGTTCCTATAGTTATCATACAAATTAGCCCACATCTTCTTCGGCATTGTCACTATTCTACTGCGCTGAAAATCCTGTGGTACTTCTCCCTCCTCATATATTTTACAAACTAGCCTGTATAATCGATCCTGCATCTTTTCCCCTGTGTGTTTTACTAATTCTACTGATAACATATCTACTCCTGCTGCTTTGTTATTCCTGAACTCACATAATGCTCAGACAGTAACCTAAGAATGCTAGGACCTAACTAATCATGATCCAACTGTTCTATTCTTTCTAGCTCCTCCATTTTCTACCTACCTCTATGTAATTCTTTGAGATACACCTTCCATCTTTTAACTTTGACCTTATTTTCTGTAAGCTCATTACATTGCTTATCACATATAACGTTGCCCTTTGGCTTTACTTTAGAAATATGAGACTTAATTTTCCTGTAGCCCAAATCTACCTTACCTATTTTCATATCTTCCTGAATATCCTTACTATTGTTACGTGAAAGGTACTGTGGATGCTGTGAATAATGCCAAATACTAAAGCTCTGTAAAAGGTATGTTTTGTTTTTATTGTCTAGTTGATTACACTTATATAGTGAACTACCCTTGTATATTTTTATGGTTAGAATTGTACATGTCATTATAGCCGCTGGATCTGACCTAGCGGGCTATTCAAAATGAATGCTTATACATTAGTTCTGATTACTACTTCATAGGATACAACACTCCCCCTTAATCATAACTAATGATTCTAGAATGAAACAAAAAGTTAAGTTCTAAAAATACACTTTACATTGCTTGTAAACCCAGTCCTTTCATACAGAAAACATGTTTGGGTCCACTGAGACCTTAAGTGAGTACATCAGCTATCATTTTTTCAGTTGGAGTATACGACACCTCAATCTGCTTTTCTTCAACTGCATCTCTAATGAAGTGGTGTCTAATGTCTATGTGCTTTGTGCGATTATGGAACACAGGATTGTGTACCAGTTTCTGAGCACCTTGATTATCGTTGTGCACAATGACAGAAAAATCTCGGAGAAACAACTCTTTCAGAAATCCCTTCAGGTAAATCGCCTCTTTTGTGACTTCGCCGATTCCCATATATTCCGACTCTGTGCTGGATAATGCCACGGTCTTCTGTTTTTTTGATTCCCAGCTCACAGCAGCTCCTCCAAGTAAAACTGCATAGCCCGTGTAACTTCTGCGGTCGTCTTCTGCACCACCCCAGTCTGCATCCACATATGCGTTAACAATGGTAGGATCTTCCGCTTTCTCATATACCAGAGAGTAGTTTAGAGTACCTTTCAGGTATCGAAGAACCCGTTTTGCTGCCTTCCAATGCTCAAGTGTGAATGCTGTATTGAATTGGCTCAATACACTTACAGCGTGCATTATGTCAGGCCTAGTCCACACTGCCAGATACATTAAAGAACCAATCAAACGCTGGTATGGAATGTTCGGCGAGTTCTTCTCAGCACTGTTGTCGTTCCTGGACAACTTCTGGTTCACGTCTAGTGGTGTCGCAGTCGCTTTTGAATCGCTCATCCCAAACTTTTGCAATATTTCTTCAATATATTTCCTCTGGTCAATGAAGATTCTCTTGTTCTTCCGATCTCGTTGGATTCTGATCCCAAGACAGTGAGCAGCTTCACCTAGATCTTGAATCTTGAACTCCTTCGCAAGTACTCCTTTTATTTTTGCTTTATCTTCTTCGCAGTTAGACAGAATAAGAAAATCGTCGACATACAGGGCAATAATTAGAACAGATTTGCCTTGAATCTTGTAATATATACAGGGTTCGTAACTGGATTTTCTTAGACCTGCTTCGATCAACGTTGCATCTGCTTTCTTATTCCACATTCTGGACGACTGTTTTAGTCCGTAAATGGCCCTTTTTAGACGACAAACTTTAGATTCCTCACCCTTCTTCACGAATCCTTCAGGCTGCTGCATGAAAATTTCTTCTTCCAATTCGCCGTGTAGGAATGCTGTGGTTACATCGATATGATCAACGTCTAGATCAAGTTGAGCAGCTAATGTAAAAAGCATTCTCATGGTCGAGCTTCTAACCACTGGCGAGAATGTCTCTTCGTAATCTATACCTTGATTCTGGGTAAATCCTTTTGCGACTAGTCTTGCTTTATATCTTGCAACTTTCCCATCTGCTGCCTTCTTTACTTTGTAGACCCATTTATTTGCTACAATTTTTCTATTTGCAGGTGGATCGACCAAATCCCAAACTTGGTTTTCTATCAGCGAATTGAACTCTTCTTGCATAGCCGTCTTCCACGATTCTTGTTCTTTCGATGTCAAAGCTTCTTTTATTGTATTCGGTTCTTTGATTTCGGTGCACATAGCTTCATATGCCACCATATCAGGATACTGTTTGGGTTTTCTGTTTCTACGAGGGTACCTGGTTACAGGCTTTTGATTGCTTGCAACTTCCCATTCGTCAGGATTTGCTGAATCATGATCTTCATTTTCTGAACTTGAAGATGAATCGTCTGCTTCAACATGATCTTCTGAATTATCCGAGTCAACAACATTGTCTTCAGTCTTGGACTTGACGTCAGAAACTTGTTTGTTTCCCAAAGCGATCTTCTCCGAACCTCGTGTCGTATTTTCTTCAATGAAAATTACGTCTCTGGCCTTGATCACTTTATACGGCTTTTCTGGATCTAGCAGACGATATCCCTTGGAATTTTCACAATATCCCACAAAAATCAGCGGCCTAGATTTTGGATCCCATTTCTTGCGCAATTCCTTTGGAATATGTGCATACGCACGACAACCAAAAACTCTTAAATGACTGATATCAATCTTCCCATCAGTCCACGCTTCTTCTGGAGTCACACCTGGGACTGCTCTCGAAGGCGATCTGTTTTTCAGATATATTGCAGTAATGATAGCTTCTGCCCAATACCTTGTTTTAAGTCCCGAGTCCTGAAGCATACATCTAGCTTTTTCAACTAATGTCCGATTTAACCTCTCTGCCACACCATTTTGTTCGGGTGTATATGGCACAGTCGTTTGGTGTCTTATGCCATTTTTCTTGAGGAACTCCTGAAAACTTTTGTTGGTGTACTCAGTACCATTATCTGTTCTCAAAGTCTTGATCCTTTTGTTGCATTGATTTTCAGTGAACGCTTTAAATTCTTCAAACTTGGCCTTCACTTCGTCTTTCGATTTCATCATATATCCGAAAGTCTTCCTTGTTAAGTCGTCTGTGAACGTTACGACATATCGAGCATTTCCCCATGACGGTTCCGACATGGGTCCACAGACGTCGGAGTGTACAAGCTCTAGTTTCTCTTTAGCGCGCTTGCCTCCGACAGTCTTGAATGGAGTTCTGCTCTGTTTGCCTTCAATACAAGGTATACACTGTTTATCACTGGTGCCTGTAACATGCATGCCAGTAGCCAAACCTTGAGCAAGCAAGCCCATATCTCTACGGTTCAAGTGAGCTAATCTTTGATGCCACAATTCATGCGTGTTGGTCACACTCACAGCTGCGGCATTTGCTCTCTCAGTTGTGTCTAGCTTGTACATTCCACCAACATTAGTAGCGGTAGCCATTATCTCCCCCTGAATGTTGTGTCCAACTTTAGGCCTATAGATATGGCACCCTTCCTTAGAGAAGTTTACATTCAGCCCATTGTTGACCATTGTACTTACAGAGAGAAGGTTAGCGTTCAGACCTGGTACATGCACTACATTTGATATCTTTGTATTTCCTGTGTTTGTCTCCACAACTACGTCCCCACGACCTTGGGTATCAAGCTTGGCATTATTGTCTAGGGTTACCTTCTTGCTTTCAGTATCGCTGAAATTCTGTAACCACTCTTTGCAATTCGTCATGTGCGAAGTTGCGCCAGAATCAACGTACCAACTATTGGATGCTATGTTCACCATCATTGCACTCAGTACGGCATTATCACCTTTCTTGACTTGTTTTTTGTCCTTATCTTTAGGGAGGTTTATCACACTGAGGCCTTATGTGACCTAATTCGCCACAATTATAACAGCGCACTTTCTTCTTCGGCTTGGATGAAGTTCCCTTGTCGTGTGACTTGCTTTGTTTTGCAGCTAATGCACAGTCTTGAACTCGTTTCTCTACAGCCTTTCTGCTGTCTTCTTGGATTAGTTTTGTCTTGACAAACTCACTAGTTATCTTGACTCCACTGTTCTCCATTGCCATAATCATTGTACTATTCTGTCAAACCAGTTAACATTATGACAGCTAACAACTCATCGTCAACTGTTGCTGAAATGGATTCAAGTTTTTGTGCTGTTAACATTACCTCGTTGACATACTCCTCTATTGTCGAGAATTGTTCCAGCTTGGCACTAAAAAGACTTCTCATCAACCCTAGTCGTCTAGTAAGTCCCGTGTCTTCGTAGGCCCTTTTTAAACTGTCCCATACTTCCTTGGCAGTTTTTGCTGTCCTTACATGGACAAACGTAGACGATTGTAGCGTAAGACATATCCTTGCCCGAGCACAGCGATCATTGGCATCGTTGTCGTCAGTTCCAAGCACGCAATCCCACAAGTTGTCATTCGTTAGGTTCATTTCCACTATGAACTTCCAATTATTGTAATTGGATGAACCTTCCAGCTTTTCAATCATCGCCCAATGACTATTATTTGCTACTTTGGGAGGCATCTTGAACTTCTTGATATAGGCCTAGGCTAGGTACGTTTTGGGCAACTACGCCCGGAAAAACATAACCTTTAAAAACATTTTTCCTTATATATCACATAACACAGTACACTTCTAGCCTTTAGACGTTTACTAGTCTATTACTTTAACGAGGCACTGGGCCCATAACCTATTGTTACGTGAAAGGTACTGTGGATGCTGTGAATAAAGCCAAATACTAAAGCTCTGTAAAAGGTATGTTTTGTTTTTATTGTCTAGTTGATTACACTTATATAGTGAACTACCCTTGTATATTTTTATGGTTAGAATTGTACATGTCATTATAGCCGCTGGATCTGACCTAGCGGGCTATTCAAAATGAATGCTTATACATTAGTTCTGATTACTACTTCATAGGATACAACACTTACATTCTACTTTTATCCATTCTTCTTTCGCTAATTTACATTTCCTCTTAATTGAATCGGTGAGAATTAGAAGAAACTAACTCCACAAAATTCGGAAATTGACTTTTAGCTATATTATTAAGTTTTCAAGCATTTCTGATCGATTAGCGATGAAAGGAACTATCTGCTGTAAGTCGATCTATGAGAAAATGCAATCAATAAAAGTGATTTGGCGGAGAAAAGAAACTAAACGCCATAGTTAGGTCAATTTAATACAAACTGAGAAGAGCGCTGTTATAACAGTCCCCTTCTGTTGTTTTAAACTTGGTTTGCTTAAATAACAACGTGTGCTAAGATGGAAGAATACGAGGAAAAACAAGAACAACTTATTAACTCAACATTAAGCTAAAAAATCCACACTTGTGTGGATTTTTCGAAATTCGAAATTAGCTTTACAAGCAGAACTTCAAGTTCACAAAAGACGAAGTAGAAAATTATACAATGAGAAAAAAGCAACAAGAGAACTCTGTAAAGCTGATGATTCGATATGCGGCCTTGTATTTGACTATACGCAAAACTTGCCTTTGACGTATATTCCATTGCAGGAGATTTTCTATATGCGCAAATATGGGTTTTGAGAGATAATTCATTCAGAGTATTTATATATCCTGAAGGAACGGCTAAAGGGGTTACGCAAGAGGTGTGCAGCTTTCTGCTGGAATACATAAATGCAGTGGCAGCTCTTGACATTTCAATCGAGTAGGGCGCATTTCTTAAAAAGTAATATAATAGTAAGAAATCTTACCTAAAATTGATGCAAAATGATTAAATTCGATCATTTCTTGAAAGTGGTATTCCGCTCTTCTATCTTTCATTGATATAAACACTCCTTGCACAAGTTTGTGATCAATTTAAATTAGGCAATGGCCTACCTAAATCTTTAATTTTTACGTTGTCCTCAAGAGAAAGTCTAGAAAGAAACCGCCACTGCTCTTAGCATTTAAAAAAGTTGTGCCATGGTATTTAAACATAGAAATATAGACGATCTGCCTTTAGTAATAAATAACACGAAAATATTATTAAAGGAAAATATTATCATTAAAGGATAATATAAATTTTTTAGGATTGAATATTGATAATCAATAATATAGAATATCACCCAAATACCGTAACAAGCATAATAAGTTTGCTCATTATTTCCAAGTGTTCCTATTCCTGAAACTATTCTTTTTCTTGAAGATATGCTAAAAAATAATTGTGTGAATGATGTTATTATTAATGAATACTTAAAACTTACTAAATTATGTATGTCTTAGAATTGTTTTTCCTAATGGTAATTTTTTTTTATATGGTAAATTCTTTGATCAAAAGGAAGGTACAGCTATGAGAAATTGTGTAGTCCATTTATTGCTAATTTATTTATGAGTTATTTTCAAACTAAATTAAAGGAACTGAAATTTATTTTCCTAGAATTTGGATTAGATATGTAGATGACATTTCAGATTAAATAGAAAAGATAAAATTGCTGTCGCCGAGCATATTTTTGAATCAGGTCATCCTATTTAAATTAGTTCACTTAAATTACTTAAAAGTTTTTTGAATTCCGAGTTAAATGCTTATGAAAGTATATACATGCATAAATCTAAATCAAATTTAATGAATTTAGATTCAGGCCCAATTTCATCTTGTCTATTTATTTTATTTAATAAGAAATATTTTTAAATTTATTTTTATTTTATTTATTTATTTATTTTTGGTTATTTTAGATTTCACAAACCAATATTTTTTTTCTGTTACTTGTTAATGTCGTTAATTGTTTATTTGTATTGTTTTCAAAGATTTATAGGTCATATTATATGCCATTTTTTAAGTACTTCTGTCATGTTGACTTATTTATTTAAGAGTATATCAATCACAATTCGTGACAAAGTTATTTTATTTAGTTTTATGTTGTGCTACTGAAGATTGGGGCATAGCCCTTGAAATGTACATCTAGCTACTTAATGCTTGTTACGGTATTTGGGTGATATTCTATATTATAGTGATAATTATACTGTAGTGATAATTTAAGAAATTGATAATGAACTAAACTGGTTTCACCACATTACATGTTTGTCGCTTCAACTCTCTTCTGTTTGTTATGCTATAAAAAGAATCAGAACTGATATAGATCTAACTTCGGTCACTAAAGTCTATTATGCTGTTTTTGAATCTCGTGTACGTTATGGTAATATGTTTTAGGCTAATAGTTGTAAAGAGCACTTTCAAACTATATTTATATTGCAAAAACAGGCTATTAGAGATTTATCCAAAGCACCTTTTAGATCGCACTACCGACCAATTTTACAAAAATTAAGAATACTTAGTCTTGCTAGTATTATTTTACTGGATATTTGTTGTCATGTTCATAAGTTTGGCTATGCCTCTATGCTAACTAGCGACCGTGCAGGTCGCATACTGGTGCATAGTATTTAGGGGCGGTTCCTTATGCAGGCCGCAGGCCGCGCGCCCCTCCTGAACATTGAGCGCATCACCGTAGATATATAATTATATTGCGATATTTTATCTCGGCATTATTTTTCCTAAATATAAAGCTTGCGCTGCGAACATACAGAACACTCATGACTCAACACGATATGGCAGCTCGCAAGTACCAGTCAAATGCATATGCACTCATCCTATCTGTTGGAAGCGCTCGAGTGAGAGCGACCGTATGCGATTGAATAATGTAACACACATTCCAGCGGCTGGCTGCCTATACTGGTTAAATATATAACTTTGCTGCTGGTAGCCTGGCTGGCTACCCATACAGGTTAAATGAATATGCAAGCGCTAGAGTGAGAGAGACCGTATACAGTATACCTTCTGTTTCTTTGGTTCGCTTGTCCCATATATCGACTAATGTAACACACATTCCAGCGGCTTGGAATAAGTCATAGCCACGTGATGTCACGCTGCTTCAAAGCTTAGAATATACAGTTGTTTTTAAATATTGAATGCCACGATACTTTAGCGCCGAACAGCCATAAAACCACAGCCACAGCCATAGTTCAGAGAACAGAATAGTCTAGTATATATGTATATAAATTGATATAGAATAGTCAGATAAGACAGTAGCATTTGTTCTGTGTATATACGATATGCACGTATGTACGATTTTGCCACGTGTTTCTCCAAGAATATATTTAATAGAAATAATTTTATAAAAATGAATAGTGTTAGTTCTTTATTGAAAATAGAGTTTTGTAGACTTTCTCTTGTGGACAAAGTAAAAATTAAAGAATTAGGTAGGCCATTGCCTGATTTAAATTTATCGCAAACTTGTGCAAGGAATGGTCAAAACCGGACATTTACGCGGCGGTTTACAAGAGACATTTACAAAAAAAATTATAACACAGATGAAGGATAGATTCTCATATCGTGGCCATCTACAAGCTGCTGAGTTATTTAACACGAAATCGATGCCAACCTTTCTAAACAATTTCCTATGGACCTTTTGAAAACCGTGTGTCATACATATCCATTTTTGAATAAAACCAGATTAAAAACAGAATTAGAAGTCATTTACACGCGTCTGGATTTCTATCAAATAATTGGAGCCACAAATTTTCTTTCGTTATTGCTACAAAATAATCTCAGTGAAACTTTCCCGGAAACTATAAAAATACTTAAAATTATTTTAACAACCCCGATGACCACTGCTGAATCAGAGCGTTGTTTTTCAACCTTAAAAGAATCAAGACTTTTTTGCGAAATGGTATGGGTAATGATCGTTTAAACGCGTTGGCGATGATGTGTATTAATAAAAATGTGATGCGAAATATTTACAATTTTAACGAAAAAGTTTTGAAAAGTTTATATCAATGAAAGATAGAAGAGAGGAATTCACTTTCAAGAAATGATATAATTTAATCATTTTGCACCGTTTTAGGTAAGATTTCTCACTATTATGTTATTTTTTTAAGAAATGCGCCCCCCCCCCCAGATTGAAATGTCACGAGCCGCCACTGATAGTATTCCACTAGGCAAGCAGATAATGTTTATATTAATATGCCGAATTCGTCTTTTTATAAAAATTCGTTTCTTTATATGTCCATTTTTATTTATAATAAGTTGCCAAGCTCTCTAAGAAAGCTTAACTATAAAACTTTTAAGGTAAAACTAATATTACACCTACTTAGTAAATCCTACTATAGTATTGATGAATTCTTATGTGATAAAACATCTGTGAAAATATTTTAAATTATTGTGACCTATTTATTTTGGTAATTTTAACATTTTTAATTTACATATTACACTCCAAATTTTAAATTTGACTTAAATCTTATAATTTTACTTACACTTTAATATCTATTGCTGTATTTTCATATATTCGTAATACTTTCCATCTGTATCGATGGGTTAATAAAAATCTATCTATCTATCTATTAGTGAAATAAAATACGCTAGTAGTGCTTCCTACTTAATCTCAACTGGCTTAAATCCCAACAATAATTTTTCACCTGGCGTAAAAATAACTTATAATCCTGGAAAAAGTGAGAGTATTGTAATCATCTTTTCATCATCGTGAATTCGTGAATTCACGATGGTGGCGTGAATTCCACTAGCAGCAGAACAACATAGAGGAATTTTTGACACTACGTGGACGTTCGAGGCGACTTTGCGATAATTGTATGAAATCTGATAATGATGTTAGCGTGCAAATTATAAGCAGTGAAATAACTCTTGTTAACATTAAACCAGAACGAATTCAAATATCGTATGGTGCCAACGCTAAAAGCATAGACCTTGGGAGAAGAACCTCGCTTCACTCGCAAAATTGTTTCAAATAATCAATTATAGAATAATGGCTCTGGAAACATACAGGTTCCGAGAGTTTTAATGTTTTAATGCAATATTGAAGAAGAAGATACATTTGATAAAATGGAAGATTTAATTGGAAATCCTGAAAGACATATTGATGTACTTAATATTCAATATTCCTAGTATGAGAATGTTTGGAAATAGTTAAGTTCGCCGAAGATCAGATAAAATTTGATATTGGAGAGTTATTCACCTCTATTCTGCTGGCGGACTTCATGTAGCCGAAATGAATCGTAATTCACAATTCAAGCAATATCGACTAAAACTAGATGAACATATAAAAAAAAATCGTCTAATTTCAAATCTAATTCTCCAGTATTAGGTGAACCTTCAGCTAGCTAAGATATTTCTGAAATCGTATCAAATCAATTAGAATGGAGATCAGACCACCTAAATTTGGAAACCAGGCAACAATAACATCTTCGGAAAATAAATTACGTAAAGCACAGAATTACCTTCAACGCCAAATATTGCTACAACAATTCACATCACCAGCTACAATATTTTCAGATATAAGCGGATCTAGAAGTCTACCCCATTTCAGAGAGGATATGTACCAAGATAATATAGTGGACAGTAACACATCCTTTCCGGAAAATCGAAGACCTATTTGTCAATATTATTGTATACGTCAAGTACTAGAGAGGATCTTAGTTAGAACGAAGAAGAAGAAGAAAGATATCCAACCACAAAATGTACTACCTAAATTTCATTCTACTTCGGCGATCATAAATGGAACATTATATGTAACTAGACCCAGTCATGTTAATGAGTGTTTTATTACCACGGAGAGAACGATAATTAATCAATGGCCTAATAAATGGAAATGTATGATCCGAAATCAGATTTCTCAACCATTATCGTGTTCCATACCACTGAGTGCAATCACCAAATCGGTAATTTTAGCGAGGGTCTGGTTTTTATACTCAGATAATACATACTCAATTCATGAAGATTGGTTCATCATTATGGTAAATAATGACGTGTACCAGGAGACTTGTAGCAAATGGATTATAGCATCATTATCAATTTTATGCACATTAATATCACATTAAGCATTATTACAATAATATCATTATGTGTTATTTATCACATGAAAATTAAATAACAACGAATTATCTGTATTTTTTTTATAATTTATTAAAAAATATCTTAATAAATACTAGTAATATTACAATACATTTGATTTATTTATCCAACTATTATGCGATTTATCTAATCCAAGCCATTTAACATACACTTTATTATTCTTTCTTCTCAAGATTTTCTCCACCAAATATATATTATTATGCTTTGTTTTCTGTAACTCTTCCTTATAGAATGCACCGATAATTGGCTGTTGATTCATATCCTCCAGCAGATAAACAGTTGGGTTAGATACTTTAACTTGGGCTACTTTAAAAAGTTCAATTGTCCAATTTGGTGTATATCCTTTCGCAAATTGGTCTTTTGCTTTGCTGATTCGCACCACATCACCCACATAAATTTTTCTCTTACCAACAACTTTAATGTTCGAATAAACCGTCTTAAATAAATGTTTTTCCATTTTCTTTGTTACTTCTTTGGGTTTCAAATTGGTTGTACTATGTCTGCTATCTTTGTATTTATCGGTTATATCCTGTAACCTGTCATGCCACCTAAATGACCCCCGAACACTAAACATTTTGTATAGCTGGTCCTTTAACGTACGAATTACTCGTTCAGCCACAGATGCCTTATTGTTGTATAAGTTGAATAGTGATTAATATCATATTTCTTCATCAAATCCTTGAATTGTTTATTGTAAAATTCTCTACCCTATTCTCTATATATTGTCAATTTTCTCCTCAAGAGATTTAAACAGCGGAGTTTTTCCAACCACTTCAAATGATCCTTCAAAAGACGATCAGTTAATGTTGCTTGTGTCTTTACTTTGGGAGTCCTTCTATCAATTTCGTACAGATTATTATATAGCTCATCAATTTTAGTTATTTCCTTTTGGAGCTTTGATGTTTTCCGACTAATCTCATAAATATCTTCATATATTTTGTCAATCCTAAGCAATTGAGTCTTTTGAATAGTTTCAAGTTTATGTATAGCACCATCTTGTTCATTAAGCTGTTTAAGGTATGTTTGTCTCGCTCCATCCAGTCGACCTTCTTCATCTTGCTGAAACTTCGGATCTTTTTCCATAATTTTCGTTCCCATATCTAGCACAGACTTAACATCGCTCTCAATCTTTATTATATCTTCTTTTAGATGTTGGAATAGGATGTTCAATTGACTATCCATGTTTTGAATAATTGCCACCTACTTATCAATCGTCTCATTTATATCTATATCTCAACCATACCATTGTCGTTTAATAGCAGACTAATCATAACATTTGATTTTCCACACCCGGAAAATTTTCCACTAATTATGGCTCTTATTGTGTGGGGTAACAGTTTTCCATGACGACTAGTCTTTAATTAATTACTATCTTTTGTAGTCTGAAAAGAACTCATCCAAGTTTAGAATTGGTAGAGCAATGTCTTGTTTTGTCACCTTCATATTTACTATATAAAAGTCAAATTTATCATCACATCTATTTATATGTGCGCAAATAATATATAAAGATGATAGTATATTGGGGAAAAGGATTATTGAATTCAGTTATAGATTCAGTTATAGCTTCCGTTTGAACTTCATCTACCGGGTAGCTATCAGTATTGTGGTCCTGGAACAAAATTGCGAAAACGTTTAGAAAGAGGAGATCGTGGTATAAATCCATTGGATACAGCTTGTATGCAACAGGATCAGTGGCGGTTCCTTTCGAGGCCGCAGCGCCGCGCGCCCCTCCTGAACATTGATCGCATCACCGTAGATATATAATTGTATTGCGATATTTTATCTAGGCATTATTTTTCCTAAAAGATAAAGCTTGCGCCGCGAACATAACACTCAACACGATATGGCAGCTAGCAAGTACGAGTCAAATGCATATGCACTCATCCTATCTGTTGGAA
This sequence comes from Leptodirus hochenwartii, assembly GCA_947310635.1. Lineage (NCBI taxonomy): Eukaryota > Metazoa > Arthropoda > Insecta > Coleoptera > Leiodidae > Leptodirus > Leptodirus hochenwartii. Next base: position 12,469,117 of record OX371176.1, read on the forward strand.
GCGCTATAGTGAGAGCGACCATATGCAGTATATCTTCTGTTTCTTCGGTTCGCGTGTCGCATATATATGTATCGACTAATAAGTCGCAAACAAACCAGCGACAACCCAGGCCGGCCAGTACGAGTCAAATGCATATGTACTCATCTAGTGAGAGCGACCGTATGCAGTATATCTTCTGTTTCTTTCATTCGCGTGTCGCATATATATGTATCGACTAATAAGTGGCACACAAACTACCGATAACCCAGGCCGGCCAGTACGAGTTAAATTGAGTGCAGGCAATGAGATGAGTATCTCAATCTATTGCAAGCAATAGAGTGAGAGCGACCGATGCAGTATATCATCTATTGGATGCCGCGATTCTTTAACGTCCCAAGAGAGAACTTCAGAGAGAACAGAGAACAGAGAGTAGTATATATATACAGAGAGTATATATATATAAATTTATATAAAATAGCCAGATAAGACAGTTGCATTATTCTGTGTAGTTACGTATGTACGATTTTGCCACGTGTTTCTCCAAGAATATATTTAATAGAATTAATTTAATAAAAATGAATAGTGTTAGTTCTTTATTGAAAATTGAGTTTTGTCGACTTTCTCTTGAGGACAAGGTAAAAATTAAAGAAATAGGTAGGCCATTGCCGGATTTAAATTTATATAAAGTATAACACTGTAGTGTACATAATTACAGTGGATACAAATAATTATTCATTCATTTAACATTAAAATAATTAAATTTAAATTGCGATAATACCAAGTACTTAGCAAAGATATTGCAAAATTATAGCTTATTGGTCTTGAACGCATTTTAAAATTATAAACAATTTCTTCTTAAAAGTTGTGACAGTTAATATTCTATTATTCAGTGGAATCGAATTCTTTGTTTTTATTAAGCTGTATATAAAGGCTTTTTTAAAACTTTCGACTTTATGATGTGGTATGGTCAATAGGCCTTTATTTCGAATATTCAAATGATGAATATCCGTTCTAAAATTAATCAGATCGTAAAGATAAGGCGGGCATTTTTTTTGTAATAAATTCAAACAGAAGGTATTTTAATGCAAGACCCGTCTATTATCCATATTTAACCACCCAGCTGATTTTAGCATGTGCGATATGTGCTCCCTGCTCCTTATACCGTAAATTAAACGTAAACAATTGTTTTTCATGCATTGTATCTTTTTGCTAATCATTTGTTCTAGACAGGGGGTCCGTAAATGACGTCACAGTAATTATAATGTGACAGCACCACAGTTTCACAAAGCAGGAATTTCATTTTAGTGGTTAAATATCTTCTATTGTTATAAATTTGCTTAAATGATAAATAGGCTCTGGAATATAGTTTAGAAACATGATCTCGAAAACTCAAATCTTGAACAATAATTAAACCTAGATTTCTTGCTGATTTTACTGGAATAAGTTCAGTACGTTCAAGTTACAATTTGATGTCATTTTTATACAAATTTAAAAATTTCCTATTACCAAATATCATTAGAGATGTTTACGCCGCATTTATTTTTAGTGAGTTTTTATGCGATATATACATTATACATCATATGCATTATACTACATTATACTGTTCAATGTTAATTTTTAAGAATAAAAGTGCGCCCTCCTCGATTGAAATATCACGAGCCGCCACTGAACACGATATCGCCTATTCTAGACACAAAAGTATTGATGAACGTTATAAAGCTGATTTTGCTTTACAAGGGGCTGCTTGGAATAGAGTTAAATAAAAAGACGCTTCTTTGGGAGAGAGAGATATGTTTATTAACGTGCTCCGCCAGAGGCACTACACGATAAAGCAGCAGCGACACGCGGTTTTCCCAAGTGCTAACCGTGCTTCCCATCCAAGTACTAACCGCGCTAGACGTTGCTTAACTTCGGTGATCGATGGGAACCGCTGCTTTCAACGCGATATGGTCGCTGCCTTTTGGAGAGAGACCTTACTGTTAGCTAACTACATCAGCAGGAAAGAAGCGTAAAACTGGGGCAGGAATAAGGATGAAGAAGAAAGGGCTGTCGCATGCGCGCACCATACTTGCAATTGCCAGAAAAGCAATTAGAGGTGGTAAAATATCGACTGTAAAATCTGCATCTCAAACTGCTCTTTCAGCAGCTAGGCTAGGCTGTTAAAAAGGCTGGCGGTAAAAGTAAAATGAAAAAACCTAGAATTATTCCTATTCCAAAACGCGGTGGCATACTCCAACTTATCCCTATATTCGCTGGTCTTAGTGCTCTGGAGGCATTAACAGGTGGAGCAGCCGGTGTTGTGCAAGCAAGTGGTGATTCAAAGACCGCGGTTGAAAATCTAAAAGAATCCCAGAGCCGTAATAAAATGATGGAAGCGGTTGCATTGCGAAGTGGAAAAGGTTTCTATCTAAAACCATACAAAACTGGTCTCGGACTCTATTTGAAATGTTCAAAAAGCTAATAAATCGAGTACCTAATCATGCTGTCTCTAATTTAGAGTTGGAAAAGTATGCAAAATTTATACCTTATTTCAGAGGTGTATTTATAAGAGACAAAATGCCACATACGCCATTCTAGAACGAATCTGTGATAATCAACATGGATTCCATGCAAGGACCCGGTTCTCATTGGGTAGCCTATAAAATGAATGGTAATCATGTTAGCTATTTCGATTGTTTTGGCAGTCTTCAGCCACCAAAGGAAGCGCTTAGTTACTTTAAAGGTAGTCAGATATTCTATAATTAAGAGAGACTTCAGAAAGATAATTCAATCAATTGTGGTCATTTGTGTTTGAAGTTTCTAAGAAAGTGATTATTATGTCACAAACATTAACTCTAACGGGAAATTCTAACCGAAATTCTGTGGATTATTAACCTTAAATTGAACTGGATTCTAAACATGAGTACTGTGTAGGTCTTATTGGCTTTTATACTTATAATACTATACCGAATATCGACAGTAATAATAACAACATTTTTGTACATGGACCTATTAAAAAGGGATTGTAATTCCAGATAGAGCATATGAAATAAGCAACATTGAAGAATATCATCAGCGTCATATTTTTGATAATGAAAAAATATATTTAAAAGCAGATTTTGATGAGGTAAAAGACAGCTTTTATCTATAAAAGCCAACAATAATACTTTACCAGTCAACCTGAAAACTGTTTTTAACATTGATTTTTCCGATCCTAAATCGGTGGGGAAACTTTTGGGCTTTATAGGCAGTAAAAATACTATTTTACAGAAGGGAATAACTCATAAATCAAATGCTACCGTAGAGTTTTATAGAAGTATCTAGCATCCGTTTAGAGTGCAATATAGTATTAGGCACCTATTACAATAACAATTAACATAGTGCCTAGACATATAATTTTTCTTCCAATACATAGTCATACAATAAATAATATAACAGTTGAACTCGTGGACCAAGATAACCATCCTGCTAATTTTCGCGGTGAAAATATTGTTATACGACTGGAGTTAAAACGACGTAATTAGGAATGGGTATTCAGTTTCGTAGAAATAATGATGGTACATCAGATCCAACAATACAATATGTTATAAATAAGTATGAAGCTAATAATTATAACAGTCTTCGGCTAGCTGTGAGACAACCAAGTGCAATACATTTGTGAAAACAACGCACTCTTGGCTATACTTTGAAGCATGGACAAGCTCAATATATTCAACCGCCCCGTTTTCGATGATAGTATTACAAAATAAGACTACCATACATACCAACCTAGAACGCAGATTTTCAACAATAAAAGATTTAAAAATAATTAAAAATAAATAAAACAATAAAACAATAAAAGTAAGAATTGCTATCTTCCATCAGGCGGTGTTTACGCTACCAAACGAAAGTTACTTAAATATACGAGGAAAAGTGTCTCTGCCAGCAGCAAATACCGCTCAAGTGGATTTTAATTTAATACTGAAAGCTTTTTCCTTTCTATTCGATGAGATTCGCAATTAAATTAATGGTTTTGAAATTGATAAATCAGAGATTGTGGTATAACATCCATGTTAAAGGGACTAATTTCCTATTCTAACGATGATTTAAATTCTCTCGCACTCTTTGGATTGAAGAATCCATGTGATGACGGCGCGAAATTATTTACATACAACAGTGCAAGTAAGCAGTGTTACGCTTAGATTCCATTAAGTTGTCTATTGGGTTTCGCTGAAGATTATCGAAAAATTATCTCCAACGTAAAACTGGAATTTATTCTGATTCGATCAAGAACTGACATAGATTGCTATATAGGACCAAAAGACGTATCGTTCGATGTTGATAATATAGAGTGGCATATGCCCCACTTGCAAATAATCGATGATATAAAACTGGGAATTGTGAATGAAATTAATGCGGATAACCCTGTTTTGTTACTACACAGAAGGTGGGAGTTGCACGAAATTTTTGCGTATATCTGATCGAGATATTTGGACCGTTAAAACATCAAGTAATTTGGAAAAACCCAGATATGTTATTTTAGCATTCCAGACTGATCGACGTGATAAGAAGATTAAGGTCCCTCCCAATTCGATCATTGTTTAATACGAAATTTTAGAGTGTATCTAAATCTGAATGTTATCCATACGATAATATGAACCTAGATAATCAAAGTGGAGACTATCTAACAGCCTATAATATGTATTCCAAATTCCAAAATAGCATTGGGAAAGAAAATAGCCCTATAGTGAACTACTCAAAGTTTAAGAATCGTATGATTTTTGTATTTGATGTGTCCAGGCAGAATGAGAGCTTGAAAAGTGGTACTGTTGATCTTAAAATAGAGCTTGAAGCAGCTACGGCATTTTCTGCTAATATTTTACGTATTTTAATAATGTAATAAATTTAGAATTTTGTAAAAATGTACATAAATTTAGTAAGATATTTAAGAGTTGCATATTTCATAAGAGTAAGAGTAAGTAACAGTAAGAGTAACAGTAAGAGAATGTTTTATTATTATACATTTTTTTTTTTTTTAATTCCATCTACTTTGTTTTACTTAATAAATCCATAAAATTATTAGTTCCTGTAGAACATATGGAATGGTAAGTACACAAATATGTATATATAGTTTTCATTTATAATTATAAATAAGACGCTCTATATTCAGAATCCTTTATGAAACATAAACAAGTTATCGTGGTGGTGTGGGCAAGGTCAATTCGCAATTGTCTGTTTGCGTCACATGCGGCTTGTTCAAGAAAATTTACACTAGCCCGTTCAGCGTTCAGGTTAGTCTACGGTCGCGACAACAGCAGTACTCAATCTATGAATCATACATTGCACAATATTGTGTATTCCTTTAATTTAAAGCGTTTCGTCTAAAGTGACGAATACAGGGTGTATCCAATATATGATGTTTACGTCTAGTATATATATACAATTCATTCAAATTATATATTGCACGCTGTATATATCGTTTCGTTTAAAGTGACGCTCCATGTGTACAATGAGAGTAAGAGTGAGAGGAGAACCTGTTCACTTTTATGCCAGTTCTGGGCCCTCCTCATTTGGGGATGACGTCATTGGGCCCTCCTGATTGAGGGATCCCCCAATGAGGAGGATCCAGTAGGGCAGTTTGCATTAGCCTAGCCTAGCCTAGCCCAACTGAGACATGTAGCATTTCCTTTTTAATTAGTAGTATAGGTTAACCTAACCTAACCTACTAATTATGCAAAAGCTCTAGTTGCCAAAAGGGCATTTTTTCAGCTATAATGACTCATCACTTCTTGAGTCGATGTCAATAAGGCACTTCTTCAGCGCTATATATATATATATATATATATATTTATTTAGACGAATAAATAAGAGGTCAGAAACCGCAATTTATTAAAAGGACATACCATGTGCATTTTAGGCATTTACCACAAAAATTGAGCGGATACTATCCATTTTTACAATCAAAGGTGTAAGGCTAGTGTCTCGAAGGGCAAGATGGAATTCCATCAATTAGTTTTCAATAAATTTCATTGATCATAGCCTATATTCATTAATCATGGCTCTCACAAATCGATTTGTAAGTGTTAAATATGGAATATAAACTATGCTGTTGTCTGTCGCCTAGAGTTAAAATAATAAGAGATCGCAGTATTTCGATGTTTATATATGTATTTTTTTACATCTTTCTTTAAGACATTAGGTGACGAATATTTTGTGTCATTTTAGATTCACAGAAAATAGATTTGATTCTCAAATAAGGATTTGTAGTTCAACCATCCTTCCGAAAATACGAATTTCTTGAGAAGCACTCGAAAGCATTGAAATAGTCATCAAGTATTCCATTTTTATCCTACGGGTTATTAGTGGAATCAAAAGGCGAATAATAAACATGAATAATGAATCCACATTAGTATAAGTTAACCTAAAAATAAAAGAACAGATTATATAATGAGCTACAAACATTAGTACATTTACTTTACTTGTATTGGTAGGCTTTGCAACTGCGAAATCTATCGAATTGAATGCTTGCGGAAACTTAACAATATATGTGATAATCGGATAATCGGAAATTTATCACGTATTATCAGCTTGTAGATTTTACACATATTTTTATTTTGTGTTTATATTGTACTAGACAGTTTGCAACTAAATATCTCCATATTCGTTACCTTACTCGTGCATACTATGCAAGCCGATTATGTTTTAATTATAGCGAATTTTTTCAATTTGATACACTTCTCCCGGGTTGTTGAATGTTTAACACATTTTATTCATTGTTCATTGTTTTGATGTTGCTGACGTCGGAACAGCTGACCGTGGCCATTTCGTATTTTCCCGCGTACAGTAATCGATGCTTGCTTTAAGTCGATTGGGGACGCTACGCGCATATTGAATTCATTAACATATTGCTTATGGCGAAACAATGGCGCCACACAAAGTGGAAAATTGTCAAAATTTCGTTGCCGTGTATTTGGTCAATATACTAGCGCAGTCTTCAGTTATCTTCACCAAGTTCTCGTGGGGAAGATATCGGCAGATGTCGCCACATGAAAATCAATCGCTTAAAGTGATTCGTTTTCGTATATGGACTTGCAACGTCTATGTATACATTGTCATTGGTACTTTATCAGTACTTTATTTCCAAGAACAAAATTATTATTTATTTGCTAATTCGCTAATGAAATTATCTTTTGCAAGGAAACAATTATTTGTTCGGAACTTAAACATTTTACTTACTGTAAATGCCTTTTGGGAACTTTATCATTCTGGTTACTGCTGCTTACGGAACGAAAACTTCGGAGTGTGAATTTCCACTCAACAGAATATTAAACCAATATAGATAATAGTACAATAGTAATCAAATCCAATTATTTATAGTAAATACGAAATGATTATTTTATTTTAGAACGATAAATAATAAAACATAAAATGCAATGAAACAAAATAATTTCCTAAAAAGTTTTATAGGTTATGTTTATTTATTTGCGATTTCCTCGTGGATAAGTATGTCATATGTCAAAAATAGTAGGATACCGTTTAAAGCTACCGTACCTCGGAACCATTCGACTGTCGGATTACTACTTCGGTTAATAACTGTGTAATCGTTTTTGTATTCCTATACAAACGTACAATGTTTAATGGTTTATTGGGAGGTAAATTTAAATCATAGTTTATTTGTGATTTTGTACAAGCTTGTGTATTTGAACACGTGTAATGAGCTTGAACAACATTCCAGTTTATAGAGTTCCAAATTACTTAAATTTATTCCAAAAAAACTTAAATTAATCATCATTTTCCAACTTTTTTTTTTTAATTATCTAAATATGTACAAGTAATATTGCAGCTTCGCAATGATACCATGGGAACTGCCGAGCATACAGATCTAGATATAAGTTAGCTTAATCAGCATATTAAGATTATATAAACTGTTAGCTCCTTAGTTAAGACACATTCTGTGACTCCACTTCATACTGTAAACTCGTATAACTGATTGACTTAAATAAACCGCTTTTAAAAAAGCAAACATAGTTAATCGAACATATAATTGGCGCAGTCGGTTAGGATTGGCAATACAATCAATAGCGGTAAACCAGCAATAATTATCGATCGGACCTTTACCGTGAGATCGGTGTATTTTAATACTTTGATTGCCAAACGAATATTTATTAACGTATTGTACGAGAAACATTGACTATAATCAAGACCGAACAACCTGAACGGGATTGACTTTCGTGTCCTGAAACATCAATGTCTAACAAGTTAAAAGTGGAAGAAACCAACAGCAACAAAACGACAAGACCAGCGTGACCGAACGACCTCATTGGATCGACTTTTGGCTCCTGATCAATTGACTACAACGTGATTGAACGACCTACGGGATTCGACTTTCAAAACTTGCAGAATAATCGTCCACAATGCTGATTACCATTTGGTAAGTCATACATGTCAAGATAAGGATAGTTCTAGATCAGATTCAGGACCGTGTAATCATACTAGAACATATTCAATATCATTTTGTTGGAAACTACTCCATCAGTATTGATTAGAAATCAATAAATAATTTTAAAATGGCCCGTAACAATTTGAAAATGGAATATTTGAATATTATTCCTGAATTTACAGGTAACCCTGCTTTACTAAGCGACTTTCTTAAAAATAGTGAACAATTAATGAATCACTGCTATATTAGGGAAAACCCTACAGACTTTCAAAATGTTTTACTCTTACTATCTATTAAGAATAAAATCAAAGGCGATGCAGCTAACAGTATTGCATCATTTAATATTTCTAACTGGAATGATTTGAAAAATGCTCTCGTTGCTACTTATGTAGATAAAAGAGACCATCAAACTCTAGTTATCGAGCTGTGCAAAATAAAACAGCATTTGTCAACTCCACTAGAATTCTATATAAAAATCCAAGATAATTTAAATTTGCAAATTAGCTATAGCACAAACAACGCTGGAACAGATGATGTAAAGTGTTTAGTAGAATTTTCCAAGAAAATGGCTTTACGCATTTTAATTAAAAATTTGAACAATCCTCTATGTGATTATATGAGTACTCGTAATCCTGATTCATTAGGAGCGGCTTTATATATTATCACAAATGATTTTAATATTCAAAATAGATTTATAAACCCAAATAAAAATTCTGGAAAACCAAATTCCGAAGAACCAACATAAAACCCAAAAAGACACCAAAATTCGCAAATCCCAAGGAATCAACAATTCTTTAGGAATCCAAATTTTCAACATCAAAATTCACAAAATCAAAACACTCCAAAATTTGGAAATGTTTTCAAACCAAATAAAAACTTTCAACCACAAAAAGTAACACCCATGTCCATGTCAACTAGGATCACATTTGTCCCTTATACGACAAAAAAACAACCTTCATTTCAAAATTACCAACCCTGTCCGAATTGGACCAATGAAGAATTGTTTAACGCAGAACTAGACCCTGACGAAATAAACCCAGAAATTGACTATAACCCTGAAGAAGACAACAACGAACAGTATTATACTACAGAAGCTGAAGACGCTGAAAATCATTTTTTAGAATAAACAGCCTCGGAAATAATATATAATTACTAACGCTTGATAGCAACTCATCACAGTTGCCTTATATCATAATACCATTTAATAAATTTACCTTAAAATGTCTAGTCGATACGGGATCGACAAAATCGTTCATTAATCCTAAAATTGCATACAAGTATTTTTCGTAACTAATAAAAAATGACCCTTTTACGATATCTACAGCACACGGTACAACTAGAGAAAAATTTAGCATTTGTATAAAAGCACCGTCAATATTCAAATCAGAAAATTTATATCACAAATTTCATTTATTTCAATTCCACAAGTATTTTGATTGTTTGATAGGAATCGATAATTTACAATTATTGAACGCAAAAATTAATCTAGTCACTAATGAATTGGAATTACCAAATACAACAATTAAATTAGAGTTAAAAAATCTAAACGATTACAATAATTTTATTACAATTGCACCTAAAGACGAACAGAAAATTAAATTAAATGTTTCAAATATAAAAAAACGGTACTGCATTATTACAAGAACAAGAAATTTCCCAATTAAAAATACCTGACTGTTTAATTCAAGTTAAAGACCACATAGCATACACAACTGTACGAAATAATTCTAATAAGTCTATACCGATTGATTTCCTAATTTCAATTAAAGCTATTCCTGAAAATAACTTTATTATACCATACTTTAATAACATAGAAAATACAAATAAAAATAAATTTGACTTTTCAAAAATTCGTTTAACTCATTGTAATTCTGAAGAAAGATCAGCTTTGATTAAATTGCTAAAAGCATATTCAGATATTTTTCATTTTGAGGATAATCCATTGACACTCACAAATGGCACCAAACATAAAATCAAATTGAAAAATGACACCCCTATTCATACAAAAACTTACAGATATCCCTACGTACACAAAAACGAAGTACAGAGACAAATATCTAACATGCTAGAACAAGGAATAATTAGACCTTCGGCTTGGTCCGCACCAATCTGGATAGTTCCGAAGAAGCTCGACGCTTCAGGAAAACGTAAGTGGAGATTAGTTATTGATTATCGGAAGCTCAACGATCAAAATATCGACGATAGATACCCTATTCCAAATATAAACGATACTCTCGACAAACTAGGTCGTAGTCAATATTTTTCAACTATTGACCTCGCATCTGGATTCCATCAGATCGAAGTCAGTCCAGAAGACATACCATACACTGCATTTTCAGTAGAGAATGGGCATTATGAATTCGTGCGTATGCCTTCGGTCTCAAAAATGCCCCTAGTACATTCCAACGTGTCATGTTTTACGCGGAATCAATAACCAATCATGTATCGTCTACTTAGACGACATCATTATATTTTCCACCTCCCTTCAGGAACATATTGAAAGACTAACTACTGTTTTTGACCGCTTACGAAAATATAATCTTAAAATTCAACCCGATAAGATTGAATTCCTACAAAAAGAAGTTGAATATTTAAGACACGTAATTACACCCGATGATGAGGAGGTAGAATCCATTTATGAGGAGATTGAATCTAGGTTAGCAAACGTTAAAGGACAGGATAATCTAATTGTAACCGGAGATTGGAATGCCGTAGTAGGTAAGGGAAAGGAAGTTTCAATAGTAGGAGAATATGGAATAGGAACACGTAATGATAGAGGGGATAGATTGGTAGAGTTTTGTATTAGGAATAAGCTAGTGGTAGCAAACACGCTTTTTCAGAATCACAAGCGCAGGATATATACGTGGAAAATGCCAGGAGATATAGGGAGGTATCAGATAGATTACATACTGGTTAAAGAGAGGTTTAGGAACCAGATTAAGAATTGTAAGAGTTACCCTGGAGAAGATATTGATAGTGACCATAATTTAGTAGTCCTGGACTCAGAGGTCAAATTCAAGAAATTACAGAAGTCTAAACAGGTCAGAGTAGATGTCGATAGGTTAAAATTAGCTGATGTATGTGAAAAGTACAAGCAGAAAGTAGAAATCATGGCTAATGGAACATCTAGGAACGACATAGATTGCGAATGGAGGGAAATCAGAAATGGGTTAACTACAGCAGCAAATGAAGTATTAGGCACAAAGAAAAGGGCAGGTAGGAGGGAATGGATCACGGAAGAAATAGTTAAAATGATAGAAGCAAGAAGGAAAATTAAAATTGGAAACACAGAAGCAGGACAGAAAAAATATAAGGAACTAAGGAACTTAATTAATAGGAAATGCAAGCTAGCGAAAGAAGAGTGGATAAAAGGAAATTGTGAGGATATTGAGGAGGATATGAGAAGAGGTAAAGTAGATTTGGGCTACAGGAAAATTAAGTCACATTTTTCTAAAGTAAAACCAAAGGGTAACATTATATGTGATAAGCAGGGTAAGGAACTCACAGAAAATAAGGAAAAAGCTAGAAGATGGAAGGAGTATCTTGAAGATTTATATAAAGGTAGGCAGGACATGGAGGAGCTAGAAAATGTGGAACAGATAGATGGGGATGACTTAGGTCCTAGCATACTTAGGTCAGAGTTTCATAGAGCATTAAATGATTTACGGAATAACAAAGCAGCGGGGATTGATATGATACCAGCCGAATTAATAAAACACGCAGGGGAAAAAATGCAGGAGCGATTATACAGGTTAGTTTGTAAAATATATGAGAAGGGAGAAGTACCACAGGATTTTCAGCGTAGTAGAATAGTAACAATGCCGAAGAAAATAGGAGCTAATTTGTGTGAGAACTATAGGACCATTAGCCTACTATCACATGCATCGAAGATATTGTTAAAGATTATTTATAGGAGATTAGAAAATAAAGTAGAGGAAAGGCTAGGAGAAGATCAGTTTGGTTTTAGGAAAAACAGAGGGACGAGAGAGGCGATTCTAGCACTAAGAACGGTAGTAGAAAAAAGAAAGAGGGTAGGAAAGGTAACTTGCATAGCTTTTGTAGACTTAGAAAAGGCATTTGACAATGTAGATTGGGACATAATGTTTAGAATTTTAAAAGAAACGGGTATAGATTATAAGGATAGGAGAATAATTTTTAATTTATATAAACACCAAACTGCCTTAGTTAGAATTGAGGGGGAAGAGGTAGCAAAAATAGGGAAGGGAGTTCGGCAGGGATGTACACTTTCACCGTTATTATTTAATCTATATATAGAAGATGCAATAAACACAGTAAAAGAAGAGTATAGTGTAGGTGTAAATGTACAGGGAGAGAAAATATATATGCTGAGATTCGCCGACGATATAGCTATATTGGAAGAAAGCGAAAAGAATTTAGAAAGGGTATTGAATGGTATGCAGGCAGTATTGACTAGGGATTTTAACATGAAAATAAATATAGGTAAAACTAAAGTGATGAGGTGTGACAAAAAGGAATGCAGTAGAAAAATGAGGATCACAATAGGAGATAATAGAATCGAAGAAGTGTCAGATTTTTGTTATTTAGGCAGTAGAATCACAAAAGATAATCGAAGCAAGGTAGATATAAAGTGTAGGATAGCACAGGGTAGGAAGGCATTCGTAGAAAAGGAACAGATTTTAAGATCAAATATTGACTTGGGTATTAGAAAAAGATTACTGAAGGTATATGTTTGGAGTGTAGCACTGTACGGGTGTGAGGCGTGGACTATAGGAAAGGAAGAGAAGCGTAGATTAGAAGCACTTGAAATGTGGTGTTATAGGAGGATGATGAGGATTGGTTGGGAAGATAAAGTAACAAATGAAGCTGTACTAGAGTTAGTAGGGGAGAAGAGAAGTATTTGGAGAGTGTTACAGCGTAGGAGAGACAGATTAGTAGGGCATATTCTTAGGCATGGGGGGATTATGCAATTGATCATAGAAGGTAGAGTGGAGGGAAAATGAGGGGTAGGTAGGCCTAGATTGGAGTATGTGAGTCAGATAGTTGAAGACGTTGAGATGAATAGCTATAGGGAGATGAAGGGATTAGCTCAGGATAGATCGGCATGGCGTGCTGTTTCCAACCAATCTTTAGGATTGCGGACTCTTTAATTAATAATTACACCCGAAGGTATTAAACCTAATACAGATAAAATTAAAGCAATAACCAATTACCCTATCCCAAATACGACAAAACAATTGAAAGGATTTTTAGGATTACTCGGATATTATCGTAAATTCATCGAAAACTTTGCCAAAATTACCAAACCACTGACACTCCGTTTAAAGAAAAATAAAGAAATTAAGATCACTGACTCAGACTACGTCGAATGCTTCGAACTTTATAAAACCCTTTTAACAAATTCACCCATTTTACAGTACCCTAATTTCAATCTACCCTTCCTACTAACCACCGACGTAAGCAATTACGCTATCGGCGCCGTACTTTCACAAGGACCTATTGGATCTGACCTTCCCATTGCGTACGCTTCACGAACATTAAACGAACATGAGATCAACTATTCTATTATTGATAAAGAAATGCTTGCCATTATTTGGGCTAGCAAATACTTTCGACCTTACTTATACGGACACACATTTACTATTGTAACAGACCAAATGCCCCTAACTTGGCTTACCTCAATCAAAGAACCAAATTCTAGAGTCTTAAGATGGCGATTAAAACTCGAAGAATTCGACTACACCATAATTCACGAAAAAGGTAAACTTAACAAAAATGCAGACGCTTTATCACGTATTCCAAATTTAAATGTTGGCACAACTTCTAAAGATGATTTAACTAACCACCCTCTTTTGAAATACATGGAAAACTTCAATAGACAATTAACCGGAAACAATGATGACATAAATTCAATAACTGTAGAACCCCCAGATATATCTGACCAAATTTTAGATGATGAAGACATATAAACAATACATACTAGTGCAGAAGATCCTGTATCTACAATCGCTTTATCAGACGATCCTTTGAATTTTTGTAAAAATCAAATTGAATTCATTTTAGTAAAAAACAACCCAGCTGATACAAAGTTAATAAAATTATTCGGAAACTCAAAACAACGCTTCATAGTTCAGAATGTAATCATGAAAATGATTTTCTTAACTTTATAAAGGAATTTATAGTACGAAACGCTCAGTATTCTTGTAATATCCAAACAGATGAACTCTATCAAAAATTAAATTCCATTTTACAAAAACACTTTGATAAATCCATTAAATTTAAATCATGTTCACAAATCTTAAAAGATATTGAATCAATAGATGACCAACAAAATTTGATTAAAAACTATCACACAGGCAAGTGTAACCACAGAGGTATGAACGAAACCCTTCATAAACTATCGATTCAATTTTATTGGCCAAATATACAGAAACAAATTCAAAAATTCATTAATAATTGTGATATTTGTAAAGTAGTGAAATATGACTGAAAACCGTTAAAAATAAAATATAATATTACACCCACGCCAAACTTTTTGAAATCCTTTTTGAAATAATCCTTTTGAAATAATCCATATAGATGTTTTAAAATATCAAAGTAACAAATTTCTTAGTATTATCGATGCCTTCAGTAAATACGCACAAGTATACACTTTAGTTAGTTTACAAGCAGTAGAAATTATGAAGAAACTTCTATATTTCTTTACTCACCATTCAGTACCAAATTTAATTATAACCGACAATGGCTCAGAATTTGATAATGGACTAATTACAGAATTTCTGAAATTACATAAAGTAAAGTACATTTTTGCAGTCCACACCATCCATCCACTAATGGATTAGTAGAAAGATTTCACTCTACTTTCCTAGAACATCTCAATCTTTTAAATAACCGCCCCGCATTTAAAACGGATTCAATTGAACTAAAAATTCTATATGCATTAATCGCCTATAATAATTCGATTCACACTAGTACAAAATTAACACCATTTAACATCCTAGATTTCGACAATCAAGACATTACTAATATTGATCTAGAATCTAAATTAATTAATAACTACAATCAGTCTCACAAAGACAAATTCAATATTTTGTATAAACAAGTTAACAATAGACTGACAGACCACTAAGACTATATCAAAATTAAATGAAAATCGAGAAAGTATTTATCAAAAGCAATTTCAGATCAAAACAGAGAAATCGGTATAAAAAAGAGAATATTCTAGAAATAGAACCTTTGCATAAAACTATTAGACCAAAAATAGATAAGTCCAAAACCGGAAGAAAATTTCAGAAAGTGGAATTTTGGACAACATCAAACGTCCTACTAAGCAAATATCTCCTATTGCAGGTACATCTTTGTTGCTTGGTTTGCCATCGCAACGTACAGTCAACGAAACAACAACAAATCCAGGCATCCTCCCAATAAAATTAGGAAATAGCCGATTTAATTGACGAAAAATTTAGCCCATTTGTAAAGAATTTTAGAAGTAAACGAGGACTAATAGATGGTCTTGGTAGTATAATCAAGGAAATCACTGGAAACCTCGACGCAAGTGATGGAGAAAAGATTAAAAATTCTATTTCTATTATAAAAAAGAATCAAAACAAATTGACAAACCAACTTAACAATCAGTATTCATTAAATAACAACATCATTCAGGAATTTAACAGAACTGTAGAAAATATAAAACATGTTGAAATTGCTCTATTATCAAGAATAAAACAATTTGAATTAATAATTAACAAAACAGCAGAAGATTCGGATATTCTATTTTCAAAAGATATACTTAATCAGATTATTCACCTTCTAAACATAATACTAAATATAGCACAAGATATTGAAACGTCTTTGACCTTCTGTCATCTGAATATAATACACACCAGTATAATTAGCCTACTATCACATGCATCGAAGATATTGTTAAAGATTATTTATAGGAGATTAGAAAATAAAGTAGAGGAAAGGCTAGGAGAAGATCAGTTTGGTTTTAGGAAAAACAGAGGAACGAGAGAGGCGATTCTAGCACTAAGAACGGTAGTAGAAAAAAGAAAGAGGGTAGGAAAGGTAACTTGCATAGCTTTTGTAGATTTAGAAAAGGCATTTGATAATGTAGATTGGGACATAATGTTTAGAATTTTAAAAGAAACGGGTATAGATTATAAGGATAGGAGAATAATTTTTAATTTATATAAACACCAAACTGCCTTAGTTAGAATTGAGGGGGAAGAAGAGGTAGCAAAAATAGGGAACGGAGTTCGGCAGGGATGTACACTTTCACCGTTATTATTTAATCTATATATAGAAGATGCAATAAACAAAGTAAAAGAAGAGTATAGTGTAGGTGTGAATGTACAGGGAGAGAAAATATATATGCTGAGATTCGCCGACGATATAGCTATATTGGAAGAAAGCGAAAAGAATTTAGAAAGGGTATTGAATGGTATGCAGGCAGTATTGACTAGGGATTTTAACATGAAAATAAATATAGGTAAAACTAAAGTGATGAGGTGTGACAAAAAGGAATGCAGTAGAAAAATGAGGATCACAATAGGAGATAATAGAATCGAAGAAGTGTCAGATTTTTGTTATTTAGGCAGTAGAATCACAAAAGATAATCGAAGCAAGGTAGATATAAAGTGTAGGATAGCACAGGGTAGGAAGGCATTCGTAGAAAAGGAACAGATTTTAAGATCAAATATTGACTTGGGTATTAGAAAAAGATTACTGAAGGTATATGTTTGGAGTGTAGCACTGTACGGGTGTGAGGCGTGGACTATAGGAAAGGAAGAGAAGCGTAGATTAGAAGCACTTGAAATGTGGTGTTATAGGAGGATGATGAGGATTGGTTGGGAAGATAAAGTAACAAATGAAGCTGTACTAGAGTTAGTAGGGGAGAAGAGAAGTATTTGGAGAGTGTTACAGCGTAGGAGAGACAGATTAGTAGGGCATATTCTTAGGCATGGGGGGATTATGCAATTGATCATAGAAGGTAGTGTGGAGGGAAAGAGAGGGGTAGGTAGGCCTAGATTGGAGTATGTGAGTCAGATAGTTGAAGACGTTGAGATGAATAGCTATAGGGAGATGAAGGGATTAGCTCAGGATAGATCGGCATGGCGTGCTGTTTCCAACCAATCTTTAGGATTGCGGACTCTTTAACTAACAGTATAATTACGAATTCAGAATTGCTTTTAGAATTAAAAAAGATATCTCCGTTTTATAATAATCAATTGCCGTTTATTATTTCCTCAGAAAATATTCAAAATTACAATAAACTAATGAAAGCCTCATGCATTATAAAAGGTACTGAAGTAATTTATACACTTACTATACCTTTATTTAACGCCATAAAATATGAACTCTTTCGTTTTCTTTCAATACCAACAAAAGCTTTTCAAGTCATTATCCCAAATCATAAATGTGTTCTAAAAACTGAATCTAGAATCATAATTCCATTGTCATACATGTGTGACTATTTAAGTAATCAATATCTATGCTCACACCACAATCAAATTTACCAAAATGCTACGTGCGAATGCAACACTCTGCTCAACAACAATTTCGACCATTGTGCTCATTTCCAACTACCCATGCAACAAATATTAGAGTTCATCCCAGAAACAAATCAATACATTGGAGCCTTCCTGACCAACCATGCAAAAGTCTAACTGCAAACAAATATGGTTCACCCAAGAAATAACTGGAATTTTCCTGTACGATAGCCATTCTGAATGTCAATATTATATTGGCAATCAGAAATTATTATTCAACGATAGTGCTACTGGTCAACCACTAATTCTGGAAGACCTACAAATAAATCTACGAGAATCTTCAAAATTCAACATTCCTGAGCTACAATTAAAATCGATTCGTCTCCGAGAGATTAACCATAATCTTCAACCTGTACAACTAATAGAAGATTCATCATCAACACAACACTTCCACATCTCGGGAGCAGTCATCCTGTATTTCATTATAATGTGTTTAGGATGTGGATATCTATATAAAAGATTCATCTTCACACCCACTCCAGTCAATATCACGCCAGTAATCAATTCAACTGATGCGATTCTTTGAGCTCACCGGAGTTTTCGCTCTTAAGGAGGGAAGAGTAATATTGCAGCTTCGCAATGATACCATGGGAACTGCCGAGCATACAGATCTAGATATGTTAGCTTAATCAGCATATTAAGATTATATAAACTGTTAGCTCCCTAGTTAAGACACATTCTGTGACTCCACTTCATACTGTAAACTCGTACAACTGATTGACATAAATAAACCGCTTTTAAAAAAGCAAACATAGTTAATCGAACATATAATTAGTATCCATTGCCGTGGCGAACATTTAGCGAAATTGGTATTGCTATGGAATTTTGCGAGTTATATCATTGGTTGGAAATATTGCTAGTAGATTACAGATATTACTAATCGACATATTAAGACTTGCTACATGGCTACGCACGGTTGTACGCCAGAACAACGCTCAATAACGATACCTACTTTATCTACTCTGGAAAGTGATGTATATAGAAGTCTCAAGTTACACCATACAATTTCGTGCTAAAGCGGTGTCCACAGCATTAATATGATACACACTTGATACTAATAATGTGCTATTGTATATTATTTCTTTTGAAATATTATCTATCACTCTAATATCAACTATAATCTGATGATTAAAAAAATAATAAGCGTATATGAAATCATTTTAAATTTGGTTATTGCCTTGTTAATTGTCTTGACGAAGATCAGAAGTTTGACCTTTCTATTAATTCTATATATGCTACTTTATTTTTGAAACACAATTTAGGATTTGAACAGAGCCATTCTTTATGCGGCTTTAATATATAATCAAATAATTTAAAGACCATTTTATTGTACTAAGGTATCTAAAGCATGATGAGTAATAGTTCTTATGAACACATACGAATTTAGTTAGTTAGAGAGTCCGCAATCCTAAAGATTGGTTGGAAACAGCACGCCATGCCGATCTATCCTGAGCTAATCCCTTCATCTCCCTATAGCTATTCATCTCAACGTCTTCAACTATCTGACTCACATACTCCAATCTAGGCCTACCTACCCCTCTCTTTCCCTCCACTCTACCTTCTATGATCAATTGCATAATCCCCCCATGCCTAAGAATATGCCCTACTAATCTGTCTCTCCTACGTTGTAACACTCTCCAAATACTTCTCTTCTCCCCTACTAACTCTAGTACAGCTTCATTTGTTACTTTATCTTCCCAACCAATCCTCATCATCCTCCTATAACACCACATTTCAAGTGCTTCTAATCTACGCTTCTCTTCCTTTCCTATAGTCCACGCCTCACACCCGTACAGTGCTACACTCCAAACATATACTTTCAGTAATCTTGTTCTAATACCCAAGTCAATATTTGATCTTAAAATCTGTTCTTTTTCTACGAATGCCTTCCTACCCTGTGCTATCCTACACTTTATATCTACCTTGCTTCGATTATCTTTTGTGATTCTACTGCCTAAATAACAAAAATCTGACACTTCTTCGATTCTATTATCTCCTATTGTGATCCTCATTTTTCTACTGCATTCCTTTTTGTCACACCTCATCACTTTAGTTTTACCTATATTTATTTTCATGTTAAAATCCCTAGTCAATACTGCCTGCATACCATTCAATACCCTTTCTAATTTCTTTTCGCTTTCTTCCAATATAGCTATATCGTCGGCGAATCTCAGCATATATATTTTCTCTCCCTGTACATTCACACCTACACTATACTCTTCTTTTACTTTGTTTATTGCATCTTCTATATATAGATTAAATAATAACGGTGAGAGTGTACATCCCTGCCGAACTCCCTTCCCTATTTTTGCTACCTCTTCTTCCCCCTCAATTCTAACTAAGGCAGTTTGGTGTTTATATAAATTAAAAATTATTCTCCTATCCTTATAATCTATACCCGTTTCTTTTAAAATTCTAAACATTATGTCCCAATCTACATTGTCAAATGCCTTTTCTAAGTCTACAAAAGCTATGCAAGTTACCTTTCCTACCCTATTTCTTTTTTCTACTACCGTTCTTAGTGCTAGAATCGCCTCCCTCGTCCCTCTGTTTTTCCTAAAACCAAACTGATCTTCTCCTAGCCTTTCCTCTACTTTATTTTCTAATCTCCTATAAATAATCTTTAACAATATCTTCGATGCATGTGATAGTAGGCTAATGGTCCTATAGTTCTCACACAAATTAGCTCCTATTTTCTTCGGCATTGTTACTATTCTACTACGCTGAAAATCCTGTGGTACTTCTCCCTTCTCATATATTTTACAAACTAACCTGTATAATCGCTCCTGCATTTTTTCCCCTGCGTGTTTTATTAATTCGGCTGGTATCATATCAATCCCCGCTGCTTTGTTATTCCGTAAATCATTTAATGCTCTATGAAACTCTGACCTAAGTATGCTAGGACCTAAGTCATCCTCATCTATCTGTTCCACATTTTCTAGCTCCTCCATGTCCTGCCTACCTTTATATAAATCTTCAAGATACTCCTTCCATCTTCTAGCTTTTTCCTTATTTTCTGTGAGTTCCTTACCCTGCTTATCACATATAATGTTACCCTTTGGTTTTACTTTAGAAAAATGTGACTTAATTTTCCTGTAGCCCAAATCTACTTTACCTCTTCTCATATCCTCCTCAATATCCTCACAATTTCCTTTTATCCACTCTTCTTTCGCTAGCTTGCATTTCCTATTAATTAAGTTCCTTAGTTCCTTATATTTTTTCTGTCCTGCTTCTGTGTTTCCAATTTTAATTTTCCTTCTTGCTTCTATCATTTCAACTATTTCTTCCGTGATCCATTCCCTCCTACCTGCCCTTTTCTTTGTGCCTAATACTTCATTTGCTGCTGTAGTTAACCCATTTCTGATTTCCCTCCATTCGCAATCTATGTCGTTCCTAGATGTTCCATTAGCCATGATTTCTACTTTCTGCTTGTACTTTTCATATACATCAGCTAATTTTAACCTATCGACATCTACTCTGACCTGTTTAGACTTCTGTAATTTCTTGAATTTGACCTCTGAGTCCAGGACTACTAAATTATGGTCACTATCAATATCTGCTCCAGGGTAACTCTTACAATTCTTAATCTGGTTCCTAAACCTCTCTTTAACCAGTATGTAATCTATCTGATACCTCCCTATATCTCCTGGCATTTTCCACGTATATATCCTGCGCTTGTGATTCTGAAAAAGCGTGTTTGCTACCACTAGCTTATTCCTAATACAAAACTCTACCAATCTATCCCCTCTATCATTACGTGTTCCTATTCCATATTCTCCTACTATTGAAACTTCCTTTCCCTTACCTACTACGGCATTCCAATCTCCGATTACAATTAGATTATCCTGTCCTTTAACGTTTGCTAACCTAGATTCAATCTCCTCATAAATGGATTCTACCTCCTCATCATCGTGACTTGAAGTTGGCATATATACTTGCACTATAACTGTGTCCGTTGGCTTCGTGTCTAATCTAATAGTTATAATTCTATCACTAACTTGGCAATAACTCTTTATTCTACATCCCAACTTTCTATTCATTATAAAACCTACACCGGTATGCCCATTATCTGATGCTGTGGTTATTAATCTGTATTCTCCTGACCACGTATCTACTTGATCTTTCCTCCTAACTTCACTAATCCCTACAATATCCAGTCTAAGTCTCTCCATTTCTAATTTCAAATTCTCTAACTTTCCTATCCTATTCAAACTGCGTATATTCCACGCTCCGACTCGTAGAATACTCGATGAAATCGATCTCTTGCCCGCCCCAGAATCCGAGGGCTTGCCTGCTACCGAAGTAGCAGGATGAGATTCTGAGCCATTGGCTCTACTCATCTGGGGTATTATATTTGAGATAATCGACATTTTCATACTGTAATCTGGAGAAGGGTACAGTGCTGGTTTCTCCTTGCCTTGCACCGACCAATGAGTGCATATTTTAGCCGTCGCCCCACCGATTCAGCCTAATCCCCCTAATACCGTGGGTTAGCCTGAATCTTTCCTATAGACCGGGATCCCTGTATAGGGACCGCTCTATAGGCCAGAGCGTCGTTGCCCATGTCTTGCCCCTAGGAGGCATATGCAGTGCATTGGCACACTTTCGACACTAGTCAATGTCAATAGTGTGCCAATGCACTGCATATGCCTCCTAGGGGCAAGACATGGGCAACGACGCTCTGGCCTATAGAGCGGTCCCTATACAGGGATCCCGGTCTATAGGAAAGATTCAGGCTAACCCACGGTATTAGGGGGATTAGGCTGAATCGGTGGGGCGACGGCTAAAATATGCACTCATTGGTCGGTGCAAGGCAAGGAGAAACCAGCACTGTACCCTTCTCCAGATTACAGTATGAAAATGTCGATTATCTCAAATATAATACCCCAGATGAGTAGAGCCAATGGCTCAGAATCTCATCCTGCTACTTCGGTAGCAGGCAAGCCCTCGGATTCTGGGGCGGGCAAGAGATTGATTGCGTCGAGAATTCTACGAGTCGGAGCGTGGAATATACGCAGTATGAATAGGATAGGAAAGTTAGAGAATTTGAAATTAGAAATGGAGAGACTTAGACTGGATATTGTAGGGATTAGTGAAGTTAGGAGGAAAGATCAAGTAGATACGTGGTCAGGAGAATACAGATTAATAACCACAGCATCAGATAATGGGCATACCGGTGTAGGTTTTATAATGAATAGAAAGTTGGGATGTAGAATAAAGAGTTATTGCCAAGTTAGTGATAGAATTATAACTATTAGATTAGACACGAAGCCAACGGACACAGTTATAGTGCAAGTATATATGAATTATAGTTCAACGGGGATTGAGCTTGTTGTGAAAAACTTTATTATAATCGTTTTACAAGAGAGACTAACTGTCTAAAATAGAATGTAGCAGAATAACTGCCTGATATGTATTCCTGGTTCTTTATATAATGCAAATATGCTGAATAGATATAATGATTCTCTATATAATGCAATTATGCTGAATAAGTGATTGGTAGTGTAAATCGGTTCGATTACTCCTCCCTTCTTAGAATGAAGCCCCCGCAGGAAGCTGAATAGTGTGTTGCAGCGGTTGATCTTCGCATTTGCTTTGTTGTAATGTTTCCTTCTTCTTTCGCATGACTCTGGAGATGATTGCCCAGATAGCAGCGATGATGATCGCCATGTAGATGAATATCGTCCACATGCTTGGTAGATGTGGTTGGTATCCGACTTCCACTATGGGCATGATCGGGTTGACAGGAATATCCTTTAGGTTTAGGGATTTGAGGTTGACCTCCATCTTAGGTAGATCTATTTCGCTCCACTGGATTGTCAGACTGTCGGTGAGTAGTGGTTTCCCATGAGTTTCATCGGGGAAGGTGATCTCGTTGCCCTTGAAATAGAGACGACATTCTCGACTCTGGATGAGGAAGATTCCCGTGAGGATTCTCGTCTCGGAATTTTCGACGCACTTGGATTCAATAGCTTCTGGAGTTGGAAATACTCCGAGGTATTGGTTCGTATTGGGTACGACTTCGATGTGGTTTTGCAGCATCGTGATCTTCAAAGGTTCACAATGGTCGGTTTTTCCGAACAGGATAATATTTCGTTCGCAAGTTAAATCGTTATTTGCAGAACGGGAGGAAGAACATTGATATGTTTCGCCTTGGGTACACATGGCATCAAGAGACTTTAAATTATCTTTATCATCCTTTAGGAGATATTTAAAATTTGGGATAACAGTAATGAACCCTGACTCAATTTTCGTAGGTATGGAATATAAGTGAAAGAGTTCATAATTAATTTCTGAATTAATAGGGATTGAAAGGAAATATATAATTCTAGTATTTTCTACTTTACAATTTACATTGATGATATTTTCGAAGTTGTGAATATTTCCTAACTTAAGTTCAAATGGAAGTTGGGTTTTATAATAGGATGATATTCTGTTTAACTCATCGAAGAGGTCTTGAGGTTTAATAATACTAGGATGTAAAACATTTAGTCTACAGAATAAAATCGAATTCTCTATATCTTGAATTATAGTAAGTATATTGTTATATAAGCTTAAAAGTTGGCTATATAGATCTTTGGCAAAGAATATGTCTTCATGCTTGATTTGATCTTGTGATCGGCGAATCATTTGAACGATTCTACTTCTGAGAACCATTTCGTTATGTTGTATATTACCAATAGTTTCATTAAATTGCTTGATTATATTATGATTTATACTGAATTGTAATTGTAATTGATTTTGAAATTTACTTTGATTATTCTGAATATGACTTAAAATTGAATCATATTTCTTTCCATCATTGGAATCTAAATTACCAGTGATTCCTTTCACAATCAATCCTAAACCATTAATTAATCCTCTCTTAATTCTATTAGGAGAATACATGTTTATAGAATTTAATTTAATCTCTATGTTTGATCTTGCAAATTTGGCAAGTTTTTCATAGTTTGTCAGCTCTCTACTTAACTTTGAATTATTCTCTATTCCTAATCTAAACGTAGTATATTGATTATTAATACTATCGTATTCACTACTAATACTTTCTAAGTCATAATAATGCACAAATGTGTGTTCAGATATTTGAAGTTTCGCTGGGCCAAGGTTTATGGGAAGAATGCCCAAATTTGACGTTATATTTTTAATCTTCGTTCCATTGGTGGGTAGCGCTAGGAGCCTAAAATTTATAAGATAATGTATATTTTTATTATTATTTAGAATAAGGGGTGAATAGTTTAAAGTAATCTGTTAATTTCCTAGGTCTCTTAATATTAGACAAGTGTATCTTATCACTTGTATTACCGTGTGACGGGATTATTCTTGCTGTTTTCAAATCGCGATTAGTGCGTTTGACTTTCTCTATTTTATATTTATTCTTGGTTTTGCTTTAGTTATGGCATTTAATTCTATCCTTGATAATGCATCAGCATTCATATTGGCAGAACCCTTTTTGTGAAGAATTGTACAGTCATATTCTTCTAATTTTAATTTCCATCGAATCATTTTTGAATTTGGTTCTTTCATTGACGCTAGGTATTGTAGTGGACTATGATCTGTGTAAATGGTAAAAGGCCTACCATACAAGTACGGTCTAAAATATTTACAAGCCCAAATAATTGCAAGAAATTCTTTATCAATGGTAGAGTAGTTACATTCAGATGTACTAAGGGTTCTACTAGCGTATGCTACTGGCAAATCTGAACCAACTTTACCCTGGGATAAAATGGCTCCAATGGCAAAATTGCTTGCATCAGTAGTTAAAATGAATGGTTGTGCAAAATTTGGATATTGTAAGATAGGTTCGTTTATAAGAACATTCTTACAAAGTTCAAAACAATTAATATATTCAGGATTTTTTATGTCTATTACGGCATCCCTTTTTAGGCATTTTGTTAATGGTTTTGTAAGTTTTGAAAAATCTTTAATGAATTTACGGTAATACCCTAATAGTCCTAAAAATCCTTTAATTTGCTTGTTAGTACTCGGAATTGGATAGTTTTTTATTGCCCTGATCTTATCCGGATTTGGTTTGACGCCATCTGGGGTCACTACGTGCCCTAAATAAGCAACTTCCTTTCTCAGGAATTCTGATTTGTCTAGTTGAATCTTAAGATTAGCTTGACGAATTCTTTCAAACACTTCTTTTAGTCTAATTACGTGTTCCTCGATACTAGTAATAAAAATAATTATATCGTCCATATATACAAGGCAAGTTTCGTTCTGAAGACCCCTAAGGATATTATCCATTACACGTTGAAACGTGGCAGGTGCATTCTTAAGCCCAAATGGCATTCTAAGGTATTCATATAAACCTCTATCTACTTGGAAACTTGTCTTTGGAACGTCTTCGGGTGCTAGTTCAATCTGATGGAACCCTGAAGCAAGATCTAATGTACTGAAATATTGACAGCGTCCTAATTTATCTAATAAATCCGTTATATTTGGTAGGGGGTATCTATCCCCGATTGTTTTCGCATTTAATTTTCTATAATCTACAACAATTCGCCATTTCTTTTTACCTGAGGCGTCCTTTTTCTTTGGAACAACCCAAATTGGGGATACCCATGGTGAATGTGATTCTTGAATTATATTTTGTTGTAGCATTTCTTGAACTTGTCTTTGTACCTCTTCCCTGTGTACCTCAGGATATCGGTAAGACTTAGTATATACTGGTATCTCGTCAGTTGTTTTTATATTGTGCTTAATTTTACTAGTAAAGGTTAATTGCCTTTTCGTATTATGAAATATATCAGAATAATCTAATATTAGACGAGTTATTTGGTTTTTTTCAACACTATTTAAATGATCTGTTCGTATTTGCGATAGTAAATCTTCTACGTGTCGTTCAACATGGACATTGTTGAGATTTGTATCATTTTCAATATCAGATTGCAATTCGTATTCCTCGAATCGGTCTGCATTAAAAGGTGTGGACAAATCCACTGTTACGGGTAATTCCGTTGGATTTAAAATACTACAAACAGCTTTATAATTGTTAACTTCTGTTAAGCATTGAGCAATTTCAAGATTATTTATTTTCCGATAAGGTATAATAACATATCCATTGTTAATATCCTTGATTGGAATTTCAATCATTTGAACCATACGCGGTTCTACTGTAATTAATTTTATTTTTTTTCTATAAGGTACAGTAACATATTCGTTGTTAACGTCCTTTATCGGAATTTCCATTTTTTGAACCTTACGCGGTTCTACTGCAATCAAATTTATATTTTGTATTGCTTTATTATAAAATATTTCTATTTGAATATTTTGCATTAATAAAAGATTTTTATTTAAATCAATTATGCAATTTAATTTCTTTAAGCTATCTAAACCTAGTAGAATATCGAAATTTTTATGAAAGTCAAACAAGTGGAATTTTAATAACCAATTTTCTTGTGACTTAGCATTAAATAAATAATTACTATGAATTTTTGTGCTAAAATGGCCTATACTGTTGCCATGTGCAGTAATTATTTTAAATATGTCCTTTTCAATAAAACGTTTGAAATATTTATTTGCAATTATTGGATTAATAAAAGATTTGGTACTGGCTGTATCTATAAGGATTCTAAACTTGTTGATATGTGAAATAATATAAGGTAATTGACTTTCGTTATTAGTTAAATTCATTAGTTCTATATTTTTTTTTTCCGAGGCATTTTGTCTAAAAAACATTTTGGATTCTCTTCATCATAATTAAAAAGATCTACTTCTTGGTTTTGTGAAGTAGCATCCATATTATGCAAATTGGGTTTTGTAGAGTTCCAAGTAGACGTACTCATTGGGGTTGGAACATATTCCTGTTTTGACGTTGAAGGAATATTATTTTGATTTGAGTTTCTAATTTGTGAGAAATTCTGAGGGAATCTTGAATTTGTCATACCTGTTGAATTAGGTCTAAAATTTTGGAACGGTCTTTGATATTGAAACGTATTTTTATTTGAATTATTTATAAAAGGCTTTTTTATAAATTGAGGTTTTTGTGGAACATTATTTTGCCTTAAATTAAAATGTTGATTATTGCCGATTTGATTATTACTTAAATAATTTGCGTTAGATTTGTGTTTAGCAATTTCCGATTGAAATTCATTAGTTAGCATATTTAATGCACTATTCATATCGGTGGGGTTTTTAACCTTTAGTAAACTACTTATGGGTTCACTCAAACCGCGCAATAATACTTTTAATGCAAATTTGCGAAAATAGCCTACTAATATATCATATTCGATTTGATTTAAATGTGTGGTGAGATATGATACCTGTAAATTTAATATATGTTGCACTCTATTAAAAAAGTCAAAAGCTGATTCTGCATTTTTTTGCTTGAGTTCGCTTAACTCGAAATTTAAACTATAACAATCTCGCTTATCAGAGTATGTGTTAAGCAGAGCCTGTTTTAAATCGTCCCAATTATTAATTGTTGTGGACGCAATATTAATTGCAGCTTCTCCTTTAACTTTAGAGAGAATTGATTGCATTAGGTATTCATTCTGAAAGTCTTCTGATTTTGGTATAAAGAATTTTAAAACGATTTTTTCACATAACGAAATGAATCTAGGGAGTAATTCAGGTTCTCCCTTAAAATCTGGAATCATGTCCAAATATTCCTTTTTCAAAGGTGCTACAGCCATTTTCTTATTTTTTTCAATTGGAATTTTATTTTTATAATTAAATTTTAAGTTATAAAGATGGGAAGGACTAAAAATTTCGGAATTTGAGTCAGTGTCTGATGATCCTGAGTTAGATGAGTCTCTTAACGACATATACACTTACAGCACTACAATCAACGTCTGGACCATGGATGATGCTCGCTCGATGCTGGCGTTCCTAGATGCTAGTAGACTGCTTGACTGATGTTCGGAACTTAGTAAATCGTTGAACGAAACAGTGTTATATTCTTTAACCTGCCTAAGTATCCTACTGACTGCGCCAATTATAGTTCAACGGGGATTGAGCTTGTTGTGAAAAACTTTATTATAATCGTTTTACAAGAGAGACTAACTGTCTAAAATAGAATGTAGCAGAATGACTGCCTGATATGTATTCCTGGTTCTTTATATAATGCAAATATGCTGAATAGATATAATGATTCTCTATATAATGCAATTATGCTGAATAAGTGATTGGTAGTGTAAATCGGTTCGATTACTTATGCCAACTTCAAGTCACGATGATGAGGAGGTAGAATCCATTTATGAGGAGATTGAATCTAGGTTAGCAAACGTTAAAGGACAGGATAATCTAATTGTAATCGGAGATTGGAATGCCGTAGTAGGTAAGGGAAAGGAAGTTCCAATAGTAGGAGAATATGGAATAGGAACACGTAATGATAGAGGGGATAGATTGGTAGAGTTTTGTATTAGGAATAAGCTAGTGGTAGCAAACACGCTTTTTCAGAATCACAAGCGCAGGATATATACGTGGAAAATGCCAGGAGATATAGGGAGATATCAGATAGATTACATACTGGTTAAAGAGAGGTTTAGGAACCAGATTAAGAATTGTAAGAGTTACCCTGGAGCAGATATTGATAGTGACCATAATTTAGTAGTCCTGGACTCAGAGGTCAAATTCAAGAAATTACAGAAGTCTAAACAGGTCAGAGTAGATGTCGATAGGTTAAAATTAGCTGATGTATATGAAAAGTACAAGCAGAAAGTAGAAATCATGGCTAATGGAACATCAAGGAGCGACATAGATTGCGAATGGAGGGAAATCAGAAATGGGTTAACTACAGCAGCAAATGAAGTATTAGGCACAAAGAAAAGGACAGGTAGGAGGGAATGGATCACGGAAGACATAGTGGAAATGATAGAAGCAAGAAGGGAAATTAAAATAGGAAACACAGAAGCAGGACAGAAAAAATATAAGGAACTAAGGAACTTAATTAATAGGAAATGCAAGCTAGCGAAAGAAGAGTGGATAAAAGGAAACTGTGAGGATATTGAGGAGGATATGAGAAGAGGTAAAGTAGATTTGGGCTACAGGAAAATTAAGTCACATTTTTCTAAAGTAAAACCAAAGGGTAACATTATATGTGATAAGCAGGGTAAGGAACTCACAGAAAATAAGGAAAAAGCTAGAAGATGGAAGGAGTATCTTGAAGATTTATATAAAGGTAGGCAGGACATGGAGGAGCTAGAAAATGTGGAACAGATAGATGAGGATGACTTAGGTCCTAGCATACTTAGGTCAGAGTTTCATAGAGCATTAAATGATTTACGGAATAACAAAGCAGCGGGGATTGATATGATACCAGCCGAATTAATAAAACACGCAGGGGAAAAAATGCAGGAGCGATTATACAGGTTAGTTTGTAAAATATATGAGAAGGGAGAAGTACCACAGGATTTACAGCGTAGTAGAATAGTAACAATGCCGAAGAAAATAGGAGCTAATTTGTGTGAGAACTATAGGACCATTAGCCTACTATCACATGCATCGAAGATATTGTTAAAGATTATTTATAGGAGATTAGAAAATAAAGTAGAGGAAAGGCTAGGAGAAGATCAGTTTGGTTTTAGGAAAAACAGAGGGACGAGAGAGGCGATTCTAGCATTAAGAACGGTAGTAGAAAAAAGAAAGAGGGTAGGAAAGGTAACTTGCATAGCTTTTGTAGATTTAGAAAAGGCATTTGATAATGTAGATTGGGACGTAATGTTTAGAATTTTAAAAGAAACGGGTATAGATTATAAGGATAGGAGAATAATTTTTAATTTATATAAACACCAAACTGCCTTAGTTAGAATTGAGGGGGAAGAAGAGGTAGCAAAAATAGGGAAGGGAGTTCGGCAGGGATGTACACTCTCACCGTTATTATTTAATCTATATATAGAAGATGCAATAAACAAAGTAAAAGAAGAGTATAGTGTAGGTGTGAATGTACAGGGAGAGAAAATATATATGCTGAGATTCGCCGACGATATAGCTATATTGGAAGAAAGCGAAAAGAATTTAGAAAGGGTATTGAATGGTATGCAGCCAGTATTGACTAGGGATTTTAACATGAAAATAAATATAGGTAAAACTAAAGTGATGAGGTGTGACAAAAAGGAATGCAGTAGAAAAATGAGGATCTCAATAGGAGATAATAGAATCGAAGAAGTGTCAGATTTTTGTTATTTAGGCAGTAGAATCACAAAAGATAATCGAAGCAAATATTGACTTGGGTATTAGAAAAAGATTACTGAAGGTATATGTTTGGAGTGTAGCACTGTACGGGTGTGAGGCGTGGACTATAGGAAAGGAAGAGAAGCGTAGATTAGAAGCACTTGAAATGTGGTGTTATAGGAGGATGATGAGGATTGGTTGGGAAGATAAAGTAACAAATGAAGCTGTACTAGAGTTAGTAGGGGAGAAGAGAAGTATCTGGAGAGTGTTACAGCGTAGGAGAGACAGATTAGTAGGGCATATTCTTAGGCATGGGGGGATTATGCAATTGATCATAGAAGGTAGAGTGGAGGGAAAGAGAGGGGTAGGTAGGCCTAGATTGGAGTATGTGAGTCAGATAGTTGAAGACGTTGAGATGAATAGCTATAGGGTGATGAAGGGATTAGCTCAGGATAGATCGGCATGGCGTGCTGTTTCCAACCAATCTTTAGGATTGCGGACTCTTTAACTAATTCCAAAAAACTTAAATTAATCATCATTTTCAAACTTTTTTTTAGAATTAACTATATATAATGAAGGTGGTCGACAGTTTCCAGTACAATCAATGCTATAACAGTTTTAATCAAAGATCAAGTTTAAATCGTCACTTGAGGAATATACATAAGATGGATCTTGAACCCCAGATTACAAGGGAGTGTCATATAAAATGTATTCTGTGCACTTTTTATCAGGTAATTCTCTTTTATATCTTCATATCTGTGCCAAAATTATTTATACTTCTTTCTAATATCATAGTACAAATGAAAATGCTATTATAGATTATTGCGATGTTTCCTACTTACAACGACTACAATAAACATTTGGTGAATCAAACGAAACCGAATCCATAGACGGCAATCGACAGCTGGAGATTAGCGATGGCAAACTGTAGGTCTCTTTGAGGACCTAGTTCGTAGTTCATTTCAATGTACCGTTCACGAACTATAGGTCGTGAACTAATACAACTTTTAAAAATGAACTAGTTCACGACCTATATGAAATACATGCACATACTGAAAATAATCTATTTTTTTCTCAATATAAAAATATTAAATGTTAAAAAATAAATAAATTGAAATATTACAATACTTATTTTGAATTAAGAATGAGGAAGAAAAGACAACGATGTTTATAATTTATACAAAACATGTATATAAAGAAATATAATCTTCTCTAGGTACTCACGATTATTTATATGAAGTTCTAAAATACTTATTGGTAGTTACTGATGAAAATGTTTACTACTTTACTAACACTTGAAATTTAAATGTACAAACTATAATAAAATGAACTAGATAAAATCGTTTTGTTTGGCGTTATAATTTATATTTTCTATTCCGAATCTTCTCTCTTCAAACTTCAAAGATTTGATATGATATTAAGTGATTGCATTGCACTCAGTATGAAATAGAAGAACTATAAGATTTAGATATTTATTTTTGCATTATTGGAAAAATTTGCTATGACATGACATGTTTAAGAACATATTTAATCTTGCGAATATATTAATTATATTATTCCAAATGAAATCTGATACAAACATATAAATATTGCATCGATTTTCCTATTTCGTTCCTTTCACCAACACACTTTATCACTAAATAAATGTTAGTACTGTATATGTAATGTATACTATACTGCAATTATATATATAGTACAAGTACATCAATACGTACACCGTGCACCATGTAGTTCATAGTTCACGAACTAGGTCATAGTGACTTATAGGTCGTTGTAAAACATCGTCACAGTACGCCCGTCATTTTATTGAACCGTTCGCGAGTGAACTATACATCGCTACTGGAGATGTTTAGAGAATGTATTAGCAATTTCGTAAATGAGATATGTTTGGCAGATGAAGATTAATTGTGAATAATATGATAAATCTACTTACTATTTATTAATCTTTACCAATGATTACTAACTATTTATAGATTATAAATACAAATATATAACTCTATTCGTAGAGTTAGTATTCATTGCTTTTATCATTTTTTCTTTAGTTTTTCAAAGAGGAGTCATTCATTGGAAGTCTTTGGCGCCTTTGAATTTTATTTTGATTAGAATTGTATTATACCTATTGTTAAAATGTTAACAAGTATTGTTGTTATTGTTTTTACAATTTAAATGCTTATTTTGGTTTATTTAAAATTTAAAGTTTTTTCCTCGATATATTATATCTCATATTTTGCTGCTAACTTTTATTTATATGTTTTATATTTATAGTATTTACATTTGAAATACATTTTATATGGTTTTTGTTCAATGAATTGTTTTATTTGACACACATATTTGTTATAATATCTCCTGAAATGATTATAGTATTTTCATCGTTAATGTTTTATAATTCGTTGTATTGAATTATATATATTTATAAATTGTGTATTGAAATTAATGCTGAAAAAGCATAAAGGTAATATTTTGAATTTGCCGCGGAATATCTATATATATAGAACACGAAGAGTAACCCGAGAGTCGAATGGTTCCGAGGTACGGGAGCTTTGAACGGTATCCTAAAAATAGTTCCACCAGCATAATATTCCCAAGGGGAGCAACTTTTCTCATATTTCATAGTACAATGTAAGAGAGGGCAAATCTGTCCATAAAAAACATTTCGAAATATCCAAAATACGTCTTAAATGCCCTAAGACCGAACTATCTGCCGTAATTAAAAATAGCTTTATTTCGGTAATAATAAAAAAACCTGAAATCTGTCCAGGGGCGGCACACGATTAATAAATTTGGAAATGTTAGAGAGGGACAGAGAAAAGTATGTTTTATTATATATAATTATATTGATTTTTAAATCACCCAGAAATAGTGGCGTAGCCAGAAAATATTTATTTTATATACAAACCTGTAACAAAAGATTCTTTAAATTTATAAAACTGCAATCAGCATCAATAATATATATCATTTCATTGCTTCTGATTGGTTCTTGAAAATCCATGTGAAATTCTTTTGTTTTAACGATAAAACCATTTTGCAATGATGACTTCATGAAGTGATACATTTCTGAAAAATAAAAATTTCAAATTCAATTATATTTATTGAAATACATGGATTGGGCATGATAAACATGGTTTATTTGTTTTATATTGCGAGCCACACTAGACGCAATTTCGCCGCAATCAACGATATTTCGGTTTAAAAACTTTAAAAAATCCTATAATATAAAAGTTAAGAATGACGTTATAATGCCATAACTCGGTGCTGTACAAAACTATATATCTGTGGTAAGATGGCAAAACATGCTATGCCATGTTTTGGTCTTTTTCTGATTTTTACTCCAATAAACAATAAACGTTGAGGTCTATATGCTGGGAAAACTTGCTATGTCAACGGCTTTTAAATCCGTAGAAATTCACGCATGACACTTATCATATGTAATAAAATACAATGCCTTCAGAAACTTTATTTTTATAATTTATAAAAAAAAATATAAAATTTTATAAAATTGCACATATCATGTTTTGCCATCTTACCACAGATATTATTTTTTGTTGATGGTGTATCAATGTACAGCATATGCCTCCTAGGGGCAAGAAATGGGCAACGACGCTCTGGCCTATTGAGCGGTTCCTATAAAGGGAGCCCGGTCTATAGGAAAGATTTCAGGCTAGCCCACGGTATAAAGGGATTATACTAAATCGGTGGGACGACGGTTAAAATATGCACTCATTGGTCGTTGCAAGGCAAGGAAAGAACTACACTGTATTTTTTCATTTTACAGCATGGTTGATTTCTAATAATGAATTACTCCAGTTGAGTAGAGCCGATGGCTCAGAGTCTCAACCTGTTACTTCGGTGGTAGTGTAACGTTTTCTTGACGTTATTCGACTTTCGGCTCGATTTAATTACTAGTGACGTATGAAAGACGGAACGATATAAACAATCGCGCGCGGGCGATGGGCTTCGGTCGATTAGCTAGTAGTGGAGAAGGTCTCATAGCCACGATAAGCCAAAAGTCCGGAGTGAAATAGGGCGCCAATCTACGTGCGTGAAGAAAGTACCTAAGTCACGCTTGGTCCGTAGATAAACCTGTATAAAGGAAGCGCATCGTATTGTTGTGCCACAATACACAAAGGGGTTATATAATTATATAATAAGCAAACTAAAGAATATGTAGGACAAAAGAATATATAATTCGCCCACAGAAAATATTTACAATAAGTAAGAATCAGATTGGGCACTAAAATCACACTCAGAACTAATATTATAAATTATATACGCTGAACGTTCTGCCACATGAGTGTAAACGGTTGTAATACTATGCGTAAAGTAAATATAGGATATGAGGCGAAAATATTTTAACTACGACTTAACCAAAATAACTGTACTAGTTGCAGTTACATTTGTTTCGATATTCGGATTCGACATTCGGATTTTCATGAGATTTCATAATTTTTACAAAAACAGCTCAATGTTAAATTATTAATTAAAGTATAATTAAATACCCTAGCACCCCAATTTTTATAAATCTTACATATAGTAGACTACTTTAATAGATAGAATACTCCACTTTGCTAATAATTATTGTAATCATGAGATAATGTCTTTCAAAAATAACACTTTTTAGACATTTTTCAAAAATTATTTTAACAAAAAGTATATGTTACACCACAGATTTTTTATATTTTATTAATAAAGGTGTGCTCTATGAGAGGGTATATCAGCTTTGCCCCACAGACCCGTACGAGTGGCGCTACAGAACATCGAACGTACCCTTATATTTAACGTATTTTTTTATTTAATAATCTAATTATACTGTTCTACTGTACAGTAGTGCTGGGAATATTTTGCCAATCGAACCGGAAACCGGTGAGAGCGATTTTTCACCGGTTCACCGACTAATTGTTTTTACTGACTTTCGGTGAAAACTTGTTCTCATTTTGCATTGGTACGCACCGACTACGATTCATACCAAACCGCGTTGCTGAGAAACAACGCACTGGTTTGAAGTAACATACCAAATCAATTTTCCAACACGTTGATCAACTTCCAACGAACCTATATATGTAGTGTGTCAGTGGCGTTGCTTCTGTACAGTACACTGACTGTAAAATAGATGATGGCGCAACACTGAGTCTAGGACAATATGTAAAATTCCGCAATTTTATATCGAAAATTAAAAAAAATTCTTTAGAAACTTGTAATTATTTATAAATTTAGAATCAACGTAAACAATTTCGGCGGATGATGGATGCAACATAATTTCAACTGTACTTTAGTTTTCTAAGTTCTTCAAATGCATTCCATTAAAATGTCCGTGCAGTTTCCAACTAATCCTAATAGTTGAGGACAAATATATATAATCAGTGATTGCATATAGAGGACATGACTAAAAACAATTTACAATATCAATATTTTTACAAAATAATTTCGCCTTTTATCTCTTTATATTCGCACTTTTATATTGGGAATTCAGTAAAATTTATTAACGTGTGTTATATATTTTTCTCCTATTTATTTTTTAAATATTTTCCTACTAATGTACTTATACAATTACATGTATACGATGTTATTACGCTTAGGAGTCTCGTAAAGTGTAAACAGGCCGCATCTTTTCTCGGCACTATAATTTACATATTTACACTATATTTACACTATATTTCATTTACAGACGAGTGAACCAGTGTACCCACCCGGTGCGGCGCATTTTAGGTGGACAATACAATTTTTGCTAACCACTCTTAAATAGTTGATACGCCACTGAATCCCATAGATAATGAATTTTTATATCAAGATGCAGCTTAATGCACGAAGCACAGTACAATATACTCATTACTCGACATATCAATACTGTTAGTTAAAGAGTCCGCAATCCTAAAGATTGGTTGGAAACAGCACGCCATGCCGATCTATCCTGAGCTAATCCCTTCATCTCCCTATAGCTATTCATCTCAACGTCTTCAACTATCTGACTCACATACTCCAATCTAGGCCTACCTACCCCTCTCTTTCCCTCCACTCTACCTTCTATGATCAATTGCATAATCCCCCCATGCCTAAGAATATGCCCCACTAATCTGTCTCTCCTACGCTGTAACACTCTCCAAATACTTCTCTTCTCCCCTACTAACTCTAGTACAGCTTCATTTGTTACTTTATCTTCCCAACCAATCCTCCTATAACACCACATTTCGAATGCTTGTAATCTACGCTTCTCTTCCTTTCCTATAGTCCACGCCTCACACCCGTACAGTGTATAATATATATATATATTTTTTCTCAATACTGTATAATTGTGGAATCATATCTTATCCACGTGTTTATTTTGTAACTGCGATTTCGTCTGCAAGGGTAAATAAATAGTATTTTTAATAAAATTCTACATGCTTAGAGAATAGTTGAATGTAAACTTATGTAAAATTATTCTCTAATGCATTATCATTTTGCTGTGGTCGCTGTTTCTTATGATTGTTTTTCTGTTACCAACACCAGTATAATGAGCTTGAAATTATATATTTTTGAATTTAATAATAGCATATTTTGTTTCGTTTTTCACTTTAGATCAGAATCTTTGCTTTGGAAATCTACCTTTGGATCAAAACTTTGCATAAGATTATTTGAAAATAAAGTTCAAACGGTTTAAAATACTTAATAGGTACAACATATATTGTATTGTAAAACATACTTTTACGCAGCTTTCCATACTACCTAGGTGGTATTACGCGGAGTAGCGTTAACACTTCGCCTAATTTACATTCCTGCAATTTACCATATTATTCATAGGATTTAAGTTTATATCATGTTTATAAAAAATTAAAGAGATATATCGAATCTCTAAATTGTAAAACCAAGAACATAAATAGCGCTTTAGGCAGTATCGCCTGACATTATTTAATGATTCCTTAAATAATACTGAATATTTCTATGCGAGATTCCTTATGTACAAAAGGAATTATTAAATACGTCAAGCCATATTTCCCATTAATTAGATCTTAGATAAACAATATATTTAATTGAGAAAGAGGTATTTGGAAAGGAGGTATTGAGAAAGAGGATTTGTTGGCAGAGATATATGCACTGATGGATTTAATTGAGAAATAAGTACCCACAAATGGGCCTGTTGGCAGAGATATACGCACTGATGAATTTAATTGAGAAAGAACTACCCACAAATGGGCCTGTTGGCAGAGATATACACACTGATGGATTTAATTGAGAAAGAAGTACTCACAAATGGGCCTGTTGGCAGAGATATACGCACTGATGGATTTAATTGAGAAAGAGGTACCCACAAATGGGCCTGTTGGCAGAGATATACGCACTGATGAATTTAATTGAGAGAGAACTACCCACAAATGGGCCTGTTGGCAGAGATATACGCACTGATCGATTTAATTGAGAAAGAAGTACCTACAAATAGGCCTGTTGGCAGAGATATACGCACTGATGAATTTAATTGAGAAAGAAGTACCCACAAATGGGCCTGTTGGCAGAGATATACGCACTGATGAATTTAATTGAGAAAGAACTACCCACAAATGTGCCTATTGGCAGAGATATACGCACTGATCGATTTAATTGAGAAAGAATTACCTACAAATAGGCCTGTTGGCAGAGATATACGCACTGATGAATTTAATTGAGAAAGAACTACCCACAAATGGGCCTGTTGGCAGAGATATACGCACTGGTCGATTTAATTGAGAAAGAAGTACCTACAAATAGACCTGTTGGCAGAGATATACGCACTGATCGATTTAATTGAGAAAGAAGTACCTACAAATAGGCCTGTTGGCAGAGATATACGCATGGATGAATTTAATTGAGAAAGAATTACCCACAAATGGGCCTGTTGGCAGAGATATACGCACTGATGGATTTAATTGAGAAAGAAGTACCCACAAATGGGCCTGTTGGCAGAGATATACGCACTGATCGATTTAATTGAGAAAGAAGTACCTACAAATAGGCCTGTTGGCAGATATATGCACTGATGGATTTAATTGAGAAAGAACTACCCACAAATGCGCCTGTTGGCAGAGATATACGCACTGATCGATTTAATTGAGAAAGAAGTACCCACAATTGGGCCTGTTGGCAGAGATATACGCATGGATGAATTTAATTGAGAAAGAATTACCCACAAATGGGCCTGTTGGCAGAGATATACGCACTGATGGATTTAATTGAGAAAGAAGTACCCACAAATGGGCCTGTTGGCAGAGATATACGCACTGATGAATTTAATTGAGAAAGAACTACCCACAAATGGGCCTGTTGGCAGAGATATACGCACTGATGGATTTAATTGAGAAATAAGTACCCACAAATGGGCCTGTCGACAGAGATATACGCACTGATGAATTTAATTGAGAAGAATTTAATTGATGAAGTTCTCTAGATGCAAAGGAGACAAATGTATATAAAAGATTCAGATTTCAAATCATGTATATCTTTTATGTTTAAATTAATGCATTTTGGGCGTAACCAGCGTTTGCATTTCTTGCACTGCACCCATTCTCCAATTGTATCTAACCCACATACAAGGCATAAATCTTGAACCGGTGACGATTTTTCCAAAATCAAAATTTGGAGCGCTCTACGAAATTCGTTCGGATTGAAACTATTGAAATCGATGCTGTTTCCTATTATTAAATCGCATGCATTTCGATCCCCTTCAAAAATTGTTTGATGCCATTGTCCCATTATCGTTATTGTTATCGAGAAAATCTACTTCCTTAAATATTTTATATGCGAAAAATATTGCAAATATCCCACAGTTATATCCATCTTCTTGGCATGGAATATCTTTCTTTATTATTATATTAAAATTTTCAATTCTGAAATAATCTCCACCGAATTTTAGATTCCTATCCTTACGGGTACGGGTCTGTGGGGCAAAGCTGATATACCCTCTTATGGAGCACACCTTTATTAACAAAATATAAATAATCTGTGGTGTAACATATTATACTTTTTGTTTAAATAATTTTTGAATATTGCGTTGTTTCCGTATACACGGTCCCATATTAAAGGGTGTGTTCGATGTTCTGTAGCGCCACTTGTACGGGGCTGTGGGGCAAAGCTGATATGCTCTCTTATAGAGAATACCTAATAGGATGAAGGGTACCGCATGCTTCGATACAGGAGCTTCCTCCAGCATGGCCGGATTTAATTTGTATGAGAAACTAAAGCAAAAAGGTGTATAATAGCTTTGGCGGATGGCCGGAGGCGTCAGTATAAAGTGTTCACTGCAACTGTTAATATATAATTGTCACATAAGCATATACCGACTAAACTAGTAGTATTAGATGGGGAACCATAAAGCCGTACATTACTCGGAGCAGAATACATCACCACAGCAGGGGTAGTAATCGACTTGGCATCGTGCAAATATGCGTTCAAGGACAGAGCAGAGACGTACTCCTTTGTTCAGGTTACCAGAGAACAACAAACACCAGAAAGCTCTAGAGTATGGCTGCTAGATAACGATGAAATCAACAGCGCTGATAGCAAAGATTGCGATCAACCGGAAATTCTGTTGATTTTGCTACCATATTCGAAGTATGGAAAGAAGCAACACCGTACAATGAACACAGGATTGAAACAAGCAGATGTAATGTACTAGCAGACACACTGTCCCGACCCGTATTATCGGAGGAGATCCCCGAGGAAATAAAGCCAGATATGTCTGTAGCAATGGCTGAGGTGGTGGTACCACGACGCTGTATACGAGATATGCGCGCGAGTCAGTTACGCAACCCGGAACTTGAGAAAATCATCAAGTGTTTAGAGGATGATCAAACTCAACGGTTCCCAATCTGTTTTGATTAGCGTACCCCATGACAGGTCATTTCCCTAGATTGTACCCCTCATATAAGAAATTTATTAAGTAGCCGTGATGTCGATTTTACGTGTTGTAACTTTAAATCAACAATAAAAACAATCTAATTTATAATGTGGATAATATATTTATGTTCATATCTTAAAAAATAAATACAATTATAATAAAGACAAACATTTCAAACTGCACAAATAACTAATTGAAAGTCTTTTTTTTCGCATTAAAAGATATTCAGTGTGATCCTTGTCCCTGGTTTTTGGCACATAATTTTTTGATATCGGGTTCGACTGATGCGAGGTATAATCTTAAATCTGGTACTGCATTCAGCTTATTGCGATACTTATTTTTGATAAAAATGTATGAAAGGAAAGCTGTTACCACAAGCTCCTTACTTGTAAATGGCAACAGAAACTTAAGCGCTTTGTCAGAAAGCAGCTCAAATTCTCCGCTAATGTCTGCCCAAAAGTTAAGAAGACATTTTGCTGTAAATTGGGATTTTAAAGTGGTATCAGTTGAAAGTTCAATCAACTTCTCTTTTTCCTTGATTTACAAATTAGCTACCTGAAAGTATTCCTCTTCAAATGGATTTAGAATCCAATAGTTTATGTTGTCAGGTTTTGGAAAATACTTTTGGAAATCTGATTATATTCCTTGTAAATGTTCAATTATTTGTTGGTTTATTTACGGGGAGAGTCGTCGTTTATTTTCAGATAAGAAATTGTGCAAAGTTCAAATACTTCAGGTTTTGACCATTTTCAATACACGACTTCCAAAAAAATGTTTTTTAACCATAGATTCAATTTTGTCAGACACACTAAATATCGTTATTGAGCTATTTTCAAGTGTTAAATTTAGGTTATTTATAGGTAGAAAAATATCTGATAAATATGCAAGAGCCTGGAGCCATTTATAGTCGTGTAATTTGGATGAAACCTGGAAAGGATGGCCTCCAAAAAAAACTTGTACCTCATGCCTAAACTCAGTCTAGTAATGACTTTACCACGATATAGCAATCTCACTTCTGTATGAAAGAGCAACGTAGAATGAAGACCCATCATCTCGTCACACAAAGCTTTGAAAATTCTTGAGTTTGTGGGCCTCGATTTTATAAAATTAATCAGTTTTACAGCTTCATCAAGAACAAGTTTCAATTCACGAGTAAGGTTATTACATGCTAAATTTTGTCTGAGGATGCAGCAGTGGGTCCAATTTATATTGGGAGCTACCTTCATGATATGACTGCGAAGACTGGAGTAAATACTTGACATAGACTTTACACCATCGGTACATAATCCACAACAGTTACACCAATCAATGCCCTTAACTTTAAAATAACAATCAATAGCATTAAATAAAGTCTTTGTTCTGACAAAGCGTGACAAAGTAATAGATTATCTTCAGTTTCGGTATCGATCAAATATCTCGCTATAACAAGCAAAATAGCAAAATTTAAAAACATTTAAAAACGCTTGGCTCAAAACGCACACCCCTCCTGAACATTGAGCGCATCACCGTAGATATATAATTGTATTGCGATATTTTATCTCGGCATTATTTTCCTAGAAGATAAAGCTTGCGTCGCGATAGAACTCAACACGGTGTGGCAGCGAACAAGTATGAGTTAATTGCATATGCACTCATCCTATCTGTTGCAAGCGGTAGAGTATGTAGTATATCATGTTTTATCTGGCTGCATACAAACTAGCGGCCCGCGTTGCCATGGAAACGTGATGTCACGCTGCTTCTACAGCTAAGAATATATCGTTGTTTTAAGCTATTCCGGGCAGCAATTCTTTAGCGTCCCAACAGAGAAGCCTAGTCTAGTAAACAGGAAAATGAATGTAGAATATCCATATAAGACAGTTGCATTGTTCTGTGTAGTTACCTATGTACGATTTTGCCACGTGTTTCTCCAAGAATATATTTAATAGAAATAATTTAATAAACATGAAGTGTTAGTTCTTTATTGAAAATAGAGTTTTGTAGACTTTGTGTGGAGGACAAAGTGTAAACTAAAGAATTAGGTAGGCCATTGCCTGATTTAAATTTAACACCAACTTGCGCAAGGAGTGTTTATATCAATGAAAAATAGAAGAGCGGAATACCACTATCAAGAAATGATTGAATTTAATCATTTTGCATCCATTTTAGGTACATTTTGCATCCATTAAATCTTATTTTTTATACTACAAACATAATTATTCTTATTATATTACACAATAAAATAGCTTATGCACTAAATGAATCTCATTGCAAATTTATAATTACTGCTATAGAACAATTTACCTAAAACATTTAAATCGAGTTACCACAGTAATCACAGTAATCAAAACCAGTCATATCTCACTTTTGCGGTACTTTAATATGAAATTATGTGGAGGCTTCTCTTTGGCATAAGATATAAATCGCTACGAGAGTTTATCGCTGTAGCGGCAAGTTTATTTATTGCATTCGTTATATTTCATATATTTCAGAGTCCCTTGAAGAAAGAAAACCTTATATACTGTTATAATGTTATATATTAATATTGCTAACTCTGACTTATTTAAAATCTGTAATGCAGCTGCAATTTAGTAATTATAGCGATAACAGAACCAGCCTTATTTTACATTTTGCGATACTCCAACATGAAATTATGTAAGTATTTTCGTTGGCATAAGATACTAATTCGTTGCGAGTTAATGGACGCAACTGTTCTCTTATTTGTTGAACTCGTATTGCTGAATATAAAACTTATTCGATACTTTAAGGCCCTTACAAAAGTTCAATACCTAGCCTTATTTAGGTTTTCTTGCTACAATCAGCTGACTAGGGAAGTACACGTCTGAAAGCAGCGCGCATGCAGTCAAGTCTTTCACAAATATTGAATCCATGCAACGTTACCAATAATCTTAGATTCCACGTTTAGGATAAATGAAGAGTAGGATACTTGAGCGTTAGGATAGTCGTGAAGCAGGTCCGCAATAAGTGTATTTTGGTCATTAATATGGAAAAGAAAACCTCGCGTCATATTAAAAATGAAACTAGCATCGGTGATTGTGTGTCGGCAGAATTATTAAAGTCGCATGAATTAATGCTAATTAATATTCAGTCCAAACTTAACCTGGTAGATATAAAAACAAATGTGGAAAAACTAACAAAAGAATATAGCGTGATTAAACCAATTCTAGGGATAATAATAATGTTGTTATTAATCTTGTTGGAAAGATTGATCAACTGAACGAAGATAATCGGGAAAAGGTTAACGTGATAAACTCATTAACAAACCGCATAAACATTCTTGAACAGTCTTCACTTGCGATCAATATTGTCTTAAACAAAGTTCCAAAACTCGATGGCGAATACTGCAAAGATGTAGTGAAAAAAATCACGTCGGGACTCAATACCTTGATAAATTACAATGACTTACAATCTGTGTTTCGCATTCGTTCAATAACCTTAACCAAACCCGCGCCAATTCTGGTGTCGTTTATCTCAAAGAATAAAAGGGGTGAGTTTATGAAGAAGAGGTACGCAAAGAAAGCTGTTTTGTATTCTGACAAAAAAGTTTTTAATAACGCGGAACGCAAATGCCCCTACTCGCCCCTCCCAAACGACGCCCCTGCCACGAATCCTTAGGTTTTGAGTAAACTGTTCTTTTTTGTGCCAAACATGAAAACCAGATATTAAAGAATGTTTAAATTTCAAGTGGCTAA
The DNA here is from genome assembly GCA_947310635.1 of Leptodirus hochenwartii. Lineage (NCBI taxonomy): Eukaryota > Metazoa > Arthropoda > Insecta > Coleoptera > Leiodidae > Leptodirus > Leptodirus hochenwartii. Next base: position 12,513,670 of record OX371176.1, read on the forward strand.
CTCTAACCTTGCCTCACGTTCGCCCGTTTAAGTTCTATGCAATTGCTATGAAATTGTCAATCAGGGCATTGACATTTTTGCATGTAATGTGCATGTTTACAAAAAGCATATGCTACTGAAATTATATTAGTTAAAGAGTCCGCAATCCTAAAGATTGGTTGGAAACAGCACGCCATGCCGATCTATCCTGAGCTAATCCCTTCATCTCCCTATAGCTATTCATCTCAACGTCTTCAACTATCTGACTCACATACTCCAATCTAGGCCTACCTACCCCTCTCTTTCCCTCCACTCTACCTTCTATGATCAATTGCATAATCCCCCCATGCCTAAGAATATGCCCTACTAATCTGTCTCTCCTACGCTGTAACACTCTCCAAATACTTCTCTTCTCCCCTACTAACTCTAGTACAGCTTCATTTGTTACTTTATCTTCCCAACCAATCCTCATCATCCTCCTATAACACCACATTTCAAGTGCTTCTAATCTACGCTTCTCTTCCTTTCCTATAGTCCACGCCTCACACCCGTACAGTGCTACACTCCAAACATATACCTTCAGTAATCTTTTTCTAATACCCAAGTCAATATTTGATCTTAAAATCTGTTCTTTTTCTACGAATGCCTTCCTACCCTGTGCTATCCTACACTTTATATCTACCTTGCTTCGATTATCTTTTGTGATTCTACTGCCTAGATAACAAAAATCTGACACTTCTTCGATTGTATTATCTCCTATTGTGATCCTCATTTTTCTACTGCATTCCTTTTTGTCACACCTCATCACTTTAGTTTTACCTATATTTATTTTCATGTTAAAATCCCTAGTCAATACTGCCTGCATACCATTCAATACCCTTTCTAAATTCTTTTCGCTTTCTTCCAATATAGCTATATCGTCGGCGAATCTCAGCATATATATTTTCTCTCCCTGTACATTCACACCTACACTATACTCTTCTTTTACTTTGTTTATTGCATCTTCTATATATAGATTAAATAATAACGGTGAAAGTGTACATCCCTGCCGAACTCCCTTCCCTATTTTTGCTACCTCTTCTTCCCCCTCAATTCTAACTAAGGCAGTTTGGTGTTTATATAAATTAAAAATTATTCTCCTATCCTTATAATCTATACCCGTTTCTTTTAAAATTCTAAACATTATGTCCCAATCTACATTGTCAAATGCCTTTTCTAAGTCTACAAAAGCTATGCAAGTTACCTTTCCTACCCTCTTTCTTTTTTCTACTACCGTTCTTAGTGCTAGAATCGCCTCTCTCGTCCCTCTGTTTTTCCTAAAACCAAACTGATCTTCTCCTAGCCTTTCCTCTACTTTATTTTCTAATCTCCTATAAATAATCTTTAACAATATCTTCGATGCATGTGATAGTAGGCTAATGGTCCTATAGTTCTCACACAAATTAGCTCCTATTTTCTTCGGCATTGTTACTATTCTACTACGCTGAAAATCCTGTGGTACTTCTCCCTTCTCATATATTTTACAAACTAGCCTGTATAATCGCTCCTGCATTTTTTCCCCTGCGTGTTTTATTAATTCGGCTGGTATCATATCAATCCCCGCTGCTTTGTTATTCCGTAAATCATTTAATGCTCTATGAAACTCTGACCTAAGTATGCTAGGACCTAAGTCATCCTCATCTATCTGTTCCACATTTTCTAGCTCCTCCATGTCCTGCCTACCTTTATATAAATTATATAAGGGTTGTATATTAATAGTATAAAGTTTCTATTCTTAGATCGTACTAGATTATTGCCTTGGCTTATATTGTTATATGCTCGATATACCTTCTTTGAATTTTGTGTTGTGTAATTGATTATAAGTTATTTTATGATTTTGTGTACTTTATAATGTGCTTAATGTTTCATGATCTACTTTTTTTTACTATTTGCTATTTGTTATTAATTACTACGCTGTAATTGGGAAATCATTCCTGTTGAGGCAGTTTAATAATTATATAAATAAATATATAAATAAATGAGGATAGGACGACGAACTATGTCGAACGGCTATTTAAAGCATAGGATAATCGACTTTTATGACGAATAGGATACTAGAATGTTAGGAAGAATGGCGGTAGGATGAATCACGAGTAGGAGGAATAGTCGGTAGGATATAAGGTGTGCTCCGACACAAAATATATCATGTAGATGATAGAGTAGTTAAGAAAAACATACTAACAGATGGGTAGCGAAAGGCTGCTTGCTTTCTTCTCCTGTTTCATATCACAATTTCCGTCTCTGCGTGTACTCGTTAAGTCCAGGGACGACTAACAATCGGTGCCGAGCGAATAACAACCGCAACAAGTAATAATAGAGTACCGCTGCAGTGCATTTTTTGTAATACATCTAAGTAGTAGACTTAGATGTATCTAACTAAAAAAATATAAGTCTGATATCTCGGGAATTATATTCATAATAATCACGATGAAGCAATTTCCTAGGCATTCGATTATATCTAACATTAAAATTTGAAAAGCACGGCAATCATTTGAGTAAAAAATAAAGCGCAATTTGCTTTACCTCGTCTTTCTCTTTCTATAAGTGAAGAAGTTCTTAAACTTTGCATGTTATGCTTTGGTACATTCAAATAGATCGTAGTGCATATTATTGCATGGAGACGCAGTACTAGTATGCGAGACTGCGGCACAACCGTTTTTTGTATCACAATGTAGCTTATAGAGATGATTATAGATTTGTATTTGTTAAATTAAGAATTTCAACAATGCCATCCTTGTTTAATTTTAATTGTATCCAATACGTTAAAGCAAACATTGACTATAATTGACTAGTCAGATTACCACGACTATTGTTGTGACCAACATGCTATAAGGTCCTTCTAAGAACTTTGTTAATTACAATTTTTAGAAGGGTTTTTCTATACCATGTGTCATAGGTGCATTGGAATTTTGTATTATGTTTTTAGCATTACTAAGATTCATTCAAGGGAATCTAACAATATAACTGTCATTTCCTGCTTTTAGAATTAGACGCATGGAATTGTATTGCTTTTATCTTGTATTCTGTTAAATTTCTTGTCTTCTAGTCTTTCTTGTATACACGTCCTTAGTTTATGGCATAGTTGTAAACACTGTCTTGACGACTATAACTCTTTGTGCTGGTTTCCGAGAAACCAGCTTTCTATTAAGCACATCTGAACTTGGGCTGCAAGCCCCCTTTTTTGGCGCTTCTATATTTTATTAGTACCATCTATCGCTTGCTTCCTTTCTCCCTTACTTATTGATAGTGCTACTTCTGCTTTAACAATTGTAGATTTCCTTATGCATGCGCATAAATACTGCAAATGCAGTTAATAGCACTCAGTTCTCGTTGATCTGTGAAAACGATTAGATCTTAAATTTTCAACGTTTCATTCCTCAGTTTTATGTGAAAATATCAACTTATAATATTTACTTGTGTTATGTAATTATATTCTCATTTCATTTAATATATTACAAAAAACACATTGTGGCTCTTTTACCAATGAACCTAGTCCACCCCTCAGTAAATAGTTGGTATTAACATAACCCCCTTAGTTAGTTAAAGAGTCCGCAATCCTAAAGATTGGTTGGAAACAGAACGCCATGCCGATCTATCCTGAGCTAATCCCTTCATCTCCCTATAGCTATTCATCTCAACGTCTTCAACTATCTGACTCACATACTCCAATTTAGGCCTACCTACCCCTCTCTTTCCCTCCACTCTACCTTCTATGATCAATTGCATAATCCCCCCATGCCTAAGGATATGCCCTACTAATCTGTCTCTCCTACGTTGTAACACTCTCCAAATACTTCTCTTCTCCCCTACTAACTCTAGTACAGCTTCATTTGTTACTTTATCTTCCCAACCAATCCTCATCATCCTCCTTAAGGATTCAATATTGCCTGAATCCTTGAATTGCAATTTACACCATTAGCGAATCAAAACATGGTCCTTCGAGCCGGATATAATCAACCGGATTGTTATTAACTTAAGTTTTAAAGAAACTAGTGCGCGCGCGAATAATTTGTCTGGTTCATAGACGTCTCAAGTGCTTCACTATATATTAATCAACATTGTATTTCGATAATAATGGAAGATTTCAAGAAGCAAAAGAAGAGCGTGAAGTTCCACATGACGAGATTTCAAACGTACGCCATCGCATTAAAAGAGCCTATAAACAAAAAGGATTTACAACATAGGTTCGATGAATATAAGAAATTACATGAAGAATTTCTTCAAGTTATTAAGGGTATAATAACTTTCACACCTGAAGAGGAAATAGATGCACTATTGGAAGAAGAACACGTAGGACGTGAAGCATACAGTACAGTGTGTGTGCGCTCTATGGAACTTCTTCAAATTGATGATTTAGCCTCATCTGAGGCACCGCGTGCAGTAATTAATGCGACAGACACAAATACTGCTAAGACATCATCCAAGCGCATTTATTCTAAGGTGCCGGCAATAGAATTACCAAAATTCCATGGAAACATAGACGAATGGCAACATTTTAAAGACCTATTCGAATCAATAATTAATAAAAATGAATTTCTCTCAGATGTTGAAAAGTTTCACCACTTGAAAACAAGCGTCAAGGGTGACGCAGCCTTCATAATTCAACGGATCACCGTTTGTGATGATAATTATAATCTGGCGTGGAAAACTTTAAAGGAGTACTGCCAAGATACAAGAGCTATCATTTCCACCCATTTAAACCAATTATTAAATCTTCCAAGGGTAGTAGCTGAGAATTTTACCTCGTTAAGGAGCCACGTTAACGACTTCACAAGGAATTTGGGGTCCTTAGAAATACTGCAGCAGCCAACAGTAGACTGTCTGTTAATACATTTGTCAACATCGAAATTAGATTCAGTTTCCAAGGAAAAATGGGAAGAATATTGTATATCTCTGGGTGATACGCTACCGACGCAAGCTCAATTTATAAAATTTCTCACAAATCGTTGCCAGATTTTGCGAGCCCGAGAATCTTCCTCAACCCTTTCAAGTACCGGAAGCAAAGAGCATCGTCGTGAAGCAACTCAGCGGTACACATCGTCACATGTTGCCGTATCTAACTCTGGAAAATGTGAAACCTATTTAAGGTTAAACTATAATGATCGATGGCAATTAGTTCGTGAAAGGAATTTGTGTTACGCCTGTTTAAATAAGGGAGGAGCTCACAAGGACTGTCGTTACAAGTGCTTCAAGTGTTCTAAGCGGCACCATTTATCTCTGCATAAGGTAACCCAGTCTAGCGATTCTCAGCAAGAAGTGACAACATTGTCACCTTCGCAATCATCTCAACATACACGGGCACTGCCAGCATCCATAACACCTGCTGAGGGTGCAACCAACTCAGGGGCATCTTACCATACAGCCTTTGATTGCAATGCATTGCTGCAAACTGTACTTGTTCATGTCCGTAGTGCCGATGGCCAGGTACACGCCGCACGTGCTCTATTAGATAATGGCAGTAGCCTAAATATAATGTCCGCTCAATTTGCAACATCTATAAATACTCCTATTGTAAGATCAAATACCACTATTTTTGGAGTAGAAAATCAAGCAGTGAATTCACGAGGTACTACTTCAAATTCAATCTATTCGATGCATTGCAAGTTCAGTACAGCATTAGACTTTATCATTTTAGATCATTTGTCATCTATGATTCCAATTAAGTTCATAACAAAGGCAAATTTAAATATACCTCCGCACCTGCCACTCGCCGATCCAAACTTTAATGTACCTGGGCCTATAGATATGATACTAGGTTCTGGTATATTTTGGCAGTTAACGTGTGTTGGACAATTCCTACTAGAATCTGACATAACAATGCAGAAGACGAAGTTAGGATGGATTGTGGCAGGTAGTTTTAAAAACGGGTCACAACAGGCTCAATCCTTTCATGCAACATCTACCATTAATGACGATGGGTTGCATGACCTGGTGAAACAGTTTTGGGAATTGGAATCTGTTGTACAACAACCGATACTGCGGGATTGTGCAAGTGAAGGTCATTTCCGCGATACTGTACAACGTGACGCAACAGGACGCTTTGTAGTGCAGTTGCCCTTCAACGATAAGAAACCGTTGCTTGGTTCTAATTATAATCAAGCACTATCACGACTAAAATCGTTGGAAAGAAAATTGGAGCGTAGTAGTGAGTTGAAGCAACAATATTGTGCGTTCATTAATGAATACGTTACATTGGGACACATGACTATTAGTGATGATTGTGACAATTATGGATATTATTTGCCTCATCATGCTGTGTTTAAGGAAACGAGTACTACAACAAAGTGTTGGGTAGTGTTTGATGGTTCGTGTAAAACTACCACCGGTGTATCGCTTAATGATACTCTCTTGGCTGGTCCGGTCATACAAGATGATTTAAATAGTATTTTATTACGATTTCGTAAACATCAAATTGTCATAACAGCTGATATCGAGAAGATGTACCGTCAAATACTAGTTGATACAGATCAAGTTAATTATCAAAAAATCTTGTGGCGTTCATCAGCTGATGTACCGGTACGGGCTTACACACTAAATACTGTAACGTACGGGACATCTTGCGCTCCATTTCTCGCGACGCGATGTTTAATTGAACTTGCCGAAAATGAACGCGTTAACTTTCCCTTTGCTTCTGATGTTATACTGCGTGATTTCTATGTGGACGATTGTATAAGTGGTTGTAATTCTATAGAGTGTGCTCGCGAATTAAAATCTAATTTATGCGAACTATTAAGTCGCGGTGGATTTAATTTACAAAAATGGCGCTCTAATTTGAATGAATTAACGGACTCAACAGAGAATCCATCAGTTCTCTTAAATAAATCAGACATGAACACTTTGGGAGTGTCATGGAACTACCAAGAGGACAAGTTAAGTTATTTTGCGCCAATCATAGAACGTACTAAGGTAACTAAGCGTACAATTTTATTGGACACCTCTCGCTTATTTGATCCCCTTGGACTTATAGGTCCTGTGATTGTAAGTGCAAAGATTTTATTACAGCTACTATGGAAAGAACAATATGACTGGGATGAATCTGTGCCTTTGAATGTTTATACACGTTGGAAGTGTTATCAAGAGGAAATGAACAGTATAGCGAACATTTCCATTCCTAGAAAATTTACTAATTTAGTGACTTATGATACTATAGAATTACATGGATTTTGTGACAGTTCCGAACAGGCGTACGGTGCCGCAATTTATGTTCGTACTAGCGATATTGCGGGAAATATATGTGTGCGCCTATTATGTTCTAAATCGCGAGTGTGTCCACTAAAATCACAATCTCTACCGCGATTAGAACTTTGTGGGGCTTTGCTCCTAAGTAGATTAACCCACCGCATAATTAGTGCTATGCAGATTACCTTCAGTGCAATGTATTATTGGACGGATTCGACCATTGTTTTATGTTGGCTGGCATCATCCCCGGATAAGTGGAAAACATTTGTAGCAAATAGAGTCAGTGAAATTCAAGATTTCACGAGCAATGGGCAATGGCGCTACGTACCGTCTGAATTGAATCCAGCCGACATAATTTCCCGCGGAGCGACACCAACCGAACTCCACAACAACGCTATGTGGTGGTCCGGGCCTGATTTTCTATTGTTACCGTGTTCACATTGGCCGACCTTGCAGGAACATAATACTGCAGTTAATATCGTTGATCGTCGAGCCAGCAAACCGGTGTTTTCTGTAACTATTCCAAGTAATGTTTTTGGTTGTTCAAGGTGGTCATCTTGGGTGAAGTTACAACGTGTGGCTGCATTCTGTTTGCGCTACATCCATAATTCTCGCACCCAACCAAGGGCGACCGGCCCTTTAGCGGGCTCCGAGCTACTTGCAGCTAGAAGGGCTATACTTCAGCAAGAACAAGCAGTAGCCTTTGCCAACGAGCTTGAAGCGCTGCGCAAAGACGAACCCGTCCCACGGATGAGCCGTCTGCTGCGACTGCGCCCATTCTTGGGTCCAGATGGGTTGCTTCGCGTTAGCGGGCGCCTGCAACACGCGGAAGTTCCATATGATCAGCAGCATCCTGTAATACTGCCGGCTAAGCACGCCCTTACCGACCTGATCATAAACTATGAGCACCTGCGTAACTTGCACGCAGGTGTGAATACTGTATTGACTGCCGTCCGCACTAAATATTGGCCTTTAGCGGGCATATCAACAGTAAAGCGCATATTACGCCAATGCGTGCGTTGTTGCCGTGACAAGCCCACTCCCATTCAACCCCCAATGGGCAACCTGCCAGCCACCCGAGTTCGTCCAGCACGCCCATTTTCAGTCTGCGGGCTAGATTACTGTGGACCATTCCATCTTCAATTCAATCATCGTCGTGGTGCCAGAACAACGAAGGGTTACGTAGCAGTCTTCATATGTTTTACTACGAAGGCTGTGCATCTGGAACTTGTTGGCGATATGACCACAGAGGCATGTTTGGGTGCCTTACGGCGCATGATTGCACGATGCGGACTTGTGGCACATATCTATTCTGACAACGGTACCAACTTTGTTGGCGTCAACAATGAGTTAAAACAGTTGGCCAGACTATTCAATGCAGACAGTAATCAGCACCAACTGGCAGAAGGTGGTATAGAATGGCACTTTATACCACCACGGAGTCCGCATTTGGGAGGGCTTTGGGAGGCAGCGGTTAAATCCGCCAAGCGACACTTGAGGCGCGTGTGTTCCAACGCAAACCTGACATTTGAGGAAATGTCTACGATTTTTACACAAGTAGAGGCCTGCCTGAACTCCAGGCCACTGACTCCGCTTTCGGACGACCCTACCGACTTTGCTGCCTTGACCCCTGGCCATTTCCTGATTGGCGGTCCGTTAACTGCTGCTAACGATGTCACCCTTACCGAAATTCAGGGCAATCGACTGAGCCACTGGCAACGCGTACAACAGCTGACGCAGCATTTTTGGCAACGCTGGCAGCACGAGTACCTGGGGCAACAACAACCACGATCAAGGTGGTACAAGGATGCGGAACCATTGCAACTGGGCGCTATGGTTACAATCCGTGACGACAATCTGCCACCGCTGCAATGGAAGTTGGGCCGTGTAGTTCATCTTCATCCGGGAACTGACCAGGTGACAAGGGTCGCCTCTGTCAGAACTGCAGCCGGCACCATCAAATGCGCGGTCGCGCGCTTATGCTTGCTGCCTATCTAGGGTGGTTAAGACTAGTGCAAGATGTGTTGAAAAAATACTACAGACTTTATTCTTTGTGTTATGTATCTGTATGTATCTCTTTACCATTTATGTAAGATTGAAGATTTATACTGTTTAATTAGCTATTGCATTTCATATTAGAATTGAGTAAGTTCATTTATTTATGCATTTAAAGTTTCACAACTTTCAAGGTGCCGAAGATGTTGTGACCAACATGCTATAAGGTCCTTCTAAGAACTTTGTTAATTACAATTTTTAGAAGGGTTTTTCTATACCATGTGTCATAGGTGCATTGAAATTTTGTATTATGTTTTTAGCATTACTTAGATTCATTCAAGGGAATCTAACAATATAACTGTCATTTCCTGCTTTTAGAATTAGGCGCATGGAATTGTATTGCTTTTATCTTGTATTCTGCTAAATTTCTTGTCTTCTAGTCTTTCTTGTATACACGTCCTTAGTTTATGGCATAGTTGTAAACACTGTCTTGACGACTATAACTGTTTGTGCTGGTTTCCGAGAAACCAGCTTTCTATTAAGCACATCTGAACTTGGGCTGCAAGCCCCCTTTTTTGGCGCTTCTATATTTTATTAGTACCATCTATCGCTTGCTTCCTTTCTCCCTTACTTATTGATAGTGCTACTTCTGCTTTAACAATTGTAGATTTCCTTATGCATGCGCATAAATACTGCAAGTGCAGTTAATAGCACTCAGTTCTCGTTGATCTGTGAAAACGATTAGATCTTAAATTTTCAACCTTTCATTCCTCAGTTTTATGTGAAAATATCAACTTATAATATTTACTTGTGTTATGTAATTATATTCTCATTTCATTTAATATATTACAAAAAACACATTGTGGCTCTTTTACCAATGAACCTAGTCCACCCCTCAGTAAATAGTTGGTATTAACATAACCCCCTTAAGGATTCAATATTGCCTGAATCCTTGAATTGCAATTTACGCCATTAGCGAATCAAAACAACTATAAAGCCCGAAGATAGAAGTTTAGAATGTATAAATCTCAGAAAAGCATACTATATCAATGTAAAACTTTATATTATAAACTACCGATGATTGTAAGACCTTTGCCTAAAAACAATATTTTAATTTTTTTTGTAAAACTATCACTACGTCAAATATTTTGATAGAATACCCTAACATAAAGAAATTCCCGCGAGTGACAGAGGACTATTATTTGGTTGATTCTTCTGCTTCTGAAGATGGGGGCAGAACCTTCAAATGCGCACATAGCTATTAATTACAATTTGTGTTACAGTTTGGGTGATATTTTATAAGCTTTTATTTAACTTCACTTGTTAGTTCGTTAGTTATAGTGAAATCTTGTAAGCAAATTTTGATCTACTTCCACACATCCGATCGACTTGAAACTTTGCTGACATATGTCGTTCCGATGACAATACAATATTTTCATAAAAGCTTGTTTTCAATTTTTTTTAATACAACTTATTTTTCAGTTAGATAGTACTCAATCCTAAATATTGGTTTCGGAACAGCACAATACGCCGATCTCTCCTAAGCTAATTCCTTCATTTCCCTATAGCTGTTCATCCAAACGTCCTGCACTATATACCCACATACTCTAATCTAGGCTACCTACCTTTTTCTCCACTATACCTTCTATAACCAATTGCATAATACTTTCATGTGTATGATTTTGACCTACTAGTCTATCCTTCCTACGCTGTAATACTTTCCAAATACCTCTTTCTTCCCCTACTAACTCAAACACGACTTCATTTGTCAATTTATCTGCCCAAGCAATTCTCACCATCCTCCTATATTTTGAATGCTTCTATTTTACGTTTCTCTTCCTTTCCTATAATCCACGCCTCACAGCCGTATGGTGCTAAACTCCATATATATGCTCTTGGTAACCTTTTTCTAATACCTACAGGTACATTTTTTCCAACTGGCGAACGTCCGCGCACCGATAACCGTTACACAGACAGCAACAACCAATAAGATATTCCATATAGGCTGTTTACATGTGAATGCTTTAGAGGCTGTGCTTACTCCAGGGATGTAAGACGAGTACGCATACTCTTGCAGCCGCGGACGTTCGTCAGTTGGAAAAAAATTACCAATAAGTCCATATTTGATCTTAAAATTTGCTTCTTTTGTACGAATGCCTTCCTAACTTGGGCTATCTATTATTTTATATCTACTATTCAATTATCCTTTGTGATTCTAATCCTCACCTTTAACCTTCCTTATTGTCGCACCTCATCCCTTTGCTTTTGCTTGTCTTTATTTTCATGTAAAAATCCCTAGTCATTAGTACCTACATTAGAGTTAGTACCTAGTTCTAAATTTTGCCTCAATTCATCTAGGATCATCCGATTATATCCAACATATTATATCTCGGTAGTTTATATACATACATTTCTTATTGTTATCCAGTTGCAGTTATATCGTCGGCAAACCACAAAAAAAATCTATTTCCTTTCCCTGAATTGCATCTTCTATATATAGATTTAAAATTAACGGAGAACGTGTACAAGTATACATCCCTGCCTGACTGAATTTCCTTTTCTTGCTACCTCTTCTTCTCCTCAATTCTAACTAAAGCAGTTTGATGTTTATATATGTTGAAAATAATTCTCCCATCCTTATAATTTATTCCTATTTCTTATAAGATTCTAAACATTATGTCCCAACCTACATCAACGAATGCCTTTTTTAAATCTACGAGAGCTATACAAGTTGTTTTTCCTACTCTCCTTATATTTTCTACTACCCTTATTAGAATAAAAATAACTTCCCTCGTCCTTCTGTACATCCTAAAACAAACTGATCTTCTGCTAGCCTGTCTGCTACTTTATTTTCTAAATTCCTATTAATAATCCTTAGCAATAGTCTTAATACTTCTCACGCAAATTAGCTCCTACTTTCTGCGGCATTGTCACTATTATACTGCGCAGAAAATCCTGTGGCATCTCTTTCTCACTATATATTTTACTAACTAGTTTTCTTTTTCCCATGCGTTTGATTAATTCTGCCAGTATCATATCCACTCTTACAGCTTTGATATTCTTTACATCATATAATGCTCTCTCAAACTCTGACCTAAAAATGCAAGGCCGTTAGTCATCCTTATCTATCTGTTCTATACTCTTTGCTCCTCCATTTTCTGTCTATCTTTATATAAATCTTTGATATACTCCTTTCAACTTTGTCATTAATTTCTCTGAGCTCCTTACCTTGCTTATCAAATATAACGTTGCCCTTTGGATTTTTACTTTAGAGAAATGAGACTTATAGACTTTCCTATAGCCCAATCTACCATACTTCTTTTCCTATGTTTGTATTACATAACTTGGGTCTTTTCATAATTTGAATTTTTCTCATGTCTCATTGACGTGTTGAATTGATTGGCTAGATCGTGTACCCATGCGCGCCACCAAATAGTACCGATTTCATTCACCTTAAGATGGCCGCGGATATCACTTGAGATTTATAAAGCGCACCTTAGTTTTATACTATTTTATTAGTCTTGTCCACCAATAGTCTCTTGGCTTCTCCAATGGGCTATTTGTTGTTGTCCACACGTAAGTTACAATGTACTTTGTTTATTTGATCTTGCCCATTACTGTGTAATATACTTTTTTAGTTGTAACCAGCCACGATGCTACCTACACATTTTTGCTATCCTAACTTTTTATTTTTATAATATGGACATTTGGTCTTCCTGATTTTGAATTGTCTTCTTTGTTAAACAATTCGCTGTGAGTATATTATCCTATGCTCCTATTATAACCACCGACATCCTAGTTTTTAATCTATTTTAGCTGTGTGAACTTAGTCGTTTAGGTTTTGTTTTTTGAACATATATAGTGTTTCAATACGTCTTATTATATCGTTAAATTACTTCCATGTTTATACAAGTCGATAACATATTTTCCTTTCTTGATTTTGTAGTGTTAATGCTTCTCACTGATGATGGAAGGTATACTTATATATAATTGGAAGGTATACTATATTATAATATACTTCCGAAACCGGTATGAAATAAAGTAATTCAACAAGTGTAATTCTGTTGTTACTGTCTTTTTGGAACCCTTTCCAAAACACAATTCTGAGGTATAAAGCTGCCCTTCCATTTTTCTACTCCTCCTTATTGACTACTACCTCATCAACATCGTGACCTGTATAGAATATCACCCAAATACCGTAACTTAAAGCATTAAGTAGCTAGATGTACATTTCAAGCGCTATGCGTCCATCTTCAGTAGCACACGATAAAACAAAATAAAATACCTCTGTCACGAATCGTGATTGCTATAATAATAATTAATATATTAATACTAATCAGTATTGAAATCAGTCGAATCTTTTGGATTTCCTAGAAAATTAGCAAGACTATTAGAAGTATTATATGTTACTTTAAAATTATATTTATTTAAAATATTATCTAAACCACGTTTAATTATAGGATCAAATGGTAATTTAACAAATTTTGGAGTTGAATTATTATTTTGTTCCAAGTTACTAATATTTTTGATATCTCTTGTTCTTTTAAATTTTCTTAATATGTTATTTATAATTTTATAAAAAAATTGGGTATTTACGAAATATCTTGTTCTAGTTGTCCTAAAGTATATATAGGACAAACGCGTAGACCAATTGAAACTAGATTTAAGGAGCATTTAGCTCATTTCAGATTAAATAGAAAAGATAAAAGTGCTGTCGCCGAGCATATTTTTGAATCAGGTCATCCTATACGAATTAGTTCACTTAAATTACTTAAAAGTGTTTTGAATTATTCCGAGTTAAATGATTATGAAAGTATATACATGCAATTTAATGAATTTAGATTCGGGCCCAATTTCATCCTGTCTATTTAATTTTTTTAATAAGAACTATTTTTAAATTTATTAATATTATTATTATTTTATTTGTTTATTTATTTATTTATTTAATTTTGGTTATTTTAGATTTCACAAATCAATATTTTCATTAATTGTTAATTTGTATTGTTTTAAAAGATTTATAGGTCATATTATATGCCAATTTTGAAGTACTTCTGTCATGTTTACTTATTTATTTAATAGTACATCTATCAGGATTCGTGACAGAGGTATTTTATTTAGTTTTATCTTGTGCTACTGAAGATGGACGCATAGCGCTTGAAATGTACATCTAGCTACTTAATGCTTGTTACGGTATTTGACTGATATTCTATATTATATATTATAATATGTAATGTATGCTTTATTATCTGACCTGTTTTATTGCAAAGTCGTGCCTCAATTATTTTTGGAACATGTTGATACTTCATCCATTCTTGCAACATTGATATTTTATGTATATAATTGGAACTATTAACATAACTTAGGATATTAATAAGAAATATTATAAATATATTTGATTGCATATTTTGATTATATATTTTTGCAAAAGCATTTGATCGTAATGATAAAAGAGTAGTTACGATATTGATTTTATAGTCATTCGGGTACATAATGTTTCTTTGTGCACTGTGCCATTAAGTAATCTTAGTTATTTGATTTGTTCAAGTCAAACATGTATTTTACAATTTTACTGATACCTATTGCATGTTGAATTCTAAATCCATGTGTTTGTAATATCTAGTTTCTATAAACCAATTAGTAAAAACAGCAGCATATAGAAAATTTCTGGGAAACTTGGTTACTCAAAAATTCCAGTCAGATTATCTAATTATGATAACAATAATACTTTGAGGTATTTTTACATATGGTTATTTGCCGTGCTTCTTGCATGTATTCAAGTTTATCGTACACAAAAAAAAAACATTCCATATTAATTTAACTTTGTAAAAAAATACCGTGAATTTGTCGTAACAGCATTAAATAATTATATGAAATATCATGCAAATATCACAACTTATTAATAAAGATGGAGACTTTACTTAACTTTCCAAACGTCTAAGTTCTCAATGCTTCAAATTGTGGTATATGCGGTTAGTAAAAAGAATAGTATTTTGAATAATTATACAAAGCAGTAAATATTCTACGATAAAATTTTTAATTTCTATTGACTATAACTAAAAATATATTTTTTAATTGCTGCAGTTAGGACACCAACTGTGCACTTAAAGTGAAATACTAGCGAAATTAAACACGTACATTTTAAAAAAATCGATAAAATTGCACTAAAAATCATTTTGGAGTATACGATGGTTATTGATTTTGAGAATATCTAATCCAGCGTATAGAGAAATAAATATTTTATTACGAAACAAAAGATTATAAATGTTAAACCTTTCATAAAAGAATGGATAGACTGAGTATATTGCATTATTCAATTTCGATATCCATAAAAATGTGTTTCGTATATTCACATATCACAGTCAGCCTATATGCGTTTGGCTATAGAATTAAATGTTTTAACTAATATACATCATCATATCAAACTTGAAACATGGAGTAATAACAATTCACACGCAGCAGAACCGTTTCCAAATAGATCGACTCTTTGCTTTATGTTTCAGACCAACTGTGATAGCCTCATCGAAGGCCTCCTTCAGTTGATTGCAAGTCTTTGCAGAAGTCTCGACGTAGGGAGCATTGAGATGGATAGCGAGATTTCGTGCGTGCGCCTTAGATACTGGCATGAGACCAGTACTACTCAATTGTTGTTTCACCAACTCACTGCTACGCAAATCTGATTGTGTGCCTACTAATACAACGGAGGCCCCCATACGTGATAGCTCATCTGCCCATCGTGTCCATGCTGATTGGAATGTGCACGGCTTCACTACCGAAAAGCATAGAATAAACACATCTGTGCCCGGATAGCACAAATTACGCAAAGGGTTCAATTCATGCTGCAAAAAAATAATGATTCAGCTGTAGGTAGATATATCAACTGTATAGTGATGTAGTATGACCTAATTTTATATCCTTGAGCGATCCATTACAAAAAAAAACTCTGTCTTAAATTTAAAACATAAAAATTATCCCTGCATTTAATAATATTTTATTCTCCTTTTCTCAAACTACTTAAATATATTTCTTAAAGATTATTAATATTACTAATGTTACGCAGCTTTTCAGAAACTATGGTCAGCAAATATTATTAAATATTCCATATAATAAAAAAATTACGCAATAGAATATGGTAAAGTAGAGTTTACGAGAGAAAAATCAGAAGTTCAAAAAACGATTCTATAATCAAAATAGGTTCAGTTTGCTGACCTTTAATCCTAGAGATTGGATAAAAACAGCACGCCAAGCCGATCTCTCCTCAGCCAACTCTTTCATTTCCCTATAGCTATTCATCATAACGTCTTCCACTAGATGACTTACAAACCCTTCCTTTACCTCTACTCTACATTCTATAACTATTTGCATACTACCATGTCTAAGAATAGGATCTGCTATAGTCTACCCTGTAATATCTTCCAAATACTTCTCTTCTCCTCTACTAAACATAGCACAGCTTCATTTATCACTCTATCTACCCACCCAATCCTCATCTTCATATAGCATCATATTTTGAAATGCTTCTATTTACGCTTCTATTCCTTTCCTATTGTTCACGCCTTACAACCGTACAGTGATAAACTCCACACATATGCCTTTTAATAAAAAAATTCTAATATATAAGTCAATATTTGTCCCTGCAATTTGCTCGTATATTTATAACAGTTTCCAGAAATGCCTTCCTACCATGTGCTATCCTACATTTTATATAAACCTTACTTCGGATACCCTTTATAATTCTACTTACTAAATAACAGAAATCGAATATTTCATCTATTCTGCTATCTCCTATTCAAACCTCAGTCTTTCGCTTGCTTTCCTTCTTCTCACACCCTCATCTCTTTTTGTTCCACGTTATGATCTCTAGTCATTATTTCCTGCATACCATTTATAATACCTGTGCTAAACTCTGCTCCCTTTCTTTTAAGATAACTATATCATCGGCGAACCCCAACGTATCTATTTCTTCTCCCTGAATTGTCACGCCTATACTATATTCTATTGAACCTTGTATATTGCATATATACATGTGTATGTATATATATATATAATGACGAAAATGTACAACCCTGCTTGAACCCATTTTCCTATCTTGCTTCCTCTTCTTCCCCTAAATTCGAATTAAAACGGTTTGATGTTAACATAAATTAAAAATTAAAATTATGTCCAAATCTATATAGATTTGGACATAATTCATATAGTATAGAATATCACCCAATTACCGTAACAAGCATTAAGTAGCTAGATGTACATTTCAAGATCTATGCCCCCATCTTCAGTAGCACAAGATAAAACTAAATAAAATACCTGTGTCACGAATCGTGATTGATATACTATTAAATAAATAAGTCAAGTAACAGCAAAAAATATTGGTTTGTGAAATCTAAAATAACCAAAAATAAATAAATAAATAAAATAAAAATAAATTTAAAAATAGTTCTTATTAAATAAATTAAATAGACAAGATGAAATTGGGCCTGAAATTTCTTCTTCTAAATCAAATTTAATGAATTTAGATTCAGGCCCAATTTCATCTTGTATATTTAATTTAATTTAACTTATAATTTAACTATTTTTAAATTTATTTTAATTTTATTTATTTATTTGTTTTTGGTTATTTTAGATTTCACAAACCAATATTTTTTGCTATTACTTGTTACGTTTCGTTAATTGTTAATTTGTATTGTTTTAAAAGATTTATAGGTCATATTATATGCCATTTTTGAAATGCTGCTGTCATGTTGACTTATTTATTTAATAGTATATCAATCACGATTTGTGACAGAGGTATTTTATTTAGTTTAATCTTGTGCTACTAAAGATGGGGGCATAGCCCTTGAAACGTACATCTAGCTACTTAATGCTTGTTACGGTATTTGGGTGATATTCTATATTATAATTTAACACCGTAGTGATAATAAAAATATATATATTCATTTTACTATTGTAAATTTGAGTTAGTTATAAGCTTTGACTAAGATTTTTCAATCTACTTTTATTGGTAATACACAGGCTTAAAATACCTCCTGGCGCCCACTTAGCAGCAATCTGGAACCCTGAACTCTATTTCTATTCCTTGAACTGCGAGTGTGGTAAGATCTGGAGTAATCATAATCCTGTATTGCGGGTTATATCCCTAGAGAATGTTGTATAATGTAAAACTTCTATAGAAGGTCAAAGCGGAATGAAACGACGTTTGTTAGTGGATTATTTATTCATTATTGTCCTACTGACTTGATCTACTTGATTTTATATATATACCTCCTATTATACCTCCTACTTCACTCTATATCTTCAATTTTTTAATTAATATGACTGTTAGTTACGCCACCTGATTCTGGGCATTCGATCTCTGAAATCTCAGGTATTGACATATACATTCTATGCTACAATAACAAAACATATATTGCTAAAATGTGTAACTGCTCACCTCTCCTGCAGTATCACAGATTTCCACTTGGATAGGTTCTCCATCCACTTTGACGACCACTATAAAAGCAGAGAAAAAAAAAATATAATTTAATCGTTAATCATATGGAATTATGGAATTATTAAAAACAAAAAGAGTACAATGTATGAGAAAAAATTATGAAGAAAACTATGAAAAATCAAATTAAAACAATTAAATGGTAAGCAGAAAATATTGACTAGAGTAATATCTAGAAATTAGAGAAACTAGAGATTGTAATATGAAAATAAATATAAGTAAAACTAAAGAGACGAACGGTGAAGGTTGGAATAGATCATAAAATTGATGAAGTATCAGATTTTTGTTATTTAGTATAACAAGGATAATCGAAATAAGGTAGGATAAGGATATCGAAATATGAAATGTGGGACACCACAGGGTAGGAAATAAGGTAGATATAAAATGTGGGATACCAAAAGAAGGGTATTCATAGAAAAGGAGCATTGACTTAAGTATTATGATATTATAAAAATAATAATAATAAAAATAAAATGATAATATTATTAAAGCAATATGTACGAGTAGTATTGTGCAGCTGTGAGACGTGGACAATAGGAAAGTTAAGCGAAACGTAAAATAAAAGCTTTTGAAATGCGGCGCTATAAAAGGACGATTGGGATAATAATAATAATAAATCAATTTATTTATTTCAAAATACAATAAAATACAATATTCCACTTTACAAAGAAAACTAATAAAAATAATAATAAATGCAAGTGTCGATTTCAAAATACCTAAATAGCTTCACATGATTTAATCTACATAATAAGTGAAATCATAACATAATAAAAGTAAGTCAAACATTATACAGTTTTATTAGTATTGAACTAATGGTCGCATCAGCTTATGGCCGGAACTACAGCTGTTCTTCCTTGCGACCCTTACATAAATCCCTTAATTTTATTTAAATGCGCTTCATATTTTATTTTATTTTATTTAAATTTCTTTGGGGAGCTAACAGGCACGCAGGCCCAATACAACTCCCACAACATAATATATGAAATAGGTATACACAAATACAACATATAGTACATAATATTTGTATACACATCAGATTTAAAAATTATAGATTTAAGAACAAATAAATGAACTAACGAAAAATGAATTAAAAGGAAAAGTAATGAAAAAACATCAAGTTTTAAATTTGTTGATTTTAAATTTTTAATAGTTTTAGTTAAAGAGTCCGCAATCCTAAAGATTGGTTGGAAACAGCATGCCGATCTATCCTGAGCTAATCCCTTCATCTCCCTATAGCTATTCATCTCAACGTCTTCAACTATCTGACTCACATACTCCAATTTAGGCCTACCTACCCCTCTCTTTCCCTCCACTCTACCTTCTATGATCAATTGCATAATCCCCCCATGCCTAAGGATATGCCCTACTAATCTGTCTCTCCTACGCTGTAACACTCTCCAAATACTTCTCTTCTCCCCTACTAACTCTAGTACAGCTTCATTTGTTACTTTATCTTCCCAACCAATCCTCATCATCCTCCTATAACACCACATTTCGAATGCTTGTAATCTACACTTCTCTTCCTTTCATATAGTCCACGCCTCACACCCGTACAGTGCTACACTCCAAACATATACCTTCAGTAATCTTTTTCTAATACCCAAGTCAATATTTGATCTTAAAATCTGTTCCTTTTCTACGAATGCCTTCCTACCCTGTGCTATCCTACACTTTATATGTACCTTGCTTCGATTATCTTTTGTGATTCTACTGCCTAAATAACAAAAATCTGACACTTCTTCGATTCTATTATCTCCTATTGTGATCCTCATTTTTCTACTGCATTCCTTTTTGTCACACCTCATCACTTTAGTTTTACCTATATTTATTTTCCTGTTAAAGTCCCTAGTCAATACTGCCTGCATACCATTCAATACCCTTTCTAAATTCTTTTCGCTTTCTTCCAATATAGCTATATCGTCGGCGAATCTCAACATATATATTTTCTCTCCCTGTACATTCACACCTACACTATACTCTTCTTTTACTTTGTTTATTGCATCTTCTATATATAGATTAAATAATAACGGTGAAAGTGTACATCCCTGCCGAACTCCCTTCCCTATTTTTGCTACCTCTTCTTCCCCCTCAATTCTAACTAAGGCAGTTTGGTGTTTATATAAATTAAAAATTATTCTCCTATCCTTATGATCTATACCCATTTCTTTTAAAATTCTAAACATTATGTCCCAATCTACATTATCAAATGCCTTTTCTAAATCTACAAAAGCTATGCAAGTTACCTTTCCTACCCTCATTCTTTTTTCTACTACTGTTCTTACTGCTAAAATCGCCTCCCTCGTCCCTCTGTTTTTCCTAAAACCAAACTGATCTTCTCCTAGCCTTTCCTCTACTTTATTTTCTAATCTCCTATAAATAATCTTTAGCGATATCTTCGATGCATGTGATAGTAGACTAATGGTCCTATAGTTCTCACACAAATTAGCTCCTATTTTCTTCGGCATTGTTACTATTCTACTACGCTGAAAATCCTATGGTACTTCTCCCTTCTCATATATTTTACAAACTAGCCTGTATAATCGCTCCTGCATTTTTTCCCCTGCGTGTTTTATTAATTCGGCTGGTATCATATCAATCCCCGCTGCTTTGTTATTCCGTAAATCATTTAATGCTCTATGAAACTCTGACCTAAGTATGCTAGGACCTAAGTCATCCTCATCTATCTGTTCACATTTTCTAGCTCCTCCATGTCCTGCCTACCTTTATATAAATCTTCAAGATACTCCTTCCATCTTCTAGCTTTTTCCTTATTTTCTATGAGTTCCTTACCCTGCTTATCACATATAATGTTACCCTTTGGTTTTACTTTAGAAAAATGTGACTTAATTTTCCTGTAACCCAAATCTACTTTACCTCTTCTCATATCCTCCTCAATATCCTCACAATTTCCTTTTATCCACTCTTCTTTCGCTAGCTTGCATTTCCTATTAATTAAGTTCCTTAGTTCCTTATATTTTTTCTGTCCTGCTTCTGTGTTTCCAATTTTAATTTTCCTTCTTGCTTCCATCATTTCAACTATTTCTTCCGTGATCCATTCCCTCCTACCTGCCCTTTTCTTTGTGCCTAATACTTCATTTGCTGCTGTAGTTAACCCATTTCTGATTTCCCTCCATTCGCAATCTATGTCGTTCCTAGATGTTCCATTAGCCATGATTTCTACTTTCTGCTTGTACTTTTCACATACATCAGCTAATTTTAACCTATCGACATCTACTCTGACCTGTTTAGACTTCTGTAATTTCTTGAATTTGACCTCTGAGTCCAGGACTACTAAATTATGATCACTATCAATATCTGCTCCAGGGTAACTCTTACAATTCTTAATCTGGTTCCTAAACCTCTCTTTAACCAGTATGTAATCTATCTGATACCTCCTTATATCTCCTGGCATTTTCCACGTATATATCCTGCGCTTGTGATTCTGAAAAAGCGTATTTGCTACCACTAGCTTATTCCTAATACAAAACTCTACCAATCTATCCCCTCTATCATTACGTGTTCCTATTCCATATTTTCCTACTATTGAAACTTCCTTTCCCTTACCTACTACGGCATTCCAATCTCCGGTTACAATTAGATTATCCTGTCCTTTAACGTTTGCTAACCTAGATTCGATCTCCTCATAAATGGATTCTACCTTCTCATCATCGTGACTTGAAGTTGGCATATATACTTGCACTATAACTGTGTCCGTTGGCTTCGTGTCTAATCTAATAGTTATAATTCTATCACTAACTTGGCAATAACTCTTTACTCTACATCCCAACTTTCTATTCATTATAAAACCTACACCGGTATGCCCATTATCTGATGCTGTGGTTATGAATCTATATTCTCCTGAACAGTTTTAAATAATATTAAATAATTTTAAATAATAAGCCAATATATAGAATGGATGTATGATAAAATATGCGCGATATATAATTTATGTTGATTTCCGATAGGCAATTTTTAAACAGTTCAGCAATAACAACAACAATAACAATAAAATAATAGTTATAGTTATAGTGGTAAACCAGTTTAATCAGAATAGTGGATGATATTATAGAATATTTTGGATTTGAATTGTCCAGGTGTATATATAAAAATATCTAATAAGTTGAATTTATTATTATATGTAGACATTAATCTGTATATAGGAGCATTTTGACCGAGCGAAGTTGACTTCCTTTCAGGCATGAATAATGGTTTATTTCTCATTCACAGTTAGTGCATTAAAATTCAGAAAGGATATAAGGTTGCTAACGAACTTATTATGTATAATCTTATACAAAATGCACATACCAGACATCATTCTCCTGTTTGACAAAGAATACAATTTATAACGATTCAATCTTTCTTGATAATCAAAACAGAGATTTGCTCGATTAAATTTTAAATCTATAAATTTCAGGAATCTATTTTATACAACTTCTAATCTATTAATATAAACATTATGATGTGGCGACCAAATTATTGAAAAATTTTCTAGATGACAACATATTAAAGATTTCAAGTAGGTGTTAATATTATGAAATGGTTTACATATACGTATAATAAAACCGAATAATTTATTACATTTACACATAACATAATCCACTTGCTTATCAAACATGAATTCACTATCAAATAGTATACCCAAGTCCTTGGCAATAGTTACGGTTTCCAGTGGCGTATCATTTAATGAGAAATTAAAAATTACAGGATTCAATTTTCTTGAAAAAGTTAAATGTTGGCACTTGTCATTGTTTAATTTCATTCTATTTACCAGGCAATATTCATTAACCGAGCTTATATCCTTTTGGAATTGAATAGCATCATTCAAAGATGATATAGTCGAGTATACTTTCAAACCGTCTGCGAAAAGAGCATAATTGCAGAACTGAAAACAAGACGAAATGTCATTTATAAAAATGTTGAAAAATATAGGGCCCAATTAACTACCCTGTGGCACGCCTGATGTCATGATTGCGTTTATCGATACCGAGCCATTTAAAGCCACCGTTTGTGTACGTTTATCAAGGTAAGATTTTAATAGTTCTAAAAGGTTTCCGTGAATACCGAAGACCCGTAGTTTGAGAATGAGAATGGCATGGTCTACCTTATCGAAGGCCTTCTTGAAATCAGTAAAAATCACATCTACTTGTTTAGAAGTATCCAAAGCGTCATGAATATATTCCGAGTAGGGGAGAAAATTTGTTAATACTGATTTGTTCTTTGAAAAGCCGTGTTGTTGTAGAATAATGTAACACTTTAAATGACCTTCTAGGGATTTGCATATAATCAAACATACATTCAAACATTTGGGTGAAAATGGAGAGCTTAGAGATTGGCCTGTAGTTATTTATTATATTTTTGGAACCGCTTTTAAATATTGGTGTAACTAGTGCATGTTTCCACACCACTGGAAACGTTCCACTTGACAGAGCCTTATTGAAGAGTGGATAAAGTGGCTTATGCAAACTGGGACTGTTTTTAATAAAAATCGGTGGAATGAGATCAGACCTGCACCCTTTTTGGTATTAAGCTGTTGTATACCTTGCTCAATTTGGCAGACACTTATACAATTTAATGTAAATGTTTCAAATAGAGGCTTAGTAGCGATAGCAGGATCTACTTTTAAACTTTTAAACTAATTGCTGAACTAAAGAACAACTCATTAAACAAATTACAAATTGTTTTAGGATCACTAGAGGACCGAATTTCGAATGTCATAGATGATGCAATTCCGGATTTATTTATTTTAAATGAAACATATTTCCAAAAGCATTTTATGTCAGTGGCAAGACCTTGCTCGATTGATACAATCCAGGCATTGTAATCTTCTTCCATGCAGTTTTTTAGTCTACGCCTAAGAATAGAATAAGAATTATAATGAGAAATAGCCGAGTATTTTTTTCCATTTATAGTGAAATTTTGTTTTTCTTTAAAAATTTTGATTGTTGAGGGGCGAAACCAAGGCGGAAATTTGTATTTTTATATTGTTTTGGTGGGTACGTTAGCATTAATTATATATAAAATAAAGCGGTATCATCATTTATATTATTTTTGTTGAGTATAGTATCCCAGTTACAGTTGTTTATAATATCATAGTTAGCTTTTGAACAAGACTTAATTTTGTAGGTTTTATGTTGAAGCCATAAGACCTTTGTTAGAGAAACTGCCACGCTGAAGGCGATATGATAAGGATCCATCTTGACCAGTGGCGGAGAATGTAATACATTTATTTTGTCGTAGTTACTTAAATCTAAATCGAATAGCCTATTATTACAATTAAATAAATGGTTGTATTGATTAAGATCTAGCGAGGATAATTGGTCGATAAATAGTAAACCACGTTGATCAGAAGGAATATCACAATTAAGATAGTTGCCAAAGTAATTGAGTTCCAAATAATCGTGGGGAGGTTAGTCACCGGTAATTATGAAGATATCTTCGCTGTTTTCGTTGTAGACGTTGATCAGGTTATCTATAAATTCTTTAAGTTTATTAATATCAATCGAGGGCATAAGATAAACGCAACAGATGTGGATTAGTTTGTGATCTGGGAGCTTTACTGAGATCCATATGTCTTCATTCGAGATGTGCCAGGCTGGTTTAGGGGTCACATATTCACGTAGATGGGACGCCGCTGCAATCAGGACTCCACCACCATCGGATTTCAATGAAGTATTAATATCGCGATTCTCTTCTAAATACATCATACAAATTCGGATTCAATAGTTCCGCGTCACACACTGAATCCTTCAGCCACGTTTCTGATAAGCACATAAAGTCAAATCTTAGTAGATTGGTATTTATATGAACTTTGTGTGGTTTTGATAGAAGTTCACGAACATTTTGATAAAAGATGTTAATATTGTCAAGTTCCGAGTTTATTCGCGAAGCCAGTGAAAATATATGCTATACACAGCGATTCAATCAATGTCGATTTAATTATGAACGATCTTAACCTATCTTGTTGTCGCACATATATAGAACCATTTACAACCCAACTGTATTTAAAATTGTGGGTTTTATAAGCAATACGAGTGTTATAGTATAATTCACTATAGGGTGATAAATGTTCATTAATAAAAACTCCGTCATTGGCGATTCCATGTATGGCGAGTCCAAACTCGTGATTATTTCGAGCAGACTTGATAGAAGCTTTGGCTGATGCTACGATATTTTCCTTAAAAATGCGCCTTACAAATTTTATGATGATTGCAGGATGTTTCAATTTTCTTGTAGTCTTATTTGGGTTGCTTCCATCTTCTCTTCTATATTGAGTAAAAGGAGAAATCCTGTGCACAGCGTTGATATCGTCCATGGACACTGGGTAGGCGATCGACGTTCCTAACTTTTGTACGAGCTGTAAAACGTTCTCATTTTCTTTTGCAGGTATTCCGAAAATAACTCAGTTGTTCCGACGAGAGTAGTTTTCCAGATCATATATCGTTTGTTGCTGGACCTGTGAGTTTTGCTTTAGGACTTTAACTTCGTCTTGTAGTTTCACCACCGTAGGTTTTAAATGAGAAATTTTGTTTATCTGAGTTTGAAATTCGGTAATGCTATCAGTTGCGAATGTAACCGACTTTAACAATTCTTCATAGTTTCTCTGCATTGGGGCATAGCTATCTTGAACAGTGGTTAATTTGGACTGTATATCTTGCAGAACTTTAACGACTTCGTTCTGTTGGAGAAGGACATCTTGAGGTTTAGACGGTTTAGCGGCCGAGGTTAAGCAGCTTGGATATTTCCATGTGACACCCGGTATCTTCAATGTCGCAATGTTGTTTTCTCCAATACCGGTACACTCTGAATGATACAATTGCAAACACGAACCAGAACAAGTTATACTATCCGACCGATTCCGATTTATTGCGATATCGCAAATCGTACAAACCGAAGGCATTTTATATATCGTACTATACTTAATTAATGAAGTAACGAAACTGTCTGAATCCATTAGGTTTCCTTTTAATTTCTTTTTAAATTTAGTGTATGTACATCTTTTTAGCGGCATTGGTAATGCATTATATATTTTTGCTGACATAAATAAAACTATTTTTAATTTTTTAAGAGTTATGTGTTGGTATTGACAATAAACCCTTATTTCTGATATTTAAATCATGGCTGTTAGAACGCAACTCAAGTAAATCATAGAGATACGGAGGTATTTTACATTTAATTAATTTATGAACATAACAACCAAAATGCAGTTTTCTACGATTGGCCATATTTAACCAATTAGCTGTTTTTAGACAATGCGAGATACTATTGTGACGTCTAATACCATACACAAGTCTCAAGCAGTTGTTTTGCATTACTTGTATCTTTCTAACAACTTCTTTGAGTATACAAGGTGAATACATAATGTCGCAAAAATTATAATACGATAAAACTAAGGAATCACAGAGTTGTAGCTTCATTGCTGTGGTTACGTACATTCTATTGTTTTATAGTTGCTTCAGTTTCAGAAAATCTATACCGTTAACTTTTGAAATATGTTTTTTAAATTCAAATTGACGTCTAACTCGATTCCCAAGTTTCTACAATATTGCACTACCTCTAATTGCTTATCTTCAATCTTTAAGTTTATAATATTTGAATAGACCTCCCTCGCCTTCCTTCTCCCAAAACACATAACTGACGTCTTTTTAGCATTGATCCTCAATGAATGCTTATTTGACATATCAACAACCATCTCTAGATCTCTCTGTAGATTCTGCACTGCAATATCGAAATCTGACGGATGAAAGGAGTGATACAGTTGAGTGTCGTCAGCATAAACGTGGTAATTGCAATATTTTATATGTTTAAAATGATGACGTGTAAATTGTATATAATATAGGGCAAGGATGGATCCTTGTGGAACCCCGCAAATTAAGGATTTTGTTTCTGAGTGTACGTTATTATATTTCACAATTTGATACCGTCCGGTTAAATAGCTTTGAAATAACTTACATGAATTATAATCTAGACCACACGCTTTTAGAATAGCAATCAGAATACTATGATTTAGTGAATCAAAGGCCTTTGAGTAGTCTAATAGTATAAGTATAGTTAAATTATTTTTATCAATGGCGTGTATTATATCATTAGTTAAACTAGCTAAGGTTGAAGTGCAGCTGTAACCAGGGCGAAAACCAGACTGATTGCGTGGTAAAACTGAATTTAAATCAAGATAGTGGATTAATATGAATTGTTAGCTGATTAAAAAGGAATTATTTGGAAAGCATTACAGCGTAGGAGCGATAGACTAATAGGCCATCTTCTTAGGCACTGGAATATTATTAAATAAGCTACAGAAGTAAAAGTAGAAGGAAAGGAAGGGGTTGGTAGACACAGATTAAAGTATAAAGTCAGATAGTGCTTGCCGGTACGATTATACCAACTATAGTCGTTTTTATAGTTTCCGTTGTCGGCATCGTCGGCGACAACAGCTACATTGGTTTGTATATAACTTTCCTGCTTGTCTTACAGCCTTGTAATATAATCTTGCAACTGAACTACATAAACATATGGCAATCTAGGTTATATAAGTTGGTGCTTCGATTATAATGAAATTGTGGTACCCTTGTGATTTAATTAATGGTGTATAATTAAATTCGCAATAAATTAACTACCCTACTAAGAGGCTATCGATACAGGTTCACTTTATGCATAACTCTCATGACATTCATGACGTAACAAAGTTAACCATATTACCCCGCCAAAACAAGTTATCATTAAAACCTAATTATGTCGGTGATCTGCAGCAATTGCATTCGACTTGTGAATAAGAAATCTCCTGACATTAAATGCAGTGGTGAATGTGTTCTATCCTACCATGCAAAGTGTGTGGACCTACACCCAAGCAAACTTGAAGTATTCAAGATATCAGGAGTGTCTTGGTTTTGTTCACAATTCCATAAGAGTATAACAAGTGACTCCCTGGTACTAGATGATGATGCCACAGAAATCTACTTAGCTGCGTCTGGTGCCACTGAGTTGCCAAATGAGACACTGAACTATATGAACAAGATAAAACATGACATCATTACTACTATCATTAAATCGATTGAGACTAGCCTTAACCTGTTGATGGATAGCATCAGATAAGTTCCGATAAGATCTCTCTGATTTTGAAAAGCTAATACTTTAGTTTGAAAATCAACGGAAAGTTGTTGAAAAATTAACCTTTGGGAACTTGTGTCTGAAGCATGAAGTAGGTCAGCCAAAGCAAGATATCATAGACCTGTAGCAATATTCAAGATCAGAAAATGTTGAAATTTCCAATCTACCAGAAAGCCCTACTGAAAATGATGTTGTTATCTTAACTTCAATTGATGCAGCAGTGAGATGTAATGTAGCAGCATCTGATATCAATTTGGCTCATCGTAATCCATCCCACCGCAGTGGAGCTGCAGAGAAACCCAAGAACATTGTGGTAAGGTTCTCGTCGCGGCAAAAAAACGGAATGATTTTCTGGCATTAGTTAAGTTGAAGAGGGTATTAAACACTACAGATATCTCCATCCCTGGCGCAGAAAGGAAAATCTACGTGAATGAGAATTTGTGTCATGCTAGAAAAGTGTCATTCGCTAAAGCCCACGAAGCAGGAAGGAAGAAAGGTTATATGTATGTGTGGCACAAAAGCAACTACATCTTTCTGCAGAAGAGTCCAACATCGAGATCCTTTATTATATACAATAAGAATGATCTGACAAAGTTATAATTTATTGTAATAAGTATGCAATCATACCATTGTACTAGAGTTATGGCTCTGTCAATTTTCTATCAAAATGTTAGAGGTTTGTGTTCAAAGTTAGTTGATAGCAAAGCAAACACAGACGCGACAAGATCGGGACTTAAACACATTCGTTAAATCTGATGGAGGTGGTGTATTGATAGGTGTAAATAATAAGATAGAATACGCAGCTAGATCCAATCTACAATGTCCTACAGCTGAAGACACTAGGGTAACAATTAAATGTAGAAAACAGCAAATCCATCTCTGTTGTATACCTGCCTCCCGCTGATAATGTTTGTTTACTCGTGTTTCTTGTGTCGTTTTTTTTTTTATTACTTGGTTACAGGATTTATATTTATCCGGATACCATCAACCTAGTTTATCTGAATAATTCAGATATTTTTGTAATTAAACCATTAATTTGTTTTTTTATTAAACAAATTTGGATAATTCACAACATCCATGGTCCGGAAGGGATTTTTCCTCAAGAAAGAGGAAAGGAGACCCACCACATTACTTCCCCGAAAAGAAAAGGCGCCTTTAAATTTTATTTTGATTAGAATTGTATTATAATACCTATTTTAAAAATTAGCACTACGGTGTTAAATAATAGTATAGATTCTATACTATAGAATATCACCCAAATACGGTAACTCAAAACATTAAGTAGCTAGATGTGCATTTCGAAGGCTATGCCCCCATCTTCAGTAGCACAAGATAAAAACTAAATAAAATACCTCTGTAACGAATCGTGATTGCTATACAATTAAATAAATAATTCAACATGAGAGAAGTATCAAAAATGGCATATAATATGACCTATAAATCTTTTAAAACAATATAAATTATTAATTGATATGCTGAATATGAAAAATATAATGAATATGCTGCTTATATATTTTTTAATTTAACGCTTATTAAATTTTCCTTTATCTAATGATATATATAACGTTGAATTAAATAATATCCGAAATATAGCAGTACAAAATAGCTATTCTATAATTATAAACAACATATTAAGGAATTTTTTATATTTTTTATAAAAATATTTTAAATAAATATAAATTTAAAATAACATAATATTTCTAATAGTCTTGCTAATTTTCTAGGAAATCCCAAAGATTTTATTGATTTCAATAAAAAATCTGGTAGTTATGAAATATCTTGTTCTAGTTGTCCTAAAGTATATATAGGACAAATACGTAGACCTATTGAAACTAGATTTAAGGAGCATTTATCTCATTTCAGATTAAATAGAAAAGATAAGTGTTGTAACCGAGCATATTTTTGAATCATGTCATCCTATTCAAATTAGTTCACTTAATTGCTTAAAAGTGTTTTGAATTATTCCGAGTTAAATGCTTATGAAACTATATACATACATAAATCTAAATCTAATCTAATAAATTTAAATTCAGGCCCAATTTCATCTTGCCTATTTAATTTATTTAATAAGAACTATTTTAAAATTTATTTTTATTTTATTTATTTTTGGTTATTTTAGGTTTGACATACCAATGTTCATTGTTGTTACATGTTAGTTTAGTTAATTATTAATTTATATTGTTTTAAAATATTTATAAGTCATATTATATGTCATTTTTGAAATACTTCACACAATTATTTCAAAACCTAATGCCGAAAAAGCATAAAGCATAATATTTACAATTTGCCGCGGAATATCTATATATATGAAAAACACGAAGGAATACCAGAGAGCCGAATGGTTCCGAGGAGCTGAATGCTCTTAACGGTATCCTCTATATAAGCATGAATATATACCGTTATAAACTGTTAAAACTAGTTTTGAGTATTTCATTAGGGCATTATCCGACTTCGGGTTTAAAGTGTAACATTACGTTCAATTGTTAAATATTGGTCTTCGAAGTATTGATATAGCGTCCTCGACGGTAATAACAATGAGAACGAATATAATAGTTCCTAAGGATGCTTAAATCGATCGACTATATATTGCAATGAATTAAAGATTGGGTTATGCGTAATGTACACGTAATGCAATCATAGTTGCTGAATATCTAAAAAGTTATTGATATTGTAAATATTGAAATGTCATTAAATAATTTACCTCTGGAGACATGCTCTGGTTGATTATTATTTTTATTAATTATCGATTTAAAAATATGACGGCAAATTAAGGTGCCAAAACTTAGAAAGTTAAAGCTTACTGTGATAATCTGCCCAGCAGCAGTGCGTAACTGCCCACAAAATAGCTTGAAAAATAGTTTATTTTTTAATATAATAGCAGATTATAATACGAAGAGAGATTCGAACGCAATTTGAACTGTTTTTTAAAGAAAATAATATAAATTTGCTTGTAAACAATATCTATATTTCGGTCGAAATCTCAGATACATCACTTTTAACGCAATCTAGTACTTGAGATATCGGTATTACCAATTAATGAAATATGCTATTTTTATTATCCCATAAATAGTTGCTTTGGAGGCTTTTGATATATAATATATTCATATAAAACCCCTGTAAAACAGAAATGCACACAGATGAGAATGTACAAGATGAAAGTTACTTACCTTTGTAAGTATCGTAAGCAGTAGGTATATAATCGTTGGGGAATGTGTCATTGCTGTAAGATACAGCTAATGAGGTTTTACCAACTTCTTCATCACCCACTAAGACACACTTTACCTTTCGTTTTCTTCTAACATTGGTTTTTAATTTAATGCATTTCAAAATACTACCAGGTTTGTGTTGCTTTATCAATGGTTGCTTGTTGTCATGTCTCGTTACGTTCACTTGTGGTGACATTGTTATTATAACACAAGAAAAATTAAAGCAAGTACTACACTTTCAGATCCTTGAACAAATTTAATAAAAAATTCTATAAACAATTGTAAATATTTTTTAAATTGTAGGGTAGGGCCACAGTTCATCCGTACATTACAAAAATAACGGGACAATAATATCGAATGACGTCATGAGAGATTATGTTCTGAAATTAAATGGACAATGAATAAGAGTAATTGAATATCACCGGCGGTAGCACTACCTGTGATAGAGAAACAAAACTAGACAAAACACTACCTACTGTTCAGTTCGATTCAACTTTCATACAATGAATACTACATCATGTATTATTATTTATGCCAATGACATTGATATTTTAGCGGCAATATGTATAACTCCGCATTCTGTAGAATACCTAAGCATTCTGTATAATGACTGACGTTATTAGGCATAATGAATAATGAGTTTAATTTTATAAGGATTCTATATAATGCCGACTATCGACATATACTAATAGAAATTGACATTGCAACCAGGGGCGTCATTTGGGAGGGGCAAGTGGGGGCATCCCGCCCCCCTGGAAATTAATTAATTTATAACTAAATCGATAATACCGGAAATTCAGAGGTGCGATCTATTAAAAAACGCATTCCATTCTAGTAGTGCGCTCAATATGATTTTAAAAACGATATAATTACAACGAATAATCGATGTTTCAAAATCTCATAGTTAGAAGAATATGAATGGATGCTGTATTCCCCCAAACTAAAAAGTGTTTTCTGCAAGTTTTGTGTAATGTTTAAGCCTATTATAAAGAGGGGCAAGTTTGAATCATTTATGGTCAAAGAATTCAGCAATTATTATAAACTTCATGAAAGCGTTAGGTCTCATCAAAACTCGAAATGGCAGCAGCAGTCAGTATGCAAGTCGAGCAATTTTTTAAAAGTTGCATCTGGTACAATGGTTAGTGTTTGCGAACAAATCAATAATGAAGACAGAGCTCAATTCTTCATCCGCATTCATTAGCTTCATATGGCCTGTTGCAAATATATTGCAATTTAGCAGAATCTAAATATTTGCTGAAAACGTGACTTGTAGAGCTTATAATGTCATCTGCCAGCTCTCTGATTCGTATGTGCGTAGCGAAATTTTCATTATTCCTATAATCGATTGCTTTCATACTAGATGTTCTGACTTTTAGAATATTCTTCAATAAGTGACGACGCAACGTCACAGGTGTATTTATAAGTTCAGATTTATTTTCCCTTAAACCATTAAATCATCCTTCATTCATTATAATATAAAGATATCCTTTTCTAGAAGAAGTTATACATCCATTGATTATACATCCATTTACAAAACAGGTACGGTTTCCATTATTCCGGATTTCTTTTGTATTACTTCCGTATGCAATATTATTGGGGTGGAACTATCTTAATAGTACGAATATTCTCCGCCGGTGTCACTACTTTCCTATACTAAATATTGCTAATTATTATACCATGCCATAGCTTAATTAAGCTATATAGAGATCTATTTTTTGTATAATCCTGTATGAGACTATTGCGCGATCAAATACATGAACCAAATTTAAATAGGACGTCACGAAGTTGCTGCAAAATGGTGTTATATTATCTGTAGACAATTATCTTTTAATTACATGTTATATGAAGATAATAGGAATTTTTCTATGTATTTCTATGTAGAAAGGACTAATTTGATTTCGGTTAAATATATATATATTTACACGCTTAAAATGAGTATTGGTTTACCCTTCATTTATCTTATTAGTTTGGAAAATTTTATTTTATTTAATCTATTCTATTTTGAGATCGAAAAATACAAATTAAAAACTTTTAGAGGATATCTTTAGCACATTAAAATATGAACTTTTTTTTGTAAATTTAGAAAAGAGTTTAAAGGTTGCTTATGATCCTAAAACTATAAAAAAAAAAACAAAGTAATGGTTATAATTTGAAATATTTTTTTAGAATTATAAAGAGGACACCAATTTTATATTTACAGTTATTAAGTTGAATTTTTTTTTCTCTTTCAAAATTTTTACAACAACTTACAAAATCAATTAACCGGCGAAAGCATACTGCCAATTTATATTTGCTATAGTAATTTTTTGATAACGTTTAAATTTGTAATAAATAGAACTGAATCTTAGATGTTGAAAAAAATTTTTTTTATATATGTTACCATATACGAAAAAATAGTATTCATTGATGTGTATGCGTGAAAGTATTAATAATATTGTAAAACAATTTATAATAATTTTAATATATAACAGATCGAGTCCGTTACTTATAATAAAACAATGAATTAATAAAATTTATTGTTGTATTCTATGGTTCCCAAAAAAATAATATTCTTTGATAATTTAGTAATACAATTTTAATTATTACTGATTTTTGTAAAAAAAAATTGTAATTATCTTCTATATCTGCTACAGTGTAAGTATAAAAGAATAAAAAATGTGTACTTTTTGTAACATTTATAATAATAATTTTTGTGATGAATATTAAAATGAAAAGAATAAAAGAAACAAATTTATGCAAAAATTAATTTTTATACTATTAGTTTTGACATATTATTAAAAGAAAAAATGTTTCAAAATACGAAAGTTATTTATCTACGACTTATTCTTCAGACATCTTTAAGCCAATAATTTTTTTTTGTAAAAAGTTTTCAACAATGATGTCAAATTTCGTAATTCAAAAAATACATAAACAAAGGCTTTCCTGATCTAGTTTTTTATAAAATAGAAATTTGCTAATTAATTTATTAAGAAAAAATGTTTTACAACTTAAAAGCATCGTTTGTTGAAGTTTTAAATGGCAATTGTTAAATATATTAGATATGTTTTTAAAAATTAAATATTATTTTATTTTATTTTATTAAGTAATTAAATTAACCAATTTAAATAGTTTATTCGATAAAAGTATTTATGTTTTACCATAAAATGTTAAGAAAAGAATTTTATAAATTTATTTAATTCAATAGGAGAGCTATTAGTTTGCATTAAAAAAGTACTTGTCTAGTTGTTTATCTTTTGTAGTATGTGTAAGTATTTTTCTGAAGGTAAAAGATGAAACTCCGTAAATATCTGATTTCGCTGCACCGAACATAATAAACATTCAGAAGCGTGCCCAAAGGGCCGTGCATCTTCGAACCAAATGCCAAATTTGCAAATGCAAAATGCCCAAATTTTATCGGAAGGGCGGAAACGGGAAACGCGCTGAACGAACGAATTTGAAAACGACGTAGCCGATTGTAGTCGAACCAGGTTTAAAAAAATATATAAAAAAATACCTCCGTTTGGGAACGCACCTCGCAGGAAATGGATTTCCTGCGAGGTGTCGGCAGTCGGGAAACGGGCAACGAAACTGCAACGTTAGTGTCGTCTGAATACACGGAGTGTCAGCATATCAGCATAGCGGGTCGCAATTTAATAGAGTTCCGTTCCGAGTTCCGAGAGCAAAATTTTTACATTTTCGAAAGTGAATTTCGCATTTAGTCGCATGTAAACTGTAAAGTCGGCTAATGATTCGGATCGGTCGTGAGATACAGTGCGTCTCAAAGTGGGCGAAAAAAAAAATGTTGGAAAGCGGTGGCGTTTCACATTTTTTGATAGCAAATGATGCAAAGATTCTAAATCCGCAACTAGTTTCGCGATAGGACTTTTGGTCAAAAAACTTAAAATGGAAATAATAAAATTGGTCCGTTTTGAACTAAAAAAAATTCACGTTTATTTCCAAAACCCCATCGTTCGGCATACGCTACCCTGCCGATAACAGTATGGTTCCCCGGTGAATGCACAGAAGCGGAACTAGGAGACAATTCACGGTGCATCTGCAGTGCGCGAATCAGTATAGTAAGCCGCTAAAGCATCTGGATTGTAAGCCGGATCATAGTTTAATCGATATTAGATTTATGGTCTGAATCACTGTCTTTATTTTCGGTGTGCTATCAGGCATATTTGGAGATAAAACCAATGTTGTTAAAAGCGTCTTAAATTATATAAGTGAGGAAGAAAACCAACTAAACATAAAACTAACCATAGACATTGCAACTATATAGCAAAAAGAGAACCGTAGGGGTATTTGAGGGCAATCATTTTTGAGCAATTTTCATAGTCCAGGAAGTACTG
This sequence comes from Leptodirus hochenwartii, assembly GCA_947310635.1. Lineage (NCBI taxonomy): Eukaryota > Metazoa > Arthropoda > Insecta > Coleoptera > Leiodidae > Leptodirus > Leptodirus hochenwartii. The sequence continues at coordinate 12,549,981 of OX371176.1, forward strand.
AAATAGTGAGTATTACAGTTTTTTGCAGTTCGCTTACAGGTTTCTGTTATCATGCAATTTTTATGTCAGCCAATTCAAACTTCAAGGATGCGCATGTTTGTCATTTCTTTCGTACTTCATCGTATTGCTTCGTAATATTTCAGTTATTTAATAAAAAGAAATTATAATATTTTATTCTTTTGGAGATTTTTCGAGTCGATCATTTATACACTACTGTATAGTATAACAAGATTGATAAATATTTAAAGAACTACTGATTGCACTGGATCAGTATGCTTTCATGAATTGCAACAAGGCAGACATTGAAATCGTTTTGTTAATTGCGTTATTTTTTAATTTTTTTACATGTTTACATCCAAATTTGACTAAATTGCAACATGCACTGCAACCAATCCTTCGGATTGATGGGAAACTAATGATATATGTGATAATGGATCCGTTTAAAAAATGCTAATGCTAATAGATTATAGTCATATAATTTATAATTAAAATACGGCTTCAGCATGTTGAACACCAATACGAAGTCTCAATATACCTCACGCTGCAGGAGATGCCATATCTTTAATTGGGATTTGAAATTTGGATGCTACGTATCTATTTTCTGGTCTGATATTGTGTATCTTTCTATCGCACCCAGGACCACTTTTCATATCATTCGTTACTTTCGCCTCGATAATCTAGACCAGCCCTGTCGTGACACTATTGACAAGTCTAGCGGACGTTGTGAGCCGTCCAGACTGATCACGCACTCTGATAATGATAGATAAAGTAATAATTTGATACTCGTACATCTTGACAGCGAACCAAGAAGATCGCAATCCCGGCAAAAGAAGAGAAACGATCGAGGTGCTTCTGAAGAACGTAAGACAGGGAATATCACAGAGTATTTTAATACTCTGTGATGTTTACTCTTTAGCGTTAGTACATTGTAATAGCTAGAATACATCCCTGGATGCATATTAAATAAATAAAACACAATTTATTGGACAAATAATTCTTGGCGTTGTTGTTCGAATTTTTCCAATTCCCCCAATAAGTCTTGGTTCTCTGAACCGCAACCAGTGATGCGATACAGGCATCTGCAAGGCGTTCCTATCGCCAGCGTCCAGCGTCGGCTATTACCAGGTGATACAACAAATTGATTATAATTATGATACATTGCTCTATCAAAAGAATATAGGAAAGATTTCAGGCTAACCCACGGTATTAGGGGGATTAGGCTGAATCGGTGGGGCGACGGCTAATATATGCACTCATTGGTCGGTGCAAGGCAAGGAGAAACCAGCACTGTACCTTTCTCAAGATTACAGCGAATGAAAATGTCGATTACTATTAATGTATTACCCCAGGTGAGTAGAGGCAATGGCTCAGAATCTCACCCGGCTACTTCGGTAGCAGGCAAGCCCCCGGATTCTGGGGCCGGCAAGAAATCGATTTCGCAGAGAGCTCTACGAGTTGGAGCGTGGAATGTTCGCAGTATGAATAGGATAGGAAAGTTAGAGAATTTAAAACTAGAAATGGAGAGACTTAAACTGGATATTGTAGGGATTAGTGAAGTTAGGGGGAAAGATCAAGTAGATACGTGGTCAGGAGAATATAGATTAATAACCTCAGATAATGGGCATACCGGTGTAGGTTTTATAATGAATAGAAAGTTGGGATGTAGAGTAAAGAGTTATTGCCAAGTTAGTGATGGAATTATAACTATTAGATTAGACACGAAGCCAACGGACACAGTTATAGTGCAAGTATATATGCCAACTTCAAGTCACGATGATGAGGAGGTAGAATCCATTTATGAGGAGATTGAATCTAGGTTAGCAAACGTTAAAGGACAGGATAATCTAATTGTAACCGGAGATTGGAATGCCGTAGTAGGTAAGGGAAAGGAAGTTTCAATAGTAGGAGAATATGGAATAGGAACACGTAATGATAGAGGGGATAGATTGGTAGAGTTTTGTATTAGGAATAAGCTAGTGGTAGCAAACACGCTTTTTCAGAATCACAAGCGCAGGATATATACGTGGAAAATGCCAGGAGATATAAGGAGGTATCAGATAGATTACATACTGGTTAAAGAGAGGTTTAGGAACCAGATTAAGAATTGTAAGAGTTACCCTGGAGCAGATATTCATAGTGACCATAATTTAGTAGTCCTGGACTCAGAGGTCAAATTCAAGAAATTACAGAAGTCTAACCAGGTCAGAGTAGATGTCGATAGGTTAAAATTAGCTGATGTATGTGAAAAGTACAAGCAGAAAGTAGAAATCATGGCTAATGGAACATCTAGGAACGACATAGATTGCGAATGGAGGGAAATCAGAAATGGGTTAACTACAGCAGCAAATGAAGTATTAGGCACAAAGAAAAGGGCAGGTAGGAGGGAATGGATCACGGAAGAAATAGTTGAAATGATAGAAGCAAGAAGGAAAATTAAAATTGGAAACACAGAAGCAGGACAGAAAAAATATAAGGAACTAAGGAACTTAATTAATAGGAAATGCAAGCTAGCGAAAGAAGAGTGGATAAAAGGAAATTGTGAGGATATTGAGGAGGATATGAAAAGAGGTAAAGTAGATTTGGGCTACAGGAAAATTAAGTCACATTTTTCTAAAGTAAAACCAAAGGGTAACATTATATGTGATAAGCAGGGTAAGGAACTCACAGAAAATAAGGAAAAAGCTAGAAGATGGAAGGAGTATCTTGAAGATTTATATAAAGGTAGGCAGGACATGGAGGAGCTAGAAAATGTGGAACAGATAGATGAGGATGACTTAGGTCCTAGCATACTTAGGTCAGAGTTTCATAGAGCATTATATGATTTACGGAATAACAAAGCAGCGGGGATTGATATGATAGCAGCCGAATTAATAAAACACGCAGGGGAAAAAATGCAGGAGCAATTATACAGGTTAGTTTGTAAAATATATGAGAAGGGAGAAGTACCACAGGATTTTCAGCGTAGTAGAATAGTAACAATGCCGAAGAAAATAGGAGCTAATTTGTGTGAGAACTATAGGACCATTAGTCTACTATCACATGCATCGAAGATATTGCTAAAGATTATTTATAGGAGATTAGAAAATAAAGTAGAGGAAAGGCTAGGAGAAGATCAGTTTGGTTTTAGGAAAAACAGAGGGACGAGGGAGGCGATTTTAGCACTAAGAACAGTAGTAGAAAAAAGAATGAGGGTGGGAAAGGTAACTTGCATAGCTTTTGTAGATTTAGAAAAGACATTTGATAATGTAGATTGGGACATAATGTTTAGAATTTTAAAAGAAACGGGTATAGATTATAAGGATAGGAGAATAATTTTTAATTTATATAAACACCAAACTGCCTTAGTTAGAATTGAGGGGGAAGAAGAGGTAGCAAAAATAGGGAAGGGAGTTCGGCAGGGATGTACACTTTCACCGTTATTATTTAATCTATATATAGAAGATGCAATAAACAAAGTAAAAGAAGAGTATAGTGTAGGTGTGAATGTACAGGGAGAGAAAATATATATGTTGAGATTCGCCGACGATATAGCTATATTGGAAGAAAGCGAAAAGAATTTAGGAAGGGTATTGAATGGTATGCAGGCAGTATTGACTAGGGATTTTAACATGAAAATAAATATAGGTAAAACTAAAGTGATGAGGTGTGACAAAAAGGAATGCAGTAGAAAAATGAGGATCACAATAGGAGATAATAGAATCGAAGAAGTGTCAGAGTGTTATTGTGTTTGAAGTGTTATTTAGGCAGTAGAATCACAAAAGATAATCGAAGCAAGGTAGATATAAAGTGTAGGATAGCACAGGGTAGGAAGGCATTCGTAGAAAAGGAACAGATTTTAAGATCAAATATTGACTTGGGTATTTGAAAAAGATTACTGAAGGTATATGTTTGGAGTGTAGCACTGTACGGGTGCGAGGCGTGGACTATAGGAAAGGGAGAGAAGCGTAGATTACAAGCATTCGAAATGTGGTGTTATAGGAGGATGATGAGGATTGGTTAGGAAGATAAAGTAACAAATGAAGCTGTACTAGAGTTAGTAGGGGAGAAGAGAAGTATTTGGAGAGTGTTACAGCGTAGGAGAGACAGATTAGTAGGGCATATCCTTAGGCATGGGGGGATTATGCAATTGATCATAGAAGGTAGAGTGGAGGGAAAGAGAGGGGTAGGTAGGCCTAAATTGGAGTATGTGAGTCAGATAGTTGAAGACGTTGAGATGAATAGCTATAGGGAGATGAAGGGATTAGCTCAGGATAGATCGGCATGGCGTGCTGTTTCCAACCAATCTTTAGGATTGCGGACTCTTTAACTAGCTCTATCAAATGTTCCTTGAGAATTTGAACAATATTTTGTGCGCATATTGAATCGGTTGTTGAGCGGTAAAGTTGGGCAGATATTTAAAATACTTTATATAGATATTTATATTCTCTGTTCGTAAGCATCTGATGCTGTGCAATAATATGCAAATTCAATTCTTCATGATATGAAGCTAAAATTTATGAACAGATCCACCGATACGTGTTAATTTATACCAATGATTGATATATCGTAATATTGTTGTTTTCTTTTAGTTCGTTAGCAAGTTGCAATATTAACATTTACAATTTGGGATTGAGGCAGATTTTGGCTGGTTTTATCTGTCTAGAATTGTTTGTCAAAACATAAGTTTCATCATTTTTGTTGTCAGATACTTCCTTTGCCATGGTTTAGTAGGCAGCTGGAAATTTTACGTTTTTAAGAGTTTAAAAAAAGGTAAACTATTTTATTGATCACGAAAACAGAACTAAAAGTCAATTATTCGCATTTGGCAGCTACCTTCACTTATTTATTGTGATACAAAGGCATAAGTAATAATGAGAAGGCAAGTTTGTATAATTTATGAGCAGTCATATGCATTATTTAAACACTTCGTTCGTGTAAATGCGATAAAAATGAATAAACAATTTAGGCATGTAGACCTTTTCAGCTTCATAAAATTATTTTTGTGTGAATAGTTTGTGTATGTACTACATTGATCTTCTTCGGATTTAATATATATAACATTTCTCATTATAAGAACGAAACATAAAGTCTTCATTTCCGCTTTTGAGAACGCTTAGTTACCATATTTTGGACCTATTATAGCTATTTATATTCATGATCCAAACAATAACAGTCGTACGAGATCACTGAAATAAATTCTCACAATTCGCACCTTAATGCGTGCCCAAAATAATTATTACAACGTTTACCTTTAATGTAATTTGTGTTTATGTGATTTAGATTGCTTTTACCCAGATATATTAATATTGAAATAGCTCTTATAAATTTGACGTTTCTTGCCAAATTTTATATTTGTACGATTTTGACTTTTACAAGCATTGGTGCGGTAATTCATAAATATACCATTTTAAGAACATCCATTTCATGTGCAAGCACATATACGGTTATTATTCCACTTATTTTTAGGTATCTAAAATAGAATCGTATATTTTATAAAAGCAAAACGGAGGCACCAAGCGTTATGCATCATTAGTATAATGTATCCCGGTTAAATTCATTTTGTTTTTGCATAATTGCACCCTATTATTGACTAATATGGATTGGACAAGACGATTGTTATAGTGAAAGCCTCTTCATTTATGGCAAATGTTGTTTTATTCTTATATTTACTTGTATGAATAGCGAATTTTCTGTGAATGAATTGGGGTTATATTTATGTTTCGTTGACATCCTTAATCGCATTCGATACTAGAGCCATCTTCCGCTATCCTTACTTTTTGCGCTAGTGGTGTCCTCTTTCGATATCCTTACTGACTACATAAGTAAGGATAATGACAGATTTCGCTAGATGTAAAACAACCACCTAAAATTGATACGCATTTTTATATAGAGTTGCTCTGTCTATAGTAATTTGTCCATGTCAACGCTATCTAACAAATATCAATGACATTTGCTCTGCCTAGTAATTTGTCAATGACAATAATTTTATATTTTGCCGTACTCTTCTGTCTACAGGAGGATTTTTTTTATTACATTTATATATTTTTTCAGCGAATTTTGAATTATTATTTAGATAGTTGAAACACTGTTAAAACCATTGGATTAGTTTTTTATTTTAAAGAAATTAATTATAACTTTAATAATTGCTTCATTTACAGCGCTCTCATATTATACACAGTGTCATTCAAAGTCCATATTGGTGACCTTTCACCCCATAATATGGCATACTATTAATACAATCTCATAGAGGAGACTTTGATATATCAAAGGTATTATCAATATATTATTATACCTTATTATTATACCAAATATTATTATACCTTTGATATATCAAAGGTATCTAAGATATATTAAAGGTATTGAGGTATCAAAAAATTGCGTATACTATTTTTGTTTAAAGAAAGTAATTATAACTTTAATAATTGCTTCATTTACCGCGCTCTCATATTATACACAGTGTCATTCAAAGTCCATATTGCTGACCTTTCACCTCATAATATGGCGTAGTCTCAATACAATCTTATAGGGGAGACTTTTATAAATAAAGTTTCAAAAATTTGCGCATACAATTTTTGTTTGAAGGAAACTATTGTTGCTGGAGTTTTTCTATTGATTTTTCAGTGACATGCCATTTCATAGACTAAGTTTCATTGGTTATTAATAGGTAATCATGCACTAAACTGATTATATACTGCTGTATTTTTGTTGTTGATTGTATTAGTTAAAAGATACAAGCATTTGTTTATGTATTATCTTGTTAATTGTTGTAAAAATCATGTGAATGTAATATTGTGTATTTTGTATTGGTCCACAAAATTAGAATAGTGTCTATCTTACCGTACTCCCCTCTTGGTGGCTATTTGAGGTTAACCCAATGGTAATAGAATCGCTGACGTTTTTTTAGAGTTGCAGTGTTTTAGGTGCTTTGTTTAGTTTTCTAAAATACCCAAAATTATGGACACATTAAATGTAAAAAACACATAATTAAAGAAATCTTGAAAATTATTATATTTATGTTGTAGAATCGTTTATCAACTGCATTATTCCAACCTGTAATGCAAACACGATGTGCCGAACTTACAGTGTTATTTACAAGATGCAACATAAAGGATTTACAAACCTTTTACCCGGTTTTATTAGAACAAATATTTGGAACGCGATACACAAGAACATCTTGGGGTCTACACACCATACTGTCAAATTCGTGTGATTTTCAAATCATACAGCACTTCTTCAGTCCTATGGGCCCCTTATTTCAATTAATATATTCGCTGTTAAAAGATGTAACATTGAAATACAAATTTAATTTGAGTGAAGTGCCGAATATAAAGTTATCAGATTTTCATCTAGATACAATTTATGCTCGATCTCAAACTGCGAATAAAGCAACAGTTCTATTGTTAAGTAAGTATCATTTAAAGTAAAAACATGCACGGTATAGTTTATGTCCAACTTACTGCCTTACTCTAATCTTTGTTATAACGATTTGATATCTAAAATCGTTGTGGCACGAAATTAGCTTGGTCAATTTTTTTATACATGCATAAACGAGCACAATGTTTGTATAAAACATCACCCAAGCATTTATGAGCCTGATGCGTATTTCGGAGGCTATGCCCTCCATCTTCAGTAGCACAATAATGGAACAAATAAAGATACCTCTGTCACTCACCGGGATTGCCATACAATTGAACGAAATATAAATGTAACACAGTTTCCCGTCTTCATGTGACATTAACGTACTTATTATAAACTATGAAAAAGAATTATAGATAGATATGATCAACTGCGCGAGCGCATAACAAAATTAAGGGGTTACCAAACTAATCTAACCAAAAAGAAAATGTTATTTGTTAATTTAATTGAATAGACAGGATGATATCGGGCCTGAATCTAAATTCATTAAATTGGACTTTAATCTATGAATATAAATACTCGTAAGCATTCAATTCAGAATAATTCCTAACACATTTAAGTAATTTAAGTGAACTACTTTCAATAGGATGACCGGATCGAAGATGTGGCCAGCTACAGCACTTCTATCTTTTCTATTTAATCTAAAATGAGCTAATTGTTCCTTAAATCTAACTTCTATGAGTGCGGGTTTGGCCTATTCTGCTACTGAAGATGGGGACATAGCCTCCGAAACGCTGATGATGCGCATCAAGCTAATAAATGCTTTGTGTAATGGTTTTTTGGTTATACAATTATTTAACGCCGTAGTGACGATTTTACAATATTGCGCAATGATACTCTATTTTTAAGATAGTATTTCTACACCAGGTAGCTCATTGGCTAATGTAAAGGGCGGAATGTAAGGTAGTATATAAGGCTATATGTTCTTGCTAATACTATGCTAATTAACTAAATCTAGATTAGAACTAGATTGGACAAAATCTAGTTTAGAACGAATAATCGATGTTCCAAAATCTAATGGTTGGAAGAATATGAATGGATGGTGTATTCCCCGACACTAAAAGGTGTTTTATGCAAGTTTTGTGTACTGTTTAAGCCTATTATAAAGAGGGGCAAGTTTGGATCATTTATAGTCAAAGAATTCAGCAATTCTAAAAAACTTCATGAAAGCGCTAGGTCTCATCAAAACTCGGAATGGCATCAGCAGTCAGTATGCAAGTCGAGCAATTTTATAAAAGTTGCATGTGGTACAATGGTCAGTGTTTTCGAACAAATCAATAATGAAGAAAGAGAGCTCATTGATCTATGAGCTTTCTTCAAAAGCTATGAGCTCATAGATCAAAATCGTAAAAAATCGATGCCTATAATATCTACAATTCTCTATTATGGTTCAAACAGTGGCGGTTTTTTTCGAGGCCGCACGGCCGCGCGCCCCTCCTGAACATTGAGCGCATCACCGTAGATATATAATTGTATTGTGATATTTTATCTCGGCATTATTTTTCCTAAATATAAGCTTGCGCTGCGAACATACATAACACTCATGACTCAACACGATATGGCAGCTCGCAAGTATGAGTTAAATGCATATGCACTCATCCTATCTATTACAATCAATGGAGTAAGAGCGACCGATGCAGTATATCATCTGTTTCTTTGGTTCGCGTATCGTATTAGTCGCACCTAAAATAGCGACATGGGTTGCTATAGCAACGTGACGTCACGCTGCTTCTACAGCTAAGAATATATCGTTGTTTTAAGCTATTCCAGGCCGCGATCTTTAGCGCCCGAACAGAGAAGCCTAGTGTAGTATATACGAAAATTGATATAGAATAGCCAGATAAGACAGTTGCATTGTTCTGTGTAGTTACCTATGTACGATTTTGCCACGTGTTTCTCCAAGAATATATTTAATAGAAATAATTTAATAAAAATGAATAGTGTTAGTTCTTTATTGAAAATAGAGTTTTGTAGACTTTCTCTTGAGGACAAAGTAAAAATTAAAGAATTAGGTAGGCCATTGCCTAATTTAAATTTATCGCAAACTTGTGCAAGGATTGTTTATATTAATGAAAGATAGAAGAGCGGAATACAACTTTCAAGAAATGATTGAATTTAATTATTTTGCATCCATTTTATGTAAGATTTCTTACTATTATGTTATTTTTTAAGAAATGCGCCCGCCTCGATTGAAATGTCAAGAGCCGCCACTGAATGTGCGTCCCCGGGCAAATCACTATTAAAAATTTGTAGATATTTGTTGGATTTGTAGGTATTTGCTCGGATTTGTAGCTATTTGTTGAGATTTGTAATTTTTCTGAGATTTATTGGAATTTACACAGACTTATTAAGGAATTATTTTTTTTAATTTTTTTTTTAATATAATTTCTAAAATGCAAAATTTACAAAAATTATTATGGATTAGGAAAAATGAAGTTTTAAAAGTATTATATATTTTTTATAATACTTAATTTTAAATTTATATAAGTATACCCACGCACACACGTATATACAGGGTTGGGCAGTTCTAACGAATCGGAATCTCTAAAAATCTCTAAAAATGCTAAAAATTGCAAACTTATATAGAATTACGAGTTGCATGTATACTCTAAAATTAATTTAAACTATACAGGATGAACCATGAAAGCACAATTAAAACTGGTCTTATTTTTTTAAATGGAACACTATGTATATTTTAATCCTATTTCATAGCAGACATTCAAGTACTTATGAACACGTAAATTGTAATTTGTTAGATTGTGGCGTTGCCAAGATATTAGCAATTTTGTAAAATATTGGTTCATTGCAAGCCCAATTTCAAAAAATCATAACTTACTTAGGTAGCGAATTTAAGTAGCACAGTTTTAAATCTGAGTAACCACTAACATGGCATTATTTATTCTAAATCGGTTTTTCTCCTAAAACATACAGGCACATGTAAGAGTCATGTTCAATTGTTCCTTGAAAGGTAAGTCCGATTTTTTAAATGGAACACCCCATATATTATTATTCTGAAAGATAACTCGATTATAACAACCATTTTTATTAAATATGTCCTATACCTAAAACTATTAGTTTCTGAGATATTGACATATTTTTGAAAAATGCAGCATCCAAACAAACAATTCAATTAAAAGAATATAAATCTATAAGATTGCCATGGAAGATAATGTAAACTTTAATATTTGTGATTCGTCAATTAAAGTTTACTGCAACATACTTTACATTAAAACCATAAAAATGTGGCATACCCTTTGCAAGAGAAGATCGACATGATCTGGTGTTTAGGAGAGTGCCACAAGAGCCCTCTATTGGCCAGTGAAATATACATAGCAAATTTTCCAAATAGAAGACATCCAAATGCAACTAGATTTCAACATTTATTAAATACTTTCACAACGACTGGATCTGTTAAAAATACAACACACGAAAAACATAAAACTGTAAGAACGGAAGAAAATAAAATAAAAGTACTTCCCAAGTCTCTTCTGCGGAAATAGAGAAAGAGGAAACTATTTCCTGACGTACTGTTGGAAGAATATTGAAAAAATATGAATACCATCCATATAACGTGAAACTACAGACAGCATTTCTAAATAGAGTTCATTTTTCGGATGAAGCCACTTTTTCCGAATCGGGTATCTGCAACCGGAAAAACTGTCACTATTACGCAACAGAAAACCCGAATTTTAGAAGAAGTGTGGATAAACAGCATCACTGGTCAGTTAACACATAGACAGGGATTGTCGGTGAAAACATAATAGGTCCTTATTTTTTTTAACATCATTCAAATAACATCACGTATTTGAACTTCTTGCGAACAACCTTGGACGATTTAATGGAGAATGTACCATTAAATGTTGCATTATGGTACCAGCATGATGGAGCGCCGGCGCACTATGGAAGGCATGTACGGGGACATTTAAACCAAGAATTCTCGAACAGGTGGATAGGCAGAGGTAGTGCTGTTAACTGGCCGGCGCGGTCTCCGGATATGAATCCATGCGATTACTTTTTATGGGGTTACATTTAAAACAAAGTTTACCAAGTGCCACCTACCACATCAGAAGACATGAAGGAAAGAATAGGTATGCATTTGCATCGATCACTCCGGATATGTTACGTAATGTACAAATATCAATGAAAGAATATCAAAAAATATCAATATCAGTCTTCGCATGTGCATAGAAACGAAATACATGGAAATACATTTGAATATTTATTAAAATAGTAGTTTTTACTGTTTATTTATTTTTTGGTTTTTCAATCACAGACGGAAGTACTTTTATTTTATTTTATTCCGTTCTTACAGTTTTATGTTTTTCCTGTGTTGCATTTTTAACAGATCCAATCGTTGTGAAAGTATTTAATAAATGTTGAAATCTAGTTGCATTTAGATGTCTTCTATTTGAAAAATTTGCTTTGTATATTTTACTGGCCAATAGAGGGCTCTTGTGGCACTCTCCTAAATACCAGATCATGTCGATCTTCTCTTGCAAAGGGTATGCCACATTTTTATGGTTTTAATGTAAAGTATGTTGCAGTAAACTTTAATTGTCGAATCACAAATATTACAGTTTACATTATTGGCAATCTTATAGATTTATATTAATTTTAATTGAATTGTTTGTTTGGATGCTGCATTTTTCAAAAATATGTGAATATCTCAGAAACTACTAGTTTTCGGTATAGGACATATTTAATGAAAATGGTTCAATTATAATCGAGTTATCTTTCAGAATAATAATATATGGGGTGTTCCATTTAAAAAATCGGACTTACCTTTCAAGGAAAATGCCCCAATTGAACATGACTCTTACATGTGCCTGTATGTTTCAGGAGACAAACTGATTTACAAAAAATAATGCCATGTTAGTGGTTACTCAGATTTAAAACTGTGCTACTTAAATTCGCTACCTAATTAAGTTATGATTTTTTGAAATTGGGCTTGCAATGAACCAATTTTTACAGAATTGCTAATATCTTGGCAACGCCGCATTCTAACAAATTACAATTTACGTATTCATAAGTACTTGAATGTCTACTATGAAATGGGATTAAAATATACATGGTGTTCCATTTAAAAAATAAGCCCAGTTTTAATTGTGCTTTTATGGTTCATCCTGTATACTTGAAATTAATTTTAGAGTGTGCAACTCGTAATTCTATATAAGATTACAATTTTTCGCATTTTTATTTGAATTAGTTTGGGCAAGGGATTCCGATTCGTTAGAACTGCCCAACTATATATATATATATATATATATATATATATATATATATATATATATATATATATATATATATATATATATATATATATATATATAAATAAATCTATAGAAGTTCCAATTATAAGTGTTATCTATTGCCCTAACGACTAAAAGTGACCTATAAATTGTCTGGCATGGTAGGGATTCGAACCCGCAACCCATGGACTGCGAAGCGATCACTTAATGTATATTATGTTACACTTATATACTTAAATAGCGATAATTGATTTGCATTTTATTAACAAGTACAATAATAATAATGTAAAGCTTCATTTTAGGGTATTTATATAAAACACGTTGCGATTACCTCTTGATTCTAGAAAATAAATACAATGGAAATGCATGGTATGCCTTCTTGGAACATTTATAAAAACATGTATTTTTATTATAATTTTAATAAAAGAAATAAAAAATTTGCAATCTCAACACTGAATTATGATGTTATCTAAAATATTTTTTTATCAAAAAGAACAAAATATGAATCAATTTTTTGTTTAAACAGTTTAAATTTTACTTTTGATTTTCAATTTAATTTAATATATAAAGGGTATTGTAATAGTAAAATAAATAAACATACAGAAGCTATAACAGGGTAACGGAGATACACCGAGAGATGGACTAATAGGATACTAATAGACTATATGATTAAAGGCAGGGGTATTATAAATTAAATATTGTCGTAATTTGTACAGTAATAGAGTAATATATAAATAACCAATTTTTTTATTCTTAGTACTAGTTAAGTTGAATACAAGTAGAAAGTTTAGAAATGTAGTTGCGGTATTAATTATCGCACCCTCTATATTGCGAAGACTTAGCGGATATAAATTCACAGAACACATATAGACACATGCAGCTGGCTAATGTTCGCAGAATACCTTTAAAATACTTTTATATTTCATCATTATTATCATCTACCGAGTCACCTACTATATCGGGAATAGTAAGTTCCTCAAAATTTGTGGCACGTAGCAGATTTTATAAAATCGAGATATGTTACTTAAGTTTTTGGGAGTTAAAACTTAAGAAAAAAAAACTTATTTCTTTCTTTATTACAATGTATTTTTATAATTAACTTAATACAAGGGAACTACCGACTAACAATGTTAAAGTCTGTACGAATGGTGTTATAATATGTTGTCGAATGATGTTATAATGTTCGAGTTTTCCGAACTTACATCTACTTTTATACATTTACAATATTTCCTTTTTGGAATAGTTTGTTTTACATTTCAGTTTTATGTGACTTAAAGAAAAATTAGATTAATACATTATCAGCATAATATTAGTAATACAATGTCTATATATGATTAGTACGTGAATATCTAAATCTATAACAAGAACTAGGATAACTAGAACAAGATATTTAGAACGATTATATGTTAGTGATAGGGTAGAAAGAAGTAAGTCCTTATAAGATTTTTTGATTTATATTGGTTACCGGTTTCGAGAGGTATATCTTCTCATCTTCAGACCAAAACTACAAGAGCATATTTTTTTATATAATGAAATATAAGTAAGTTATAGAGTATTTCAAATCTTCACAAAAACGTGTTTTTTTTATAAAAGTTAGGTTATATAATACAATACATACTGGTCATATGTAGAAACTCAAGAATGTAGTCATGGATATAATCAATATATAAAAGTAGAAGTATTTTTCATAAAAGTTATAAAATGTTGTAAATGTTTATATAAAATTATTTTTGTCAGAATGTTTAAAAAGTTTTTTTTTGTATAATATTAAAAACTGTGATATACAAGTGGCCGTGTTTTTCTTGTAATGAAGTAAGGAGATGGTATATTGGTGGATGCGCATACAATTATAGTGTTTTGGGAAATATAGACAACTGATCAAAATGAGGATGTGGTCTAATAGACTAATCAAATGTATAATATATTATTATATATTATTGTTGGTGTAATTATTAATAATGTTTATTTTTTATTTTATTGTTTATAAATGTTATTTAAGGAATTTGAATAGGGGTGTTTTGTTGTAGTTAATTTTCTCGTTTAGGCAGTTTATGTTAGTGTCTTTGTTAATTTTGTCTATTTCGTAATTTTCTAATAGGGAGAGTTTTGTACTTTTTTTGTAGGTGTGGGGGATTTTTATGTTGTTGGAGTATGTATGATTGTGGATTTTTAAGTGTCTACCGAAATTTGATGTATTGTTCTTGTTGTTAATGTGTTCTTTAACTCTTATGGAAATGGATCTACCTGTTTCTCCGATATATTTGGCGTTACAGGTATCGCAAGTTAACATATATACGCCGCCGTATTGGTAGGGGTAACGTTTAGTGGGTCTAGTTTTAGTTTAATTTTATTGTTAATTTTGGATATGATATGTACCTACCAATACTAATAACACTAACTCTACTAATAATAATCCATATACATATCGTTCTTTCACTTTCTGCGGAGACTTCTCATATAAAATTAAACAAGTACTCTTAAAATATAATATAAAATGTGCATTTAGAACTAATTCCACTATTAATAAATCACTTTCAAACTACAAAGAAAAAACTGATCCTTTAGAAAACAGCGGCGTATATATGTTAACTTGCTATACCTGTAACGCCAAATATATCGGAGAAACAGGTAGATCCATTTCTATAAGAGTTAAAGAACACATTAACAACAAGAACAATACATCAAATTTCGGTAGACACTTAAAAATCCACAATCATACATGCTCCAACAACATAAAAATCCTCCACACCTACAAAAAAAGTACAAAATTCTCCCTATTAGAAAATTACGAAATAGACAAAATTAACAAAGACACTAACATAAACTTCCTAAACGAGAAAATTAACTACAACAAAACACCCCTACTCAAATTCCTTAAATAACATTTATAAACAATAAAAAATAAAAAAAAAACTATCAATAATTACACCAACAATAATATATAATAATATATTATACATTTGATTAGTCTATTAGATCACATCTTCATTTTGATCAGTTGCCTATATTTCCCAAAACACTATAATTGTATGCGCATCCACCAATATACCACCTCCTTACTTCATTACAAGAAAAACACGGCCACTTGTATATCACAGTTTTTAATGTTATACAAAAAAAAACTTTTTAAACATTCTGACAAAAATAATTGTATATAAACATTTACAACATTTTATAACTTTTATGAAAAATACTTCTACTTTTATATATTGATTATATCCATGACTACATTCTTGAGTTTCTACATATGACAAGTATGTATTGTATTATATAACCTAACTTTTATAAAAAAACACGTTTTTGTAAAGATTTGAAATACCCTATAACTTACTTATATTGCATTATATAAAAAAATATTCTGTTGTAGTTTTGGTCTGAAGATGAGATATACCTCTCGAAACCGGTAACCAATATAAATCAAAAAATCTTATAAGGACTTACTTCTTTCTACCCTATCACAAATATTAACTTATAATAAGGATATTCCAACAGATTATATGTTACTTTAAAATTATAATTATTTAAAATACTATCTAAACCACGTGCAATTATAGGAGCAAATGGTAATTTAACAAATTTTGTTTTTGTAATTTAACAAATTTAACAAATGACTAAAACATCTAAGAAAGGTAACTGATTATTATTTTCGATTTCATAAGTAAATTTAATTGAAGGAAGTTTAGAATTTAATATTTGAATAAAATCATCAATATTAGATTTTTCAGTATCAAAAATCGCAAAGATGTCATCTACATATCTAATCCAAACTCGAGGAAAATAAATTTCAGTTTCCTTTAATTTAGTTTCGAAATAACTCGTAAATAAATTAACAATAAATGGACTTAAACAATTTCCCATAGCTGTTTCCAATTTCCAACCTTCTTTTTGCTCAAAGAATTTACCATTTAAGGAAAAACAATTCTGAGACATACATAATTTAGAAAGTTTTAAGTATTCGTTAATAATAACGTAATAAACACAATTATTTTTTAGTATATCTTCAATATGAAATATAATGAAAGTATATACATGCATAAGTCAAAATTAATGAATTTAGATTCTGGCCCAATTTCATCTTGTCAATTTATTTAATAAGAACTATTTTAAAATTTATTTTTATTTTAATTATTTTAGGTTTGACAATCCCAAACTTGTCTGTTTCGTTAATTATTATTTTATATTGTTTTAAAAGATTTATAGGTCATATTATATGCCATTTTTGAAATACTTCTGTCATGTTGACTTATTTATTTAATAGTATATCAATCACGATTCGTGACAGAGGTATTTTATTTAGTTTTTATCTTGTGCTACTGAAGATGGGGGCATAGTCTTCGAAATGTACATCTAGCTACTTAATACTTTAAGTTACGGTATTTGGGTGATATTCTATACTAATATTAAATACAATTCATACAAAACTATTTACATAGGCATTTAATATTTAAAAGTATTTAATTTAATATCGAAGTTAATAAAATGACTACTTCACAAAACACGCAACCGAACATTGCACGCATAAAATACCAAGCAAACATTATTCCACAATTTGATGGAAATGCGGGACAAGTAAATAGGTTTATTAAACTCACGGATAACTTTTTACTTAAACATCAGAAAACCGATAATGCAAATGCACCTATCAATATGTGTCTTTTTGATACTGTATTAGGAAAATTTACAGGAAGAGCTGCTGATTTAATTGCTTCACGAGTAGAATTAAATACATGGCAGTCTGTAAAAGAATCGCTTCTATTAACTTTTTCTGATCAAAGATCAATTGATTGCATTTTACGGATATAGTTTCAATGAGACCCGAAAGACTAGAAGACCCTCAAATTTGGTATTACATTACAATATGCTCGTAGTATATTAATTTCAAAAATAAATGCGTCCACTGATTCACAACTTGTTAATTTAATTAAAATTCAACAATATGAAGAATTAACTTTGAAAACATACATTAATGCTTTGAATTATCATATGCAACTAGTAGTAAGATTTAAAAACCCTTCTTCACTTGAAGAAGCAATGGCTTTTGCTCACGAAGAAGAAAATTTCTTAAATTATAAAAATAGATCAAATTCTCTCTCAAAAACTCTATCTGTACGTAGTAATTTCACACCACACTCAACTCAATTACAACCACAACAACATACTTTTAATCCATTCCGACCTCCATTATCACACACATTTAACTCTTTCAGACCACAGTATACACCTCAAAATATACTATTCCCATCTCGACCGAATAACTTTTCTTTAAGACCTCTCCAATTTAATCGAAATTTTGAACGACATCAATTTCCACAAAGTAATGCATTTAACAACTTCAGACCACCGATACAGAGACTTTACAACAACCACCACAACCGATGGATACTTCATCCGTTTATTCAAGAGTTTCATCTCTAAATAATCAACCTAGAAAAAAATTCAAAGGTCAAGAATTATTTAATCAAATAGTTAATCCTGTAGAATATCCTTCAGATCAAACCCAATTTTATAGCGAAGATTCTAACCCGTGTAACCAATATAGCAACAATTACTCAAATCTATACGAAAATGGATTTGAATAATTGTACCGTCTAATTACTTGTACCGTCTAATGACAACGAATACTATAATGCTTATTCGTCACCTGAACCGGAGACTCATGAAATAGGTCAGTGTAACAAGCAGTTATTACAAGACGAAAAATTCCAACTTACTCTAGAATTCTGAGAGGAAACACAATACATTTGAATTATACAAATAGTTTAAATAAATTAAATAGAATAGGGCCCGGTGTCGAGCCTTGTGGAACACCTAATTTTACGCGCTTGTAATCAGACTGATATTCTTTACTATTATCATTAATAGAAAGGTATTGAAGTCTTTCAGTTAAGTATGATCTGAACCAATCATTCGCCTTGCCACGGATACCGTATGCATGCATTTTGTTTAATAATAATGAGTGGTCCACCTTATCAAAAGCACTTGATAAATCGAAAAAAAGAACAACACTAACTTTTCTATTCGTGTTATGGTAGATGTGGTCTAACAGATCATACGCAGCTGTGTCCGTTGATCTATGTGATCGGAAGCCATGTTGATTATCAGCTAGTATAATTATATTTTGCTAGGAAGTCATGTAATCGAACCTTCATGGCAAGTACAAGGACTTTAAACAAATTGGAACTCAAGCTTATCGGCCTATAATTTTGGATTAAATCACGATCGCCCTTTTTATGAACGGATATAACCTTGGACAATTTAAATTGATTAGGAACAATAGAATTTTGAAAAGAAGAATTGATTAAGTCAACAATAATCTCAGCAATTGCAAAAACAGATTTTTTTAATACAGTCACCGGTAGTCCCTCATGTCCCGTGGAACTTGTGTTTTTTAAGTTAAGTACAATACGAAGTACTTCACTCGTGGAAACCGGCAAAACAAAAAATGAATTTGTGTTTGAAGTAAATCTCCAGTTCATTATGAATAGGATAATTATTAGTCGAGTTAAAGATAAAATGATCATTGAACATGGTACATATATCCTTCTTATCCGTTATCCGAATTTTATCACATCTAATCACTTCAATGGTACGTTTGTTAACTGTTATACCTCTTACATTGCTAACAACTTTCCAGACCGTTTTTGAGATACACTTAGAATTTGATATTTCCTTCTCAACATGCATTTTTTTTTGCTAAAAGTATACATTGTTTCATAATCTTTGAGTAATTTTTATATTGTTTTGCTATAATTGAATTGTGGGTTATTTTTTTGAGAATGTATAGGTTACGTTTATTTTTGCAAGACTTTATTATACCGGGAGTAAACCATATCTTGCATTTGTTAGGGATACATTTCTTATATGGAAAGTATAATTCTAATTTTTCCAAAAATATGTTGTCGAAGTAATCAAATTTTGTTTGCGTATTATCAATTTGAAATAGATAAGACCAATCAACCGATATGAGAGATTCATTAAAGTTTAGAATAGTTCTGTCGGTAAATTTGTGTATAGTAAGTGTGTTAGTAATTGTCTCCGGTATTCTTCCGTCAATCTTGAATATCAGAGCAAGATGATCCGATAGGCCTGTATCATAATTGAATATATATATTTTTTATAAAAGAAGGGCGCTGAAGGCTTTCCCTTCTTTATGGCCCCATGCTTAGCATTATAGGTTGCCAGTGTAAATATTTAAGGGCTTAATCGTGGCACATTCAGGGTACTCCTGAATGGCAAACATTTACAACGTCCATGGTCCGGAAGGGATTTTTCCTCAAGAAAATATCCCTGACCGGTGCGGATGCGAACCAGCGAACAGCGCGACGCGCTAGCATAGCGTTGGCATTACCCAACGACTATACCGCTGTGCCACGCTGCCTCCCATAAGTGAATGTGTCCAATGGATTTATTTTAATGTTGTTATCAATAGTTGTTGAACTGTTATTACAAATGCGAGTAGGACTATCAAAGTGTACGTCAAGGTTGAAGGTTGTACGTCAAGAAGATTTTTTAGTTCCTTAAGATGTTTCGTGTCTGTGGTAAAATCATATGTTGTGCACCTATGTGACTCTTTTGTTAAATTAGTTATGTTAACATTCAGAGTTATTGTATTAAAGACTATACAACATACTATTCAAGCAGAATATTATAAACAATTTCCAATATACCATTTCTCACCATTTCGTTTCGGGAAGAGTATCGAGTGACGAGTAGCACTATCGAGCCGGGTCACAACGTAATACCCGGTAATCCGCTAAATTCTGATCGACCCGGCAACAACGTATAGGTAAACCGAACCTACCATCAAATATTTACACTATCTCGACCTGGGTTTGGGTACTTTTTGCGCACCTCTAATATCTCTCGCTGCTTCGTTATTCCTTCAATCATATAATGCTCTATCAAATTCTGATCTAAGAATACTATGACCTAACTTTCACAGTATGTTTCATCAACATTAATATTGTACTGTTTTGTAAGCAAACTATTTTTGAGAATCCTTTCTTTCGTATGTTTGTAGCATGACAAGTTATAAAAATTACAAGTAATTCCAACTTGAAAACAATTAAAAACAATAGTAAAACGTCAGTATGGGAGTTCGTACAAAGTGTTTCAATAGAAGTAAAGTGTATATATTCAATGAATACGAACTATACATATAGCTAGTAATCATAAATATGTATCTAACGCGTAAACTGCTGCTGCGCTTCCCTGTATCGATGCTTACTATCTTCATTGTACATTTTCGGTTTATGACTCTAGTGTTTCTTTATATATATAAAGCATTTAAAACCATGAATATAAATTCCAGTTTTACAAGCAAGAAATTAAATATGCTAAATAAAAGTATGCCAATATTTGCAGTATTATAAAGTGAGGTCCGGCAATATTTATTTCTTAGTTAGGAAAGGAATACTAGTTGAGATGGTAGTGTATCTGAAGTCATATTATCTACATAGAAACTGTTTTTTCTAAAATATGTATATGCGTATGCGCTTGAAATTCCATACCCCAATAGAACAACCCTAGGTTCTATACTGGGTGGTTCAGCAGAAAAACATGTTTTAAAATACTCATGAGTAATATCGCAATATCGATTACTTGCGAAATTAAAATTATTTTTAGAAGTGAAACAATAAACTGGAATGATTTATTATAATTTATTTCATTTATAAACAATTCTGAGGGTATTTCTAATTGTCAGTACATTTTTGCAATTTTTCTTAATCTACATAACACTCTAATATCCGATCACCAACTATTTGTGGATTTAAATATTTTTGTAATAACAAAAAGAACCTATATAAAAATTTCATTAGTTCTGCTGATTCACAACCTGTATATTATGCACTTAAACACATATTGTTGGAGTATAGATGTGTAGATTTCTGCAACCAAGCCTATAAAACAATAGAGAACTGCAATAATGCGAATTTCTGCCACTACGTTCGCGTTGGCTCTGCTCGTTTAACCTTTAAAGAATTATATAAATTTAGATTTGCTCTAGAGAGCTTTTTTTTTTACATAAAAAAAGGATGAGCGCTGAAAGCACACCCATCCTCCTGTTGACCTATAAGCGTATTAGCCAACATCAACCTATTATATAATTATAGCTTATTCAGGGCACATTCAGGGTGGTATTCCTTCCTGAATGGCAACATTCCATGGACCGAAGTGATTTTTCCCCAAGAAAATATCCCTGACCGGGGCGGGATTCGAACCCACAACATCGCGGTGCCAGTCTCACGACTATACCACGGCACCACGGTGCCCCAGCTTATCTTTTAAGTTACAATCTTGTTATAATTAATTATATGGTAGCGATTATTAATCTTATTTATTCTTGCACTAGTGGTCACTTATATACACATTTATTTATTTATTTATGTACCCATTTTTACGTCATTTGGGTTTCTTGACAATAGATGGAAGAAAGCGTGGATAACTTTACACAAACCTATTTTAAGTATAATACTAATATAAATAACTAATTATTAAATAAGAAATTCTGTTTTCATTATATCATAATTATAAAGCTTCGTTGTTGTTTTTTTATATAAATTTCATTTTATTTCTTTGCCACGTGGGTAGCAAGGATAGTTCTGTAATATTATTTACTAGCTAAATTTAACTTTCTATAACTTATTACTTTTTTATTGTTACAGATCCATTCGATTATTATATTTTTTCCTTCGCACAACACCTTTTGGACAATAGACATAACAATCAAGAATCTGGGGATAATTTAAAATTGAATTCTTTATATTACATCTTATGTTGTGACTACGTATTACATTTCTTGCCTGCCAACTGTAATTCTGTCGTACTGCCGGAGGTTGCTTATGATGGAAAATCGAGCTTTATGAAAACCAATCCCGTAATACAAAGGTGGGTGTATAATATGTAGCCTATAATTGATATAAGATTGTATACTATTCTGTTTAGAGTAGTGAAAGACTAGTAACGATCCCATATTGGATATTCGTACATTTTAGAATACAATGTAGAGTTACATTAATGACAATGTATATATAGACGTTTCAGGTCAATTAAGAAATTCAATCAGCTTAAAGCGTTTGATTAACATGTGCTGACATCTGTCGATATTTTCTTTGTCATTACTTGGAGAAGATAACTGAAGACTGCGCTAGTATATAGCCAAATACACAGGAACGAAATTTTGATAATTTGTCGTTTACTGACGCGCCATTGTCTCATCATAAGCAACATGTTATTAATTGAATTCAATACGCACGTTGCATCCAAATCCACTTATTCAAAGCATTCGATTACTGTTCGTGTAAAATTACGAATTGGCTACGGTCAGCTGTAGTAACGTCAGCAACGTCAAATCAATGAATAAAATATGCTAAACATAAACAATACGACAGAATATATCAAATTTATAAAATTTTGTTTAATTAAAATGTAATCGGCTGTGATACTGTAATTCTGCCTCGAGCAATAAGACAAAGAAAATACCATAAAAATATGTAAAGAAATCAATCCAACGATGTAAGAGATAACATTTCGTATACATACCGTAAGAAAACAACCAATGACAATGTATATATAGACATTGGAAGTCCATATAAAATAGAATCAAAGGGGAAGCACATGTGCACAAATTTCATAGGCCAGGAAGTGCTGAACTCTGATGGTGATCTATAGATTGTGGTTATATTGAATATCTATAATATCTAGGATAAATCATGCGTTGCTTGCCTTTTCTTTCGTTTTTCATCGAGATAATGCGGAGACGAAGTTCGGCTAATGAATTGTTTATATTACCAGATTATTTTCAGTCGCCGGCAATCAATGTATAGTTGTCAAATATAATATGATTGGTACGGATTTGAAGAATTATGTTCAGTTCATGTATACGACGATTCACTAATATAATTTAGTATTTACAAATTGCAACAATGAGACATTCATATTAAATGCTTCTAAAATATGGAAGTAGATAACCTGCCTTTAATGTAATGATCCCATATTTTATGTTTATATTCATTTAATCATATTGTTGTGCAGTTATTGAAATTAACATGATGAATTTTGAATGAAAAAACTTGATTGTTTTTTTTAAATATGAGATGGAAAGGTTATTTACACTGAATTATTGTAATTAGAATACGTCTTCGCACCATTGAATACCAAATACGAAATCTTACAAGATATGATCTATCTTAAGTTAAGGCCAGCGTCTCCTCATACGAAAAGCAGTGGTTCGGCAGCGTATTTCGCATTTCCGCAATTTTGATTATTTTTGTACATCATTTTTAGAAAATATTCCTAAAGGATGTGGCTTTCAAACGGTAGATTTCTTATATTATTAAATCAGCAAAAACATGTCGAAAAAAAAATCATAACTTTCATAAAAAAAGGCGATTTTTCAGACGTTGTTTTACTGAGGAACCTAGTGAAAAAAATAGATAAAAGTTTGACCGTTCCATAGCTAAACATCTTTTCTACAATCAGTAAAAATGGTGTAATTTAATTTAGTTAGTTAAATAGTGTGTCAATAGTGTGCCAATGCACTGCATATGCCTCCTAGGGGCAAGACATGGGCAACGACGCTCTGGCCTATAGAGCGGTCCCTATACAGGGCTCCCGGTCTATAGGAAAATTTTCAGGCTAACCCACGGTATTAGGGGGATTAGGCTGAATCGGTGGGGCGACGGCTAAAATATGCACTCATTGGTCGGTGCAAGGCAAGGAGAAACCAGCACTGTACCTTTCTCAAGCTTACAGCAAAATGAAAATGTCGATTACTGTTAATGTATTACCCCAGGTGAGTAGAGCCAATGGCTCAGAGTCTCACCCGGCTACTTCGGTAGCAGGCAAGCCCTCGGATTCTGGGGCGGGCAAGAAATCGATTTCGTCGAGAGTTCTACGAGTTGGAGCGTGGAATGTACGCAGTATGAATAGGATAGGAAAGTTAGAGAATTTGAAATTAGAAATGGAGAGACTTAAACTGGATATTGTAGGGATTAGTGAAGTTAGGTTGAAAGATCAAGTAGATACGTGGTCAGGAGAATATAGATTAATAACCACAGCATCAGATAATGGGCATACCGGTGTAGGTTTTATAATGAATAGAAAGTTGGGATGTAGAGTAAAGAGTTATTGCCAAGTTAGTGATAGAATTATAACTATTAGATTAGACACGAAGCCAACGGACACAGTTATAGTGCAAGTATATATGCCAACTTCAAGTCACGATGATGAGGAGGTAGAATCCATTTATGAGGAGATTGAATCTAGGTTAGCAAACGTTAAAGGACAGGATAATCTAATTGTAATCGGAGATTGGAATGCCGTAGTAGGTAAGGGAAAGGAAGTTTCAATAGTAGGAGATTATGGAATAGGAACACGTAATGATAGAGGGGATAGATTGGTAGAGTTTTGTATTAGGAATAAGCTAGTGGTAGCAAACACGCTTTTTCAGAATCACAAACGCAGGATGTATACGTGGAAAATGCCAGGAGATATAGGGAGGTATCAGATAGATTACATACTGGTTAAAGAGAGGTTTAGGAACCAGATTAAGAATTGTAAGAGTTACCCTGGAGCAGATATTGATAGTGACCATAATTTAGTAGTCCTGGACTCAGAGGTCAAATTCAAGAAATTACAGAAGTCTAAACAGGTCAGAGTAGATGTCGATAGGTTAAAATTAACTGATGTATGTGAAAAGTACAAGCAGAAAGTAGAAATCATGGCTAATGGAACATCTAGGAACGACATAGATTGCGAATGGAGGGAAATCAGAAATGGGTTAACTACAGCAGAAAATGAAGTATTAGGCACAAAGAAAAGGGCAGGTAGGAGGGAATGGATCACGGAAGAAATAGTTGAAATGATAGAAGCAAGAAGGAAAATTAAAATTGGAAACACAGAAGCAGGACAGAAAAAATATAAGGAACTAAGGAACTTAATTAATAGGAAATGCAAGCTAGCGAAAGAAGAGTGGATAAAAGGAAATTGTGAGGATATTGAGGAGGATATGAGAAGAGGTAAAGTAGATTTGGGCTACAGGAAAATTAAGTCACATTTTTCTAAAGTAAAACCAAAGGGTAACATTATATGTGATAAGCAGGGTAAGGAACTCACAGAAAATAAGGAAAAAGCTAGAAGATGGAAGGAGTATCTTGAAGATTTATATAAAGGTAGGCAGGACATGGAGGAGCTAGAAAATGTGGAACAGATAGATGAGGATGACTTAGGTCCTAGCATACTTAGGTCAGAGTTTCATAGAGCATTAAATGATTTACGGAATAACAAAGCAGCGGGGATTGATATGATACCAGCCGAATTAATAAAACACGCAGCGGAAAAAATGCAGGAGCGATTATACAGGTTAGTTTGTAAAATATATGAGAAGGGAGAAGTACCACAGGATTTTCAGCGTAGTAGAATAGTAACAATGCCGAAGAAAATAGGAGCTAATTTGTGTGAGAACTATAGGACCATTAGCCTACTATCACATGCATCGAAGATATTGTTAAAGATTATTTATAGGAGATTAGAAAATAAAGTAGAGGAAAGGCTAGGAGAAGATCAGTTTGGTTTTAGGAAAAACAGAGGGATGAGAGAGGCGATTCTAGCACTAAGAACGGTAGTAGAAAAAAGAAAGAGGGTAGGAAAGGTAACTTGCATAGCTTTTGTAGACTTAGAAAAGGCATTTGACAATGTAGATTGGGACATAATGTTTAGAATTTTAAAAGAAACGGGTATAGATTATAAGGATAGGAGAATAATTTTTAATTTATATAAACACCAAACTGCCTTAGTTAGAATTGAGGGGGAAGAAGAGGTAGCAAAAATAGGGAAGGGAGTTCGGCAGGGATGTACACTTTCACCGTTATTATTTAATCTATATATAGAAGATGCAATAAACAAAGTAAAAGAAGAGTATACTGTAGGTGTGAATGTACAGGGAGAGAAAATATATATGCTGAGATTCGCCGACGATATAGCTATATTGGAAGAAAGCGAAAAGAATTTAGAAAGGGTATTGAATGGTATGCAGGCAGTATTGACTAGGGATTTTAACATGAAAATAAATATAGGTAAAACTAAAGTGATGAGTTGTGACAAAAAGGAATGCAGTAGAAAAATGAGGATCTCAATAGGAGATAATAGAATCGAAGAAGTGTCAGATTTTTGTTATTTAGGCAGTAGAATCACAAAAGATAATCGAAGCAAGGTAGATATAAAGTGTAGGATAGCACAGGGTAGGAAGGCATTCGTAGAAAAAGAACAGATTTTAAGATCAAATATTGACTTGGGTATTAGAAAAAGATTACTGAAGGTATATGTTTGGAGTGTAGCACTGTACGGGTGTGAGGCGTGGACTATAGGAAAGGAAGAGAAGCGTAGATTAGAAGCACTTGAAATGTGGTGTTATAGGAGGATGATGAGGATTGGTTGGGAAGATAAAGTAACAAATGAAGCTGTACTAGAGTTAGTAGGGGAGAAGAGAAGTATTTGGAGAGTGTTACAGCGTAGGAGAGACAGATTAGTAGGGCATATTCTTAGGCATGGGGGGATTATGCAATTGATCATAGAAGGTAGAGTGGAGGGAAAGAGAGGGGTAGGTAGGCCTAGATTGGAGTATGTGAGTCAGATAGTTGAAGACGTTGAGATGAATAGCTATAGGGAGATGAAGGGATTAGCTCAGGATAGATCGGCATGGCGTGCTGTTTCCAACCAATCTTTAGGATTGCGGACTCTTTAACTAACTAGTTAAATAGTCCTCAACCCTAAGGATTGGTTGGAAACTGCACGCCACGCCAATCTATCCTGAGCTAATCCCTTCATCTCCCTATAGCTATTCATCCCAACGTCCTCCACTATCTGACCCACATACTCCAATCTAGACCTACCTACCCCTTTCTTTCCCTCTATTTTACCTTCTATAACTAATAGCATAATACCCACATATCTAAGAATGTGACCTACTAGTCTATCTCTTCTGCGCTGTAATACTCTCCAAATACTTCTCTTCTCTCCTATTAACCCTAGTACGGCTTTATTTGTTTCTTTATCTTCCCAACCAATCCTAATCATCCCACTGTGGCACCACATTTCGAATGCTTCTATTCTACGTTTCTCTTCTTTTCTATAGTCCACGCCTCACACCCGTACAATCTGTGGCGGCTCTTGACATTTCCACCGAGGGGCTCGCATTTAAAAATAAAATAACATAATAGTAAGAAATCTTTCCTAAAATAGATGCAAAATGATTAAATTCAATCATTTCTTGAAAGTGGTATTCCGCTCTTCTATCTTTCATTGATATAAACACTCCTTGCACAAGTTTGTGATAAATTTAAATCAGGCAATGGCCTACCTAATTCTTTAATTTTTACTTTGTCCTCAAGAGAAAGTCTACAAAACTCTATTTTCAATAAAGAACTAACTATTCATTTTTATTAAATTATTTCTATTAAATATATTCTTGGAGAAACGCGTTGCAAAATCGTACATATGTAACTACACAGAACAATGCAATTGTCTTATCTGGCTATTCTATATCAATGTTCCTGTATACCAGACTAGGCTTCACTGTTGGGACGCTAAAGAATTGCGGCCCGGAATAGCTTAAAGCAACGTTATATTCTTAGCTGTAGAAGTAGCGTGACATCACGTTGCCATAGCAACGCGTGCCGCTAGTTTGTTTGCGGCTCATACGATGTGCGAACCAAAGAAACAGATGATATACTGCATACGATCGCTCTCACTCTACCGCTTGCAACGGATACCACAACGAACGCCACACCGTGTTGTGTTGAGTGCTATTGCAACCCAAGCTTTATCTTTTATGAAAAATAATGCGGAGATAACACATCACAATACAATTGTATATCTACGGTGATGCGCTGAATGTTCAGAGGGACGCGCGGCCGTGCGGCCTCGAAAGAAACTGCCACTGCGTACAATGCTACACTCCACACATATGCCTTCAGTAATCCATTTTTAATACCTAAGTCAATATTTGATCTAAAAATTTGTTCCTTTCCTACGAATGCCTTCCTCCCCTGTGCTATCCTACATTTTATATCTACCTTATTTCGGTTATCCTTTGTAATCCTACTTCCTAAATAAGAAAAGCCTGACACTTCTTCTTTTATATCATCTCCTATTCTTATCCTCATTTTTCGCTTGCATTCCTTCTTGTCACATCTCATCACTTTTGTCTTGCCTATATTTATTTCCATGTTATAATCCCTAGTCATTACTTCCTGCATACCATTTAATACATGTTCTGAATTCTGCTACTTTTCTTCCAAGATAGCTATATCGTCGGCGAACCTTAACATATATATTTCCTCTCCCTGAATTTTCATACCTACACTATTCTCTTCATTTACCTTAGTAGGTAATCTTGGGGACATCTGGGGTGTGTCCTCAATGTAATTTCTTATGGACTTCCGGTCAATATTTTTGCTACCGCCCCTTTGCTCTGATTGACCGAGGTGCTATGTTAAGTGGTGGGATGTGTTGCGCAGCAGCTGGGCCAATGGGAGCGCATTATGAGTGTTACTGATAACGTTGTGGTTGTATCGGGGAGAGAGAGAGAGAGAGATGGAAAACAGGGTGTAGCTGAATTTGTATGTATTTGTATTGGATAGATGTAAAAAACAGTGTAATGCCACACTCTGTATAATATAGCGATGAGGGGTGCCACCTACTGATAAGCGGGCGGCGGAACAAGTAACTATGATAAAGGGGCCCCGCTGTCACAGCGTGAGCCCCCACCCCAGCAGCCGAATAGTGTGTAGAAAAACACGTACAAAATGGCAGCTGCGATGGCTGTCGCGTTGGTTAGCGTTCAAATTGACACCACGTGGTGTATGAATGGTTGCACATTCACAGATCGCTGTTAATGTATGTGTGTGTGTGTATTCACAACAATGTAATTTGTTTCCTCTTTCTCTCACTAGATGGCGTGACACGTTTCTTGTGTGTGTGTGTGTGTGTGTGTGCGCGCGTGCATAACATATACAACATATTAGTTTGAAGGAAATCCACATCCGTTTTACATTAAAAGATATACGTGTTTATAAGTTATTGCAGCACATAATGTAAATCTAATGAGTCGATATGCGTAGGGGGGCACTATAAAATAGAAAATAATATTTAACATATTCACATATTCACAAAAAGTTTATTAATGATTATTATTCATTATGTCCTCGTTTAAAGAATTTTTTGAAAAATATAACAATTATATGTATCGATTATCCACGTTTGCAGTAGACTGGTACAAAGTCAATAAAGATCTACAAGATCCAATGAAATTAGCACAAGCCGGATTTATGTTTGTGGGCACCATAGATCAGTGTATGTGTTTTTGTTGTAGTGTTGTTTTGAGTGCTTGGAAAAAGGAGGATGACACCCTTATAGAACATATTAAATGGGAACCCACTTGTTCCTTTATGAAGATTACTGCGAATACAGTACCAAACCCGTCAACTTTTTTGGGTGAATACTATACCCAAAAAATACGAGCATGCGTATGTGGAGGAACTAATGGATGTGTAGACAGTAAATGTACACAGAGGAATTAGGTTACTATTGATACATATGAACACAATATAATATTTTCTGCTACTTCTCGTGTGGAAAAAATAGTATA
Source organism: Leptodirus hochenwartii (assembly GCA_947310635.1). NCBI lineage: Eukaryota > Metazoa > Arthropoda > Insecta > Coleoptera > Leiodidae > Leptodirus > Leptodirus hochenwartii. Next base: position 12,580,272 of record OX371176.1, read on the forward strand.
CCATCAAGTCTTCGCTGTACACCAACATCGTGATCAGTCTTTCGAAATTGTTGACACAGACACACAATCTTAAGTATGGAGTAGGAGCAAACACCATAGTTACAATTATGCAGTAAATTTATTACAAAAATACAGTACCGAAGTTTCCAGTGAAATATTTTTATTAAGTGAGCAGACGTATTGCATTAATGCAACCCAATATATCTGTGTAGGATACAGCTTTGTACGCAAGTTTGCAACCGTTGTTAAAATTGGATCAAATAAAAAAAACAAAGTATATTACCATGAATACGGTGGAATTTAATGAATTCTGTTCGTGCTTTCAAAAAATATCGAAACATTTTTCAATACAGCCACAGCAGCAGCAGTAACAACAACCGTCTACTTCATCAAAAGAGAAGAGATCTTCTAACACTGTACACTCTACATAACCACCTTGTAAGAAGGACCGATCATTAAGCCCTTTTCCCAACGACGCCACTGTTAACGCTGCAATTGAAGATATAGAAGCTTTACTTAATTATACGTATGATAAGAAAAGTGCTAAACCAATTTTGTTACTAAGCTTTGGTGTGTTAACACTTGTGCAATTAGATAAGAACACGTTTGTTAAAATTCGAAACTTGATTAATTTAGTCAACATAAGAATATTGGTTTTAGAAAACCTCAATTTTCCCTGTTTTTATAATTTCGTAGTTAATAAAGTATTAGATATACCTGATGCAAGTGGCAATACATTAGATATAATAAAAAAAAATATTAGTAAAACCTGCAAAACAAATTTATAAAATATTAAACAAAACTTTTCATTGGGAAAACATTACTACAATTCTTGAAATTATACACTATAATTCAGCTCATATAAAACGAGATGTATCTACTGCTTTCTTTAGAAAAGATGTTATTGTTGTTTCTGACGACGATAATGGTGATGATAAGGTTGTAACAGTTCAAATAAATAAAAAAGTTAAATCTATTGAGGATGAACTGCTTGATTTTCCTATGATATAAGTTATTTCTTATATATAAATGATTAAAAAAATACACATTCACACACATACATATGCACAAACATAATTTATTCCTAAATAAAAAAATAAATACATTTTTTAATGGATAAGTTTGGAAGAAGTTTAAAAATTAAATCAAAGATTGATATGATGAAAACATGTTGGAGTTGGCTTTCAACTTACTGAAGACGGTGATTATAACTTAGAAGGCAAAATGTTAAAGCATATAGGTTTACCGTTAGAATCTTACGATGTTGTTAATATTGAATATTTAACAAAAATTTAATAAAATTTGTCATGACTTTAAAACAATAACAGGTACATTAGGTGCAGGGATTGTTAGTAATAATAGTAAACATGACGCGTAAGCATGACATTAAATGCTCTGTTTTAGGGTATTTGGGTGATATACCATACATTTTTTTGCATACTTTACATATTATTGCGACAGTGAAAGTTCGCTTGCTTAACAAATTATATTAATCAAATTAGGACATGTGGCACATTAAAATGTAGTAGTCACATCAACCATTATGATTGCTGTAATCAATTGTGTTTGAGAAGCAAATGCCTTTTTACACTTGTCATTCGATAGGGAATTTTATACTTAAATAACCACTTTTCTAACGTTTCTTCTAAAATGTTGTATGGAATATCACCAAAATATCGTACCATACTTCAATAGCTAGATGCGCATTTCAAACTCTATGTCCCATTTTCCTTGCGAAGGTCAAATTAAATTAAATACCTATGTCACGAACCGTGTTTCGTATACAATTGTATAGCATTGTATTTTATACAATTATTTGCATGGTATTGCAAAGAAGATGTATTTGAATTATTGCGGGGGTAGGTTACAGGGACGATTGTAAAGAAAATCAATAATCTAAATATTCTAACATTTCCTTCGCTGTTTATACTTGAATGTTTGCTCTACACCTATCGCAATTCTGTTGCCATACACGGCTCCATTCATAATCAGGATACATTTAATAAGAATAATCTATGTCCTAAATTATCGCTTAAGCAAAGCAATGAACGGCTCTAACTACTGGGGACCGAAATTGTACAACACACTACCCAAATCGATATAAAACTTAAGCATTATATATTTTTTAAATACTGCTAAAAACTACTTATGTCGTCACGTCTTTTATTCATTTAATGAATTTTTAGAAATAAAACCTCATGATATACCGGTAAATATGTAAATCTTATTATATTATCCTTAATGTGAAGAATAATATTTGTATATTTTTTTTATTCCTTTTGACATGACTTAATTTTTTAATGTTATTTGTCACCAAGTATTGTACTGCTTACATTATTTGTCTTTTTATTTGATCGATTCTGACCTGTGTAACATGTATCCATATGTATAACATCAATAAATTATCTATCTATTTATCTATATAGCAATCACGGATAGTGACCGGGGTTTATTTTATTTTTTATCGTGTGCTACTGAAATATCGTGATATGCGCGATATATTTTTTGATGTTATGGTATTTGAGTGATATATACAATTATTTAAAAGCGTGGTGTCAAATTTATGTATTTTATAATAATTATGTATTTTATGTATTGTAAAATCATCACTACGGCGTTAAATAATTGTATAAAACATCATCCAAAAACCGTAACACAAAGCATTTATTAGCTAGATGTGCATTTCGGAGGCTATACGCCCATCTTCAGTAGCACAATAATAGAACAAATAAAGATACCTCTGTCACTCACCGGGATACAATACAATACAATACAATTGTAGACTATACAATTGTATAGCAATCCAATATAATGAAATGTTTTATACAAGTATTTTAAGTACATTTCAAAAGACTACAAAACTTTTTTATGTATTTATAACTTTCGACAAATGTGCGATTCTAGATCATAATCACCATCTTATTAAATAGACGACATTCATCCATATTTTCCTTATTTGCTCAAGAACAAATAAAAGTGATTTCTTATATATTTTAGATCCCTAAATAATTCTAATCTATTCAAGCAATCTACACGTTCGGATATACATGAGAATTCTGGCTATTATCATTTCCACCCGAAACGTGATATTTGGAGAAGCGAAACTATTCTACACGTATTAATTGATATATGGCTGTATATTCGCCCTGTTGGACAATACGACTTCATGACGAATCCGGTTTGTTTTAATCTATTTTAATACAATGTTTTTGTTAACAGTATAATGAGTGTAATAACTGAAATGAGACAACGTTTCAATTGCAAAATAGTTGAATTAACATCTCTTATTTCGATATATAAGAAATATATATTATTATAGCCGACTGCTCTTGTATTTCAAGGACTTGTGTTTCGATTCTCCCTTGCGACACTAGTTAGTTCATCATCACATGGTATCAATCAAATTGATTGGAAACAGCGCGTCAAGCCGAACGTTCATGAGCTAGCTAACTCCTTCACTTCCCTATAACTATTCATCGTGAGATCCTTCACTATCTGACGTCCATACTCTAATTTGTGCCTACCTACTCTTTCGTTTCCTCCTACTTCTATAACTAATTGCTAATACTCCCATATCTAAAAATATGATCTACTAGTCCATCTCTTCAAAGCTGTAAGACTTTCCAAATACTTCATCATAATGTCCTCCATTATCTAGATTACATACGCGAATCTGGGTCTACCTATTCTTTTATTTCCCTCTACTTTACCTTCTATAACTAATTGCAATAATACCCCCATGTATAAGAATATGCCTACTAATCTATCTCTCCTAAGATGTAGCACTTTCCAAATACTTCTCTTCTCCTCTACCATTGCACGCATTTGTCACCGTATATGTCCACCCAATCCTCATCGTCCTCCTATAGGACCACATTTTAAATGTTTCACACATATGCTAGTAATATTTCTAACACATAAGTCAATATTTGATATTAAAATTTGCTCATTTTCTGCGAATGCCTTTCTACCCTTTGCTATCCTAGATGTTATAGTTAGTTAAAGAGTCCGCAATCCTAAAGATTGGTTGGATACAGCACGCCATGCCGATCTATCCTGAGCTAATCCCTTCATCTCCCTATAGCTATTCATCTCAACGTCTTCAACTATCTGACACACATACTCCAATTTAGGCCTACCTACCCCACTCTTTCCCTCCACTCTACCTTCTATGATCAATTGCATAATCCCCCCATGCCTAAGGATATGCCCTACTAATCTGTCTCTCCTACGCTGTAACACTCCAAATACTTCTCTTCTCCCCTACTAACTCTAGTACATCTTCATTTGTTACTTTATCTTCCCAACCAATCCTCATCATCCTCCTATAACACCACATTTCGAATGCTTGTAATCTACGCTTCTCTTCCTTTCCTATAGTCCACGCCTCACACCCGTACAGTGCTACACTCCAAACATATACCTTCAGTAATCTTTTTCTAATACCCAAGTCAATATTTGATCTTAAAATCTGTTCCTTTTCTACGAATGCCTTCCTACCCTGTGCTATCCTACACTTTATATCTACCTTGCTTCGATTATCTTTTGTGATTCTACTGCCTAAATAACAAAAATCTGACACTTCTTCGATTCTATTATCTCCTATTGTGATCCTCATTTTTCTACTGCATTCCTTTTTGTCACACCTCATCACTTTAGTTTTACCTATATTTATTTTCATGTTAAAATCCCTAGTCAATATTGCCTGCATACCATTCAATACCCTTTCTAAATTCTTTTCGCTTTCTTCCAATATAGCTATATCGTCGGCGAATCTCAACATATATATTTTCTCTCCCTGTACATTCACACCTACACTATACTCTTTTACTTTGTTTATTGCATCTTCTATATATAGATTAAATAATAACGGTGAAAGTGTACATCCCTGCCGAACTCCCTTCCCTATTTTTGCTACCTCTTCTTCCCCCTCAATTCTAACTAAGGCAGTTTGGTGTTTATATAAATTAAAAATTATTCTCCTATCCTTATAATCTATACCCGTTTCTTTTAAAATTCTAAACATTATGTCCCAATCTACATTATCAAATGCCTTTTCTAAATCTACAAAAGCTATGCAAGTTACCTTTCCTACCCTCATTCTTTTTTCTACTACTGTTCTTAGTGCTAAAATCGCCTCCCTCGTCCCTCTGTTTTTCCTAAAACCAAACTGATCTTCTCCTAGCCTTTCCTCTACTTTATTTTCTAATCTCCTATAAATAATCTTTAGCAATATCTTCGATGCATGTGATAGTAGACTAATGGTCCTATAGTTCTCACACAAATTAGCTCCTATTTTCTTCGGCATTGTTACTATTCTACTACGCTGAAAATCCTGTGGTACTTCTCCCTTCTCATATATTTTACAAACTAACCTGTATAATCGCTCCTTCATTTTTTCCCCTGCGTGTTTTATTAATTCGGCTGGTATCATATCAATCCCCGCTGCTTTGTTATTCCGTAAATCATTTAATGCTCTATGAAACTCTGACCTAAGTATGCTAGGACCTAAGTCATCCTCATCTATCTGTTCCACATTTTCTAGCTCCTCCATGTCCTGCCTACCTTTATATAAATCTTCAAGATACTCCTTCCATCTTCTAGCTTTTTCCTTATTTTCTGTGAGTTCCTTACCCTGCTTATCACATATAATGTTACCCTTTGGTTTTACTTTAGAAAAATGTGACTTAATTTTCCTGTAGCCCAAATCTACTTTACCTCTTCTCATATCCTCCTCAATATCCTCACAATTTCCTTTTATCCACTCTTCTTTCGCTAGCTTGCATTTCCTATTAATTAAGTTCCTTAGTTCCTTATATTTTTTCTGTCCTGCTTCTGTGTTTCCAATTTTAATTTTCCTTCTTGCTTCTATCATTTCAACTATTTCTTCCGTGATCCATTCTCTCCTACCTGCCCTTTTCTTTGTGCCTAATACTTCATTTGCTGCTGTAGTTAACCCATTTCTGATTTCCCTCCATTCGCAATCTATGTCGTTCCTAGATGTTCCATTAGCCATGATTTCTACTTTCTGCTTGTACTTTTCACATACATCAGCTAATTTTAACCTATCGACATCTACTCTGACCTGTTTAGACTTCTGTAATTTCTTGAATTTGACCTCTGAGTCCAGGACTACTAAATTATGGTCACTATCAATATCTGCTCCAGGGTAACTCTTACAATTCTTAATCTGGTTCCTAAACCTCTCTTTAACCAGTATGTAATCTATCTGATACCTCCTTATATCTCCTGGCATTTTCCACGTATATATCCTGCGCTTGTGATTCTGAAAAAGCGTGTTTGCTACCACTAGCTTATTCCTAATACAAAACTCTACCAATCTATCCCCTCTATCATTACGTGTTCCTATTCCATATTCTCCTACTATTGAAACTTCCTTTCCCTTACCTACTACGGCATTCCAATCTCCGGTTACAATTAGATTATCCTGTCCTTTAACGTGTAATGTAATGTAATGTTATATATACACCTTAATTCAATCCTTTGTAATTCTATTTGCAAAGTAGAAATCCGATACTTCTTTTCTTTTTTCATCTCCTGTACGAACCTTCATCTTTCGTCTGCTCTCCTTCTTGTCTCATCCCTGTTCTAAATTCAGTTTTATTTCTTCTAAGATAACTATTTTCTTAGCACGCCAAAGTATATCTATTACTTCGCCCTGCATTTTCATTTCTACTCTATACTCTTCTTAAACCATGTTTATTGCACCTTCTATATACAGATTAAATAATAACGATGAAAATGTACATGTCATTCTTTTTTCTGCTACTGTCCTTAGACTAAGATAGCCTTCCTCGTCCCTTTGTTCTTCCCGAGGTTCTTGAAACCGAATTAATTCCCTGCTAGTCTTTTTCCCATTTTATTCTCTAATCTATAAATAATTCATAACAATGCATGGGATAGTGGACTAATGGTTCTATAGTTCCCATACCAATAGCTACAACTTTCTTCGGCATTGTGATTATTATTTACGGCATTAACTAATTTCAATCTCTCTATCTTGCTAAATAAAGCTCTTTAATATAAACATGTGCCTTGTTGTATTATCTCCAAATAAAGTAATAATAATAGTATAGAATATCACCCAAATACCGTAACTCAAAGCATTAAATAGCTAGATGCGTATTTCGAAGGCTATGCTCCTATCTTCAGTAGCACAAGATGAAAACTAAATAAAATACCTGTGTCACGAATCGTGATTGCTATACAATTAAATAAATAAGTCAACATGACAGAAGTATTTAAAAAATATTTCCTTTATCTAATGATAAATATAATATTGAATTATATAATATCCGAAATATAGCAGTACAAAGTGGCTATTCTTCTATAATTATAGATAACATATTAAGAAAATTTAAAAGAACAAGAGATATCAGAAATATTAGTAGTTTAGAACAAAGTAATAATTCAACTCCAAAATTTGTTAAATTACCTTTTGATCCTATAATTGCATGTGGTTTAGATAGTATTTTAAATAAATATATGTAATTGTAAAGTAACGTATAATACTTCTAATAGTCTTACTAATTTTCTTGGAGATTCAAGATTTGATTGATTTCAATAAAAAATCTGGTATTTATGAAATATCTTGTTCTACTTGTTCTAAAGTATATATAGGACAAACACGTAGAGCAGTTGAAACTAGATTTAAATAGCATTTAAATCATTTCAGATTAATTAGAAAAGGTAAAAGTGCTGTAACTGAGCATATTTTTGAATCAGGTCATCCTATTCAAATTAGTTCACTTAAATTACTTAAAAGTGTTTTGAATTATTCCGAGTTAAATGCTTATGAAAGTATATACATGCTTAAATCTAAATCAAATTTAATGAATTTAGATTCAGGCCCAATTTCATCTTGTCTATTTAATTTATTTAATAAGAACTATTTTTAAATTTATATTTATTTTTATTTTATTTATTTTTGGTCATTTTAGGTTTGACAAACCAACATTTATTGTTGTTACTTTTTAGTTTCGTTAATTATTAATTTATATTGTTTTAAAATATTTATAGATCATATTATATGGCATTTTTTAAATACTTCTGTCATGTTGACTTATTTATTTAATTGTATGGCAATCACGATTCGTGACAGAGGTATTTTATTTAGTTTTGTGCTACTGAAGATGAGAGCATTGCCTTCGAAATGCGCATCTAGCTACTTAATGCTTTGAGTTACGGTATTTGGGTGATATTCTATACTATTATTTAACACCGTAGTGTTAATTTTTAAAAGTAATAATAACGAAAAATAAAGCACTACTATATTGATTGAAGATCTAAAGCATTATTAATAAATCACGGTAAAATATTAAGAATTAGTTGTGGAACAGAATTTAGGATTATATTGCAAAAATAAATACAAATAAAAGCACAAAAGGATGTGATTTGACAAACATAAAGAATGCGAAAGATGAAGGTTAGAATAGGAGAGAGATGAAGTACTAGATTTTAATATTTAGGAAGTAGAATTGCACATGATAATCGAAATAAGGTATATTAAAACTGTGGAATAGCATAAGGTAGGAGGAAGACATTGGTAGAAAAGAATCAAATTTCGAAATCTAATAATGTTTTAGGAAAAGAGTGTTAAATCCGCTTTTGTGGCATTTGTGTGGCATAGGAAAGAAATATGAATAGAAGAATGAATGAATGAATGAATAGAAAAAAAAGAAATAGAATCATTTGAAATGTGATGCTATAGGAGGGAGAGGAATGGCTAGGTAGATTGAGTAATAAATGAAGCCGTGTAAGAGTTAGTAATGGAGAAGAGAAGTATTTGGAAGGTACTACCACATAAAAAAAATATATCAGTAGGACACATTCTTAGAAGCGTGTTTATTGTGCAAGTTTATTATAGTTATAAGAGATAAATTTGAAGGAAGACAATGGGTACATAAATCCAGAGCTTAGAGTATGTAAGTCAGACGTGAATGACGTTACGATGAATAGCTATAGACATGCTGTTTTCAACCAATCCTAAAGATTGAGGATTAACTGATGATGGATTAAAGTTAATTAAATATTACATACAATTAAATTCAAATTGAACCCTATTTTAATTGTTATTACAGGGATATGCTGAATTGCCATCATTGGAACAAATACGTATCGTTCGAATTTTGGTGAAACAAATACATGCTTTTGCATCTGTTGCCAATTTGGACAAGAGCAATTTGACTGAATTAAGAAAGATTTGTAGGTCATTGTTAATTGAAAAAATATACACCTTTTTACGATACGTAATTCACCGCTGGCCGCTAGATGGTAGCTTTCGATTAGTTTTGGAACTGTGGCTAAGTTACATACAACCGTGGCGATATTGTATGGCGCAAAATAATTTCCTGTAAGTGATGAATTTAAAAATTATGTAAAAATACAAAATCTACACTGAAATTTAAAAAAGTGGCGGTCAAATATTAGAACAGAACTGACTAGATATCGTGTCTCATTTATTGTCAGAAGTATTGGAATAGCTATACATTTACATTGTTTGAGTTAGTAAGGTGACCAATAAATTTTTTCACCTACTGATAAATCTAATATTATTTGGATCGAAAAAATGTTAAAGCAGGGCTCAAATTATGCCAGAACACGCAATATGATTCATCTCCTTAATTTTGTTTGCTTACATAATATAAAATAATTTGATAACTTCACTAAAAGGAATACAAACTACCTCATGGTAAACATAAAAATTGCCATTAATTACTAATGCAAGGAGAAACTTTTGCAACTACACCGAAGAAAGCTGAGGAAGTCTTCACGGCGCCTTCAAAACTAGGATTTAAATATTTATTCGCTTTATAAAATTATGATAAATATATTATATTGATTTGCCACTCGGGCAAGACTGAAGTTGTATCTATTGTAAAATCTGTAGTATTACTTTTTCGTTATCGCTCGTTTTTAATGTACGTTTGAGGGATATTGAGATGCCGGACAAATATTCCATATCATTTCAAATTTATTAAAAATAAATTCAAAAAGAACTAGATTGTTATATTTTATTAAAAGTTTATACAATCTTGTGTTCGAATTGTGATTTAGGACAAATATCCTAAAGTTTAAAAAATAAGCTAATACGCTACAATATTAAATTTAGAAGCCTATTTCAATTTGTCCAGCGTTCCACCATCTTATTGCAAATGTTCAATTCAAAATAATTGGAAATCTTAAATGAACATCAATACGCATTAATATTTTGTTAAGGATATATATTGTTTTAGGCAATATTACGACGAAAAACAGGATGGCAATGGCATTAAGAACAAAATTTGCAATGAAACGTACATTCCATTCATTGCCGAAAATATTCTGCATTATGTTATTATATTTAAACAACTGTTGCCAAGATTTCTTCGCGTGGACCTTTCCAGTCCCATAAACTCATTGATGCTGTACAGATTAATGAAGGTATGAAATATTTAATTTAATTTAATTTAATTTTCATACCCTAGTATGAGACTAGACTAGTTTACTACAGAAAGCAGCGAGCGCGATTCAGCGTATGTTAAAAGTCCTATACTGAACCCGTATTCAGAAACCTTACCTTGGTTTCTCATTCTAATACCAAATATAAGACGCAAACAATTATTCTGCATAATATGATTTTTTTTCGCAACTTTAGTTATGCAAGAGTGATAGACGACATCACAGTAATTATACTTTGATAAGAGTAGTGAATCGCACAATAACAATTTGAGCTCTTGACTTAAGTGGTGACGATGGTTGTAAAGATTCTCATCCATATGTAAACTTTTTTTTTTTGCACAGTTTGATAGACAAAACGTGGTCATCAATTTGTAATTTAATATAGTCAGTTGCTTCCAAACGCTGCTTTTGCATCCCGAATACTCCATAATCCCGAATCCATCAACTCCGTAAGTAGTGGTTTAGAATTTTAATAACAGTTGAGATATTTGTAGTTCAGTTGTACTGTGGAAACAAAAGCCATCGTTATTTAACACTCCTAGATCCTCATACTGTATAAGAGTATCACCTTCAGAGAATCCCATATTTAGATTTATTACATTTTGCATTAAAAAAAAATTCAATTCATTTGGGATCTTCAACGAGTTAGGTATAGTACGGGTATGCACAGAATGCACATTCGTAATTTTAGAGCTTTCCATATATCTTTCTTGTCTGCCGATTTAAGTTTTGCTGATAAAAAGCCCCTTTTCCCAGTCTGATCAATGAAGTGGTGTAATTGCGTAGACTTGTAATAAGTAAAATTATTACTGGTTTTATGTTTTTTATATTTTCTTAAAGCGCAATCTCTTAGTTTTATAATTACTACTTTAACGTTGTCTGTTATCCATGGTGTGTAGGGTCGCTTGAAAGTTCTAGTCTCGAGAGGAGCAAACATATCAAACAAAAATAATATATTAGTGTTTAAAATTTTTTAATTTATTATCTATGTCTTGTATATCGTATATAATATCCCAACCTAGTGCTTCCAATGCAGTATTAAATAATTCTGTATCTATATTTTTAAAATTTCTACAATTTACTGGTGGGGTAATTACTTTACGTAACATGTTTTCTATAGTGCAGTGTATTAGAAAATAATCAGAGAAGTTTACTATTTCTTTAGTATTGGCACAAGTAATATTCGAGTTGGTTATAATTAAATCTAGAATTGATTCGGTTGTATCTGTAATTTTGCTAGGAGTAGTTATAATTAGTTTTTAATTTAATTTATCTAAAACATCATTCATCAGTCTGGTTTTTGAATGTACAAAGTCATACATATTGACATTAAAATCTCCTAGGCAAAACATGATATCACTATGTAAAATACATTTACCCACTATTGTGGGTAAATGTATTTTCAAGTTCAGTTATGAAATCATTAAAATTGCAGCTAGGTGGGTGATATACGATTCCAACGGCAACGACTTTTATTTATTAACAACTTTAACCATATTTGCTCTAAGTATGGATGCATGCTTGATTCAATTAATTGACAGTGGAAGTTACTATTTATATAACATGCTACACTCCCCCACTCGCCTACCAGGACGATCGGATCTATAACAATTGTACCAATCCATATCTATTATACTAGAAGGAGTTTTGCTGGAGAGCCAGGATTCTGAAATTCCTACAATATCGTACTTATTTTCTAGTACATGTGATTTAAAATGGTCAAAATCGCTTATCAACGAACGTGCGTTAATGTGTGCCATACTCAATTTCTTATGCATATTTTTAAGTTAGATCGTGTCCAATTTTTTATAAAATTCTACGCTACAATGACGAGTATAAGCAGTTCAAAAATGTGCACTTGTAATTTATATTTTTATAATTTAATTACTTCTATAATAATCCAACGAGGAGTAAACTATTAAATATTGCGAGATTGGTAAATGTAAATAAAAGTCGTAATAATAATTAGCTTGTAGTCTGGACTATATTGTGTGTTTGTGCTGCTATATATGTTATATAGTGTGTTATAGTATATTGAATATTAAATATATATTAAAATAACGATTCGCAGTTCGACTTTGTGTATAACAATTTTATTAATACAACAAATAACGGACGTGCAATAATAAATATAAAAGTTTGTAAATAACAAGTGAATTAAAAAAATAAAATTTAATGTAATTAGATTTAACAAAAAAATATAAGTGACGATGTTCATAATTATACGGAATATAATTATATATATATAAAGGAATTATAATATAATAAGTAATATTAATATAGAATATCACCCAAATACTGTAACAAGCATTAAGTAGCTAGATGTACATTTCAAGGGCTATGCCCCCATCTTCAGTAGCACAAGATAAAACAAAATAAAATACCTTTGTCACGAATCGTGATTGATATACTATTAAATAAATAAGTCAACATGACAGAAGTACTTCAAAAATTGCATATAATATGACCTATAAATCTTTTAAAACAATACAAATTAACAATTAGTGAAAATATTGATTTGTGAAATCTAAAATAACCAAAAATAAATAAATAAACAAAATAAAAATAAATTTAAAAATAGTTCTTATTAAATAAATTAAATAGGCAAGATGAAATTGGGCCTGAATCTAAATTCATTAGATTAGATTTAGATTTATGAATGTATATAGTTTCATAAGCATTTAACTCGGATTAATTCAAAACACTTTTAAGCAATTAAGTGAACTAATTTGAATAGGATGACATGATTCAAAAATATGCTCGGCTACAACACTTATATTTTCTATTTAATCTGAAATGAGATAAATGCTCCTTAAATCTAGTTTCAATACGTGTTTGTCCTTTTTTACTTTAGGACAAATAGAATAAGATATTTCGTAAATACCCGATTTTTTATTGAAATTAATCAAATCTTTTGGATTTCCTACAAAATTAGCAAGACTTTTAGAAGTATTATATGTTACTTTAAAATACTATATAAACCACGTGCAATTATAGGATCAAATGGTAATTTAACAAAATTTGGAGTTGAATTATTACTTTGTTCCACAGTACTAATATTTCTGATATCTCTTGTGTAAGGGGTTGGAAATTTGGAAAACAATAATAAAAAATAGTAAAGATGTAAATAGCGTTATATATATATATATATTAATTTAAAAATGTGAATATCAAAATCTAAGACTAAACAAAATAAACTAAAATTAAACTAATGAAACTTCGACAATGCCCACATCGGTCAATGCGTCCACCATAAATTCTGCAATAGAAGAAAACACTCCTGAGTACAGAATTACAATTTGATAGATTTAAAATATAATAATAATGAAGATATCCCTCATATTCGACTTGTAAATATATTTACATTCCCCAACAATATTATATTAATCTGTAGGCATCACTAAGCTCAATTCCAACACAATAAAACATCAATTATATTGGAGGCATCACTAAGTTCAACTCCAACACAACAAAATAGATATCAATTATATTGGAGGCATCACTAAGTTCAACTCCAAACACAACAAAACAAACATAATTTATATTGGAGGCATCACTAAGTTCAACTCCAGTACAATAAAATAGATTACATTTATATTGGAGGCATCACTAAGTTCAACTCCAACACAACAAAATAGATATCAATTATATTGGAGGCATCACTAAGTTCAATTCCAACACAACAAAACAGTTATCAATTATATTGGAGGCATCACTAAGTTCAACTCCAGTACAATAAAATAGATTACATTTATATTGGAGGCATCACTAAGTTCAACTCCAACACAATAAAACAGTTATCAATTATACTGGAGGCATCACTAAGTTCAACTCCAACACAGTAAAACAAATACCTCAATGATATACGCTCTTTACACGAAATATGAAATAAAGGATATAAACACAAAGTTTTACTAATTGCCCCATTACAGAATTTATACAATGTATAAAATTTATTCTCTACATACATCCATCCTCTCCGAAAATCAGTACTCAATGAGATAACACTCACCTGTATTAATAATTAAATGCTAAATAACAAAACTATTTATGATGCTTAGGATATCACTGCTCACGAAGAACTGGGCGTTGGCCCGCTTTCCTAAGTATATCTACCACTGCTCCAGTTCCTCTGTAAGTAGAACACACTTAGTTAACATCCCTTACTTATATGCTCTATAAGAACTATAGTACTTTAAGAATAGAATGAATAGGAGTATCCATCATAAACTCACCGGCTCATCCAGAGATGGCAATATGTGTTCTGTTCTACACTTGTTCTTTTAAATTTTCTTAATATGTTATTTATAATTTTAGAAGAATAGCCATTTTGTACTGCTATATTTCGGATATTATTTAATTCAATATTATATTTATTTTAAAAATTACCACTACGGTGTTAAATTATAATATAGAATATCACCCAAATACCGTAACAAGCATTAAGTAGCTAGATGTACATTTCTAGGGCTATGCCCCCATCTTCAGTAACACAAGATAAAACTAAATAAAATACCTCTGTCACGAATCGTGATTGATATACTATCAATATATATAGTATAGTATATATGATATAGTCATGCATATCAATTTTTGAATAAAACCAGATTAAAAACAGAATTAGAAGTCATTTACTCGCGTCCGGATTTTTATCAAATAATTGGAGCCACAAATTTTCTTTCATTATTGCTACAAAATAATCCCAGTGAAACCTTCCCGGAAACTATAAAAATACTTAAAATTATTTTAACAACCCCGATGACCACTGCTGAATCAGAGCGTTTTTTTTTTAACACTTAAAAGAATCAAGACTTGGAAAATGCTATGGGTAATGACCGTTTAAACGCATTGGCGATGATGTGTATTAATAAAAATGTGGTGCGAGATATTTACATTTTTAACGAAAAAGTTTTGGAAAAGTTTATATCAATGAAAGATAGAAGAACTTTGAAGAAATTGAATTTAATCATTTTGCATCCATTTTAGGTAAGATTTCTCCCTATTATGTTACTTTTTACGAAATGCCCCCCCCCCCCCCCCCCCAGATTGAAATGGCACGAGCCGCCACTGAAAGAGAGGAAGGTCATGGAAATTATACCAACCAAAACGATATCCACAATTATAACGCCAGAAATAATGACAACATTAGATTAATCTATAATAGAATTTACAAAGCACGCAGCAGCGCTGAGTATTTTGGACCTAAGTATTATAATATATTACCACCTTATATCAAACGATTAGACTATAAGAACTTGAACTAAGAACTATGTTCCTGTAATGTTCCTGTATTTATATATCGTATATATACGGACTTTAATTGTTTCTGTACTGAAAATGTATGTATACTGTACTTGAAACGTTGACAAGTGAAAATGTATATTACTTACGTATCACCAAATACATTATTCTATTCTATTCTATTCTATTCTATTCTATTCTATTCTATTCTATTCTATTCTATTCTATTCTATTCTATTCTATTCTATCAACCTATACTTATACAAAATGTCATCAATCCTACCCATAATAATTAAGTCGGGAAATGGAATCAAAGTAACATTATTTTTATATATGCCGTAATAGCTACCCGACCTCTTAATTGTGTTTAGTAAATAAGATAGACCTATGTAGGGCATATGGCGCGGGACATAATAAATTGAGTGGTTATATTACGATGTGTAGATACTCGCACATCAAATATTAAACATACTGAACATTTTCGGTATAAATTTCAGACTAATAATTCTGAATTATATTTGATAGAACGAGAAATTTATATGAAGAAATATTCTTTCGTAGTAATTTTCGCTAGAGTTCTTTGTCGTGCAAAACAAATGTTACATAGTAAATTATATAATTTCGATTACAATATTTTTCTTTTATTTTATAGGTGTTTAATCAAGATCATTTAGCACAATATTTAAAACATATTGAAATGCATATGGATCTGGAAAATAATTCTCCGATTCAATATGTACAGCAGTATACACACTTACCGCAGTTATCATTGACTTCTGGCTGGAGTAATAATGAAAATAATGGAACGGGCCCATTATGGACTTTCAACGTTGCAGATCATACGCTGTATGAATCGGCTTACAAAAATAGTTTATCAAGTTTCGGTGACAAATATTCCTGTATGGCACGACAATATATATATAAATTGGAAGGTGTGCATTTTCGTTATAAGTCCTTACTTACAGGCATTCCTGCAAACAAAGTAAGGAAAATTATAAGAAAATAGAAAAATATGTTATTAATCCTCTTATATTTTAACTTCTGGCTAATATTTGCACAAACGCTCGCATTCATCTAATATTTTAAGGATAGAATTATATTGGTTGTTTATAAGAATTTATTTATAGAATAGAATTTATTTATTGTATCCTGTGCAATATAATGTCAAAAATTATTATATTTTATAATGGTTTAAGTTAAACAGTCCGCAATCCTAAAGATTGGTTGGAAACAGCACGCCATGCCGATCTATCCTGAGCTAATCCCTTCATCTCTCTATAGGTATTCATCTCAACGTCTTCAGCTATCTGACTCACATACTCCAATCTAGGCCTACCTACCCCTCTCTTTCCCTCCACTCTACCTTCTATGATCAATTGCATAATCCCCCCATGCCTAAGAATATGCCCTACTAATCTATCTCTCCTACGCTGTAACACTCTCCAGATACTTCTCTTCTCCCCTACTAACTCTAGTACAGCTTCATTTGTTACTTTATCTTCCCAACCAATCCTCATCATCCTCCTATAACACCACATTTCTAATGCTTGTAATCTACGCTTCTCTTCCTTTCCTATAGTCCACGCCTCACACCCGTACAGTGCTACACTCCAAACATATACCTTCAGTAATCTTTTTCTAATACCCAAGTCAATATTTGATCTTAAAATCTGTTCTTTTTCTACGAATGCCTTCCTACCCTGTGCTATCCTACACTTTATATCTACTTTGCTTCGATTATCTTTTGTGATTCTACTGCCTAAATAACAAAAATCTGACACTTCTTCGATTCTATTATCTCCTATTGAGATCTTCATTTTTCTACTGCATTCCTTTTTGTCACACCTCATCACTTTAGTTTTACCTATATTTATTTTCATGTTAAAATCCCTAGTCAATACTGCCTGCATACCATTCAATACCCTTTCTAAATTCTTTTCGCTTTCTTCTAATATAGCTATATCGTCGGCGAATCTCAACATATATATTTTCTCTCCCTGTACATTCACACCTACACTATACTCTTCTTTTACTTTGTTTATTGCATCTTCTATATATAGATTAAATAATAACGGTGAGAGTGTACATCCCTGCCGAACTCCCTTCCCTATTTTTGCTACCTCTTCTTCCCCCTCAATTCTAACTAAGGCAGTTTGGTGTTTATATAAATTAAAAATTATTCTCCTATCCTTATAATCTATACCCGTTTCTTTTAAAATTCTAAACATTATGTCCCAATCTACATTATCAAATGCCTTTTCTAAATCTACAAAATATAATATAATATAATATAATGGTACTGAGCACATATTGTAGTGAGCCTAGACCTCTTTATAAGTATTCCGTTATATTTAGCCAAGAGTATGGAATTGCCAATTTGTCACCATGGCGAGTATTGTATGGCTGGGTTTGGCTTTAGAGACTGCCTCCGGCTTTGGTTTCGTGTAAGCGGACGATTGATTTGAACACATATAAAGCTTGTGCTGTTAGTATTCGATAAGATATGAATAGCGGTTTGCAGGATTCGCTTGGTGGAACACCCGCTACACATCGGACTTTCCTCTGATGCAGGTTTACAGATTTCATATGTGCTGAATGGCCCCAGACTTTAATACCATAATGAATTACGCTATTTACCATGGTATAATATGCAATTCTGGATACTTCTTCCCCAATAACGTTTTTAATTCTTCTTATCGCGTAGATAGCTCACACTATCGTATTGCAGATTGACTCACAGTGAGCTCTCCAACATAATCTGCAGTCAATCCATATACTAAGGTATTTTACATATTCACTGACGTCTTTCCATCTATCCATTTCGTAGTAGATTGTAGCCGTTTATATTCATATTTAATACTAGTTCATTTTTTGTGAACCAGCTTACGTCTGTATGGCACTTGTCAAGATCTCGGAGTAGGTCGGGCTTGTTAGGATTTTTTAATGTAAATGCGGTATCATCTGCGAATAGTTTTGTATGTGCAGTAATATATTTCGGTAGATCGTTGATGTAAATATTGAAGAGGACGGGTCAGTAATGAGCCTTGAACCTAAATAACTGTAAGGGTAGGCTTCGAATTCCGTGGTGGCTCTATTTCTCTAACAGTATCGTGTACGACATCATGTCAAACGCTTTTGTTAGGTCGTACATTTGAGTGATGCAATATGCATTATATTCTATTGCCGTGTCGATAAATTGAATCGTTTATAGTTGATCCCAGGAGGCCAAAAGGTCGGATTGTATACATTATCCTTGAATTCCAATTTGGCCCCAAGTTTGACGGTTCCTCTCAGTCGGTATTTCTTCTATTAACAATTCTTCATTTGACACATTATTTTCTTCTGATTCAATCTGGAATGGTGTCTTCAATAACGTTGCTTTATTTTCGATAAAAATAACCATACCTTTATGTCTCCAGCTGCTTAATTGCTGTCCTCCGTTCCTGTTCCACTGGTTGTTGGGATCTATCTGGATCTGCGCCTCTGAATAGGCGTAAAACCTGCATAATCGTCACCGTTCTGGTTATCCGCTCGGGTTATTTTGATAGTATAACATCAGGATTAAAAAATGTAAAGGGATTATGTGTGATGTGTAGAATTGTACCTGTGAGACATGGGCCATAGAAGTCTCCAAAGGAAGCGAAGCGAAAAATTGAAGCATTTGAAATGTAGTGCTATAGCATATTCTTATACATGGGGGTATTAGACAATTAGTTACAGAAGGTAGAATAGAAGGAAAGGAAGAATTGGGTATGTAGGTTCAGATTCGTATATTTAAGCCAAATGTGTATGATGTTGGGTTAAATAGCTATAGGAGAGTGAAGGAATGCTATGCTGTTTCGAATAAGTGACTAACGTTTTTAACTAACTGATGTATTATATAATATTAGGTAATATAAGATCATGTTTTTAATAATAAATACATAAACACCCATGTAAATCAGGTTTGTTGTATAATTGTATACATATAGTAGCTATTATTTGACACTATGGCAAATTATAATTCTCGTGGATTCATAATTCCCTCTATAATAATAATATATTATAAAGATTTTCTTTAAAGAGTACATTGTGTTTATTTTACACTTTTATTGTTCAAATATCTGTATTGATATATACTTTTTTACAATTTACGTACGTAACAAACCGTCCAAAAGCAAATAATGCAACATAATTGAAATTTGTTTTTAGGTATATGAATTATTAAAACATATAAAGCTTTCTGAAAGGACTGCTGTAGAAATTTTACAAGCTCGTCAAGTAAACAACGAGAAGCAGTATTACGGATTCTTGGGATTAATCCGCTCGTTTTTATATATTTGGGATTCTTCAACGGACGAATCTAATTTAGATGAGAGAAGAAAGGTGCCTTTACATTTGCAATGTGCTTTTCAATATTTGATAGATATGTTTAAAATCCAATGTTATGTAAGTAATTTTAAATGAGTCATACATTTCTATTATATTAAGTCTCCATAGATAATAAGGCTATTTTGTCGCCTGTCTTTGGGTCGAGTCTTGGAAAAGCTCGATGGACAGCAACGTGGCCTATTTTGCGTAATCAAAATAATAAACTATGATTTATTTGATCTTATTTGTTATGTCTCGTTTTACACAGAGGGAAGATAGTTCATTTTCACCTGATTCTCAATCAAATTGTGATGTTGACTTAAGAGAAGGAAGTATATTAGAAATTATGTCACCAGAAAAAGTAAAAGAACGCACAATGTCAATCTCTTACCAAGGTGACCCAGATTTATATCCAATCGGCTCGCACGAGAACACCGCATTAGTGAGAATTATGTACCAAATAGCTTTATTTCTTAACAATTTGGTAAGTTATACTACCCACGTTGGCAAAATTTGTCAAACATATATGTAAAGATTTTGCACCATTTCGCTGAAATATTTTTTTTGGCAAAATAAAGATTATGAAAAAAGTTATAGCTATTTTCATTTTTCAAAAATTTCAGAACCCAGGGAAGTGGCATTTTTATTTTTGTGATTTTTTCAAAAAATCATTCCCGTGATTTTGCTGTTACAAGTACTAAGCTGTATAATACTAATTTTGTTAAAAGAATTATTTTTATATCTATATAAATATTGATGTTATAAAGAATTCATTATTTTCAAGGAAATTAAAACAAGTTGGCAAAAATTACATTTTAATTGGAAATTTAAAAAAGACAAGGCCTTAATCTTGTATTTACTATTTTCACAAGAAACTACTGTAATATATACGCATGTGCGTAAAAATATAAAATGAACTATCAATTTGAAAAATAGAGAAAAGAAAATAAGTGGAGTAGAAAATACGTAACTATTTAGGAGCGATATGAATGCTGATACGTTTTTAAAGATATTTTGAAATAAACTAAATATATTTTAGTATAGAATATCACCCAAATACCGTAACTCAACGCATTAAGTAGCTAGATGCGCATTTCGAAGGCTATGCCCCCATCTTCAGTAGCACAAGATATAAACTAAATAAAATACCTCTGTCACGAATCGTGATTGCTATACGATTAAAGATATAAGTCAACATGACAGAAGTATTTCAAAAATGGCATATAATATGACCTGTAAATCTTTTAAAACAATATATGAAACTAACATGTAACAACAATAAATATTGGTTTATCATGATTTGTCAAGATTTATGAAATATCTTGTTCTAGTTGTCGTAAAGTAGATATAGGACAAATACGTAGATCCGTTGAAACTAAATTTAAGGAGCATTTAGCTCATTTCAGATTAAATAGAAAAGATTAAAGTGCTGTAGCCGAGCATATTTTTGAATCAGGTCATCTTATTCAAATTAGTTCACTTAAATTACTTAAAAGTGTTTTGAATTATTCCGAGTTAAATGCTTATGAAAGTATATACATGCATAAATCTAAATCAAATTTAATGAATTTAGATTCAGGCCCAATTTCATCTTGTCTATTTAATTATTTAATAAGAACTATTTTTAAATTTATTTTTGTTTGATTTATTTTTGGTTATTTTAGGTTTGACAAACAAATGTTTATTGTTGTTAGTTTCGTTAATTGTTAATTTGTATTGTTTTAAAAGATTTATAGGTGATATTATATGCCATTTTTGAGGTACCTCTGTCATGTTGACTTATTTATTTAATAGTATATCAATCACGATTCGTGACAGAGGTATTTTATTTAGTTTTTATCTTGTGCTACTGAAGATGGGGGCATAGCCCTTAAAATGTACATCTAGCTACTTAATGCTTGTTACGGTATTTGGGTGATATTCTATACTTTAATTATTAAGTTAATCGGCCGCTTTTTGCAATTGGATTCAGCATATTGTCTCGTCCTCCAACGATATTTTCTTTTCTTCATTTAAATATTAATTGTTCTTATAAGAAAATACATTATGGTCATACATAAAAATTCTTTCAATTAATCTAATATCAATCATACCAAGTATGTATCGGAATTACGGCTCTTATTTTTTCTTGAAGTGTCACGATGTGATCAAAACTTTTTAACTTTCTAAACCGGTTTCAAAATAAAAGTTTTTAACAAGTGAATAAGCTATTATTTTCTGCTTTCACAAATCAAGGAGGGCAGGATTCTTCTATATTCAAAACCATATTACTCAAAAATGCCTCAACACAAATTTCAACTTTTCAAAAAAACAGATGTAGTAGTTATAATTGAAAGGGGAGAAGGGGAGGCAAAAATAGTAAATTGAGTTCGGTAGTGATAGACTTTAGACTTTAATATTTAATGTATACAGAAAAAATAAAAAAGACTAAAGAAGATTATAGCATCGATTTAAATATCAATAAGTAATACTTAGTGATTCTTTGACAATATAGCTATTAAATGAAATTGAGCGATATACAGAACGCATATTGAATGGTATGCGGGAAATAATGATTAAAGATTAGAATATGATTTTAGAAAGCAAATAGTTGATTGTATTTAAATAATCGATGATTTTTACTAGTTTTATTAATTTTCATGAACTAGTTAGGAACTGCTTTCACATTGACATGTGTATTGACTTTTGTATTTTGTTTAAAAAATGTCACGAAGGGGTTAAATAATTATATAGAATATCACCAAAATATTGTAATTAAAAGCATTTAATAGCTAGATGCGCATTTTGATGGCTATGCCCCCATCTTCACTAACAAGATTAAAAAATAAATTAAAACCTCTTGCACTAACCGTGATTGCTATACAACTATAGATCAATTTGTTTTTATCTTGTGCTACTGAATATGGGGGCATGGACTTTATAATTCTATATAGTGTTAATACTTTCCCCAGTATTTTAGTTATTTTTACTTTTTAGTATGGCGAATATATAGCATCTCTTTATGAAAAACCAAATTACTTGGGAAAAATATCTAGACGGTTTATATCGGTGCCAGCAACGGTCATCAATTTCACCAGCGCTCAAAAGGGACGACGGCGACAAATAAAATCTGAACTACCACCAAGAATTAGTTTTCGTAAGATAGCAAGCAACAAAATAATAATATTCCTTCTAGCCAGCTACTTATATTTACAATATATAGAGTACAATAAATGGATATATATCCTAATATTTTCAATACTGTTTTGTATGTTCCACGCCATTTCTGCTTTTTTAAATTTATAATTTATTATAATTTATAATTTATTGTAAATAAATTGTAATATCAGAATTATTTACAAATTTATCTCAAATAAAATAATTCTAAGTTCATCATTTGTATACTATACACATTGAATGTTATTGTTTATTG
This sequence comes from Leptodirus hochenwartii, assembly GCA_947310635.1. Taxonomy (NCBI): domain Eukaryota; kingdom Metazoa; phylum Arthropoda; class Insecta; order Coleoptera; family Leiodidae; genus Leptodirus; species Leptodirus hochenwartii. The sequence continues at coordinate 12,603,736 of OX371176.1, forward strand.
CCCAAGCACCAACAGAAAATTCCAATTATAGGTCTATTGTTCATGGCACTAGTGTACCATTAAACTCTTTACAGTATACTTAATAAATGGAAAATTTCATTTGCATATACTCTTATATCCCTAATGTAACCAATATTGCCTATACAAAGTGCTATTCTCAAAGACGAATAAAGTAATTTCAGCTTTATAGTTGGATGCAGGCGCCGAAAATGCATGGCTATGAGACTGTAAGTATCTGGATTCTTGGTTAGAAATGGGGGGAAGGTGATATAATAACGCGTACTTAGGCCTCAAGTAGGCCAATTGTACTACCTTCTAGTGTTTATCAGTGATCCAAAGCAGACCTACTCAAGCCAGCCAATGTATTTGACGAACCTGAGAATTCGCCGATCGGGGTACTGCTAATACTGGCCATGTCAAGCCAGAAGTTCATTAGCATTAATCCTCTAGTTAGGGCAAGACCAGAGCAGTGACAAAGTTCATTTTTGGCAGTCTCATCCTCAGTTTGGCAGCCACGACAGTCAGGACTGTTTAACAGTCTGAAATCAGTGAGTATCCCAACAAGTCGTAGGTTGTTGCGGACAGTTCGTTGCAATATCTAGCTGTTTTTTTTTTAAGGGGCAACAAATGTTGCCTTGGTCAGCCTATCATGTTATCCTTTTTTGTCATTGGTATTTATGGTTTCTACATTTTATTAGATATCTAAAAACTGTATTCGTGAGCCCGCCCTAGCTAGTTCATCTGCAGCTTCATTTCTAATATTCCCATTATCTTCTTTCACCCAGACGAATTCTAGAACATTTTTTATCGCTATCTGTGCAGTATACCCACTATCCCCGCTTGAAAAACAGCATATGCTCCCAGTGGAACACTTGTGCGAAAGTTTGGTGCTTCGGAAAAAATTCTTTCACCTGAACCCTACGCTGTTTATGACCCATCAGTGAAATGGATATGTCATTTTAAAAATTATCACTACGGTGTTAAATAATAGTATAGAATATCACCCAAATACCGTAACTTAAAGCATTAAGGAGCTAGGTGTATATTTCGAAGACTATGCCCCCATCTTCAGTAGCACAAGATAATAAAAAGAAATAAAAATACCCTGTCACGAATCGCGATTGATATACTATTATATTTATTTAATGAAGAGGCTTTCACTATAACAATCGTCTTGTCCACTCCATATTAGTCAATAATAGAGTGCAATTATACAAGAACAAAATGAATTTAACCTGGATACATTATACTAATGATGCATAACGCTTGGTGCCTCCGTTTTGCTTTTATAAAATATACGATTCTGTTTTAGATACCTAAAAATAAGTGGAATTATAACTGCATATGTGCTTGCAAATGGAATGGATGTTCTTAAAATGGTATGTATATTTATTGCCGTGCCAATGCTTCTAAAAGTCAGAATCGTACAAATATAAAGTTTGGCAAGAAACGTCAAATTTTTAAGCGCTATTTCATTATTAATGCTACTCCAATCCATTTATAACTGTCGCTATTATGTCTCGGTAAAAGGCAATGTAAATCACACAAACTAATATACAAATTATATTAAAGGTAAATGTTGTAATACATTTGTAATCGTTGTAATCATTATTTTAGAGCTCACATTAAATTTGGAAACATTTACATGCCTACATTATTTATTCCTTTTTATCGCATTTACACGAACAGAAAAAAGTGTTTAAATAATGTGTATGACTTCTCATAAATTATACAAACTTGCCTCCCTTATTATTTATGCCTTGATATCGTAATAAAAATGTGAAGGTAGCTGCCAAATGCAATTAATTGACTTTTACGTTCTGTTTTCGTGAATTCTTAAAATTCGTAAAATATTCCAGCTGTGTACTAAACCATGGCAACGAAAGTGTACCACAACAAAAATTATAAAACATTTGACAAACTATTCCAAAGCAGCCAAAATCTGCCCTAATCGTAAATTGAAATATTAATGTTGCAATTTGCTAACGAACTAGAAGTAAAACAATAATATTACGATATATCGATTATTGGTATAAATTAACACGTATCGGTGGAATCTGTTAATAAATTTTAGCTTTATATTATGAAGAATTGCATTTCCTTATTATTGCATAGCATCAGATGCTTACGAACAGAGAATATAAATATCTATATAAATTGTTCTAATTATCTGCCAATCTTTACCGCTCAACAACCGATTCAATATGCCCAGACAATATTGTTCCAATTCTCATGAATCATTGGATAGACGATAGAGGATCTTGTATAGGATTATAATCGATTGTTAAACCGTATTAGAAAGATACACACAAATCAGACCAGAAAATAGAAACGTATCAGACCTGAAAATAAATACAGACCAAATTTCAAACCACAATTAAAGATATGGCATCTCCTGTAACGTGGGGCACATTGAGACTTCGTATTTGGTGTTCAATATGCCGAAGACATAATTTAATTTCGATGATACAGTGTCAGCATCTTTTCCATCCGCCATCCCCATTATAAATCTATCATGCCTTATTAGCATTTTGTAACGGAGCCCATTTTAGAATATATCATTAATTAAACACCAATCCCTAGGATTGGTTGTAATGTATGTTAGCAATTTATTTAAATTTAAATGTAAACATGTAAAAAATCAAAAAATGATAACCCATATTAAAAAACTATTTCAAACATTGTTGCAATTTGTGAATGCTTACTGTTCCAGTGCATATAGCGGATCAGTAGTTCATTAAATATTTATCAATCTTGTCATACTTGACAACAATGTAAAGACTTGCTATCAGATCGACTCGAAAATTCTTCTCAGGAATAATTATAATTTTATTAAATAACCGAAATATCTCGAAGCAATACGATGAAGTACGAGAGAATTGACAAACATGCGCATCCTTACAGTTTGAATTAGCTGACATAAAGTTGCATGATAAGAGAAACCTGTAAGAAACTACAAAAAATTGTATACCGTTCGGACTCAATTGGTTTCAGCACTTCCTGGACCATGAAATTTGGTCAAAAACGTTTCCCCTCAAATACCCCAACCTCTTGTTCCTATACAGTTGCAATGTCTATTCATATTAGTTTATGACGATGTATATATAGACATTGCAAGTCCATATAAAAGCAGAATCAAAGGGGAATCACATTTCCACAAATCTCATAAGCCAGGAAGTGCTGCACTCTGATGGTGATCTATATATTATGGTTGTATTGAATATCTTTAATATCTTGGATAAATCGTGCTTGAATGCATCTATTATATAATCTAGCTGATTCAAACGCCAGAGCGATACATGCGCTCCTTAACTTTTGTTTCGTCTTTCATCAGGTTAGTTCGGAGACGAAGTTCGGCTAATGAATATAAAATATTTATATTTCCAGATTATTTTCAGTCGCCGGCAATCAACGCATAGTTATCAAATATTACATAATTGGTACAGATTTGAAGAATTATGTTTATTTCATATATACGACGATTCACTATTATAATTTAGTATTTGTGAATTGCAACATTCATATTAAATGTATGTAAAATATGGAAGTAGATAACCTGCTTCTACATATTTTTAAATTACCACTACGGTTTTCTGACATCCTTTAACGAAACTGAAAGTCGAGCACATAGCGAGAGTAATGAAGAATAAAACATCTACCGGTACATACGATCAAATCTGACGAGTAGAAAACATTAGGTGTTAAGCAGGGAAGGTCCGAGTAACGCCACAGGAATCATCAGAAGAATTCCAGTATTCTCATCATGGTATAGGTAAATGATTTTCAAAATATCTGTCAGCTTACTCAACATTCTTTGCAGACGATACAACTAGCAGCACAAAGAAGACTTGCGTCATCAACTCAATCAACGCAATTGTATTGATAGACCAATTGGCAAAGAACGAAGTGCTACTAAGCATGAACAAAATAGCCACAGTTGACTATGAACTGAATGGATGAAGTATAGCTGGAGTAAATGAAAAATACTTACATCCATCGTGGGAGTTTTGTAAACCAATGTCCACTAAACAAATTATAACCGATCCCGACAAAGTGCAAGCCATTCCTACAACACCCGCCATATAGCCAATGGGACATGTACAACAGATGCCTAGATAATTGGATGGCAATAGAATGGATACTTTTTACATTGTACATTTATATTAGTACATTGAAAATCCTACCTATAACACTAATGACTTTGACCATTGATGAAGTAATATACAGATGTATAATCCAATGTTAATTTTTGTCCCCTTCGAATGGAGTCGACCACCAGAGGTCGCTACGGTAGATGGAGTCCGCCCGAAGATAGCGCTGTTTGAGCTATTGGCGGCATGGCAGATTTCTACTAATTTTAGCAGATCGCTAAACTCTTATGTTGCTTTTACGTGCATTGTTGCCAATGCTACAGAAGGCTATATACTTTGACGACCGCTTATATACTTAAGATATCCTAATAGTCCATACCAAATTACAATTTAAAATGCATATCGACCCCAATAAATGACTAATTAGAATCTTTTACAAGTAATTATTTTATTTACCATAAATTCGTATGTGTTCATAAGAACTATTACTCATCATGCTTTAGATACCTTAGTACAATAAAATGGTCTTTAAATTATTTGATTATATATTAAAGCCGCATAAAGAATGGCTCTGTTCAAATCCTAAATTGTGTTTCAAAAATAAAGTAGCATATATAGAATTAATAGAAAGGTCAAACTTCTGATCTTCGTCAAGACAATTAACAAGGCAATAACCAAATTTAAAATTATTTCATATACGCTTATTATTTTTTTAATCATCAGATTATAGTTGATATTAGAGTGATAGATAATATTTCAAAAGAAATAATATACAATAGCACATTATTAGTATCAAGTGTGTATCATATTAATGCTGTGGACACCGCTTTAGCACGAAATTGTATGGTGTAACTTGAGACTTCTATATACATCACTTTCCAGAGTAGATAAAGTAGATATCGTTATTGAGCGTTGTTCTGGCGTACAACCGTGCGTAGCCATGTAGCAAGTCTTAATATGTCGATTAGTAATATCTGTAATCTACTAGCAATATTTCCAACCAATGATATAACTCGCAAAATTCCATAGCAATACCAATTTCGCTAAATGTTCGCCACGGCAATGGATACTAATTATATGTTCGATTAACTATGTTTGCTTTTTTAAAAGCGGTTTATTTATGTCAATCAGTTGTACGAGTTTACAGTATGAAGTGGAGTCACAGAATGTGTCTTAACTAGGGAGCTAACAGTTTATATAATTTTAATATGCTGATTAAGCTAACATATCTAGATCTGTATGCTCGGCAGTTCCCATGGTATCATTGCGAAGCTGCAATATTACTCTTCCCTCCTTAAGAGCGAAAACTCCGGTGAGCTCAAAGAATCGCATCAGTTGAATTGATTACTGGCGTGATATTGACTGGAGTGGGTGTGAAGATGAATCTTTTATATAGATATCCACATCCTAAACACATTATAATGAAATACAGGATGACTGCTCCCGAGATGTGGAAGTGTTGTGTTGATGATGAATCTTCTATTAGTTGTACAGGTTGAAGATTATGGTTAATCTCTCGGAGACGAATCGATTTTAATTGTAGCTCAGGAATGTTGAATTTTGAAGATTCTCGTAGATTTATTTGTAGGTCTTCCAGAATTAGTGGTTGACCAGTAGCACTATCGTTGAATAATAATTTCTGATTGCCAATATAATATTGACATTCAGAATGGCTATCGTACAGGAAAATTCCAGTTATTTCTTGGGTGAACCATATTTGTTTGCAGTTAGACTTTTGCATGGTTGGTCAGGAAGGCTCCAATGTATTGATTTGTTTCTGGGATGAACTCTAATATTTGTTGCATGGGTAGTTGGAAATGAGCACAATGGTCGAAATTGTTGTTGAGCAGAGTGTTGCATTCGCACGTAGCATTTTGGTAAATTTGATTGTGGTGTGAGCATAGATATTGATTACTTAAATAGTCACACATGTATGACAATGGAATTATGATTCTAGATTCAGTTTTTAGAACACATTTATGATTTGGGATAATGACTTGAAAAGCTTTTGTTGGTATTGAAAGAAAACGAAAGAGTTCATATTTTATGGCGTTAAATAAAGGTATAGTAAGTGTATAAATTACTTCAGTACCTTTTATAATGCATGAGGCTTTCATTAGTTTATTGTAATTTTGAATATTTTCTGAGGAAATAATAAACGGCAATTGATTATTATAAAACGGAGATATCTTTTTTAATTCTAAAAGCAATTCTGAATTCGTAATTATACTGGGGTGTATTATATTCAGATGACAGAAGGTCAAAGACGTTTCAATATCTTGTGCTATATTTAGTATTATGTTTAGAAGGTGAATAATCTGATTAAGTATATCTTTTGAAAATAGAATATCCGAATCTTCTGCTGTTTTGTTAATTATTAATTCAAATTGTTTTATTCTTGATAATAGAGCAATTTCATTATGTTTTATATTTTCTACAGTTCTGTTAAATTCCTGAATGATGTTGTTATTTAATGAATACTGATTGTTAAGTTGGTTTGTCAATTTGTTTTGATTCTTTTTTATAATAGAAATAGAATTTTTAATCTTTTCTCCATCACTTGCGTCGAGGTTTCCAGTGATTTCCTTGATTATACTACCAAGACCATCTATTAGTCCTCGTTTACTTCTAAAATTCTTTACAAATGGGCTAAATTTTTCGTCAATTAAATCGGCTATTTCCTAATTTTATTGGGAGGATGCCTGGATTTGTTGTTGTTTCGTTGACTGTACGTTGCGATGGCAAACCAAGCAACAAAGATGTACCTGCAATAGGAGATATTTGCTTAGTAGGACGTTTGATGTTGTCCAAAATTCCACTTTCTGGAATTTTCTTCCGGTTTTGGACTTATCTATTTTTGGTCTAATAGTTTTATGCAAAGGTTCTATTTCTAGAATATTCTCTTTTTTATACCGATTTCTCTGTTTTGATCTGAAATTGCTTTTGATAAATACTTTCTCGATTTTCATTTAATTTTGATATAGTCTTAGTGGTCTGTCAGTCTATTGTTAACTTGTTTATACAAAATATTGAATTTGTCTTTGTGAGACTGATTGTAGTTATTAATTAATTTAGATTCTAGATCAATATTAGTAATGTCTTGATTGTCGAAATCTAGGATTATGTTGGATGGTGTTAATTTTGTACTAGTGTGAATCGAATTATTATAGGCGATTAATGCATATAGAATTTTTAGTTCAATTGAATCCGTTTTAAATGCGGGGCGGTTATTTAAAAGATTGAGATGTTCTAGGAAAGTAGAGTGAAATCTTTCTACTAATCCATTAGTGGATGGATGGTGTGGACTGCAAAAATGTACTTTACTTTATGTAATTTCAGAAATTCTGTAATTAGTCCATTATCAAATTCTGAGCCATTGTCGGTTATAATTAAATTTGGTACTGAATGGTGAGTAAAGAAATATAGAAGTTTCTTCATAATTTCTACTGCTTGTAAACTAACTAAAGTGTATACTTGTGCGTATTTACTGAAGGCATCGATAATACTAAGAAATTTGTTACTTTGATATTTTAAAACATCTATATGGATTATTTCAAAAGGTTTATTTCAAAAAGGATTTCAAAAAGTTTGGCGTGGGTGTAATATTATATTTTATTTTTAACGGTTTTCAGTCATATTTCACTACTTTACAAATATCACAATTATTAATGAATTTTTGAATTTGTTTCTGTATATTTGGCCAATAAAATTGAATCGATAGTTTATGAAGGGTTTCGTTCATACCTCTGTGGTTACACTTGCCTGTGTGATAGTTTTTAATCAAATTTTGTTGGTCATCTATTGATTCAATATCTTTTAAGATTTGTGAACATGATTTAAATTTAATGGATTTATTAAAGTGTTTTTGTAAAATGGAATTTAATTTTTGATAGAGTTCATCTGTTTGGATATTACAAGAATACTGAGCGTTTCGTACTATAAATTCCTTTATAAAGTTAAGAAAATCATTTTCATGATTACATTCTGAACTATGAAGCGTTGTTTTGAGTTTCCGAATAATTTTATTAACTTTGTATCAGCTGGGTTGTTTTTTACTAAAATGAATTCAATTTGATTTTTACAAAAATTCAAAGGATCGTCTGATAAAGCGATTGTACATACAGGATCTTCTGCACTAGTATGTATTGTTTGTATGTCTTCATCATCTAAAATTTGGTCAGATATATCTGGGGGTTCTACAGTTATTGAATTTATGTCATCATTGTTTCCGGTTAATTGTCTATTGAAGTTTTCCATGTATTTCAAAAGAGGGTGGTTAGTTAAATCATCTTTAGAAGTTGTGCCAACATTTAAATTTGGAATACGTGATAAAGCGTCTGCATTTTTGTTAAGTTTACCTTTTTCGTGAATTATGGTGTAGTCGAAATCTTCGAGTTTTAATCGCCATCTTAAGACTCTAGAATTTGGTTCTTCGATTGAGGTAAGCCAAGTTAGGGGCATTTGGTCTGTTACAATAGTAAATATGTGTCCGTATAAGTAAGGTCGAAAGTATTTGCTAGCCCAAATAATGGCAAGCATTTCTTTATCAATAATAGAATAGTTGATCTCATGTTCGTTTAATGTTCGTTTTCGATGAATTTACGATAATATCCGAGTAATCCTAAAAATCCTTTCAATTGTTTTGTCGTATTTGGGATAGGGTAATTGGTTATTGCTTTAATTTTATCTGTATTAGGTTTAATACCTTCGGGTGTAATTATTAATTAAAGAGTCCGCAATCCTAAAGATTGGTTGGAAACAGCACGCCATGCCGATCTATCCTGAGCTAATCCCTTCATCTCCCTATAGCTATTCATCTCAACGTCTTCAACTATCTGACTCACATACTCCAATCTAGGCCTACCTACCCCTCTCTTTCCCCCCACTCTACCTTCTATGATCAATTGCATAATCCCCCCATGCCTAAGAATATGCCATACTAATCTGTCTCTCCTACGCTGTAACACTCTCCAAATACTTCTCTTCTCCCCTACTAACTCTAGTACAGCTTCATTTGTTACTTTATCTTCCCAACCAATCCTCATCATCCTCCTATAACACCACATTTCAAGTGCTTCTAATCTACGCTTCTCTTCCTTTCCTATAGTCCACGCCTCACACCCGTACAGTGCTACACTCCAAACATATACCTTCAGTAATCTTTTTCTAATACCCAAGTCAATATTTGATCTTAAAATCTGTTCTTTTTCTACGAATGCCTTCCTACCCTGTGCTATCCTACACTTTATATCTACCTTGCTTCGATTATCTTTTGTGATTCTACTGCCTAAATAACAAAAATCTGACACTTCTTCGATTCTATTATCTCCTATTGTGATCCTCATTTTTCTACTGCATTCCTTTTTGTCACACCTCATCACTTTAGTTTTACCTATATTTATTTTCATGTTAAAATCCCTAGTCAATACTGCCTGCATACCATTCAATACCCTTTCTAAATTCTTTTCGCTTTCTTCCAATATAGCTATATCGTCGGCGAATCTCAGCATATATATTTTCTCTCCCTGTACATTCACACTTACACTATACTCTTCTTTTACTTTGTTTATTGCATCTTCTATATATAGATTAAATAATAACGGTGAAAGTGTACATCCCTGCCGAACTCCCTTCCCTATTTTTGCTACCTCTTCTTCCCCCTCAATTCTAACTAAGGCAGTTTGGTGTTTATATAAATTAAAAATTATTCTCCTATCCTTATAATCTATACCCGTTTCTTTTAAAATTCTAAACATTATGTCCCAATCTACATTGTCAAATGCCTTTTCTAAGTCTACAAAAGCTATGCAAGTTACCTTTCCTACCCTCTTTCTTTTTTCTACTACCGTTCTTAGTGCTAGAATCGCCTCTCTCGTCCCTCTGTTTTTCCTAAAACCAAACTGATCTTCTCCTAGCCTTTCCTCTACTTTATTTTCTAATCTCCTATAAATAATCTTTAACAATATCTTCGATGCATGTGATAGTAGGCTAATGGTCCTATAGTTCTCACACAAATTAGCTCCTATTTTCTTCGGCATTGTTACTACTCTACTACGCTGAAAATCCTGTGGTACTTCTCCCTTCTCATATATTTTACAAACTAACCTGTATAATCGCTCCTGCATTTTTTCCCCTGCGTGTTTTATTAATTCGGCTGGTATCATATCAATCCCCGCTGCTTTGTTATTCCGTAAATCATTTAATGCTCTATGAAACTCTGACCTAAGTATGCTAGGACCTAAGTCATCCTCATCTATCTGTTCCACATTTTCTAGCTCCTCCATGTCCTGCCTACCTTTATATAAATCTTCAAGATACTCCTTCCATCTTCTAGCTTTTTCCTTATTTTCTGTGAGTTCCTTACCCTGCTTATTACATATAATGTTACCCTTTGGTTTTACTTTAGAAAAATGTGACTTAATTTTCCTGTAGCCCAAATCTACTTTACCTCTTCTCATATCCTCCTCAATATCCTCACAATTTCCTTTTATCCACTCTTCTTTCGCTAGCTTGCATTTCCTATTAATTAAGTTCCTTAGTTCCTTATATTTTTTCTGTCCTGCTTCTGTGTTTCCAATTTTAATTTTCCTTCTTGCTTCTATCATTTTAACTATTTCTTCCGTGATCCATTCCCTCCTACCTGCCCTTTTCTTTGTGCCTAATACTTTATTTGCTGCTGTAGTTAACCCATTTCTGATTTCCCTCCATTCGCAATCTATGTCGTTCCTAGATGTTCCATTAGCCATGATTTCTACTTTCTGCTTGTACTTTTCACATACATCAGCTAATTTTAACCTATCGACATCTACTCTGACCTGTTTAGACTTCTGTAATTTCTTCAATTTGACCTCTGAGTCCAGGACTACTAAATTATGGTCACTATCAATATCTTCTCCAGGGTAACTCTTACAATTCTTAATCTGGTTCCTAAACCTCTCTTTAACCAGTATGTAATCTATCTGATACCTCCTTATATCTCCTGGCATTTTCCACGTATATATCCTGCGCTTGTGATTCTGAAAAAGCGTGTTTGCTACCACTAGCTTATTCCTAATACAAAACTCTACCAATCTATCCCCTCTATCATTACGTGTTCCTATTCCATATTCTCCTACTATTGAAACTTCCTTTCCCTTACCTACTACGGCATTCCAATCTCCGGTTACAATTAGATTATCCTGTCCTTTAACGTTTGCTAACCTAGATTCAATCTCCTCATAAATGGATTCTACCTCCTCATCATCGGGTGTAATTACGTGTCTTAAATATTCAACTTCTTTTTGTAGGAATTCAATCTTATCGGGTTGAATTTTAAGATTATATTTTCGTAAGCGGTCAAAAACAGTAGTTAGTCTTTCAATATGTTCCTGAAGGGAGGTGGAAAATATAATGATGTCGTCTAAGTAGACGATACATGATTGGTTATTGATTCCGCGTAAAACATGACACGTTGGAATGTACTAGGGGCATTTTTGAGACCGAAGGCATACGCACGAATTCATAATGCCCATTCTCTACTGAAAATGCAGTGTATGGTATGTCTTCTGGACTGACTTCGATCTGATGGAATCCAGATGCGAGGTCAATAGTTGAAAAATATTGACTACGACCTAGTTTGTCGAGAGTATCGTTTATATTTGGAATAGGGTATCTATCGTCGATATTTTGATCGTTGAGCTTCCGATAATCAATAACTAATCTCCACTTACGTTTTCCTGAAGCGTCGAGCTTCTTCGGAACTATCCAGATTGGTGCGGACCAAGCCGAAGGTCTAATTATTCCTTGTTCTAGCATGTTAGATATTTGTCTCTGTACTTCGTTTTTGTGTACGTAGGGATATCTGTAAGTTTTTGTATGAATAGGGGTGTCATTTTTCAATTTGATTTTATGTTTGGTGCCATTTGTGAGTGTCAATGGATTATCCTCAAAATGAAAAATATCTGAATATGCTTTTAGCAATTTAATCAAAGCTGATCTTTCTTCAGAATTACAATGAGTTAAACGAATTTTTGAAAAGTCAAATTTATTTTTATTTGTATTTTCTATGTTATTAAAGTATGGTATAATAAAGTTATTTTCAGGAATAGCTTTAATTGAAATTAGGAAATCAATCGGTATAGACTTATTAGAATTATTTCGTACAGTTGTGTATGCTATGTGGTCTTTAACTTGAATTAAACAGTCAGGTATTTTTAATTGGGAAATTTCTTGTTCTTGTAATAATGCAGTACCGTTTTTTTTATATTTGAAACATTTAATTTAATTTTCTGTTCGTCTTTAGGTGCAATTGTAATAAAATTATTGTAATCGTTTAGATTTTTTAACTCTAATTTAATTGTTGTATTTGGTAATTCCAATTCATTAGTGACTAGATTAATTTTTGCGTTCAATAATTGTAAATTATCGATTCCTATCAAACAATCAAAATACTTGTGGAATTGAAATAAATGAAATTTGTGATATAAATTTTCTGATTTGAATATTGACGGTGCTTTTATACAAATGCTAAATTTTTCTCTAGTTGTACCGTGTGCTGTAGATATCGTAAAAGGGTCATTTTTTATTAGTTACGAAAAATACTTGTATGCAATTTTAGGATTAATGAACGATTTTGTCGATCCCGTATCGACTAGACATTTTAAGGTAAATTTATTAAATGGTATTATGATATAAGGCAACTGTGATGAGTTGCTATCAAGCGTTAGTAATTATATATTATTTCCGAGGCTGTTTATTCTAAAAAATGATTTTCAGCGTCTTCAGCTTCTGTAGTATAATACTGTTCGTTGTTGTCTTCTTCAGGGTTATAGTCAGTTTCTGGGTTTATTTCGTCAGGGTCTAGTTCTGCGTTAAACAATTCTTCATTGGTCCAATTCGGACAGGGTTGGTAATTTTGAAATGAAGGTTGTTTTTTTGTCTTATAAGGGACAAATGTGATCCTAGTTGACATGGACATGGGTGTTACTTTTTGTGGTTGAAAGTTTTTATTTGGTTTGAAAACATTTCCAAATTTTGGAGTGTTTTGATTTTGTGAATTTTGATGTTGAAAATTTGGATTCCTAAAGAATTGTTGATTCCTTGGGATTTGCGAATTTTGGTGTCTTTTTGGGTTTTATGTTGGTTCTTCGGAATTTGGTTTTCCAGAATTTTTATTTGGGTTTATAAATCTATTTTGAATATTAAAATCATTTGTGATAATATATAAAGCCGCTCCTAATGAATCAGGATTACGAGTACTCATATAATCACATAGAGGATTGTTCAAATTTTTAATTAAAATGCGTAAAGCCATTTTCTTGGAAAATTCTACTAAACACTTTACATCATCTGTTCCAGCGTTGTTTGTGCTATAGCTAATTTGCAAATTTAAATTATCTTGGATTTTTATATAGAATTCTAGTGGAGTTGACAAATGCTGTTTTATTTTGCACAGCTCGATAACTAGAGTTTGATGGTCTCTTTTATCTACATAAGTAGCAACGAGAGCATTTTTCAAATCATTCCAGTTAGAAATATTAAATGATGCAATACTGTTAGCTGCATCGCCTTTGATTTTATTCTTAATAGATAGTAAGAGTAAAACATTTTGAAAGTCTGTAGGGTTTTCCCTAATATAGCAGTGATTCATTAATTGTTCACTATTTTTAAGAAAGTCGCTTAGTAAAGCAGGGTTACCTGTAAATTCAGGAATAATATTCAAATATTCCATTTTCAAATTGTTACGGGCCATTTTAAAATTATTTATTGATTTCTAATCAATACTGATGGAGTAGTTTCCAACAAAATGATATTGAATATGTTCTAGTATGATTACACGGTCCTGAATCTGATCTAGAACTATCCTTATCTTGACATGTATGACTTACCAAATGGTAATCAGCATTGTGGACGATTGTTCTGCAAGTTTTGAAAGTCGAATCCCGTAGGTCGTTCAATCACGTTGTAGTCAATTGATCAGGAGCCAAAAGTCGATCCAATGAGGTCGTTCGGTCACGCTGGTCTTGTCGTTTTGTTGCTGTTGGTTTCTTCCACTTTTAACTTGTTAGACATTGATGTTTCAGGACACGAAAGTCAATCCCGTTCAGGTTGTTCGGTCTTGATTATAGTCAATGTTTCTCGTACAATACGTTAATAAATATTCGTTTGCCAATCAAAGTATTAAAATACACCGATCTCACGGTAAAGGTCCGATCGATAATTATTGCTGGTTTACCGCTATTGATTGTATTGCCAATCCTAACCGATTGCGCCAATTATATGTTCGATTAACTATGTTTGCTTTTTTAAAAGCGGTTTATTTAAGTCAATCAGTTATACGAGTTTACAGTATGAAGTGGAGTCACAGAATGTGTCTTAACTAAGGAGCTAACAGTTTATATATCTTAATATGCTGATTAAGCTAACTTATATCTAGATCTGCATCCTCGGCAGTTCCCATGGTATCATTGCGAAGCTGCAATATTATTTACTGCCATTGCAAAATTTTTAAGTCGTAGTATGTACAACTTATGGGGTTATGAGTTTAAACGCTCGGTTGCAATTACATCTATAATATTATTTCTGTTAACAAGGTGGAAATATATAGTAGATTAACAAAACGATATTTAAAATGCATGGTTGGATGATGAGGGGTTTCTACTACGACTACTTATATATTTTGTAAGATATCAGCATAAATAGGTGACGTACCTCACTATGAAAAAAAAATTGAGTTGATCCCTTGAGTACTTATATCATAATAAGTCCAATCTATTTGGAGAGTTTAGATAATAGATACAAATCATAATGACAATATATCTGTTAAAGATCTTTGCTCATTATCCATATTAGACTTCTTTGAAACATAGATGAAATTTGATCGAAAACACGAACATGAACCCTATGGTATAAGCATGAAATTGATTGAATTTGAATTATTTTAATCGAATTTTCGAATTTCGTTTTGTAATATTTTTTTCGGTACACTCTTCAATTGAACATGCATATCAATTAGTCATTACATCAAAATAGTTACGATTCTATTTTATGCTTAATATTGAATAGTAAGAAATAAAAATGTTTTCGTTTATTGAATTTCCTTCCTTCAATTATACATAAATAATATTGAATAACGGCTCCTTAAAGCGTCTCGTTTATCTAAAATACGCATTTAAATTTTCTTGCATATAAATTGTCGTTATTTACTTGATAACTTGGTATCTAACAATATAGATATAGTAATGACTATATTAAGATCGGGCAATGCTGTTCTGCATGCATGTGGTCGAGAAGCAGCTGTTTTTTGTTTTTCAAATAGTTTCAGCTATTGTACTTCAAAAGCGCTACCAATTAGTCATCATTATAGTGCCTAAGAGATTGGTGTAAGAGAAAGAAGCATGTATATTATGATAGAGATGTATGGATGAGACAAATTTCCCTATGCCATTATACATCTGTATATTACTTAATCAATGCTTTGACCTAGAAGTCCGATGAAACAAATTTGACTAATGTATAATTAATTAAATTGTATGACTTTGTTCAGCACAGTATGTATATAAATTCAATGTCTGTGTGTTTATATGTAGGAAGGAGATGTAGGTTCAAATGTTTTAAGAGATTTTATCTATAGGAAAATAAACTTAAATTATATTTCTATTTTTTGATTCATGATAGTATAATTACGATTATCACTCTAAGACATGGGGGTTGTCGTGGTATTTATGGCAGAAGGAAAGGGAGGGGTAAGTAGAACTAAATTAAATTACGTAAGTTAGATAGTGAATTGTGCAGGACGTTGGGTTGAATATCGATGCAAATGAGAAGATTAGCCCTTTATCATAGAAATTAGTTTCCAACGAAATTTTTTTATTAATAAGTTAGGTGTACAGACGTGTTCAATTTTCATACATTCCAATAGGAATATATATAGATATATAGATATATATATATATATATCTCCATTTTATCAGAACCAGAATATCCATTAACTCTTTCAGATCGGTCCAGTTTTGCAAACACGAATGTATTTGTCAACTTTTCAAACACTGGGCCTTAGGAAACAGTTCGCACCAAGTCAAATTCCAACTTATTATACTGCTTTTCATGTATATTAAATTACAACATTGGAAAAGTTTATATCAATGAAAGATAGAAGAGCGGAATAATTCATTTTCAAGAAATGATTGAATTTAATCTTTTTGCATCCATTTTAGGTAAGATTTCTTACTATTATGTTATTTTTTAAGAAATGTGCTCTCCTCGATTGAAATGGCAAGAGCCGCCACTGGTATTTGCATAAACATACAACTAACGATCTTATCGATTTTAACGAATTATTTTCTACAAATGAAAGTAAATAGAAAATAGTAAATCTATAGAAAATTAAATAAAAAGATTATTTTCCGAATACTGAACTACTCGATTTTTACAGCTTTAACTTGGTGATTACTGTTTCCTCAGGCCCATTGTTTGGAAAGTTGACAAATACCTTAGTGTTTTCTAAATTGAGCTGATCTTCTGGTTCTCATAAAATGAAGATATATACATATATATTCCCATAACATATTAATAAAAAATGTTAGATGGAAACTACTTTCTGTGATGCAAGGCTGATCTTCTCATTTGCCTAGTTATTTATCCCAACGACTTGCTGCTGCATAATTCACTATCGTAGTCTAATTTATGTCTACTTACCCATCCCTTTCTTTCTGCAATAAATACCACAATACCCCTCGTGTCTGTGATAATCGTAATTATACTTTTGATTCAAATAAAAATATAATTTAAGTTTATTTTACTACAGATCAAATCTGTTAAATAATTTGAACTTGCATCTCCTTACATTTAAACATTTAATTTATTTACATATTGTGCTGTACAAAGTCATACACTTTAATTGGTTGAACAATAGTAAAATTTGTTTCATCGGACTTCTAGGTCAGACTCATCAGTGTTATAGGTCGGATTTT
Source organism: Leptodirus hochenwartii (assembly GCA_947310635.1). Lineage (NCBI taxonomy): Eukaryota > Metazoa > Arthropoda > Insecta > Coleoptera > Leiodidae > Leptodirus > Leptodirus hochenwartii. The sequence continues at coordinate 12,620,777 of OX371176.1, forward strand.
GAATGCACGTAGGAAAAGTATTCACTCTATTGCCTTCCAATTGTCTGAGCATCTATTGTACTTGTCTCATTAGCTACATGGCAGGTGCTGTAGGAGTGGCATGCATTTTGTCGGGATCGGTTAGAATTTGTTTAGTGGACATTGGTTTACAATTTGGTTTGATTACACAATGTTTGGTGGACATTGGACCACATTTCGGCAAATGTATATTTATGAAGATATTGTGTATATGGCAACGCTTTTTGTCCAAAACTGTCGCAAACAAATAATTCAAAATATATTGTTTCAATTCTCATTTCCGCAATTCATCTGAAAGACAATGTATTTTATGATTATGATAATGGATTGTTGAAACTGTTGTAAGAACTTCCATATGAAAATAGATACGTAATTGGGCTCAAATTTCGATTCTTAACTTATGCTAGATCTTATCTTATAAGATTTCGTATTTGATATTCAATGGTGCGTAGGCGTATTTTAATTACAATGATTCAGTGTAAATAACCTATCCATCTATACTTAAAAATCAATCAAGCTTTTTCGTTCAAAATGCATTATTGTAATTTAAATAACAGTACAAATATAATATGGATAAATAAATATAAACGTAAGTAAAGGAAGGTTATCTTCTTCCTTGTTTTCCTTATAAACAGTTTCAAAGAGTTTCCATTGTTGCGATTCGTGAATGCTTGACTAATTTTTGTATGGTCTTTATATGTATACATTAATTTGTTATACACAATATGTATACATTATTTTTGTATGTATACATTAATTGAACGTAATTCTTCAAATCTATACAAATCATGTAATATTTGACAACTATGCATTGATTGCCGACATCTGAAAATAATCTGGAAATATAATTATTTTATATTCGTTAGCCGAACTCGTCTCCCAACTATACCGATGCAAGACGAAACGAAATGCAATCAGCGCATGCGCCGCTCTGACGTTTGAATCAACTCGATTATATAATAGATGCATTCAAGCAGGATTTATCCTAGATATTAAAGATATTCAATACAACCACAATCTATAGATCACCAACAGAGTGCAGCACTTCCTGGCCTATGAAATTTGTGTAAATGTGATTCCCCTCCGATTCTTTCTATTATATGGACTTGCAATGTCTAATGACAATGTCTATATATACATTGTCATTGCCAATGACAATGAAAATGTATATACAGCAGTTGCAAGTCCATATAAAACAGAGAATGTAAATGCGCTGTTTGCATTTTCTTTCGTTTTTTTTCGGGATAGTTCGGTGAAGAGTTCGGATAATCAATAAAAAAATATTTATATTTCCTTATTATATTTAGTTACCACAACAAACGCATAGTTGTCAAATATTACATGATTGGTATAGATTTGAAGAATTATGTTCAATTCATGCATGCGACAATTCACTAATATAATTTAGTATTTATGAATTCCAATAAAATTCATATAAATGCATGTAAAAACATTTAAATAAAAAACTGGATTGATTTATATAGATAGAAAACAATACAGACGTTATTTACACTGAATAATTGTAATTAAAGTCGCCTTCGCACCATTAAATACCAAATACGAAATTTTACAAGATATGAACTAGCGTAAGTTAAGAGTCAAAATTTAAGCCCTAATTACTTAGCTATTTTCACGCGCAAGTTCTTACAATATAATCCTACATTGTCTTTCAGATGATTTGCTGAAATAAGAATTGAAACAATATAATCTGCATTATTTTGAATTGTTTGTTTTGACCAGTTTAAACAAAAAGTGGTGCCGGATACACACACACAATATCTTCATAAATATACGTTCGCTGAACAGCTCCTCAGATCAAGCATTAGACGAATAAATAAGACGTCAGAAACCGCAATTTATAAAGGTGTCAATTTTTACCGATCATGTAAAAATGAAATTTATTAAAAGGATATTGAGTATAAATAACTTCCGTAAAATACCATAGTGTGTTTTAGATATTTACCTCAAAAATTGAGCGTATGCCATTTGTACAATCAAAGGTGTAAGGCAATTGTCTGAAAGGGCAAGATGTAATATACTCGACAACGATAATATAATAAAGATAACAAACGATAATAATAGCACTCACCGCAAGAAAAATTCAAGCTCAATTACCTCAAGCTTACGAACACAAATAAAAAATGCTTGAATATGGGGAAACATTATAATTCCGACAATAAGGCAAAAACGGTGTGGAATTCCATTAATTAGTTTTCAATAAATTTCATTGATCATGGCCTATAATATTCATTCATTATGGCTCTCTTAAATCGATTTGTAAGTGTTAAATACAGTGGCGGTTCCTTATGCAGGCCGCAGGGCCGCGCGCCCCTCCTGAACATTGAGCGCATCACCGTAGATATATAATTGTATTGCGATATTTTATCTCGGCATTATTTTTCCTAAAAGATAAAGCTTGCGCCGCGATAACAATCAACACAATACGGTGTAGCGTTCGTTGTGGTATCCGTTGCAAGTCACAGCAGCGACCGATGCAGTATATCATTTGTATCTATCGTTCGCGTGGTATATATATATCGCTAATATGGTGCCGACATTCCAGCGCCAAGTACGAGTCTAACGCAATAATGCATATGCACTCATCCTATCTATTGGAAGCGCTATATATATATATATCCTATCTAGTGAGAGCGACCGTATGCAGTATATCATCTGTTTCATCTCTCCGCATACAAACTAGCGGGCCGGGTTGCTATGGCAACGTGACGTCACGCTGCTTCTATAGCTAAGAATATATCGTTGTATTAAGCTATTCTGGGCTACGATTCTTTAGCGGCGTTCCAACAGAGAAGCCTAGTATATAGTAAACTTGATATAGATATAGCTGCATTGTTCTGTGTAGTTATGTGTGTACGATTTTGCCACGTGTTTTTCCAAGAATATATTTAATAGAAATAAGTTAATAAAAATGAATAGTGTTAGTTCTTTATTGAAAATATAGTTTTGTAGACTTTCTCTTGAGGACAAAGTAAAAATTAAAGAATTAGGTAGGCCATTACCTGATTTAAATTGATCGCAAACTTGTACAAGGAGTGCACATAATCGGACATTTACGCGGCGTTTTTCAAGAGACATTTACAAAAAAAAACATGGATATGTGGTTGTGAAGTTTCCAACTTATTATACTGCTTTCCATGTATATTAAATTACAACCCTGCAGCAACTGAAATGGATCGGAATTGGGCCAGAATATGTATGAAAGATTTGCATCACCTTCCTGATAAAATAAGAAAGCATGAATCATCTCGAGTCCATATCAGTTCATGCGCACAGTTGGCTTTACTTGTCAAAGTAAACATCATGACTCAGTTTAGTTCTGCATATCGCAAACATATAATAGAATGTAACGAACAAGTGAGGAAGAATCGCTATATTTTGAAACGCATTATTTGTTGCGTGAAATTTTTCAGTGGTTTTGAATTAGCTCTCAGAGGTCACCACAAGAATGAAGAATCGGGAAATCGTGGAATATTTAGAGAATTGGTCGATTTTTCTGCAGAATTAGATTTTATATTGCGAGAACATCTGCAAGACGCTACGGTTTTCAAGGGGACCTCTAAAACAATACAAAATGATAATTTACATGGTATGCTTGCAGTATGCAAAGAGGAAATTTGTAGTCAATTAAAAAAATCCGATTTTTTGGCTATTCATAGCGACGAAACTACGGATGTTACGAATTGGTGGCAAACGGTATTGATATTTAGATATGTTTTTGATGAACTGTTTGTGAGAATTTTTGGAGCTTAATTAGGACTCATAATAAAACCAGATTAAAAACAGAATTAGAAGTCATTTACTCGCGTCCGGATTTTTATCAAATAATTGGAGCCACAATTTTTCTTTCATTATTGCTACCAAATAATCTCAGTGAAACTTTCCCGGAAACTATAAAAATATTTAAAATTATTTTAACAACCCCGATAACCACTGCTGAATCAGAGCGTTGTTTTTCAACACTTAAAAGAATCAAGACTTTTTTGCGAAATACTATGGGTAACGATCGTTTAAGCGCGTTGGCGTAGATGTGTATTAATAAAAATGTGGTGCAAGATATTTACAATTTTAACGAAAAAGTTTTGGCAAGTTTATATCAATGAAAGATAGAAGAGTGGAATTCACTTTCAAGAAATGATTGAATTTAATCATTTTGTATCCATTTTAGGTAAGATTTCTCACTATTGTTATTTTTTAAGAACTGCCCCCCCCCCCGATTGAAATGTCACGAGCCGCCACTGGATAAATATGGAATAGAATCTTTGCTGTTGTCTGTCGCCCCAAGTTGAAATAATAAAGTAGATCGCATTATTTGGATGTGTGTATATATACATTATATCTTTCTTTAAGACATTAGATGACGAATGTTTTGCGCAATTTTACATTCACAAAAAAAAAAATTTGATTTTCAAATAAGCATTTGTAGTTCAACCATCCTTCCGAAAATACGAATTTCTTGACAAGCACTAGAAAGCATTGAAATGGTCAGCAAATATTCCATATTTATCGAACGGTTTATTAGTGGAATCAAAAGGCGAATAATAAACATGATTAATGAATCCAAATTTGTATAAGTTAACCTAAAAATAAAAGAACAAATTATATAATGAGCTAAAAATATTAGTACATTTACTTTACTTGTATTGGTGGGATTTGCAACTGCGAAATCTATCGAATTGAATGCTTGCGAAAACTGAACAATATATGTGCTAATCGGATAATGTATCACGTATTATCGGCTTGTAGATTTTATAAATGTATTTATTTTGTTTTTATATTGTACTAGGCATTTCACAAATAAATATTTCCGTATTCGTTACCTTACAGGTGCATACTTTGCAAGCCGATTGTGTTTTAATCATACCGATATTTATCAATTTAATACATTTCTTCCGGATTGTTGAATGTTTTAACACATTTTATTCATTGTTTTGATGTTGCTGACATCGGAACAACTGACCGTGGCCATTTCGTATTTTCCAGTGCACAGCAATCGATGCTTGCTTTTAGTCGATTGGGGACGCTACGCGCATATTGAATACCATTAACATATTGCTTATTGGGAGACAATGGCAAACTATCCAAAAGCGCAGTCTTCAGTTATTTTCACCAATTTCTCGTGGGGAAGATATCGACAGATGTCGCCACATGAAATCAACCGCTTAAATTTGATTGCTTTTCGTATATGGACTGCAACGTCTATGTATACATTGTCATTGATTCTGCTATTAAAATAAACTAAATTATTCCGGATTCCCCTCTCGCTGATAGTTAGGGTTATGTGTAGTTACACAAGTATTCACTTGTAATATTTTTTGATTCACATTAATAACTATTTATAATTTTAAGGTGAAAAGTAAAGAAAATAACTCTAAATATGTCCGATAGCACAGCCGAAAACGAAGACACTGATTTGGATCATAAATCCGATATCGACTTAGACTATGATCCGGATTACAAACCAGATGCTTTTGCGGATCACGACACAGATTCGCGCACTGCAGATGTACCCAATCCACTTAAATTGTCTCCTAGTTCCGCTTCTGTGCATTCACCGGGCTACCATACCTTCTGCACATATGATCGTCGTGATGCTAGTATAGGTATAGACATCAAAGACGAACCGCTTCGCATCAAGACAGAACCAGAGACACATGACCTATACCAAGATATGCCTGATGCACATGTAGAAGAGATTAGGTACGAATGTGATGTATGCCAGACACAATTCATTCGAAAAGATGAACTTCCATTACATACACGCAGAATGCATAATAAGAATAAATTGCATGAATGTAATATCTGCCATAAAAGATTAACTAGCAAGCATATACTTTCAAATCATATGCGCACACATACAGGAGAGAGACCATATGAGTGTAATATTTGCCAGGAACGATTCACATACAAGCATATACTTTCAAATCATATGCGCACACATACAGGAGAGAGACCATATGAGTGTAATATTTGCCAGGAACGATTCACATACAAGTATATACTTTCAAATCATATGTACATACATACGGGAGAGAGACCATATGAGTGTAATATCTGCCAGAAACGATTAACGAACAAGCGTACACTATCAAGTCATATGCTCATACATACAGGAGAGAAACGATATGAGTGTAATATCTGCCATAAAAGATTAACTAGCAAGCAGATACTATCAAATCATATGCGCACACATACAGGAGAGAAACCATACAAGTGTAATATTTGCCAGAAACGATTAACGAAGAAGCGTACACTATCAGATCATATGCGCACACATACAGGAGAGAAACCATACGAGTGTAATATCTGCCAGAAACGATTAATGAACAAGCGTACACTATCAAGTCATATGCGCGCACATACAGGAGAGAAACCATATGAGTGTAATATCTGCCATAAACGATTCACCAACAAGAATGACCTTACATGTCATATGCGCACACATACAGGAGAGAAACCATATGAGTGTAATATTTGCCAGAAACGATTAATGAACAAGCGTACCCTATCAAATCATTTGCGCATACATACAGGAGAGCCACCATATGAGTGTAATATCTGCCATAAACGATTCACTAACAAGTATGATCTTACACGTCATATGCGCACACATACAGGAGAGAAACCAGATGAGTGTAATATCTGCCAGAAACGATTAACGAAGAAGCGTACACTATCAAATCATATGCGCACACATACAGGGGAGACACTATATGAGTGTAATATCTGCCAGAAACGATTCGCTAATAAGAATAACCTTACACGTCATATGTGCACACATACAGGAGAGAAACCATATGAGTGTAATATCTGCCATAAACGATTAACTAGCAAGCATATACTATCAAATCATATGCGCACACATACAGGAGAGAGATCATATAAGCATGAGCAGCATTAAACAGGAGCCAGGAGGATCAATTGTCCCTTCTCCAATTGTTTAAATATTCACTCGGAAGTGTGGCCTGTCGAGTCACAAACTAACCGCATAGCCGATAAAAATATATTTGGATGTAATTACTTTTTAAATTATATTCATTTCATACACGATATTTTTTATCTTATCAATGTGCCTCTATATCTCGATTTATTGTGATTCGGAAGAACGTTAGCAATTTAAATTGAACAAACCTTAATATTTCAAGTGATTTATGTATGATTTAATGTATCACGAATGAAAGAAATATATATATTTTTATTATAATTATTTTTTAAATTTTGCAATTATATTATGTAAACATATTTCTATGGATTGTATAATAATTAATATAAAATGGAATAATAATTATTAGTTAATTAAAGAACAATTAATTAGCAACTGGATCTTCTTGAACAATTTGGATGAATTTTTGCAATAACAAATTACGTGATTGTGCTGGACGTGAGCTATTTAGATTTAAAAAATAATAAATAGTGTTAATTTTTAGTTAATTAATATCTATTTTAAAAACCATTGTGCTACGGAAGCTGGGCGCATAGCGCTTGAAATATACATCTAGCTACTTAATGCTTGTTACAGTATTTGGGTGATATTCTATATTACATCAATATTAGATTTTTCAGTATCAAAAATCGCAAAGATGTCATCTACATATCCTATCCAAATTCTAGGAAAGTAAATTTCAGTTTCCTTTAATTTAGTTTCAAAATAACTCATAAATAAATTAGCAATAAATGGACTTAAACAATTTTCCATAGCTGTACATTCCTTTTGCTCGAAAAGAATTTACCATTTAAGGAAAAACAATTCTGAGACATACATAATTTAGTAAGTTTTAAGTATTCATTAATAATATCATCCACAGAATTATTTTTTAGCATATCTTCAAGAAAAAGAATAGTTTCAGGTATAGGAACACTTGGAAATAATAGTATATCAATCACGATTCGTGGCAGATATTTTATTTAATTTTATCTTATGCTACTGAATATGGGGGCATAGCGCTTGAAATGTACATCTAACTACTTAATGCTTGTTACGGTATTTGGGTGATATTCTATATTATAATTTAACACCGTAGTGATAATTTTTAAAATGCACATGTGTTAAAGCTAGGGTTTTTTTTTTTCGAAGTTTATCCTAAAAGCTATTCAGAGCAAGCATCATCTCATTCGATATTTTTCATTTTTGAGCATATATGTTGTGTGTCAGATGTTTCTACAAAACTATAATATATTAGAATTTTAAATTATTTTATTACAATTTGTTTGCGTGAATTATTAATAGACTTTCGACATGTTCTTCATTTTACTATATAAATACATGCACAAAGATTTAAAATGTTCGGAAATAAGGATATTTCGATCATGTAAAATCTTTACTGATCATGTAAAAATGAAATTTATTAAAAGGACATGTATTGAGCAGTGGCGGCTCGTGCCATTTCGATCTGGGGGGGGGGGCGCATTTCTTAAAAAATAACATAATAGTGAGAAATCTTACCTAAAATGGATGCAAAATGATTAAATTCAATCATTTCTTGAAAGTGAATTCCACTTTTCTATCTTTCATTGATATAAACTTTTCCTAAACTTTTTCGTTAAAATTGTAAATATCTCGCACCACATTTTTATTAATACACATCCTCGCCAACGCGTTTAAACGATCATTACCCATAGCATTTCGCAAAAAAGTCTTGATTCTTTTAAGTGTTGAAAAACAACGCTCTGATTCAGCAGTAGTAATCGGGGTTGTTATAATAATTTGAAGTATTTTTATAGTTTCCGGCAAAGTTTCACTGAGATTATTTTGTAGCAATAATGAAAGAAAATGTGTGGCTCCAATTATTTGATAAAAATCCGGACGCGAGTAAACGAGACGAGACTTCTAATTCTGCTTTTAATCTGGTTTTATTCAAAAATGGATATGCATGACACACGGTTTCCAAAAGGTCCACTGGAAATTGTTTAGAAAATATTGGCATCGATTTCGTGTTAAATAACTCAGCGGTTTGTAAATGGCCACAATATAAGAATCTGTCCTTCATCTATGTTATAATTTTTTTTGTAAATGTCTCTTGTAAAACGCCGCATAAATGTCCGGTTTTGAGCACTCCTTGCACAAGTTTGCGATAAATTTAAATCAGGCAATAGCCTACCTAATTGTTTAATTTTTACTTTATCTACAAGCGAAAGTCTACAAAACTCCATTTTCAATAAAGAACTAACACTATTCATTGTTATTAAATTATTTCTATTAAATATATTCTTGGAGAAATACGTGGCATAATCGTACATACGTACATATCGTACATACACAGAACAAATGATACTGTTTAATCTGGCTATTCTATATCAATTTATATACATATATATATACTCTCTGTATATATATACTACTCTCTCTTCTCTCTGAACTTGTCTAAGCCGTTAAAGAAGCGCGACATCCAATAGATCGATTGCCTGCACTTCTATGATACACTCATCTCATTGCATATGTACTGTATATATGTATTTAACTTGTACTGGCAATGGATAGCCGCTGGGAATCTGTGACATATATTAGACAATGAAGCAAGGATCGAACCGATGAAATAGAAGATATACGGCATACGGTCGCTCTCACCGATTGCTTACAATAGAGTGAGATGAGTGTATATGCATTTAACCTGTACTGGGTGGCGCTGAACACGCAGCGGCACCAAATTAGCGTTATATCTATACCATGCGAACGATAGATACAGACAGTTACAGCATCGGTCGCTGCTGTGACTTGCAACGCATACCACAACGATCGCCACACCGAACGAACGCCACAAGGAACGCTGTGTTGATTGTTATCGCGGCGCAAGCTTTATCTTTTAGGAAAAATAATGCCGAGATAAAATATCGCAATCCAATTATATATCTACGGAGATGCGCTCAATGTTCAGGAGGAGAGCGCGGCCCTGCGGCCTGCATAAGGAACCGCGACTGGTATTGAGCATAAATAACTTCCGTAAAATACCATAATGTGTTTTTTAGACATTTACCACAAAAATTGAGCGGATGCTATCCGTTCAAAGGTGTAAGGCAAGTTCCGTTTAATCAAAGGTGTAAGACAAGTGTCTTAAAAGGCAAGTTGTAATATACTCGACAACGATAATAAATAGCACTGACCGCAAGAAAAATTCAAGCACAATTACCTCAAGCTACCAACACAAATAAAAAATGCTAGAATATGGGGCAAAACTATAATTCCGACAATATGTCGAAAGACGGTATAGAATTCCACTAATCACAATAGGGATTTATCTCCGGCGTCCAGATGGTGCTATTAATAAATATTATTTTAATGCGTACGTACTTTTTATGAAATTATGTTAGATTAATTTTATAAAACATCACCCGAAAACCGTTACACAAAGCATTTATTAGCTAGATGCGTATTTTGAAGGCTGCTCCCATCTTTAGTAGCACAACAATACACCAATAAAGGTACTTCTGTCACTCACCGGGATCGCTATACAATTCTTAATCCTGGTTAGTGAATCCTTCCGAAATGTGCATCTAGCTAATAAATGCATTGTGTTACGATTTTCGGGTGATGTTTTACACAATTATTTAACGCCGTAATGACGATTTTACAATAAATATATTAGATAGAATAGACTAGGCAAGGTATCCCTGAATCTACTCTGTAAATATGGAACTATATAGGGAAATATACACATATGTAAATGCAGGATGGATACCTACATTTCCTTGATAGTATACTGCGCGATCCTTACAAAATAATTGATCTATTTTAGAGATGAGATCCATTTAAATAGAAGAGGATTAATAAGAATTCGACATTTATTTTAATTTTTATTAGTTTTAAGTGTATTTCTAAGTTTAACATTGTTATAATTTTTTAAGAAAGAGCTAGATGTTATACAGCTGGGATGTAATCGCCTGCAGTCTTTAATATTTGAGACTAATCGTATTCATGTAGTTTTCTACCGTTTCCCACATGCTCCGCACAAAAGTGGTACGATGCTGGTTAATACGTTCGGTAGGCGCACATTTGAAATTTTTCTTTAATAAAATTATTTAGCTCTGATGACATTTATTTATTTTATTACTTATACAATAATATTAATTTGAATCGGCATTAAGATATGTATTAATCAATTCTATTCACAGCAACGTATTTATAATCAAATCTTTATTATACTAACATATTGAAAGTACATATTTAATAGATCAACTGTTCCACTTTATACTAGGTTTTCGATTTTATCTAGTACAAAGTAAATATCTGTATAATAAACTACATAAAAATCTATTGCTAATAACACTTAAATTCTATATCATTTTTTCATAATAGTTTATAATATGAAGCATGAATTTTATTCAATTTTGTGTTCATTAATAATCTGAGCATCTTCCTATTTCGATCAGATTTTCCACTTGATTTCCTCAATGTTAATACCAGTAGACGTAAATTAATCTTTTCATGATTTCTCAAATAAATTGGTTTTCGCTGGTCCGTAGCTGTGTTAATATACAAGACCTCTTCAATATATGAAGTATGATAAGGGTCGCATGTTAGCCAGGCCTACGATGGCCTTACTAGACTGAAATACGCCTCTCCGATGACCGTCATCATTCAATATGTATTTTCATTTTTAGATCATTCTAAAGTTCACCTGTACTAGAAATCAATAATTATACTAGAAATCAATAATTATAGTTGAAGCAAAATAGAGAATTGCTATAGTGCTACTTCATATTACATAACATAAGACAACGATAGTCTCCACGTGAGAAAATCCGATAAACATTCACATTAAAATCATGAAATAATATACCTTGACTATGAAATTTCACTGGAACAATCCGAACATTTGGTTTATATTATCTGATTTATTTATAATACCAGCAATATACTATTATAAGGCATACTCTCTACATTCTTTTACTATAAAAAATATATATATATTGCATAAATTATTATTATTACATTAATATGTTGCAAAGATTTTGTACATATATATTTTTTGTGTTTATATTGTACTAACCATTTCGCAAATACATATTTCCATATTCGTTACCTTACTGGTGCATACTTTGCAATGTATTGAATTCAATTAACATTTTGCTTATGGGGAGACAATGGCGCCACACTAAGTGGCAAATTCTCAAAATTTCGCTCCCGTGTATTTGGTCAATATACTAGCGCAGTCTTCAGTTATCTTCACCAAGTTCTGGTGGGGAAGATATCGACAGATGTCGCCACATGAAAATCAACCGCTTAAAGTTGATTCGTTTTCGTATATGGACTTGCAACGGCTATATATATATATATTGTCATTGACATTGTCATTGTCATTGGTTATACATAACAAGTATAATCGACCAGATAAACTATGGTCAATAAATAATTTAAAACTACTAGTGGTATATCTGTTGAGAGAAGTTTGTCAAGTTTTTGGAGACCTCGATCTTAAATATATTATAGATTATTAGACTGCATATATTTCTGGTACCTAATGCAAATAATATACTTGATATATTACATATTAATACATACTATATGCATATATTTCTGGTACCTAATGCAAATAATATACTTGACAAATCACATATTAATGCATATTAACACCCTCTAATTAAAAACAATTAAATAATCAACAATAGTGATTTAATTGCTATTCTTTCAAGTGCTTATAGCTTGATATAAAATATTTAATATTCCTTGTGGTTATATTCATTATCAATTGTCGCTGCGGACGAAATCTTTCAATATTCTAAAACCAACGTTTATGCTTGCACTCTTATCGCTGCACCCGTAACTTTATACTACATAACGGATGAACCCAAAAAAGTTGACTATTTGGGGGTATGTTTCCGCGTTTATGCAAAATCCGGTATATAAAATGTTGGTTATACATTATGATGATTACACAAAATGATTTTATATAAAATACAGAAATCGACATAAAGCTATTTGGCCATGATAGTCTCGGAATTTAGTCTTATTGGCGATATGTAATTTGGTGGTAGGCGTAATGACGAGTACGGTAATGGACAGTATATAATGTGAGTGTATTAAATATATGAGCTTCCTTCACATTTTTACGGTTAGAACATTGCTTCATTTCATCGACAAATAAGATTTAATCTAAATCTAAATGAACTATAAAACTCCAGAATTTATATTAATTAATCGGTCTATGGTAATAATTTATTATTATGCAGGTTAATTATAAATGATTATCTATTGGGAAAGGTTTGGCAGCGTTGCCATGTAACCATTTTTGCATAACTTGGACATTCGAATTAGTGCAATTCCCAGAAACCATGACAACAAAAACAAATAACAAAGCGTGGCGTCCCTTAATTTGTTTGAGGAGTTAAAATAAGTTTTGTTATTTCAAATTTTTGTATTTTTTTTTTCATATGTAACAACTAGCCGCTTATTATTTTTCTCCCAGTTGATGTTTATTTTAAGGTGCAATGAAAGTAACTGTGTGTTTTGGTGCTGTGCGTGTTGTGGTGCCTTGTGGGGATGGCATTTTAGTAAGGGACTTAATTCGAGAATCAATTGTGAGATATAAAAAAGCGACTGGAAAGGTTAGTTTATGAATGTGTTTTTCTCGTACCTTCCTGGTGACTGTTTATAACAAATAGTAATTTACGCATGATTGTATCAGCAAGCAGGTATTTTTTAATTATGACTCATATACAAATATGTTGTATTTTGATGGTAGATATGACTATTGCATTCTACTAAAATATTGAAGTTGTAGAACAAAATATGGTAGTTAAAAAGTGACCATCAATATACTTTCTTTTAACGTCCGCTAACGGCTTTTATCCTATGAAACCACGAAACTATAAAAAAACAACATGAAATGACGTCCAGTCGAGCAAATTATTTGTGCAAACGTTCGCTCAAGGCTTTCTTGTTTAAAGTTTAAATTACAGTAATCTAGTAATACAAAATGAGTGATATGGGGTTGTTCTTTATTATATACTGACGGGTATTTTGTACGAACTGTTTGCCGAAGCTAGTTTCCGCAAATAACTGATGGGTCTTATAAATTAATGTAATCTGTCGTTATTGTATGGAAGTTATATATGTAGTAGCCACGATATTAATTAACAAAATTTTGTTAATTACCTTTAAAAAAGGTGCACTATGCACTCCATATTCGAAAGTAACTATTTAAGATCGATTTTTTTCTTTTTAATGATATAATAATTTGATTTTATTTTAATTGTGGTTTAAAATATGTTAGTACATCTAGCTCTGGTACTGACGTATCAAATAACATTGTATAAAACATCACCCAAAAACCGTCACAAAGCATTTATTAGCTAGATGTGCATTTCGGAAGCTATGCCCCCATTTTCAGTTGTACAATAATAGACCAAATAAAGATACCTCTGTCATTCACATTCAATTGTATAACAAATTGGGGCATAGCCTATTCTATATCAAATGATGTTACTATACAAATATTTTAAATTTGAACAAAAGCTCAATGATATCAGCAAATTTTAAATAAAATAACCTTTATACTATTTATTATAACTGTAAGAAACTGGCTAATATAATTTTAATTATTGGCGCGGACTGCATCTGGTTTCGGTGGTGTATATTCTGCATTCTCCGATATCGAAAATATATTATTGAAATATTAAATACTTCTAGTATTTTAAATAAATATGCCAAAAAGAAATTGTACGTTTACTGCCGAACTTCAAAAAGACTATGCCCTCCTTAAAAAAGTTGTGGTCATGTCGATAGGGTGAAATGTCAACAATGCTTATCGGAAATTTCTGTTGCGCATGGTGGAGAGCGGACATAAAAGATCATTTGAAAAATGTTCGAAACACAAAGCAAGTGGAAGTGCCATAGCAAGTTCTGACACGTCGTTTTTTTTAAAATGCGGGCGATATTGGAAGTGATTTGGTGATTGCTGCGAAAGAAGCCACGTTTGCTTTCCATACCGTTAATGCATGATTTAAGCTTCAAAATTTCGGTTGTACGTCAAAATTGATAGCGAAATTTTTTGAACCGAAGTTCCGGTGAGGACGAACGAAATGCGATGCTATTGTAGTAAGAATAATTGCACTGAGTGCAATGAAGGAATTGTACAACGATTTGCAAAAATCTACGTTTGTTAGTATTATAACCGACACGTCAAATAGAAACGAGGTAAAATTGGCGTCCGTTGTTGTGAGGTATTTTGTACCGTGTAAAGGTGTGGAGGTGAAGTTGTTAGATTTCCAGTCTGTATGTGGAGAGACGTCCGAAATATTGACGAACCACCTCATTTCCGTCATTAAGGATAGAGAACAAGATAGTTGCGTTTTGTGGAGATAATTGTAACACGAATCTTGGAGGAGTAAATAGGAGGGGCGTCAACAATGTTTACTCTCGGTTGAAAGAGGCACTTGGCAAGCAGTGCCAAGAAGCTCTGGTCGTAAAAATATGTAAATATTTTTGTATCTACACTGTTCGCGTCACTAATTTGAAAGAGTTTTTTGAATCCACTGACATTGAGTATAAAAGATTGGTAAAACATGGCAACACTAGATTTCTCTCCCTTTTACCAGCAGTTGAGCGAATCTTAGAAATGTTTGATTCAAGATAGATTCATTTCAACAGATTTCTTGATACAATCAAGAAAACTGTCCAGTCGTTTTATGAAACTTTCGTGAATGGAACTGGAGAGGCATACTGCTGGTTTATCCAAGGGCAGTTGAAATTATTCAACAAGACTATCATTTCCATGGAAAAAAACTGAAGCCAATGCTTTAGAATTGTAGCTCTGATGTTGCTTTGGAATTGAAGACATTGAAGGATAATATTCAAGAAATAATGGAAAACAAATTTGTTCCACAAGGAGCGAAACAACTATTAAGCAGATTTAATCCAGAAGATTTGGAAAGTTTCCAAGTCGAAACTTATATTTTTTATGCACGTTGCATTCATATATTGAATTATAGAAAAATTGTTACTTCTGCTTTGTCCAAGGGCAGTGGAAATTATTCAACAAGACTATCATATCCATGGAAAAAAACTGAAGCCAGTGCTTTAGAATTATTGCTCTGATGTTGCTTTGGAATTGAAGACATTGAAGGATAATATTCAAGAAATAATGGAAAACAAATTTGTTCCACAAGGAGCGAAACAACTATTAAGCAGATTTAATCCAGAAGATTTGGAAAGTTTCCAAGTCGAAACTTCTGTTTTTTATGCACGTTGCATTCATATATTGAATTATAGAAAAATTGTTTTGATGTAGCTGGACAATTTACCTGGATCTGTCTGCAAGAAGAATTATGTTGGAGTGAGATTGAACTTGCGGCTGAGAGTGTAAACAAAATGTTCAAATCGCAAGCGCATCATCGAAATATAATCGACATAGATGAGCTTTTTGATGAGATATCGTTGGCGAAAACTTATCTTCTTAAGAATCCAATAACAGAAAGAGTTTCCTACATAGAAAAATGGGTCCAGCTCTTCAACTATTTCCAAGATCAACATGTGGAGGGCACAAACCTTTCAAAATTGGTGGAGTTTGCATTAAGTCTACCAGGAACATCAATTTTAGCGAAAGCTTTACTTCAGTGCAAAATTAATTTCTGTAATTTGACACGCAGTAAATTGTTAAATATTGTTAAATATTATAATAAAAATATGAAAAGTCCAATATTTTATGTTTTTGTAACCTATTGGATGTGATTTCTTCCATTATGAAATTCCGCATATGAATAGATAAAATAAAATAAAATAAAATAAAATAAAATAAAATAAAATAAAATAAAATAAAATAAAATAAAATAAAATAAAATAAAATAAAATAAAATAAAATAAAATAAAATAAAATAAAATAAAATAAAATAAAATAAAATAAAATAAAATAAAATAAAATAAAATAAAATAAAATAAAATAAAATAAAATAAAATAAAATAAAATAAAATAAAATAAAATAAAATAAAATAAAAGATATCGCAGCTCAACACAGTTATTGAATCTCAGAAATATCGCAGAAAACCTTACCTGTAATACACAAGAATTCTACGTATTTGGCAACACTGTATACCATTATATCAGACACGTCACGGTTAATACTCACTGCTCAGGTGGTATACAATTTGCACTGTCTATTTACAATTACGACCTCGTTCTCTAGAATAGAGAGTAGTACATCGGTACTCTAAAATCAGTATAGGTGACTTTGTTCATGCAATTTCATTGCATATTTTAAAGTTTTGTCTTATAAGTGCGGCCGCTATTAAGAAATTTAGAAAAGTGCAAAAATACGGTAAAAAAATAAAAATTAAAAATTGATATTTAATATTTTCAAAAGTTCATTGTATTACAGACACTGTATTATGTGCAGATTCAATTGTGATCCATTGTGTTCAATGCCCTCAAATGTTTGGAATCAGAAATGAGAGAATTGCTTCTTTCTCTCAAATATTAGATAATTAGTATATCACAAAACGTCTAAGATGAGAAAATAAACAGAATAAATAAAAGGCTGCTAAAATCTAAAGCAAGATGAAATTGTATGTGCGCGCGCTTGTATGTGTGTGATTATCCTTAGGATATGTGATTCACTAACGTCACTAACAAGTCAAGACTTTCAATATTGTTTTCACCCCACGACTTTTTTATTTGTGTATCATACATTTATGTTTTTATGTAATTATTATTATGAAACAGGGTTTCTACTTATCCCATTTAAAAAATCTAATTAGTGTACAGTTATTCGAAATAAAAATAATGATCTCTTTATATAGACAGACATCACTAAAACCAATTTGTGTGATTCAGGGGGTC
Organism: Leptodirus hochenwartii; assembly: GCA_947310635.1. Lineage (NCBI taxonomy): Eukaryota > Metazoa > Arthropoda > Insecta > Coleoptera > Leiodidae > Leptodirus > Leptodirus hochenwartii. The sequence goes on from OX371176.1 coordinate 12,638,581, forward strand.
TTTCAACGTGAAGATTTGTTGAAAAGCGGGTAGGTTTTTGAGGAAATTTTGCAAATCATCTATTAGAATGCACAAATTTACATATTTGTACAAAAGGCCCAAAACTTAATGTAACTAGAATCCCTAGATTTCCATAAATATCCAAAAAAAAGTACTTTATGATCAATTTGATTAAATCTCTTCCTTTCTGTGCAATTCCACCACCTACTTACAGATTTGTCTTACAGATTTGTATTGATATAGGTAGATGTTTGTAATGTAACTTATTCTTTGACTTGTAAATGTGTGAATAATACGAAACTATAGTCGTCCAATAAATAAATCATTGTAATTTTTTTTATTTCCTATTATACGTACGTGTTATAAGGATGGAAGTTTCGTAGTCTTAATAGGACAGGAAAGTTAGAAAATTTGAAGTATGTATTGCATTTATGAAATCTCTTATTCCAGCTGTCCTAAAGTATATGTAAGACAAACACGTGGACCAATAGAGGTTATATTTAAGGAACATTTAGCTCATTTTAGAATGAATAGAAAAAGAAAAGTGCTGTAGTAGACACCATACTTTTTCTTCCGGTCCTATTGAAATTAGTTAACCAAATTGTATAGCTTATCACCCAAATACCGTAATTCGAAGGATTTAATAGCTAGATGCGCATTTCGAAGGCTATGCCTCCATCTTCAGTAGCACAAGAAAACGAAAAACGAAATAAAATACCTTTGTTAATAATCGTGATTGCTATACAATTAAATAAAGACGTCAAATTGACAGAAATATTTCAAACTATGACATATAATATGGCCTATAAATCTTTTGAAAAATAAAAATTAATGATCAATAATATTATTTAAAAAATTATCACTACGGTGTTAAATAATAGTATAGAATATCACCTAAATACCATAACTTAAAGCATTAAATAGCTAGATGTACATTTCGAAGGCTATGCCCTCATCTTCAGTAGCACAAGATAAAAACTAAATAAAATACCTCTGTCACGAATCGTAATTGATATACTATTAAATATATAAGTCAACATGACAGAAGTATTTCAAAAATTGCATATAATATGACCTATAAATCTTTTAAAACAATATAAATTATTAATTAAAGAACAACTAACAATAATAAACATTGGTTTGTCAAACCTAAAATAAGTAAAAATAAATTAAAAAATAGTTCTTATTAACTAAATTAATAGACAAGACATATAATAGTTCTAATAGTCTTGCTAATTTTCTGGGAAATCCCAAGGATTTGATTGATTTCAATAAAAAATCCGGTATTTATAAAATATCTTGTTCTAGTTGTCCTAAAGTATATATAGGACAAACACGTAGACCAATTGAAACTAGATTTAAGGAGCATTACCTCATTTCAGATTAAATAGAAAAGATAAAAGTGCTGTAGCCGAGCATATTTTGAATCAGGTCATCGTATTCAAATTAGTTCACTCAAATTACTTAAAAGTGTTTTGATTTATTCCAAGTTAAATGCTTATGAAAGTATATACATGCATAAATCTAAATCAAATTTAATGAATTTAGATTCAGGCCCAATTTCATCTTGTCTATTTAATTTAGTTAATAGGAACTATTTTTAAATTTATTTTTAGTTATTTTAGATTTGACAAACCAATGTTTATTGTTGCTACTGTCAGTTTCATTAATTAATATTTTATATTGTTTTTAAAGATTTATAGGTCATATTATATGCAATTTTTGAAATACTTCTGTCATGTTGACTTATATATTTAATAGTATATCAATCACGATTCGTGACAGAGGTATTTTATTTAGTTTTTATCTTGTGCTACTGAAGATGAGGGCATAGCCTTCGAAATGTACATCTAGCTATTTAATGCTTAAAGTTACAGTATTTGGGTGATATTCTATACTAACAATATTATTCTTGTTACTTGTTTGTTTTGTTAACCTAAATGATATTTTTTTAAATTGCTCACTAACAGTAGTGTTAGGAATTATTCCGATTTGAATGTTTATGAGATTATATATATTCATAGATTAAAATCTAATTTAATTTAGATTCGGGTCCGATTTCATTCTGTCTATTCAATTTAATTAATTAATATCTTTTCTTTTCCATTATTTTAGTGTGGAAACCCCTGAATATTTTGTTATTATGCGCTTGCGCAGTTAATAATATATCGCCAGCATTAAGTTTCTTAGTTAATATTAAGTACACTCAAAGACAATGGTAATGCGTGTTTGAGTGTACAATAGATGTCGTATGAAGAATAGATATTTGGTTCAATTGTTTATCAATCCCGGTGAATGACAGACGTATTTTTGTTTGGTCTATTATTGTGCAGCTGAAGATGGCGGCTTGGCCTCCGCAATTTATAGATATATGAAAGGTTATGTCCATAAATTCAGTAATAAAATATTAAACTAAATGAAATACCTAAAATAGAAAATATGACGTAATAACAATAAATCAGGGATAGTAAAGATTAAAACAACTAAAATGAAAAATTAGTCTTTCTTAAATCAACTTCATAAATCTGTAAGACCAATAGTTTACTATTAATTCCCTGCTTATTTACATTCAAAGTGGTTTGCAAATGAATTTAATAATTTTAGGTTTTATAGTTTTACTGTTAAGAGTTCGCTGGAATTCATCAATACTCTTAAAGATTAATCTCTTATCAAATAATTAAGTACTAATTTCGTTTGATGTCTGCTATTCCTGTTCCTATGTATGTTCCCGTTCCTATATCTGTTCCTATTACTCAAACTATTATTTTTCTTAAAGACATGATTAAAAATAATTTTGCTGATACATTAATGAATACTTAAAACTTACTGAGTCTCAGAATAGTTATTCCTTGAATGTTAATTTCTTTGAGCAAAAGCAAATTCGTTTATGAGAAATTGTTTAAGTCCTTTTGTAGATAATTTATTTATGATCTAACTTGAAACTAAATTAAAATAAACCGAATTTATTTTCATAGCGTCTGGATTTGACATGTAGATGTCTTTTGATATTTCCACTTTTGTAGATGACTATTTTTGATACTGAACAATAAAAAATTAAAATATTCAATTTTAAATTTCCTTTTACTAAATTTACTTTTGAAATACAAAATAATCACTTGCTTTTCTTGGATATTTCACTCATTAGAAATAATAGTAAACTAGAATTTGATAGTAGTTAGGTAGTTCTCAATCCTAGGGATTTGTTGGAAACAGCACGCCACGCCGATCTATCCTGAGTTAATTTCTTCATCTCCCTATAACTATTCATACTAATGTCTTCCACTATCTGACCCACATACTCTAATCTAGGGCTACATACCCATTTATTTCCCTCTACTTTACCTTCTATAACTAATTGCATAATACCCCCATGTCTAAGAATATGACTTTTTAGTCTATCTCCTACACTGTAACACTACAAATACTTCTCTTCTCCCGTACTAACTCTAGAACGGCTTCTTTTGTTACTTTATCTTCCCTACCAATCCTCATCATCCTTTTCTAGCACCATATTTCGAATGCTTCTATTCTACCTTTCTCTTCTTTTCCCATAATCCACGTATCACACCCGTACAATGCTACACTCCACACATATGCCTTCATTAATCTTTTTCTAATACCCAAGTCAATATTTCATATTAAAATCTGCTCCTTTTCTACGAATGCCTTCCTACCCTGTGTTATCCTACATTTTAATATCTACTCTTAGTTTATCCTTTATCTGTCTTAGGTTATCCTTTATAATCCTGCTTCCTAAATAAGAAAAGTCTGACACATCTTGTATTCTATCACCTATTCTAATCCTCATTTTTTCGTCTGCATTCCTTTTTGTCACGCAGTACCATTTTGGTCTTGTCTACATTTATTTTCATGCTATAATACCTAGTCATTACTTCCTGCATACCATTTAATACATGTTCTAAATTCTGGTCCCTTTCTTCCAAGATAGCTATATCGTCGGCGAACCTCAACATATATATTTCCTCCCTGAATTTTCACACCTACACTATACTCTTATACTCATATTCTTTTACATTGTTTATTGCAACTTCTACATACAGATTAAATAATAACGGCGAAAGTGTACATGCCTGCCTGACTCCATTTTCTATTCTTGCTACCTCTTCCCCCCCAATTCTAACAAAAGCAGTTTGATGTTTATATATATTTAAAATAATCCTCCTCTCCTTATAATGTATTCCCATTTCTTTTAAGATTCTAAACATTATGTCCCAATATATATTATCGAATGCCTTTTCTAAATCTACGAAAGCTATGCAAGGTGTGTTTCCTACTCAGATTCTTTTTTCTACTATCATTCTTAGTTCTAAAATAGCTGCCCTCGTCTCTTTTATTCTTCCTAAAACCAAACTGATCTTCTCCTAGCCTTTTTTCTACTCTATTTTCTAATCTTCTATAAATAATCCTTAACAATATTTTCAATGCATCCGATAGTAGACTAATGGTCCTATAGTTCTCACACAAATTAGCTCCTATCTTCTGCGGCATACTCACTATTCTACTAAGTAATAACATGATTTATAACTAGAGAACAAGTTATATGTAAGAATTTTTTTCGTGACATAGCAAGTGCATTCATCTTTCTAGTGTCAGTATGTATGACAGTCTCATTTGGCTTCTCGGCATTGTAGACTGCAGGATTAAACACTGCAAATTTATAAAACTGTTATTCCACTGAACTGTAGAGATTTTGCTGTGTCACTGTTACTCTGAACTATAGATATTTTGCGCAGCGTTTTAAAATTGATGGCGTACTGCTTATATGTAGAATAGTAGCAAGCATATACCAAAGAAATTGAAGCCTGTTGCTTATATTACAATAATACAATCTGTAATACAATCTATCACTCTTTAGAAAATTAATAATTAGTAATTTATTAATAAAGAAAATAAATTTCTGTCTACCTGCGCACTTCCACAGACAAACCTCCAGCACTGACACAACATTTGCTATGTCAAGGAGAATGAGGACGCACTATGCATTGAAAGAGAGCGATACAGATACTTATTTATACCAATAATGTATATAATTAAATGTGACATTTTATAACTTCTTCTGTGGTTTTAAATCATATTATTTTTAAATAAATTTGTATGTACATTCGTGCATAAATGAACTTTTTCAATCAATTGTTTTTACACGCTTTCATTAAATTACGATTTCGCCATATACATAGATTTCGTCTTATATGTACATATTAATGCGCGTATTATATACCTCAATTAGTATTCTTGAGTACACATCGGCTCTGGCAGAACCTTCTATTGCAAATCCATTACACTATGTCGCATTATGGACCAAATCGGATAAAATCTTATAATTTCATGCTCATTTTCAAATGCATTGCATTCAATTAGGATGATGAATACCAAAAATCGAGCAAAGAAGATTGAATTACATTTTTTACGGATTCAAATTCGTTTAGCTAGCGAATACGATAGGTGTCCCTGAGGGTCATTTTAATCTAAAATTTTATGATTGTTTTCGATAAATTGGCATAGAAAAAAAAAGAAACTGATATACCATTCGCTAGCCGCAACACTTGAGAAGCTTTGAAAAAATGTATTGTTTTAACAATAATTGTGTTGGTGGTATTGGCGGACCAGAATTCCTGTTTTATAACATAAAATACCCCAGCTTTAAATAAAAATAAATTTTACCTCCAAGAAACTAGCGCGAAGTAATTAAGTAATTATTTAGAATGATATTGGAAACTTTTTAATACTTTTTATTAGTGAGATGGTAATCATTAATGCTTTTACATTAAGTCAGTTTTTATTGTACCTAATAAGCTATGCTACAGTTTCGTTTTCATAGAGATTTTTTTTTTTAATTTAAGATTTTAGCGAATAAAGGAGCACTAATGCGTTTTGTGCTAGCTATTTCGTAACAGTATTCATGTTCTTTTTATGATGATAGACTGTGTAGTAATATACAATGGATATTCAAATAATATATTTTATATATTTACTCTAGACCTGTGGGCAACGTACAAAGCATAAATTAAATGAATATTCTAAAGTTTTTTATGCATTCGAATATTTTTACAAACACAATTTATTAAAACAATAACGGAATGAACAATATCTGGATACCATGCCTCGGTCAGAATCGTGTGATGGACCTAAGTGTTCGGACGTTGCAGATAAGCTAAGTCAGATTTTTAGTTGGCGACATACATATAATGTGGAAAAGTTGCAGAAAACTGTACAAGATCATGATATGGCGCGTATATCTATAATACGATCAAATAGACCCCAAGGATCTAAATCGAGGTTCAATAAGGTAATTTAAAATACGTCTTAAATTAATTGCACAATCTTGAATTGTTTCCATGAACTGCTCTGTATAGTAACAATTTCTCAATATATTACCGGTGTAGTCCATCCCAGACGCACGCAATTTCCTGCATATACCTACTATATAATAAATACTAACTAAATGTTACTACAATTCAAATAAAATCTTCGCCAAATGGCCACCGACCGGAGTCCTATAGCCTATAGCCCATATATATATATATATATATATATATATGTATGTATGTATGTATTGCTTTATTCTCTTTTAATTTAGCTTTTGTAGCGGACTAATATTATAATGGATAGTGTCGGACTCGAAGAAGGAAATATCTAAGTGGATTAACCTAACAGTGTGTGCGGAGTGAGCCCCAACTGGTTTCAAGATATTAAGAGCGTGGAAGTGCCCGCTCAAGTGAATCGGCCACGAGGTGATTCGGAAGACTCGGAATTGATACAAGGATATTCTGCGCGAAGAATCCTATCATGAACATCGTTTACATATACTTGTGATACTTTACAATTATATATTACTTTGGCTCTCTTTATTTTAGTTTTCAAATAATTGTTAGTGTACGTATTGGCTCACCCGAATTTTATACAGGCCATTTATTAAATAATAGTAGAATATAGTAGAGATTTGATTACTTTCAGTTATAAAAAGTGTCGTGGTGTGTGTGTGTGTGTGTTAGTTCGTGAGTGCGTAAAACAGGTCGCAAGTTACTTTTTCGGAAGAAAAGTCATTTTTCCATATGAACACTCGCGGCGCACACTAGCACACCTGGCCTGACCTGTAGAGAGTCGACGACCAGCACGATTGCGCCCGTCATATATATTGCTAAACAGACATCGTGGGCACATTTAAAATGTGGTGGCGGTGAATTTCCGGATGGTCCAGAAGAAGTAGTGCTAATTACACCTACAAGAATAATGCTAATTGCCGGACAAGAATATGTTCGAGTTTTGGAAGGGGTATTTCTGCCATCAGTTAGAACGAGTTATCCATTTATCCAGAGGAAGATATAAAAGTTGCTTTTATTCAAGTTAACTCCACTATACTTCGTATTTTAACACTTATCATCTATTATCATCATGAATCCATTATTTTAGTACATTTTAAGATAACATTTTTCTTAGTAATTCACAGTATTAATTACATCACACCTTATGAATTATGTCGATAGGTTAAAATTAGCTGATGTATGTGAAAAGTACAAGCAGAAAGTAGAAATCATGGCTAATGGAACATCTAGGAACGACATAGATTGCGAATGGAGGGAAATCAGAAATGGGTTAACTACAGCAGCAAATGAAGTATTAGGCACAAAGAAAAGGGCAGGTAGGAGGGAATGGATCACGGAAGAAATAGTTGAAATGATAGAAGCAAGAAGGAAAATTAAAATAGGAAACACAGAAGCAGGACAGAAAAAATATAAGGAACTAAGGAACTTAATTAATAGGAAATGCAAGCTAGCGAAAGAAGAGTGGATAAAAGGAAATTGTGAGGATATTGAGGAGGATATGAGAAGAGGTAAAGTAGATTTGGGCTACAGGAAAATTAAGTCACATTTTTCTAAAGTAAAACCAAAGGGTAACATTATGTGATAAGCAGGGTAAGGAACTCACAGAAAATAAGGAAAAAGCTAGAAGATGGAAGGAGTATCTTGAAGATTTATATAAAGGTAGGCAGGACATGGAGGAGCTAGAAAATGTGGAACAGATAGATGAGGATGACTTAGGTCCTAGCATACTTAGGTCAGAGTTTCATAGAGCATTAATTGATTTACGGAATAACAAAGCAGCGGGGATTGATATGATACCAGCCGAATTAATAAAACACGCAGGGGAAAAAATGCAGGAGCGATTATACAGGTTAGTTTGTAAAATATATGAGAAGGGAGAAGTACCACAGGATTTTCAGCGTAGTAGAATAGTAACAATGTCGAAGAAAATAGGAGCTAATTTGTGTGAGAACTATAGGACCATTAGCCTACTATCACATGCATCGAAGATATTGTTAAAGATTATTTATAGGAGATTAGAAAATAAAGTAGAGGAAAGGCTAGGAGAAGATCAGTTTGGTTTTAGGAAAAACAGAGGGACGAGAGAGGCGATTCTAGCACTAAGAACGGTAGTAGAAAAAAGAAAGAGGGTAGGAAAGGTAACTTGCATAGCTTTTGTAGACTTAGAAAAGGCATTTAACAATGTAGATTGGGACATAATGTTTAGAATTTTAAAAGAAACGGGTATAGATTATAAGGATAGGAGAATAATTTTTAATTTATATAAACACCAAACTGCCTTAGTTAGAATTGAGGGGGAAGAAGAGGTAGCAAAAATAGGGAAGGGAGTTCGGCAGGGATGTACACTTTCACCGTTATTATTTAATCTATATATAGAAGATGCAATAAACAAAGTAAAAGAAGAGTATAGTGTAGGTGTGAATGTACAGGGAGAGAAAATATATATGCTGAGATTCGCCGACGATATAGCTATATTAGAAGAAAGCGAAAAGAATTTAGAAAGGGTATAGAATGGTATGCAGGCATTATTGACTAGGGATTTTAACATGAAAATAAATATAGGTAAAACTAAAGTGATGAGGTGTGACAAAAAGGAATGCAGTAGAAAAATGAGGATCACAATAGGAGATAATAGAATCGAAGAAGTGTCAGATTTTTGTTATTTAGGCAGTAGAATCACAAAAGATAATCGAAGCAAGGTAGATATAAAGTGTAGGATAGCACAGGGTAGGAAGGCATTCGTAGAAAAAGAACAGATTTTAAGATCAAATATTGACTTGGGTATTAGAAAAAGATTACTGAAGGTATATGTTTGGAGTGTAGCACTGTACGGGTGTGAGGCGTGGACTATAGGAAAGGAAGAGTAGCGTAGATTAGAAGCACTTGAAATGTGGTGTTATAGGAGGATGATGAGGATTGGTTGGGAAGATAAAGTAACAAATGAAGCTGTACTAGAGTTAGTAGGGGAGAAGAGAAGTATTTGGAGAGTGTTACAGCGTAGGAGAGACAGATTAGTAGGGCATATTCTTAGGCATGGGGGGATTATGCAATTGATCATAGAAGGTAGAGTGGAGGGAAAGAGAGGGGTAGGTAGGCCTAGATTGGAGTATGTGAGTCAGATAATTGAAGACGTTGAGATGAATAGCTATAGGGAGATGAAGGGATTAGCTCAGGATAGATCGGCATGGCGTGCTGTTTCCAACCAATCTTTAGGATTGCGGACTCTTTAACTAACTTATGAATTCGAATTAAAATACCTAAACTACACAATATGAATTTAATGAAATCGTATTTCCGAATTTATTTCTTGTGTTTAGAATATATAGTTTATTTTAGTTTAGAATAGAAAGTAGATTAAGATAGATCGTAACATATTTTGTAGCCTTAAAATAATAATTTATTTACGTGGAAATGTATACTTCTATCATTTTTACTTTATTAAATTTACAATATATTAATGCAAAATGCTACAAATTCCCACAAATTATCTCTTAATATTAGTAGAAATATAGAGTATGTATAGTATATTTCGTTGCTTGTATATATTAGATATAATACTTATTATATATAATTATATATAATAAAACATACTTTTCTCTGTCCCTGTCAAACACTTCCGATTTAATAATCGTGTGCCGCCCCTGGACGGATTTCATCTTTTTTACTATCACCCAAATGAAACTATTTTTAATTACGGCAGAATTAAATCCTATTTAGGGCCGGCCTGTGCGATATTCGGGATATAGTGTGATTTGATTAATAAACGAACTGATTTACCCTCTCTCTTACTATAGAGTATGTAATGAGCGAAAAGATTTGTTGCCCTGCAGAATATAATGTTGATGCGACTATTTTTGATATATACACAATGACGTACTTTAGCCATGAGGACAAATAAATAATAAACATAACCTATAAAATCTTCCATTATTTTGATATCATTGTATTATTAGTTTTATCAATTATCGTACTAAAATAATCATTTCGTATTTACTATAAATAATTGGATTTGAGGATTACGTGCCATTGATAAGTGGTGAATACTAGACTAGACTAATACAAGTGGAAGATCACACGTCGAAGACTATTATATATACTGGTATTTTAAATGTGCAAAGGAAGCGAAACCACTCTAATTTACATTGCAACTCAATCTTCCTCTAATTTATTATAAAAAATCCGAGATTAAAGTTCTCAAAAGGCATTTACAGTTAGTAAAAATTTTAAGTTTCGAACAAATAACAGTTTCCTTGCCAAAGATAATTTTATTAGCGAATTAGTAAATAAATAAAAATTTTATTCACGGAAATAAAGTACTGCGAATTGATATACTCTGTATTAATAATTGTTTTTCTTTATTTAATTACAAAGACGGTAAAAGAATCTACGCAACTGGATTTTCTTCAGTGATGAAAAATTAAAAATCGAATAATACTAAAGTATCACGGATCATCATATTAGAAGAATTGAATCTTGATCTAATTTAATCTAAAATGCCAAAAAAATCCGAGCTACAGCTAAAATATAATATAATCTAAAATAATATTTTTTTTAGAAATAAGTAATATACTATCTCAATTTTTTAATTTCGAAAAAATAACTGTTTCCTTGCAAGAGATGATTTGATACGCGAATAAATACTTCTTGGCACTGCGAATTGATAAATTGTGTACTAATAATTGTTTTTCTTTATTTCAATATAAAAACTGCTAAAGTATCACGGATCATATTGGAAGCAGAATCGAACATAGAGTGAATATATATTTTAGCTTATTGCCTATTCAGCATCATTAAAATTAATAAAAAAATCGATTTAATAGAAACAATACAGAAGAACAATTCAAAATGTTCCATATATAGTTAAATTAAATTAATAGCAAATCAAACAACAACAATCATATATACTTCAAATCGAACGTTTACTTTGTAAATTACAATTTTTTAAGTGTAAGTAAGTCATTATTAATATATTCTTTATTATTCACATCAATACATGTATATCTTAAATTCAAAGTACTATCTAAAATTTTACAACTATGTACTCTCTTTTTTTAGACGTATAACGCTTATATAAATATATACAGTCGAACTCGGTTATAACGTCATTGCAGGGACCGAGTAATTTTGACTTACTAACCGAGATGACTTATTATCCGAGGTAGGGAAGAGATACAAATTTAATGAATTAGATTTTTAGTTGAATTTTATTTCAATAATACCTAACATTTAAATGTTTAAACATTTAAAACATTTAAACATTAAACATTAAAAAAAAATCTTTTATCATTGTCTGCCTTTTTCTAGAATTACAAGTTATTGTTTCTAAATCCTCTTATATTTTATATAAATTATCTAAATGTAGACTTTTTCCTTCGGCTTCATAGTATGTAATTAATTTACGAACAAGTAACAATGCTTCAGAGGTGGTAGGTTTTTAGTCTGGCATTATCTCTTCTTCTTCTTGTTCGTCGTCTGATTGTTTTATTTCTTGTCTGTACGTCTCTTACTAAATGGAGATCAGACATTTGTCCAGTCGTTGGAAGGTCTTCATCCATTTCGATAAAATCTTCTAAATTATTTGAAGTGGGAATATGAAAGATTGTAGGCAATGTTTCAGAGGTAAATCATCTTCCTCGTCAAAATGATGGTCGCATAAACCCGCATGCCGGAAGCAGTTCCTAATTGTAGCACCGATGACGTCCTTCCAAGCCTTTTTCATAATTTTCAGAGCATCAAGTAGAGTTACTTTGCTCAAGTTAAAGTCTGCGCCGTCGGTTTCCATCATTTTCAAAACCAGTCTTTTTCTGTACGCATATTTCAGGCTTCTTATTACTCCTTGATCCATCGGCTGTAGAATACTGGTTGTGTTTGGAGGCAAAAACTTCAAAGTTATAAATTTCAATCCTAGTATGCGAGGATGAGCTGGACAATTATCCAAAAGTAGAACGATTTTTATCTTTGCTTTTTTGAGGTCCTCTTCCCAACGGCGGATTTATTTTTCAAATAACTCACTTGTCATTCAAGACTTCTTATTGGCTTCATAGGTCACAGGAAAACTTTTTACATTTTTGAAGCATCGTGGGATTTTTGATTTGCCGATCACGAACAAAATTTTTTTACAGTGCCGCTTACATTAACACAAACAAAAACAGTGATCCTTTCTTTTGGCAGTTTACCGCCAATGCATTTTTCATATTTTAACTTTAAAGTGTGATCTGGTGTCAGCTTGAAGAAGAGGCCTGTCTCGTCCCCGTTGAAGATATCTTCGTCTTTAAAAATTTTCCGGATTTCTTCCCACTCATTTTTAATCCAAGCACTGGTGATATTCAAATTGACGTCTTTGGCTTCGTCAATCATTTTCCCAAAATGGATTTCATGACGTTTTTTTAAAACTGTATCCATGCCGGGGAACATTCAAAATTTTCTATTCCCAACAATTCAGCCAATTTTCCAGCTTTTACTTAGAGAATTGGTGCGATTACCGGTAAATTGAGGGTTCTTTTTTGTTTAAACCAGGTCAATAAAGCAGCATTTACATCCTCGTGAGTAGGTTTCCTCATACCCTTCACACTTTTGCTTCCTTCATTTTCTTTGATTTTATTTCGAGCCGTCCATATTGAACCCACCGATGAGTTTACTAAGTTGAAATGCTTACACTTTTCTTTACACCGCTTTCTAACATTTTCACCACTGCCAGTTTTGTTTTTAAGGATATTGCTTTACGCTTAAGGCTTGTCATTTCGTTTTCTAAGAGATCAAACTCAAAACTGTAAGGAAAAACATCAAAGTTTTTCCTTACATTTTGCTTGTAAGCTATTAAACAACCTGATTAGTCGGTAATTACCAGAAAACCCGTCTAATCTCCTAAACGAATGAAATAATGTCGTCAACATAATGACTTATTAAGCGAGTTATGATGACATATTATCCGAAGTCATAATAAATAGAATATATGAGCCTTGGGTTGGGACCAAGCCATTTTGACTTCCTAACCGAGTTGACTATATAATATAATATTATATATATATATATATATATATATATATATATATATATATATATATATATATATGGTTTGATTTAAGGGTATTGCCTTTTAAAAAGATAAATATCTTTATTATAAATCAAATGTAATATAATTAAAAGTGACAACGACAAGAGCATGTCATGTAATGTAATTAATTCTATGTAGGCAAACAATTTTATTATTACAATATGCTAAGTAAGCTAAACCTAAGATAATGCGTCGTGTAATATATGTTGTATACAGAGTCTTCATATTACTTATATATATTATTATTATTATTATTATTATTCACAATCGGTTTAAATTCGCTGTAAAATCGTCACTACGGCGTTAAATAATTGTATAAAACATCATCCAAAAACCGTAACACAAAGCATTTATTAGCTAGATGCGCATTTCAGAGGCTATGCCCTTATCTCCAGTAGTACAATAATGGAACAAATAAAAATACCTTGTCACTCACCGGGATTTTTATACAATTGAACGAAATATCATTATAACAGCAGTTTCACGCCTTCATGCTAACCTAGGTTCAATCTCATCATAAACTGCTTCTACCTCATCAACACCGTGACCTGTGGTTGGCATATATACCTGCACTATTACTGTGTCTGTTGGTTTAGTGTCTAACGTAATAGTTATAATTCTGTCACTACCATCTATGACGAGAGAGACCATCGATAAGAATATATGTATTACTTTATAAAAAATGACTAGTAAAGAGCATGTGTAACATTCTACTTGCGCATCTCTAAGGAAAAAGCGACAGCATTTTACTTCTTTTTGCAATATAGAGGGTACGACAATTAATACCACAACTACCTTCTTCTTGTATTCATCTTGACCCAGTGTTAAGAATAACAAAATTATTAGTATATTACTGTACAAATTACAATAATATCTAATTTCATAATACCCCTGCCTTTAAGAATGTATCCTATTAGTCCATCTCTCGGTCTATCTCCGTTACCCTGTTATAGCTTCTATATGTTTATTTATTTTACTATTACAATAACTTTTATTATTATTATTTTTTTTTTTAAAGGATGGGCGCTGAAGGCTCTCCCATCATTATTAGCCTTAAGTTGCCGTATAGGCCATCTCTACACTTTATACTTTCAGCACCACTTTATACTGTATGGTGTAGCCTGAGTGGCGACACTTAGGGACAAGGACTTTGCATTTGATATACACAGTTAGCATATCCATCGTCCGGAGGGGATTTTATTTCCAGAAAAAAATCAGAAATACCCCGACCGGAGCGGGATATTACATATTAAATAGTAATTAAATTTACATATTAAATAGAATTGAATATCAAAAGAAAAGTTTAAACAGAAATTATTTAAACAAAAAATGGATTCATAATTTTGTTCTTTTTAATAAAAAAAAAATTTGAGATAACATCATAATTCAGTGTTGAGAATGCAATTTTTTTATTTCTTTTATTAAAATTATAATAAAACATATACGTACACTCTCGTTAGTGTGAACAATCCATTTTGTTCATAATGTGAATAGCGATGCTCCCGATAGTGTGAACAGCATATTCAAGCAAGCGAAACCGTACTTGTTGTGTAAGTCCATATAGTACATTACTTTTGTACTTTTGTACAGTACTTTTGTAGCATGTACCTAGTTGATAGGCCAATATAGTGTAGTAAAGTGTATACATATCTACCTACCTAAAGTGCATATTTGACTGTAGACGTTTGCATTAGGGCTAGTGATTAAAAGTGAATACGAAAAGGGACCGCTCTTTCCAAGAAATATTGTGTAGTCAAATCCACAATTTGTGCTATTAACAACAAGAAGCATCGAATTATCAATGCCATTAGTAATATATTAAAACCAAATAGGATGTGTACTTTGAAAAAATCTATATTTCCGAAAATGGAAAAGAAATTGTATAAATGGTTTCTTCAACAACGGGAGAGACATATGCCAGTTGCAGGAGATATCATGAAGCAAAAAGCACAAAACTTATTTTCAAGCTTGAATCTTGCCAATAATAGCAATATAAATTTTAATGCAAGTCATGGGTGGTTGCAACGATTTAAATGTCGTTATGGAATATGATTCTTGAAAATTACTGGTGAAAAACTATCATCTCAACCAGAACTTGTTGACCCTTTCAAAGAAAAATTAGCAAAATTAGTCTAGGAATTTGGATTTTGTGACAACCAACTGTACAATGCGGACGAAACAGGTCTATATTGGAAGATTCTGCCTGAAAAAACATATGTCGGACTAAGTGAAAAAACTTCTCCTGGATTGAAAATTGCTAAACAACGGCTTACATTTTTGGGTTGCGCGAATGCGACGGGTTTGCATAAATTGAAGGAGCTTGTGATTGGAAAATCGAAAAATTCTCGATGTTTTCGAAATTCTAAAAATCCCACAATTTACAAGAACACAAAAAATGCGTGGATGACTGAGAAATTTTTAAAAGGTGGTTCTTTCAACACCTTGGTTCTAGAGATACGTAGAATTTAAAATTATATATGTATTGTTTTCATGGATGGGTATTTCTAAAAATTTAGGTTAAAAGATTTTTGCGCCAACAAGGCCTTTCGGCAAAAGCAGTTCTTCTTCTTGACAACGTACCATCTTACCCTCTAGAGGAGGAATTAAAAACTGAGGATGAGATGATATTTGTTATGTTTATGCCTCCGAATGTTACACCATTAATCCAGCCGATGGACCAAAATGTTTTAAGGTTGACAAAATTATATTATAGAAAAAGTTTGTTAAGTTCCATTATGCCAAACAGTCAATACATAGGAGAAGAACTGAAGAAACTTACTTTAAAATATGCCACCATACACTTACACAGTGCCTGAGAAAAAATTACACCAAAAACAATTTCAAAATGTTGGCGAACTTATTATCCAAGAGTTGTGAATTTACTGAAGAAGATAACATGCCATTGAGTCAACTTAAGAAAGTATGGAAAGATGATGACGTAGAAACAGTCGTTTCAGAGACTGTAACACTACTTAAAACGATTCATGCTGATCATTATACTGCATCAGAGGTTCTGGAATGGAATTTGGACAACATTGAACATAAAATGATTCAAACCTTGGATGACAACAGTGAGCATGATGATGACGATGATGATGTTTTGGAGGAAGATCTTGAACCCAACTTTCCAAAAATAAAACATGATGAGGCTATTCAAGCATTGAAAGTGGCATTAAAGTGGGCCCAACAGAATGATGTTGATATATTAGATATTTTAAGTATTAAAAAGGTTTATGAAAAAGCTGTGCTTTACAATTCTGTAAAAAAACGAAAACAGACAAAAATAACTTCATTTTTTAAATAAATCTTGTATTTATTATGGATGCATGTATCAAATAAAGAAAAATAAGCTATAATTAGCTATTTCTTTTCACCCCCTATAATATGAACACCCTCGCTCGTGTGAACATGCTTGGGATTTTCGTGTTCACACTATCGAGATCGTACGTATATGTTTTATCAAAGTTCCAAGAAGGCATAACCATGCATTTCCATTGTATTATTATATAAATCTATAATATAAATATATAATCGTGTTAATAAAAAATAAAAAATAAATAAATAATAAAAAAATATATAAATATCGTGTTATTATATAAATGCCGTAAAATGAAGCTTTGCATTATTATTATTATTGTGATTGTTAATAAAATGCAACTCAATTATTCCTCTATAAGGATTTAAGTGTAACAAAATATGCCTTAAGTGATCGCTTCGCAGTCCATGGTTGCTGGTTCGGTTCGAATCCTTGCCATGTCAGACAATTTATAGGCCACTTTTGGTTAGAACACTTATAATTGTAACTTCATAGATATTAAAAAAGAAATATATATAAATATAAGTGTATGTGTGTGCGTGTGTATAATACTTATATAAATTTTAAATTAAATATAAAAAAATTAGAATATTTTTAAAACTTTATTTTTCCTAATCCATAATGTTTTTCTTCTAAATTTTGCATTTTCCAAATTATATTTTTAAAATGTTAAAAATTTTAATTCCTTAATAAGTCTGAGTAATCCTAATAAATCTCACAAAATCTTACAAATATCTACAAATCCCACCAAATATCTACAAATCCGAGCAAATACCGACAAATCTCAACAAATATCTACAAATCTCAGCAAATACCTTCCAATCTTATTAAAGATTGGTGAATCTTAAATCTGGTGTACATTTTTTTAATATTGATTTGAAGAACCTGCATTTGAAGAACTTTGAAAACTAAAGTACAAATTGAAATTAAGTGGCATCCATAATCCGCCGAAATAGTTATAAATTAATATATCGATTTACGTACAAATAGGTTTTTACCAAAAATCGGTAAAACCGATTAGTCGGTGAACCGGTGAAAAATCACTCGCACCGGTTTCCGGTTTGATTGGCAAATATTCCCAGCACTAATATAAATAGCTATAATAATTTTAAAATATGGTAACTAATCGTTCTCGAATATTGAGATTATTAAATTAAATAATGAGAAAAATGTTACATATATTAAATCCAAGGTAGATCAAAGATCAATAAACTATTTACGCATAAAATAATAAAATAATTTTATAAAGTTTGAAACATCTACATGCCTACATTATTTATTCCTTTTTAGCGCATTTACACAAACAGAAAAAATGTTCAAATAATGCATATTTCTCATAAATAATAAAAACTTGCCGTCTTAATATTATTTGTGCCTTAATATCATAATAAAGACGTAAATGTACCTGCCGAATGCGACTAATTGACTCTAGTTCTGTTTTCGTGACAATTAAAGTCGCTTGTTAATTCAATTGTTAATTTGTTTAAAAGATTTATAGTTCATATTATATGCCATTGTTGAATTACTTCTGTCATGTTGACTTATTTATTTAATAGTATATCAATCACGATTCGTGACAGAGGTATTTTATTTAGTTTTATCTTGTGCTACTGAAGATGGGGGCATAGCCCTTGAAATGTACATCTAGCTACTTAATGCTTGTTACGGTATTTGGGTGATATTCTATATTAAATATTTAATGTTAAGTGAAGAATACTATAAATATAAATGTCTATAAATGAACCATGTAACGAAACTATCCCCGGTGAAATATTGTGTAGTTCAATAAACACTTTTTATATAAATAAAGATTCGCCATGTGAAGTACAATTGTTAGCCATTACCGGAAATTATAATCATTGTAAGTCAAATAGTTTTATATTAAACAAAGGAAAAATTCAAAAATTAGAAAGAAATATATGCATAGCAATATTACCGAATAAAACAAAAATTCATATTAATTGTAATGAGTAAAAGAAGATGAAGAATTATTAGGAATTTATACTATACAAATACCTAATAATTGTTATATTGATATTAAATGAATTAAAATTGAATCTCGTGAAGAGAAAATTAATACAAAAATTATTCAAATTCCAGAATTAACTTTTCATAATATAAAATAAATTGATAATCCTAAAATAGGAACATTATATTTAGAAGATATAAATTTAGATGATAATCAAAACATTAAAGATAATTACATAAATTATCCCTAGATTTCGAAAATGAAGTTGAAAATAATATTGTAAGACATCCCAATTTATGGACTATATGTATTTATGTAATTTTAATTATTATTGGTTTATTTATGCTATATAAATACAGAATATTATTATTAACTGGAAATAATAAAAATAATAAACACATTGAAGTATCCCAGGAGGAACACCTAAGTCTGGATTCCATTAGAACTGCTTATTAACATTTTAAATTTAATATTAATATTTAGTGTTCATTTGTATCACCAAGTCTTTAACTGATAAGGGAGGTGTTATAGATTTAGATAAACACGTATTAATCATATATATCATGTATTACTAATATTATGCTGATAAATGTATTAATCTAATTATTCTTTATGTCACGTAAAAATCAAAATCTAAAACAAATTACTCTAAAAGGAAATAATGTAAATGCATAAAAGTAGACGTAAGTTTGGAAAAGATAACATTATTCGTACAGACTTTAACATTGTGAGTCGATAGTTTCCTTGTATTAAATAAATTATAAAATACATTGTAATAAATAAATAAAATAAAAGTTTTTTTCTTAAGTCATTTAAGAAACGTAACTTTAACTTAATTAACAAAAACTTAAGTAACGGTAGGCTGATGTTATATTAGATTTGATGTTATATTTCATAAGAATTTTACTGAGTTGATTGTTAAGATTATCTTGATAGGTAAATGATTTGTATTTAATAGGTTCGGTTAAGGTATGGAGGGTTAACCTTGGATGTATTAGTTGAAGAAATTTATCACGTTCTATCTTATTGAATATTTTATTAATTGATTTTAAGGGAAAGCTATGTTGTTGGGCAAGTTGGTAAATTATCTTCGTTTCTTTTTCTTTATTAAGAGGAGATAACGGGATGTTATTTAGCCTATGTATAAGGCAATGGAAAGAAGCAAATTTATGAGTGGGTGGGTCTAAAAAATTGATTCTATTATTATTTTCAATTTCGATAGTGAAATTAATGTTAGGATGAATATTATTTAGAAAAGCAAGAAAATAGTCTAGGTGAGCTTTAACTACCTTTCCAAATACAAAAAAAAATCGTCTACGTAACGCCGCCATATGATTACATGTTCAAGAAGGTTGTGAATCGAGTTGAAGATTTTATGTTCGAGGCAGTGGCGGCTCGTGCCATTTGAATCTGGGGGGGGGGGGCGCATTTCTTAAAAAATAACTTAATAGTCAGATATCTTACCTAAAATGGATGCAAAATGATTAAATTCAATCATTTCTTGAAAGTGAATTCCACTCTTCTATCTTTCATTGATATAAACTTTTCCAAAACTTTTTCGTTAAAATTGTAAATATCTCGCACCACATTTTTATTAATACACATCATCGCCAACGCGTTTAAACGATCATTACCCATAGCATTTCGCAAAAAAGTTTTGATTCTTTTAAATGTTGAAAAACAACGCTCTGATTCAGCTGTGGTCATCGGGGTTGTTAAAATAATTTTAAGTATTTTTATAGTTTCCGGGAAAGTTACACTGAGATTATTTTGTAGCATTAACGAAAGAAAATTTGTGGCTCCAATAATTTGATAAAAATCCGGACGCGAGTAAATGACTTCTAATTCTGTTTTTAATCTGGTTTTATTCAAAAATGGATATGCATGATACACGGTTTCCAAAAGGTCCACTGGAAATTGTTTAGAAAATGTTGGCATCGATTTCGTGTTAAATAACTCAGCGGCTTGTAGATGGCCACGATATGAGAAACTGTCCTTCATCTGTGTTATAATTTTTTTTGTAAATGTCTTGTAAAACGCCGCGTAAATGTCGGGTTTTGAGCATTCCTTGCACAAGTTTGCGATAAATTTAAATCAGGCAATGGCCTACCTAATTCTTTAATTTTTATTTTGTCTACAAGAGAAAGTCTACAAAACTCAATTTTCAATAAAGAACTAACTCATTTTTATTAAATTATTTCTATTAAATATATTCTTGGAGAAACACGTGGCAAAATCGTACATACGTAACTACAGAACAAATGCTACTGTCTTATCTGTATCATATCTGTATCTATATCAATTATATATACACACACACACACACACACATATATATATATATATACATATACTCTATGATACACTCATCTCATTGCATATGCATTTAACTCGGATCGCCGCTGGAATGTGTGAAACATATTAGACGATGTAAGCAAGGAGCGAACCGTAGAAACAGAGGAGATACACCGCATACGGTCGCTCTCACCTATTGCTTGCAATAGAGTGAGATGAGTGCATATGCATTTAACTCGTATTGGGTCGTCTGGCTGGCGCTGGAATGTCGGCACCAAATTAGCGATATAGGTATTACACCACGCGAACGATAGATACAGATGCCATAATGCATACGGTCGCTCTCACTAGCGCTTCCAATAGATAGGATGAGTGCATATGCATTATTGCATTTAACTCGTACTTGGCGCTGGAATGTCGGCACCATATTAGCGATATATATCACGCGAACGATAGATACAGATAGATACAGCATCGGTCGCTGCTGTGACTTGCAACGGATACTACAACGAACGCCACACCGTGTTGTGTTGATTGTTACCGTGGCGCAAGCTTTATATTTTAGGAAACATAATGTCAAGATAAAAATAATATCAATACAATTATATATCTACGATGATGCGCTCAATATTCGGGAGGGGGGCTCGGCCCTGCGGCCTGCATAAAGAACCGCCAGTGGTTCGAGGCATTCATAAATATTGAATTAAGTAAACAAGCATTGGGTGCTCCCATTGGGAGGCCATCTTGCATTTTCTAAAAAAAAAAATATTGAATAGGCAGAAAATTTGTTGAGTGTTAATTCTAATAAATTTTTAAATCATTAATGATAGCTTAACAAGCATTAAGTAGCTAGATGTACATTTCAAGCGCTATGCGCCCATCTTCAGTAGTACGGTATTTGGGTGATATTCTATATTATAATTTAACACCGTAGTGATAATTTTTAAAATTAATGATAGCTGATCTATATTCTTAGAAAAGATTATCTGTTCTACAATGTTTAGAGTATCGTTGATGGAGATATTAGTATAAATGTTTGAGACATCAAAAGAAACGAGGCTATACATTTTTTGGACTTTAATGTTTTATAATTCTTTAGTTAATTGTAGTGTATTAGTCAGGCTGTATGTGGGTTTAAAATCTGTTAAATGTTGAAATAGATTGAAATAGAAAACAGATTCTCTTCAGAAAACTTGCTAACTTGATAACTCAAACAGATAACTTCTTCATTCCTTGTCTTTATAAAAATCTTCAAGATACTCCTTCCATCTTCTATATATTCTTTTTATTTTCTGTGAACTTTCTACCTTTATTATTACGTATAACGCTACTCTTTAGCTTTATTTTAGAGAAATGAGACTTAATTTTACTATGTGCTCTCTCTTACCCCTATTCTCATCTTCCTCAACACCCTCACATTTTCCTTTTATTCATTCTTGCTTCCCCAATTAAATATATTTTTTATTATCCATTCCTTCTGCTTGCTCTTTTCTTTGTGCCAAATACTTCTTTTGCTCTTGTGATCAACCCTGTTCTAATTTTCATCTATTTGCTATTTATATACTTCTTAGGTGCCCCATCTGCTACGATTTCTACTTTATTTCGTCATACACATATACTTTTCACTTTCATCATCTAATTTTAATCTTTCAAAATCTAATCTAACCTGTTTAGGCTTCTGTAAGTATCTTAAATTTTCAAATAATTGATGTGTTGCAGGCTTACTTTATGATACTTCCTGTTCAATGAAATATTAGGTAATGAAACTACGATTTTAATACCACGAAAAAATGTTTATATTGACACGATTAGTTTCGAGCAAAGCTCATTATCAAGTGCGAGGTACACTGCATCAGATATTTAAAGCGGCCACAACATAGTAGTTCTGATTCAGAGATGTTGTTAAGACACAGAACTTAGAGATAAAATTTAAGATGAAATAGATAATAAAACTACTTTGTTTTAATATCACGAAAAAATATTTTTATTGACACGACTAGTTTCGAGCAAAACTCGTTATCAAACGCGTATACCTTAGTTTGTTACAGAATTTATATGGGTATAGTCACACTTGATAATGAGCTTTGCTCGAAACTTGCCGTATCAATACAAATATTTATATATTATATGGATTGCATCAACTCGATTTCTGTGGTAGATCTCTGAAACATAAATTATGGTATTATATGAAATTTTTATGAAAGACTGAGATCAGAGATGACTGAGTGTCATTTAGACTGGTAGGGATAGCTAACCCTTAACAAAAATTGATCTCCCGTTTTGCGGCGGGCCAGTCGTAAGTGTCTGTACTGTTGCTTAGTTAGAGGTTGGCGAATGATTGAAATTAATGAATTCTTTTAAAAGGAATATATTTTTTATATATTTTAACATTGTTATTGAACAAATTTATAACAATATATGTTCAACAAGAGCTTTAATAAAACTTGCCAGTCGTAAATGTAAATGGTCGCATGTACTTGTTAGTAAACTACCAAAAAGAATGAAGTATATAAAGGAATGTACACAAGTACACAACAATGGCGTTCAATTTTTGGAAAAATGATTTATAATATAATAATTGTAATATTAATATGAATTCAACAAAGATGTGTTGAAAATTGTTAAAACCTATAAAAATGTACGTATTCTTTTCAATTTCGGTAATAATATTTTAGTTTATATGTAACCTCTCTTAATCCATCCTGAAATGTTTCGAAAAAATGTGTATACTAAAGCAATGACAATGTATACATAGACGTTGCAAGTCCATTTACGAAAACGAATCAACTTTAAGCGGTTGATTTTCATGTGTCGATATCTTCCCCACCAGAACTTTGTGGGGAAGATATCTATCCAGAAGATGGTGGGGATAACTGAAAACTGCGATAGTATATTGACCAAATACACGGCAATGAAATTTTAATAACTTGTCATTTACTTTCGCGTCATTTTCTCGCCATAAACAACATTTTAATTGAATTCAATACGCGAGTTGCATCGAAATTCACTTATTCCAAGCATTCGATTACTTTGCGCGGGAAACTACTAACTGGCTACTATCAGCTGTTCCGACATCAGCAATCTCAAAACAATGAATTAAATATAAACAAGCCCAGAAATGTGTATCAAATTGATAAAATTTGGTCTAATTAAATTATAATCTAAATAAAATAATAATAAGATGGTGGTACTGTAGTTCTGCGTGAGCAATAATTAAAAATAATATTATCCGAAGCGCTTTGTGCAATACGAGTCCAAGCAGATGTATATCAGGTTTAATGGATTTTTATTTGTTTTATGTTTGGGATCACATTACAGTATCACTATAATGTGATGTATGAGCAATTCTGAGATCTCGGGGATAATTAGGAACATATGGGAAGGGTGAGAAGCCTGTTAATAGCTGTTCGCATTTCCGCTAAAGCTTAGTCAATTGTATCCCAACTAAGAATGGTACCGAGTATAAAGGTTAGGTGGCGCTGAGCTACGGTCACCATCCAAGATATCGACGCTCAATGCATTACCCGCATAGGCCACTCTGCGTATTATAATACAACTATTATGTTGTATTATATTGTTGTATTATATACATCTAGAAACGATATATCGATGTTAGGAATTGTTTTTTTTACAAATGAATGCAGGTAATAGTCAAATAGAAAGATAATTTTCCGAATACTGAACTACTAATTTATTTACATACTATGCTGTACAAAGTCGTACAATTTAATTATACAATAGTAAAATAGTATAATCTGCTTCATCGGACTTCTAGGTCCGACTCGTCAGTGTTATAGGTCGGATTTTGAATGCACTAATAGCTATATCATCGGCGAACCTCAATATATATTTCCTCTCCCCGAATTTTCACACATACACTACTATTCTTTTACCTTGTTTATTACCTCTTCTACATATAGGGTAAATGATAACGGCGAAATGGTACATCCTTGCTTGAATCCCTCTCCTATTCTTGCTATCTCTTTCGCCCTCAATTCTAACTAAATCTGATTGTTGCTTATATACATCGAAAATAAATTTCCAATCCTTATAATCTATTCCCTTTTCTTTTAAGATTCTAAACATTATATCCAATCAACATTATCGAATGCCTTTTCTAAATCTTCGAAAGCGATGTAAGTTGCCTTTCCCACTTCCATTCTTTTTTTTGCTACCGTTCTTAGTTCTAAAATAGCTTCCTTCGTCCCTCTGTTGTTCCTAAAACCAAACTGATCTGCTAACCTTTCTTTTACTTTATTTTATAACCTCCGAGAAACTTAGTAAGACTATTAGAAATATTTAAAATTAGAAGCTACTTTAAAATTATATTTGCTTAAAATCCTGTCTAAACCACGCGAAATAATAGAATCAAAAGGTAGTATAATAAATTTAGAAGTCGAATTATTACTTTGCACAAAACTACAAATATTTCTGATATCTCTTATTTGTTTAAAATTTCGTGATATATTATTTACAATTAAAGAAGAATAGTCTTGCTAATTTTTAGGAAATCCCAAATATATCTTGTTCTAGCTATGAGGTTTATATAGGACAAACACGTAGACCTATTAAAATTAGATTTAAAGAACATTTAGCTCATTTCAGATTAAATAGAAGAAAAAAAGTGCTACAGCTCAGCATATTTTTGATTCAGGTCAACCTGTTGAAGTTAGTTCACTTCATTTTGAATTGTTCTGAGTTGAATTTTTATGAACATATGTACATCCATAAATCAAAATCAAATTTAATGAATTCAGTATAGGAATCCGTTCTGACGCATAATGTATAATGTAGGAATTAATCTCCTTGAAAATTCAAAGGAGTTATACAGTTTTCCTACATTATACATTAATGAATTCAGATTCAGGTCCAATTTTATCTTGTCTATTTAATTTATTTAATAAAAACTAATTTTAATTTTGGTTTATTTTTTTTGACTACCCCTCTATTGTTATTAGTTGTTTACGTCGTTTATTGTATTTTCTATTGTTTACAAAATTTATACGTCATATTATATTTATTTATTTAATAATAATCACATTGGGGAGATAACAGGTCACATGACCCAATGATAATCTCCCACATAATAGCATGTTTAATTATTGTTACAACAAATCAACAATTCAAACGTAAAGAATAGAATAGAATAGAATAATAGTATATTAAAGAACGAGTTTCATAAGGCAGGTTTTATTGCACGAGTTCAAGTTTAGAAAACGAGGTGCGTAGCACAGAGTTTTATAAAGAACGAGTGTTAAAAATGACTTTTGAAATGAGTTTTTTATACTATTTTTTCTAATTTGCATCTTTTATGCCCTTTTTAAATAAAAAAATCGAAATTTAAAAATTTAGGGCATTTTTTGACTGTTGGTAGTAACTATTGGCACATTTGAAACATTTGAAATAAATTGTCAATTAAATTTAAATTAACCTATTTGTTGCTTTCTTTTGTAGTTTGACCTACAATTATACATTTCAGGCACAAAATTTAAATCAAACTATTTGTTGCTTTCTATTGTAGTTTGACATTTGATAACTGTCAAGCAGAGCTACCAACTTTGAAACACTAAATTCCCCTATGCCATAAGCGAACTCAAATTCGCAATAAACGAACTCATTTGGGTTCGTTAATAGCTCTATTAGAAACGCAAATTAGAAAAAATAGTTTATTTGATGCTGTTGTACAGGTTCATTACATAAGTCAACAATTGTATATATAATAAAAAAATAAAATAAAATTGAAATCGATACGATTATATACAGAAATAGGATACATCTTTAACCATTTAATTTATGCAGTAAAATTCATAAAATACAGATAGGGTACATACGGACAATTTGACTACAACTCATTATTACCATGGCAGTTACAATGTACATTTAAATTTTAAAAAGTCTTCATAATTATAAAAAGCTTCCTCAAGTATTTTTTTAAAACTATATCACGCATTGAAGAACTTGGAAGGTCCTTAATACAAGTAGGAAGAGCATTATAAAATTTTGGTGACATATGGATCGGACCACGTTGACAATTGCTTAATCTATAATAGTCAATTCTAATATTATTTAAATTGCGTGAGAGTCACAAGTGAACATCTGATTGAAACTTATAATTGTGTAAATTAGTTTTAGCGTACATAATACACTCGTAAGATATAAATCGATGGAAGTGTTAGTATATTTAAGTTTACAAATGCACCCTTATAGTCATCTCTGTAACCAAAGTTATATAAAATACGGACAGCCTTCCGCTGTAGGCCAAATACTCGTTTCATAGAGGAGCAATTACCCCAGGCTAAGATAGCATAGCTTATGTAGTGAAAAGTAAGCTGTACTTAGAATATTATGAGATACATTTGACTTTAAACGTCTTAACAAAAATATGCTCTTTGTGATGTTTTTACTGAGTTCGCAAACATGACGATCGAAACATATTTTATCATCAAGTAATACTCCGAGAAATTTTACATACTCAGGGTTGACAAAACGTGTATGTGATTCACAATATGGTCTTAGTGATAAAATCACCTTTTCCGTTTTAGAATCATTGAGACATAATTTATTGTCAATTTACTGATTTGCCCTAGTTAGAGCGATATCATAGCGAGAAATAGTGTCTGCCAGAGAAACTTCACTGACAAATAGCGTAGTGTCATCGGCATAGAAGATGATATCTTTAATATCATTAAAGATATAGATCACACACAGTTTAAGATAAATACATAACAGAAGAGAAGCAATTATTGAATACAGTTTAACAAATATTCTCTAATTAATCTTTTATATTGCGGCAATGTGTACCATAAGTAGTCTATATTATTTACACTGCCAGTAAAAAGCCTCATGATCCTATTACAGGGTGAATTGCCGCCCTGGAAAAGGAAGTTCTATATTGATTTACAGAGAAAGAATATACGGTTCTAGAATTGAAAGGCGGTACATGAAACATAAAATAATTTATAAGTAGAATATGAAAATAATTATTAACAATTTTATAAAGAAGTATCAAATCGTTGTATTTTCTACGATATTCTAAGCGATTTAGTTTATTCCTTTTTAAGGCAGTGTCGTAATTCTGAGATGGATTCAGAGGATGTAGCTTTTTGTCAAGATATCTAAGAAATCTTTTTTGTACTTTCTCTTATCGGTTTATATACACAGCATATTGGGAATGCCATATTGTTGATCCATAATCTATTTGACTGTAAATTCATGTTTTGAAAATATACATATAAGTTTCGAGTCTTTTGAAAGGATAAGTAATACGCATGATAGAACCAAGGGTTCTATACATCTTCGTCGACAAATAATCAATATGAGAGTCAAAAATCAGTTTTGGATCAAAAATAACCCCTAGATCTGTTATAGTTAAGACGTAAGTTAAAAACACATTACTTATGCTATAATCAATATGGATAGAGTTTTTCTTACGTGTAAAAGACATACAGCTACATTTTAATAAATTTAGAAATAACTTATTCCTAATACAGTAATCATAGAAGTTATCTATATATAATTGTAATTCTATGGCATCATTAATTGTATTGATTGATTTATAGATTTTTAAGTCGTCAGTATAAAGTGCGAAATTACAATACCTTAAACAAGATGCAATGTCATTTATTTATTTATTTGTTTATTTATTTTATTTATTTAATTAAGGAAGTATATCAGCAGAGACACACACGTCTCCACCAATTACTGTACAACACAGATATATACAGAAATAATAATAAAAAATTAAAATTTCTCTAAATTTCAGAATTGCTTAAAAATACAAAACCACTCTATAACTTATAATAATAAAGAATATATATATATATATATAGCCAAAGATTAAAGTTTAAAAATTACTAAGCGTTTTATGGTATAATATTACAGTACATGCGCAGTACACAAAATATATTATATATAGACTTGATAAAATTAATAACTATTTGCTTATAATTAAATAATGACAAATAAAAAATGTCCATATGTATATTTTTGAGGCATATTGAATTGTATAAATTACATATTCTATTCAAAGGAGAATTTATAGAATTATTAGTATTTCTATAACGAATTTGTAATAAACATTGGTTTCTCGTATCACGGCTGGGAACGCGATAATCAATTAACGTAGTGATTTCTTCTGAAGAAAATATGTTATTTACAATTTTATATAAGACTGTTAGGTCTAGCATTACGTGTCTATTGTACAAAGATGGAATATTAATATTGACATTGGTTTTACGTGAAACATAATTTAGAAATTTTAGTTGCACATTTTCTAATCTATCGTTGTGAATATTATAACTGGGCCCCCATATAACACTTGCAAATTCAAGAAAAGATCTTACAAAAGAACAATTTAATACTTTTAATGCCGATGTTTTTGTGAATCGCTTACATGTCCTAATAATAAAACCTAGAGACCGCCGTGATTTTTTTATAATATAATAAATATGGTCGTTGTAAGATAATTTATGATGTAGTAAAACACATAAGTCCTTAATTACGGAGACTCGCTTTAGTGATACATTATCCAATGTATAATCAGTATAATTAACTATGTGATTTCTAGTAAATGTGATCACTGCACATTTATTTACATTCAATTGAAGTTTGTTTATGTGACAGTAGTGATAGAATGAATCTAAATCGGCTTGAAAACATACAGCGTCCGCAGGAATTTTTATAGAGGAAAATATCTTTATATCATCTGCATACATTATTATTTTACACTGCCTAAAACAGCGAATGACATCATTGATAAATAAATTAAAAAATAAAGGACCTAGGTGTGATCCCTGCGGTACGCCTGATGTAACCAATATAGAATCAGATAAGTAGCCATTAAGTTTAACAAACTGACTTCTATTTTGCAAATATGAACTAATCCAACGTAATAAATGACCGTGTATACCGATTTTTCAAGCTTTAGTAATAATAGTGAATAATCTATTTTGTCGAAGGCTTTACTAAAATCGGTATACACGGCATCTACTTGATAACGTTTATCCATACCATCTATAATATAATTATAGTATATGTTAATAAGTTGGTCACTACTGATCTACCGGAGCATAAACCGTGTTGTTGATGAAGAATAGATGGTTTAAATGTATTAAAGAGAACATTATGTATAATTTTTTCTAATATTTTATTAAAATGACATAAAATAGAAATTGGTCGATAATTGTGAACATCACTTTTATTGTCTGATTTAAAAATTGGAGTTATAGTAGAGGACTTTCATTTAACTGGATAATGTCCTTGCTTTAGAGACGAATTATAAATAATATGCAAAGGAACTACTAGTGATTCGGCACATTTCTTAATAAATATCGCAGGTATTTCGTTAGGGCCACATCCTTTTTTATCAATAATGTGTCCAATTACCTTCAGTATTTCATGTTTAGTAATTATTATATTGCTTATAATAGCAGTAGAATTTATTTTATTTATACTATCAATTTGGGTAGCAGATACGATTTGTCGAGGCTCGAATGCCGAGGAAAAAAAAAATTGGAAAACTAATTGCAAACACTCTGCCCACCGTTGCAGTTTCATCATTAAATTGAATCGTTTTTAGAATAATATTTTGGGATCTATTTGAATTTGCAAATGACCAGAGCTTCTTGCAATTATTATCATCCGCAATTTCCACCATGGATATTGGAAATATATTTGTTGTAACATGATTTTATAAGTTTCTTACATTTTCTTCTTAATAAAGAAAATTTTAAATAAGAGTGATAACTTTTATATGTCTTGTAATTATTATGAGCGGCTTCTTTTTGTTTCATAAATTGAATTAGTTGGTGCGAGAACCATATGGGATACTGATGGTGTGTTTTAGTTTTGGGCACATATCTGTCTATAACATCATCCAATTTATTATAAAATTCTACCATCATATTTTCTACAGACAGATTATTTAACAGGTTCTCCCAGTTTTCAGATAATATTTTCTCATTAATGAAGGTATAGTTTGCGCGTTTAAATAAATATCTATATGTAATACAAGTCATTGATGAAAATGTTAAACAATAGCGGCGCAAGGTGACTGCCTTGGGGTACACCAGATGTCACTGCATGTTTCGGTTACCATGCAACAAATCGCTACAGATTGTGGTCTTCCGTGAATATAAGAGTTTAATAGTTTTAATAAATTTCCTGCTAGACCAAATGTTTTTAATTTATGTATTAGTATTGAATGATTCACTTTATCGAACGCTTTTTGCTGGTCCGTAAAGATGACATCCAATTGTCCTCCGGAGTCTATATTCTGAATTAAGTATTCTGTATAAGGCAGCAAGTTTGTTGTTTCGATTCGGACAGAATTCATTTTGTTGTGGTATGATATCTTATATAATATATGGCGTCATGTGATTACAATAATTTTTTTCGAAAAGTTTGGAAAAAAAATGATAGTTTTGATATTGGTCTATAGTTTGTTATTATATTATTTGGCCACGATTTCAATACAGGAGTGATAAAAGCTTGTTTCCATAGAGTTGGAAATGTTCCATTCCAATCGGCTTGATTGAAGAAAATAGTTAATGGGAGTGTAAGAGCTGGATTTTTTTTTTACAAATAGTGAACTAATATTATCGGGGCCTCTACCTTTGTTACCATCTATATTATCTATGCAATTTCTAACGTCTATCTCGGAAATTTGGTTAAGATTTATACAGTTATTACCACAGTTAACAATATCGTCATGGTTGGATTTGTTTATATATATGTTATAGATTGAAGTACTTCTGTCATGTTGCCTTTTTATGCAGTTGTATAGCATTCGCAGTTAGTGATACACGTATTTTATTTAGTTTTTAACTTCAGTTAAAGATGGGGGCATATCCTACGAAATGCGCAATAACTATTAAATTCTTTAAGTTACGGTATTTGCATGATATTCTATACGATTATTTAACACCGTAGTGATAATTTGAAATTCTTTAATTTGATTCAATTCATTTGTCTTATTTCGAAACTAATGGTACCAATTTACGAATTCCGTTATTCGTGGAGATGATACATAGTCATTTATTCAATTTGATTTACACTAATTATTAGCTTGTTAAAACATCTTCAATAAGTACGTATGAAACTACATACAAATTTATATCACACTCTGAATTTATTAATAGACATGAACATATTCATATTACAATTGTTAATTAATAAGTAACATAGTAATATAAAACAATAGAATTTATAAAATGATGACCATAAAAATGAACATATTCGCATTATATATGTTTTCTTTCATTATGGGCAGATATAACTCATCTACTACAACACTAACCTGAAAATTCTGCTTTCGAGTCCTTCGCAATTTTCTATTTGCAATATATTTTATGAATTATATTTTATCATTTATTTTAGAATATTAACCTTGATATATCTTACAAAGAAACAACTCAGAACTTTGTTATGAATTTGATTACGGCACAAGTAAAGAACGACTTGAAATATATATAATATACGCATGAATAAAATAAAAATTAACAACTATTGACAGCAATAATAATTTTACGTTAATGATAGTTGCGTCCTACATTCAATATTACAAATTTTAATGCACCGAAGCACCATGTGCTCAAGTCCGCAAATATTTTATGGTACATACACAACGCATAAAATCTTCATCGCATTGGAATATGGCTTAAAGCGAAACATTGAATGATAAGATTTTAAAAGATCTCAAAATTTCGTTGCCGTACATTTGGTCAATATACTAGCGCAGTCTTCAGTTATCTTCCCCAAGTAAGAGCGATGAAGATATAGTCGGATGTCGACACACTTGCGTACTTTACAACAACCGCTTAAGGATTATTCGTCATTTTAAATGGACTTACACCATCTGTACATATACATTGTTATTGGCCTTGCCAACAACATTTGCATGTTATAAACAAATTAATGGAGCAGGCTTGCCGAGTGTAATAAAAGTAAGATCATACTTCGAGAATTATAGAGTTTTTTAGATAATGGTGACACTATGTACTACATTGCCATAAATTTGATATTTCATTAGTAAGTGTAATCTCGAAATTATAGCTTAGAGTATTATATTCTCTATTCCAGGGAGCGAAATCATGGGTAGCCGTACGCAACTTCAAATCCCAAGGTGGTGGTATACTTGACCCAGATGATCGTTTAAGTGATGTTGTCGATGATCGAGAACAAATATTTGTAAGCTTTGAATCAGATGATGTCATTCATCATCATGTTGGAGGTGATGGAACGAGTGGTAGTTCAGATGGTACGGGAAGTCCTGAATTGTTCAAGGTAAATTTATGTGATAAAAAACAGTTTTAACGATGATGCACATTATAAATTAATTGATTTGTTGATTTTTGAATAATTTACAAATGCCAGATCTGATGTGTATTTCCTCCAGAGTTTTATTGATTTAAATTTATATAAAATAACATTAATAATCTAATCCATTCATTCAGTTAGTCGTTAATAACTGCGATTTATTGAAACCATCATTCCAAAAATGCCAAGAAAACTACCGATAGTATATGTAATCTGACAATTTTGTTATGAAGTTATATATGAATTGACCAGGGAATTAACTTAATAAAATGTGTTGACTTGTGAACACTTTGCAAATACTAAAGTTTTTAATAATGATAAAATGATAAAAACCAAATAAAATAACTCTGTCACTAACCGTGATTGCTATACAATTGATTAAAAAAGTCAATTTGACTGAAGTGATTATATATGATATATATATTATGACCTATGGAATTTTTAATAATAGAAAATACTTTTAACGACGTAAATACGTAATAACAATAAATGAGGGGTAGTAAAACCGAATTTAATCAAAATTTAAATTAGTCGTTAATAAACAAATTAAATAGACAAGATAAAATAGAACCTGAATCTGAATTCATTAAATTTTATTATGATTTATGCATGTATATACTTTCATAAGCATTCAATTCGGAATAATTTAAAACGAATTTAAACAATTTAAGTGTACTAATTTCAATAGGTAGACCTGAATCAAAAATATGATCAGATCCAACATTTTTATCCTTCTATTTAGTCCGAAATGGGTTAAATGTTCCTTAAATCTAGCTTCAATAGCTCTAAGTGCTTGTCCTATATATAATAATAATAATAATAATAATAATAATAATAATAATAATAATAATAATAATAATAATAATAATAATAATAATAATAATAATATATAATAATATTATATAATAATATAATAATAATAATAATAATAATATTATATAATAATATAATAATAATAATAATAGATATTTATTGCATAGACCAGCACTGATAGATTTACAACCATTAACAGACGACAGGTGTAACAATGTGTCGACAGTAAATAGTAATTATAAACTTGATAAACTAATAATAATTTTAACGTATGCATTCTCACAACAAATAGACTTCAGATAATACACAGATAGGATTATTAACAAGGTACTTATACAACATTGTCTTAAAGGAGTTAAAAGAGACAGCGTTCTTCACATAAACTGGCAATTTATTGTACAGATCCACTTGGCCATTAGGCCTATGTTTAGCTATGCTTAATCTATTAAACGGTGGTCGTAAGTCATATTTAATTCTAGTATCATAGTCCTGTATTTGCTCATTCAGCATATATGATTGCAGGTTTTACCTAATGTCGATACAGGTTAAGTAACTGTATAGGGATGTTAAGTTCTTTTAACCTTTTAAATAGATCCCTAGTGTGAGCTATATATGTTGCTTTCGCCATGTATCGAACAGCCCGTTTTATGCCTTAAGAATGTAATGAGAATGAGCTGAGAGACCCTAGAAGATTAAACCATAAGACAATTGAGATTGAAAAGTTCAAAAGTAAGCAATCCGTAATACTTGTATACTACATGAACGAGAAAGATTTCTAAGTAGATAACATACACTACAAAGCGTACTACCTAGCAACTCCATATGGTTGAGCCACGTCAGCTTGTGGTCAACCATGAGGCGCAAAAATTTAGTAGCCATCACCTGTTCAACAGAATTCCTATGCATCTTTATGTAGAAGCTTTCGTTTGTAGAAGTATTTGTTGTTGTAAAATATATGAGTTTAGTTTTCATCGCCTTTAGTAAAAGCCCATTCTCTTGACTCCATTGTAGCATCCTATCAACGACTCTCTGTGCTTTTATTTAAAGGTTTTCTTTCGAAGTTTTATATTGCACATACTGCGTCCTGTCTACAAGAAAACTCGTGATCCAGTTGTTAGCCACCTCACGTATACCCATAGAGTATAACTTACGCAGAAGTAGTTCGTGATTGACAAAATCAAATGCAGATGTGAACACAAAGAAGAAACCCATGACATGTAATTTATTATTTAAACTGTTATATATGTATGATAATGCGTCATGTATAGCCGTTTATGCAGAACGTCCATGCAAAAATCCATGTTGACACTTTGTGACGTATCTATGTTTGGTCAAAAAGTTAGTAACCCTAGTAAGATAGGCATACTCAAGGATGGAGAAGGTATTTCGTAACGCAATAGGTCTATAGTTCTCAATTAATTGAGCATCACCGTTTTTTTTAAACTGGTATAACTTTCGTCATTTTAAATACTTTCGGAAAACATCCTTGCGCAAGAGAGGCATATATTAAAAGAGATCAAACATGGGGGCAATGATCAATTCCAGCCTTCACACACATTGTAGTAATGCCATCAAAACCGAAAGACTTTTTATTATGCATTTTGAGAATTATAGACTTTATTTCAGCATTATCTGTAGGTCTGAGACAGAGGGACCTATGTGTATTGATGAGCTCTATCTTCACATTACTATTAATATTACAAGATGTACTTTTGTTCAGATTAGTAACGATAACGTAATCATTAAATAAATCACTCAATACAGTGGGATACGTTGAACAGTTGCTATTCGTCGTCTTTATAGCAATGTTTTGCTCAATGGGCGGTCTACCTTTCATCACTTCCCACGCCCTCTTACTCAGATTACTAGGGTCTCTCAGAACCTTTCTATCATTGAAAGTTCTTTTACTTGCTAAAATTAAGGCTTCATGCCTTTATATTTAAGATATCTAGATTTTAATACGTCATACGTCATGAATTGAAGATGATATAAATATGTATCGAGGAATTCAATACATTTATCATCAATGGATTGTGTGTATAACATCATCCCAGTTCTCGCGGCCAAGACTATTATTAAGCTCGGCTAGGCTAGAATTGGTTATGATTATTTTATTGGTTCTGTTGATTGGTTTGTAAATCTTATCCAGCCTCAGCGAAATTTCGAGAAATCTGTGGTCCGATATGAAGGAATCATGTACCTCACTCCATTGAAGTTGGAAAAATAGCCATCAATTGTTGTGCTCGAGTTATGTCTTATTCTAGTACTACCGGTGTTAACTAATTTACAGTTGAAGTCAAGAAAAATATTGAGCAGTTCTTTCTTAACGACAGAACTTTTACTAACGTCTATATTTAAGTCAGCTGAGACTATTATATTGAAATTTTTTCTGTGATTTGTCTCGAGTTGTGAAAGCAAATTAATTAACCTTGTGATAACATCTTTCTTAACAGCATCAGCTGCCGAATAAATACAGACCTGTATCACCGTCTCATTATCATTATACCTTAATTTGACGGCAAAGACTTCAAAGTTTTTTTTCAACACAGAAGTTAATTAGATTATTCGTATCATAATCGTGCAATTTTTTTATTAGGATGAGAACCCCACCACTTTTAGATAACTTTCTGCTGCAATATGCAGCTACATTATAATTATTAACAATTAATGCCCTAATACAATTCTCATCTTGCCAATGTTCACATATGGAGCAGACAGATACATTATGACACATACACACACAATTTGAAAAGCCAATGTGCCCAAAGTTCTGGTTTTTTTGTACCGGCTTGCACTAATGAATAGTTAGTGTAAGACGGTATGTCTCTAGGAAAGATGGAAATGGAAACGAAAGATGAACAGGGAAACTTAAGAAGTAATTTCGAAATTAGAAATGCCCTGCAATACCTTTATAAAGATTGTAGAAAGGCTAACAAACAGTATTTCGAATATTTTGCTATTTGGTTCTGAAGCAGTGCACTTGATTTATTTTAATTAAAAATATATAATACATAATTTATATCAATTACAACATTTTATAAATTACAGTAAAACAAATTAATATTATTTAAAAATATGAAAATATCAAATAAATATTTCTTTACGCCTTGTTTATTTGTTACACTTGTGTATATAAGTGTTCCAGCACTGATTCATAAACCACGTTATGTATAATACACATTAATAAGAAAAGGAAACATAAATACTATCGATAACTATTTCTACTTATTTCAGAATGAATGAACACATAATATTGAAAGATAGGTTAATTATTAGATGGTTTTTATTCGCATATTGAAATGTGGAAACGTTGGAATACAACTCACATTGATATACAAAATAAACTTTTAATAAATGTTCTGTTGCTTTTTATTCAATTTTTATTACTTCTGCTCTATTTACAATTTACATTTTTACTTTTAAATGACTTTTTATTTATAATTATGAAGACATGCACTATTTAATTTATATAATTTTATCACATTTTGAATAAAGTACACTGCCATTGCAAGCATTATATTAGGTCCATATGGATACGTAGATAACTTCATAAACAATGTATTAGTAAAGCACCATCTATTATGAATTTCTTACACTATGCTATGCTAAAAATGGCCGAAATCAAGTCATTTCATATGTTTTTATACACAATTCCAGCTGGATTGCAAGGGTTTACTAACGTTAGCGCAACTATTAAATAAAAGTAAATTAAATTACACAATTACACAATATTGACTGTAGACAAGATATCTAGCTATGGAACGGTCAAACTTTTTTCTAATTTTTTTCACTAGCTTCCTCGATAAAACAACGTTTGAAAAATCGTCTTTTTATTAGAGTTACGATTTTTTTTAACATTGAAAATTGATTTTTTTTTTAATATATACCACGCAAAAGCCCCATCCTCCAGGAACATTTTCTAAAAATATTGTACAATAATAACCAAAATTTCGAAAATGCGAAATGCGAAGCCCTACTTTTCGAACGAGAAGACGCTGACCTTAAAGACTCAATAGTAGAAATATCATCAGTCGGCAGGAATAGATCGAAGATAATATTAAATTGAGCATTAGCCCCAAACAAAATCGTCAACTCCAGGTATTTCAAAGAATATTAAGGTATATATTCCATAATATATGGTTACACTTATGAGAGTTGTAAGGGGCGTTGACGTAAATTTATTAGAACACGAAATTAAAGATAATATATCCTTCCTATTTAATCAATCGTTTGAAGTTCTAGAAATTAAGAGACTGAAACGCAAAGATAAGACAAATGATACAGTTAAATTTATTCCTACCACATCTATAATAATATCCTTTAATGGACAATTCCTGCCGTAACACATTGCCATTCATAAGGTTTGTTGCGAAGTAAAACCATTTGTTCAGAGAGTATTACAGTGCTTCCGATGTCTTTGAATCGGACATATAAGTGAGATGTGCAAGAGCTCACCCAGATATAGTAAATGTGGTTCTGACCACGATAAATCAAATTGTAATGAAACTATTCGGAAATGTATACATTGACAGTTGTGGGTCCGAAACTACAAACGCTTTAGCCTGCCCTGTATACAAAGATCAAAAGTTGATCAAAAACAATGATGGCTCAAGAAAATATTTCGTATAGAGGCATCAAACAAATTCAATAATTCATATGCTAGTGTCGCATAATAGCTAGACTAACATTAATATCTACATTAATACCTAGACTAACGTCGGTGAATAATTCAGTAATAGACCTTATAATGGCAACACAAGATATATATCATATGTGCCAATGGGATGTATTAGATGTCACTGGGGTCTGATCACAAGGTAGTATTGAAAATCAATACAAATATTAACGATGGCCAATATAAAAGAATACCACATAATAAGTGGAATATACACAAAGCGGATTAGAACATATTTACCGACAAATGTATGAATTAACAAGATCATCCTCGGCAGAAGGTACAACTTCGTATGAATCCTTTATGGAAGATTTATAAAATAGAAGCGTAAAGTCGATACCAATGTCTCGCTCATAGGAACAATAAATTTTGTAAAATTTGGTCTAATGATGGATGTCCAACAACAATTAACAATAAGAAACAGGCATTTAGAGAATATGAGCAAAATAGTTCAATTGAAAATGTTATGAAATATAAACAAGCAGAAACGATTGTCAAGAAAACAATTTTAATAAGTAAAAGGAATTCTTAGAAGAAATACTACGACAGTTTTAACAGGAACGCAGACATAGGAACTGTGTGGAAAAATATAAAGAAGATTTAAAATATTAGGTATGATAATGTACAACCAACTACACATACGGCGAATGGACAGAGAAATTTATATCAAAATTTATATCAAAACAAATTTATTTATTGTAAGCCAATATTTCAAAAACATAACATCTTAACACTAGCTGGTTTGTACATTGTAGAATTGTGTGTTTTAGCGTACAAATACCGGCATATCTTTTCTATTGCAAATCAGATGCACAGCTATCCGACTAGATCGTGCAATAACATTTATATAAATACCCCTAATTCTACTTTTTACAAAAATTCATTAATATTTATGTCTAATTATATCTTCAATAAACTGTCGACTAATATAAAACAAATAAAAAATATTTACACATAAAAAAAAAAGTTGCGGTCAATTATTGTTGCTAAAGCTTACTATGAAGTATTAAGCACAAAGAAAAGGGCAGGTAGGAGGGAATGGATCACGGAAGAAATAGTTGAAATGATAGAAGCAAGAAGGAAAATTAAAATTGGAAACACAGAAGCAGGAAAGAAATAATATAAGGAACTAAGGAACTTAATTAATAGGAAATGCAAGCTAGCGAAAGAAGAGTGGATAAAAGGAAATTGTGAGGATATTGAGGAGGATATGAGAAGAGGTAAAGTAGATTTGGGCTACAGGAAAATTAAGTCACATTTTTCTAAAGTAAAACCAAAGGGTAACATTATATGTGATAAGCAGGGTAAGGAACTCACAGAAAATAAGGAAAAAGCTAGAAGATGGAAGGAGTATCTTGAAGATTTATATAAAGGTAGGCAGGACATGGAGGAGCTAGAAAATGTGGAACAGATAGATGAGGATGACTTAGGTCCTAGCATACTTAGGTCAGAGTTTCATAGAGCATTAAATGATTTACGGAATAACAAAGCAGCGGGGATTGATATGATACCAGCCGAATTAATAAAACACGCAGGGGAAAAAATGCAGGAGCGATTATACAGGTTAGTTTGTAAAATATATGAGAAGGGAGAAGTACCACAGGATTTTCAGCGTAGTAGAATAGTAACAATGCCGAAGAAAATAGGAGCTAATTTGTGTGAGAACTATAGGACCATTAGTCTACTATCACATGCATCGAAGATATTGCTAAAGATTATTTATAGGAGATTAGAAAATAAAGTAGAGGAAAGGCTAGGAGAAGATCAGTTTGGTTTTAGGAAAAACAGAGGGACGAGGGAGGCGATTCTAGCACTAAGAACGGTAGTAGAAAAAAGAATGAGGGTAGGAAAGGTAACTTGCATAGCTTTTGTAGATTTAGAAAAGGCATTTGATAATGTAGATTGGGACATAATGTTTAGAATTTTAAAAGAAACGGGTATAGATTATAAGGATAGGAGAATAATTTTTAATTTATATAAACACCAAACTGCCTTAGTTAGAATTGAGGGGGAAGAAGAGGTAGCAAAAATAGGGAAGGGAGTTCGGCAGGGATGTACACTTTCACCGTTATTATTTAATCTATATATAGAAGATGCAATAAACAAAGTAAAAGAAGAGTATAGTGTAGGTATGAATGTACAGGGAGAGAAAATATATATGTTGAGATTCGCCGACGATATAGCTATATTGGAAGAAAGCGAAAAGAATTTAGAAAGGGTATTGAATGGTATGCAGGCAGTATTGACTAGGGATTTTAACATGAAAATAAATATAGGTAAAACTAAAGTGATGAGGTGTGACAAAAAGGAATGCAGTAGAAAAATGAGGATCACAATAGGAGATAATAGAATCGAAGAAGTGTCAGATTTTTGTTATTTAGGCAGTAGAATCACAAAAGATAATCGAAGCAAGGTAGATATAAAGTGTAGGATAGCACAGGGTAGGAAGGCATTCGTAGAAAAGGAACAGATTTTAAGATCAAATATTGACTTGGGTATTAGAAAAAGATTACTGAAGGTATATGTTTGGAGTGTAGCACTGTACGGGTGTGAGGCGTGGACTATAGGAAAGGAAGAGAAGCGTAGATTACAAGCATTCGAAACGTGGTGTTATAGGAGGATGATGAGGATTGGTTGGGAAGATAAAGTAACAAATGAAGCTGTACTAGAGTTAGTAGGGGAGAAGAGAAGTATTTGGAGAGTGTTACAGCGTAGGAGAGACAGATTAGTAGGGCATATCCTTAGGCATGGGGGGATTATGCAATTGATCATAGAAGGTAGGGTGGAGGGAAAGAGAGGGGTAGGTAGGCCTAAATTGGAGTATGTGAGTCAGATAGTTGAAGACGTTGAGATGAGTAGCTATAGGGAGATGAAGGGATTAGCTCAGGATAGATCGGCATGGCGTGCTGTTTCCAACCAATCTTTAGGATTGCGGACTCTTTAACTAAAGCTTACTATTCTGTGGCCGAATTATTATGTGACACTGTAGGTTAATTAAGTGTATATTGAGTATAGACCTAGGCCTTGTGTGGCTGAATTTCATTAATAGTACTAGTAATGCTTCTTTAATAATGTTGCTACCTATTGTACTTATTGTGGCTTGACCATTTCGATTTGTATATTCGAAATACTAATTGTATATACATTTTTATTTTTAAAACTATTATCTTGTATTGTAAGTTTTACTATAAATTGTCATATTGATGGATCTTCATAACTGAAATCTATCTATGTGACAAAAATTAATGTACTGTCTTTCGATGGAAAATAAATAAATCTATCTATCTATCTATCAAACTTGGCTCCTACGACGGTGCAGAAAAAGTTTTTATCGGAACCAACCGATCAAGATTATGATGAAATATTGGACTATCCAATTGCATTAAACACATCAACGATACGGCCTCTGTCACTCTTTATTTATTTGGTATATTTATTTGTTCTATTATTGTGCTACTGAAGATGGGGGCATAGCCTACGAAATGCGCATCTATCTAATAAATGCTTTGTGTTACGGTTTTTGGGTGATGTTTTATACAGTTATTCGACGCCGTAGTGACGCTTTTACAATTGTTATTACACTTTTTTTATAGTTTGCTTACAATTTTCATCTTATCATGTGACTTTTATATCAGCCTATAATTCAAACTTCAAGGTTGCGCATATTTATCACTTCTTTCGTACTGCAACCTTTTTGCTTCGAGATATTTCGGCATTATAATAAAAATTATAATTATTTCTCTAGAAAATGTTCGAGTCGATCTGCTAGCAAACTAAAGCTGCTGTGACAGTGCTAATGCACAGGTATTGTCTTTACACGTGGTGTTGTGGTTTTCGACTGTGCCACTGCACTTTGTTTAAAGAGCCGTACAGTTGCTCAGAATAGGTGGATATATATTGAGAAGCTTCTATTTCGAAGGCGGTTTATTTACCATATATAGTCTTATAATACAGATCGAATAATTATAGAATAGATCGTTGTGTTATGCTGTTGTTATTAATATACTGAGTGCGGCTTGGTGGTTAACAGAAGGACGAGGCTTGTTTTGTTGAAAGTTGGAAATTGAATGTTGTGTTGGATTTAGGGGCATAGGTATTTTGCGCGTAGTAGTCGGTGTACTAAGGATTATAAAATGTTAATCCCCTAGCTAAATTGCGCTTAGACTGGCCCAACTGTACCTGCCAAAACCACGGGGAGTCCACAGGTAGGTTTCGCTAATAGTACTGGCATGGGGATTATTGGAGCGCATTATTGAATATATGGGCGGTACGGCTACATAATGTACAATTCATAACACTATATAGTTCTCGGGGAATAACCAATGAGTAATTATGAGTTTTCAATTGACGATCAAAACTGTTCTTATTCAAAAATCAGTCTTGAGTTAGTTGCGAGCAACAAAAGCTGACCTGACTTGCCTGACCTGACCCGACCTGACCAAATGATTGATTTATGACTGACCAAATGACTAAATATTTACACGTTAACTTCTATTTTATATATCAACAAACAATGCGAAATATGTTTTCAAACATACAGAATATTGAGTGTCCATAAGGTGTGCATTTAGGCGCAATTTACTAGGAAGATTAACGACCGCCCGAAAAGTTCTCAGCGCAATTTACCAGGGAGATTATAGCGCAGGTATATTTTACGCGCAAAATACCAACACTGGGATTGACCATTTGACACTGACCATTTTAGCTGAGGTAATTTGTAATTTGCTGAGGCGATTTGTAGAGGGGCAGTTAAAGATGTAAGAATACACAAGAGTAGGTAGGTAGGTAGGTAGGAAAGGCTTTTCGGAGTATCATCGGTAAAAGTTCAAAGGTGTAGGATATAAGGACGGACACAATAGTTATAGAGAAGACGGGTTATTCTGGCAAATGTTCGTTGTGGTTTAGTGTTCGGAATGCCAAATAAATGAATAAGATATAAGGATAAGATAAGTAGAGGAATTTACGCTAAAGTCCGA
This sequence comes from Leptodirus hochenwartii, assembly GCA_947310635.1. Taxonomy (NCBI): domain Eukaryota; kingdom Metazoa; phylum Arthropoda; class Insecta; order Coleoptera; family Leiodidae; genus Leptodirus; species Leptodirus hochenwartii. The sequence continues at coordinate 12,682,338 of OX371176.1, forward strand.
CAAAGAACAAATAGATTTTAATATTAAAAGGGAAGTAGGTAATAACAACAATATATATTGAAATATGGGCAAACTAAGACATGATAAATATACAGGGTATTACATGTATAGCAATCCCGGTGAATGACAGATGTATCTTCATTTGTGCTACTGAAGATGGGGATATAGCTTTCGAAATACACATCCAGCTAATAAATGCTTTGTGTTACGGTTTTTGGGTGATGTTTTATACAAGTATGACATGATTGATAAATAATGAAAAATTGATGACAATTCTATTTAAAGAACGACTGATTATCATATATGTAAAGGTTAAGTAAGCATCCACGAATTGCAACAAGACATATATTTCAAATCGACTTGCCAAATTGGTGTATTAGAAAACGGGGCCCAGTTCCGATTTTTTTAATAATTTCTGTTGTCGGATACTTCTGTTGCCATGGTTTAGTAGAAAGCAGGAATATTTTACGATTTTTTTAAGAAATCAAAAAAAGGCGAGCGACTTTATTTGTTACCTAGAAAACGAGAGCATAGACGTAATTAATCGCACTTGGTAACTAGCGGTACCTCTCTATTATGATATTAAAGCACAAATAATATGACGTGGGCAAGTTTGTATAATTTATAAGAAGTCATACGTATTATTTAAATTATTTTTTCCTATATTTATGTGAATGCGATAAAAAATAATAAAAAATCTTCGCATGTAGAGATGTTTCTAACTTTGATAAATTTGTTTTTGCTTGCGTGAATTGTTTATATGTATTGATCTTTCGTATATATATTTAACATATGTATCTATTAGTTTTTCAAACATTGATCGATAATCATTTTTCTCATTGTTAGAGTGAATCATCTAGTCTGCAGTTCCGCTTTATTCGAGAATGATTAATTACCATATTTTCGAATTATTATATCTATTTATATTCATAAAATTATATTATATTCATTTTCCTAAAAAAAATAAAGTATTGAGATCATCGAAATCAATTCTCATGCTACCTCAATGTGTGGCATAAAATAATAATTATATAATGTATTACCATGTTTGAAATTAAATTAATTTGTATATTAGTTTATGTGATTTACATTGCTCTTTACCAGACATAGAAGCGACAGTTAGAAATCGATTGGTGTATTTGATAATTGATGATAATAGAATAGCGCTTAAAAATTTGACTAGTTTTTTTGCAAAACTTTATTGCTGTAGGATTCTGACTTACAAACAATGCCGCGACATTTAATAAACATACCATTTTAAGAACATTAATTCCATATACAAGCACATGTACGGTTATTATTTGATGTATTTGATATATATTAACTAATGCAGCAAGCGTTATGCATCCTCACTGTATCCGGATTATATAATTTGTGTCGTATAATTTCATCTCCATTATTGACTAACATGGAGTGAACAATACGATTGTTTTAGTGCAATTGAAATTATTTATGGCAAATGTCGTTTTATCCTTATATTTACCTGCGTATCGCGTATCTTTTATATAAAAATTTAGGTTATATTATGTTTTTGTTGACATCGTCAATCTTATTCGATACTACTGCCATCTTCAGCTATCTTTACTTTTTACGTTACTGGTGTACTCTATCGATAACCTGAATCACTACGTGCTGAATTAGGATATCGACAGGTGTCACTAGTGGTAAAACAACCAAAGTTGAAACTCATTTTTATATAGACATGCTCTACTAATTTGTTAATGGTATTTCATAAATTATTGTCTCTACTACGCTGTACTACCTTTCGAATACTTCTCTTTTCCTAAACTAATTCTAGCACATCTTCATTTACAAATACTATAATTTGGGCTAATGTCACTCTTTTCAGGCTAAAGCACCATACATATTTCAATTGCTTCTACTCGTCTCTCTTCCTTCGCAATTGTTCACGCCTCGCCGTTCTACAATGTTACACACTGCCTACATGCCTTTAGTATTTCAATCCTAAGACAATACCTCAGTCCATATTTTATCTTAAAATCCACACCTTTTTTTACAAATATTATCTTACCCTGTGCTATCCTACATTTTTTACTTACCTTACTTCGATTATACTTTGCAATTCTGCTTCCCAATTAATAGAAATCTGATACTTCTTCTATTTTATTATATCCAGATGCAACCTTCCCTCTTTTGCCTCTTTTTTCTTATCACACCTCATCATTTTAGTTTGGATTATATTTATTTTCATTTTATAATTCCTAGTAATTACGCCATGCATACCATTTAATATTTGTTCTAAATTCTAGCCCCGTTTCTTCGACGATTGCCATACCATCATCGAACCTCAATATATCTTTCTTTTCTCTGAATTTTCATGTTTATATTACATTTTTCTTTAACCATGTTTATTGCATCTTCTAAGTATAAATTGAATAACAACGGCGAAAGTGTACGTCATTGTCTGCCCCCTTTCCTATTCTTGCTTCCTCTTCATCCTCAATTCTAACTAGAGCGATTTCATTTTCATATAGATTGAAAATAATTATACTACTTAAAATTAATCCCCGTTTTCTTTAAAATTTTGAATATGATTATTTTTAGGATTATTTTTGTGAACTAAATCTACGAAATCTATATAAGATGAAATTATCACTACGGTGTTAAATAATTGTATAGATTATCACCCAAATACCGTAACTCAAAACATTTAATAGCTAGATGCGTATTTCGAAGGCTATGCCCCCATCTTCAGTAGCACAAGGTAGAAAATAAATAAAATACCTGCGTCACTAATCGTGGTTGCTATACAATTGAATAAAGAAGTCAACATGACAGAGATATTTCAAAATATGACATAATATGACCTGTAAATCTTTTGAACAATAAAATTAATGATTAACGACACTAACAAGTAACAACAATAAATAATTTGTAATAATCAAACCTAAATAACAAAAAAAAAAAAAAGTCTATTAAATAAATTAAATAGACCAGGTAAAATTGGGCCTGAATCTAAGTTCATCAAATTTTATTTTGTTTTATGGATGTATATACTCTCATAAGTATTTAACTTGGAATATGATTAAGATGGGGACATAGCCTTTGAAATGCGCATCTATATATTTAATGCTTTCAGTTACGGTATTTAGGTGGTAATCTATACAATTGCATAAGATACTTACATCTGATTACCTCCCACTTCCCTCTGTTCTTCCCAATGATGGTCTGCTGGCATTTCTTTTACTTTATACTCTAACTCTCTCTAAATAACTCTTAACAATATTTTCCATGCATGCCATAGTATACTAATGATCCTATAGTTCTCACATGTATTAGCTCCTAATTTTATCAGCATTGTAATTATTATATTATGTTGAAGTACTGTGTTAATTCTTTAAAAACTAGGTCGTATAATAAATCCTGCATCTTCTCCCCTGCGCATTTTATTACTTCTGCTGGTATTATGTCTGCTAATGGTACGCGACATGATCTTTTTAACTAACCCGACCCGACCCGCACTAATCCGGACCGACCCGCTAACCCGAACTGATCCTATCCAACCCGTAATTACTTAAACCCATCTACATTAACCATATGAAAGTATAAATTTGCAATAACAATTAACCTAAGTCATTACCTGACCTACACATAATAATTTTAAAAATTATCACTACGGTGTTAAATTATAATATAGAATATGACCCAAATACCGTAACAAGTATTAAGTAGCTAGATGTACATTTCAAGCGCTATGCGCCCATCTTCAGTAGCACAAGTAAAACTAAATAAAATACCTCTGTCACTAATCGTGATTGATATACTATTAAACAAATAAGTCAACATGACAGAAGTACTTCAAAATTAGCATATAATATGACCTATAAATCTTTAAAAAAATTGAAATACAAATTATAAATTAACGAAAATAACAAGTAACAGCAAAAAATTACAAATAATAAAAAATATTGGTTTGTGAAATCTAAAATAACCAAAAAAAAATAAATAATTAAACAAATAAAATTATAATAATAATAAATTTAAAAATAGTTCTTATTAAATAAATTAAATAGACAAGATGAAATTGGGCCCGAATCTAATTCATTAAATTTGATTTAGATTTATGCATGTATATACTTTCATAAGCATTTAACTCGGAATAATTCAAAACACTTTTAAGTAATTTAAGTGAACTAATTCGAATAGGATGACCTGATTCAAAAATATGCTCGGCGACAGCATTTTTATCTTTTCTATTTAATCTGAAATGAGCTGAATGCTCCTTAAGTCTAGTTTCAATGGATCTACGCTTTTGTCCTATATATACTTTAGGACAAGTAGAACAAGATATTTCGTAAATACCCGATTTTTTATTGAAATCAATCGAATCTTTTGGATTTCCTAGAAAATTAGCAAGACTATTAGAAGTATTATATGTTACTTTAAAATTATATTTATTTAAAATACTATCTAAACCACGTGCAATTATAGGATCAAATGGTAATTTAACAAATTTTGGAGTTGCATTATTACTTTGTTCTAAGCTACTAATATTTTTCATATCTCTAGTTCTTTTAAATTTTCTTAATATGTTATTTATAATTTTAGAAGAATAGCCATTTTGTACTGCAATACTTCGGATATTATTTAATTCAATGTTATATTTATCATTAGATAAAGGAAAATTTAATATCCGGTTAATTAAAAAATTAAAAGCAGCATATTTATGTTGACGACAATGATTTGAATCGTTCCTTATATTGCAGTCCATATTTGTAGTTTTTCTATATATATCAAATTCTAATATATTATTATTTCTAACGACTAAAACATCTAAGAAAGGTAACTGATTATTATTTTCGATTTCATAAGTAAATTTAATTGAAGGAAATTTAGAATTTAATATTTTAATAAAATCATCAATATTAGATTTTTCAGTAGCAAAAATTGCAAAGATGTCATCTATATATCTAATCCAAATTCTAAGAAAATAAATTTCAGTTTCCTCTAATTTAGTTTCAAAATAACTCATAAATAAATTAGCAATAAATGGACTTAAACAATTTCCCATAGCTGTACCTTCCTTTTGCTCAAAGAATTTACCATTTAAGGAAAAACAATTCTGAGACATACATAATTTAGTAAGTTTTAAGTATTCATTAATAATAACATCATCCACAAAATTACTTTTTAGCATATCTCAAGAAAAAGAATAGTTTCAGGAATAGGAACACTTGGAAATAATGAGCAAACATCAAATGAAATAAGTATTTCATTATTTGATAGTGTTAGATCTTTAACATTATTAATGAATTCTAAAGATTTTTTTACTGCAAAACTATCAAAATAGAAACTATTAAGTACATTTGCTAACCATTTTGAAGGTAAATATGTTGGGGAGTTAATAGCAGCTACGATTGGTCTTACAGATTTACCAGGTTTATGTATTTTTGGTAATACATACATCCTTGGTATTATAGGATTTGGAATTGAAAGTTTTCGCTTAAGAATAGGCTTAATAAGGTTATGACATGAATTAATTATGTGTTTATAATTTGATACTAATTTATTAAGCGGATCTTTTTTAATTTCTTGATAAGGTCCATTAGAAATGAGAATATCACATCTATTTAAATAATCACGTTTGTCTAAAATAACTTATTTATTTCCCTTATCAGCCTTTAAGTAAAAACATTATTTTTCTTTGAGTCCTTTAGTAATGTTATATTCCGGTTTCTTTACAACCTTATTCATTAATTTTAAATTTGAATCAATTTGGCGTAAGCAGTCATTTCTAACACAATTTTTAATTGTATCATCAGTGAATTGTAACGCACTTTCAATGCCAGCTACATATTGTTTCAAAGGAGGTTATATATAACTCAAATTATGCTTTAAACCTTTATTCAAAAGAGCTAGTTCATCATTATTAAATGATACAGATGATAAATAAATAAATACATAAATAAATCTAATATTGATAATTTTATTAAAATATTAAGTTCTAAATTTCCTCCAATTAAATTTACATATGAAATCGAAAATAATAATCAGTTACCTTTCTTAGATGTTTTAGTCGTTATAAATAATAATATATTAGAATTTGATATATATAGAAAAACTACAAATACGGACTGCTATATAAGGAACGATTCAAATCATTGTCGTCAACATAAATATGCTGCTTTTATTTTTTTAATTAACCGCATATTAAATTTTCCTTTATCTAATGATAAATATAACATTGAATCAAATAATATCAGAAATATAGCAGTACAAAATGGCTATTCTTCTAAAATTATAACTAACATATTAAGAAAATTTAAAAGAACAAGAGATATCAAAAATATTAGTAGCTTGGAACAAAGTAATAATTCAACTCCAAATTTTGTTAAATTACCATTTGATCCTGTAATTGCACGTGGTTTAGATAGTATTTTAAATAAATATAATTTTAAAGTAACATAATACTTCTAATAGTCTTGCTAATTTTCTAAGAAATCTAAAAGATTCGATTGATTTCAATAAAAGATCGGGTATTTACGAAATATCTTGTTCTACTTGTCCTAAAGTATATATAGGACAAAAGCGTAGATCCATTGAAACTAGACTTAAGGAGCATTCAGCTCATTTCAGATTAAATAGAAAAGATAAAAATGCTGTCGCCGAGCATATTTTTGAATCAGGTCATCTTATTCGAATTAGTTCACTTAAATTACTTAAAAGTGTTTCGAATTATTCCGAGTTAAATGCTTATGAAAGTATATACATGCATAAATCTAAATCAAATTTAATGAATTAGATTCGGGCCCAATTTCATCTTGTCTATTTAATTTATTTAATAAGAACTATTTTTAAATTTATTATTATTATAATTTTATTTGTTTATTTTTGGTTATTTTTGATTTCACAAACCAATATTTTTTGCTGTTACTTGTTATTTTTTGATGTTACTTCTTATTTTCGTTAATTTATAATTTGTATTTCCATTTTTTTAAAGATTTATAGGTCATATTATATGCTAATTTTGAAGTACTTGTGTCATGTTGACTTATTTGTTTAATAGTATATCAATCACGATTCCTGACAGAGGTATTTTATTTAGTTTCACTTGTGCTACTAAAGATGGGCGCATAGCGCTTGAAATGTACATCTAGCCACTTAATGCTTGTTACGGTATTTGGTTGATATTCTATATTATACACATAATACGTTTAAAGAAAACCGAGTGTATAAATATTATATATTTTTCTTATAATTATTTATGAATTTATAAAATGTTAAGATTTTTAGTGTGCATTGTTATTATTATAAAGAATCAAGATATTGTCAAATGTATATTTTCTATTTCTCCTATCGCCATTGTTGTTGCATTATAATACGAAAAATTTATAGTTATGATTTGTGTTAAAATTGGATTTTAGCCTAATTGAAATATTGGTATAAATAAAAACATGTTTGTATGTTCCAATTACCAATTCGTCAACCTAAGATATTTAACAATAGCCTATTATACTTGGAAGCAATCTGTTTGGTTAATTTTACATATTTAGAATGTTGTAATTTTACACATGCACTTGCCTGCAAAAAAGGTACAGTGCTTCTCTAGAAAACCGTGCAATATCTTTACCACACCAAAATACGTACTTTAAGGCCTAATTGCGCCATGTCCACGAGCGTCCTCTAATATTTTCAATTTTTTATCTAATTTCAATTTAATATTTACAATTTTGAAACTTATATAATATAATATTAGTTATTTTATATATTATACTTCCATTATAAAAAGAAAATTATAAAACTGATGTTATATCTTGCATTGCTTATTAAATATCTTTAAATCTTTAAATATGCGAAGCGTCGAGTCGATAAAATCTTGAATTTATCTGAAGTAAGCGAAGATCATTTCTTTTCTAGTATATGTAAATTATTATTTTTTTATTTCAATAATTATTATTTCAATTTTTCATACATATGTTTTTACAATATTATGTGATGATGAAGAACCAATGTCGAATATCCTTCTTCTAAACTTATTCTTAATAGTTTGATATACCAGTGATTGTCAAACACTCGCTTAGAATTTTGCAATACCTTTTGTGAGCATATATTACTCTGTATATTGCATATATTGCTCCAACTTCTTCACATTAAAAATAATATGAGAAATATGAGAAATATTATGATAACCTTGGTGTTACTGGTGTATTGTATTACTGCGATCATACTAAAGCGAATGTAACCCTTATCTAATTTTTTAAAACTTTTGGTTATAAGATTATCTTTAATATAAATGTACTTTGCACAGTAGGACATGCACAATTTTAGAACTACTGTATACAGGCACCACTGCATAGTGCATCCTTTTTTCTATAGGTTGGGTTGGGATCCATTCAAAGCCGTTATAGTGCCGGCATCAATTTAGGTTTTATAACTCCATTTTCATGACAAAAAAGAATAATTTGACTGTATACCTTTATGTTTAGAATCTCTATGATAGAATTTTGTAAAAAACATCTGGACATATACTGGAAATTTTGCCACATGTGTTCTTTCTTTTATACAATGCTCCTTTATCAATATGCCGATATTATTATAAGACGTGTTTGCATTTTCATTACGGTACTATTATAAATCTATAGGTTTGTGCCGCATTAAATTTGATGACTTCCTGTTAATTGTATATTATTGGGAGATGCAATTTTCGACTACATATATATATTTTTATTAATATGCCGCTAGGGCAATGTACCGTCAAAATCCAGAATTACCTTGTCTCTAATCCTATGGAAAGTATAATGTACTCTTAATTACTAAAATGTATCCAGTTTTTTCGTAAACCTCGGGTCGACCCGTAAAATCCGGGTTGGGAACCCAAACCGACCCAACAAATATTTATACTAACCCAACCCGCACACGACCCGGGAATGCCGGGTCGTATGCGGGTCTGATAGCGGGTTCGGATACTTTTTGCGCACCTCTAATGTCTGCCCCTGCTCCTTATGCGATATTTTATTTTAGTATCCCCTGCTCCTTTCTTATGCGATATTTTATTTTAGTATTAGTATTTTCTATTTTATTTGTTTATATTACGAAAAATATATTTTAATAATAAACATATCTGTTGCAAACGCCATTGCAGCAGATGATGTTAAATAGAGCTCTAAGGAATTCATGTACAAGGGAGCGATGTATGTGTCCTTCAATGAAACTCATAAAATTAATAAAAAATCGAATTTATTTACGATTCCTGACACGATATTATATTCTAATTTCAGGATTTAGGACGCAAATACGGTTATCATAAAATTCATCGCTGTTCCCTTAAGGCAAGAACGGATATTGAAGTTACTGGCACAAATTTAGCAAATGGTAATCAAAATATATCCACGCTTCAAGTACGCCGAGGCAGCGAGCCTAATTTAACTCAAATAGAACAACCTAAAAATACCACCATGGTATTAATTAGAAATAAATCTGTTAGTGACCACACTAAACGATGGAGCGCTGCGCCATTAATAGTGGACTCTCAACCGCCGCAGCTAACATGGGAACACGAATTAAATTCCAATAGTATTAAAAAATCAACAGAAATATGCGAAGAGAATGCAGACCGATTTTGGAGGTTTTCACACGGCTCCACGTTAAAAGAAGTTGATGATAGTACTACGAGTGGGTTTACATATTTACCAAAAAATAAGAATCGATTAAGTATGCAGTTTACCACAGATGGCAATGGGTTAGTTAGATAAACCGAACTATATTTAACATATAACAATTGATACATTATGTTGCATTGTAAATTTGTCAATACGGTGTTAAATAATTGTAGAGAATATTACCCAAAAACCAAAATATAAAGCATTTAATTGCTATTTAATTATGCATTTCGAAGGATATGTTCAAATCTACAGTAACACAAGTTCAAACTAACCAGAATGCCTGTCACTCACTGTAATTGCTATACAGTTGACAAAAAGTCAAGATGTCGGAAGTCTTTCACCTTCTACTATCAAAATATGAACATATTTTCTACAATTCAACACTTTAAGGGTCATTTTATACACGTCACAGATCGTAAAAGTGAAAAACTGCTGTTATATTGGTGACTGTTTTTCAATTGTATAGCAATCACGGTGAATGAATGGCAGATGATTTTCGTTTGCTTAATCTTGTGGTCTTGAAGATGGGGATATAACTTTCGCAATGCGGCGAATTTTTATTCAACAGTATGCTACATAATGATATACATAATTCAATATAATTTAACGCAAATTACAACGAATTCGTACAGTTTTTGTGAATTTGCAAATTTATTACTTGTTTTTATTTTATTTTATGATGTATTCTTTCCTCGTAACATATATTTTAGAAACAATTCGACCAAACTTATGGAGCGAACAAACAATTCTAAAACTCAGGCAATAAGCAAATCGTTACACGGAGATCAGCAACGCAAAGAACCCTTAGGACAGGCTAACAGTGCAACTAGCAGTCCTACATCAGCAATAGAATTGGATTCGGACAGGTAAATATAATAAATTAACTAGTGTAGGGTCATTACAAGAAGATACAATGTACTTTTTTTTTTTTTGCTATTTGGGAAGTATAAAGGATAATCGAATTAAGCTACATCGAAAAGTATACTAGTGCAGGTTTGGAAATGTATTGTTGGAAAATTTTAACGTCGAACAATGACTTAGAGATTAAGAAAAATAAGATATTTGAAAGGCGCATGTATAAAGTGCGACAATAAAGGAAAGGAAAATAAAGCCATGATAAAATTTTCTGTAATGGGTTGTTTTAGATAATGATGAATATTGGCGAGCAATAGAAATGAGAAATGAAGATTTGATAAAGCTTCAAATTTAGCAGTTAATAGTGAGTTCGGGGTAACTTATATATATATATATATAAGTTACCCCGAAGTTATATATATAAGTTATAAAATGAAGCAAAAATATTTTCTTGTACTTTATTTCTCTTTTATTTTTGAAATATAAAATAATAAATATAATATAATAACAGATAATGGGCTAACAAGCGTAGGTTTTATAATGTACATAATGATCGACGCAAAATGGCGGCGGCGGGTTTGGCTTTGTTAAGTACTATTCCGAAAGAAAAATTTGTAAATGTGGCTATAAATGGCCCGAAATGCATAATTTGTGACATAAGTTATCCCAGTTGTGTCAAAAGGTTCAAAGACATCGAAACTATCGATAAAACAATATAAGCTGTTGTGCCAAACAAGAAACGGATCTCTCGGACAATGACAACGATTTGAACAACACGATTCGTGAAATCACGGTGGGGGAACAAAGTGACGAAAACTGCCTAAACGTTGAAATAAATTACCTTAAAACGATTATAAAGTCTCCCCTTTGATACTTGAAATAAAGTATCCCCTTTGAACAAATAAATCGATCTTTTGAAGAAAACTCCAGAGACATCTTCAAAGGAAACGTAGAAATATAAATCACCTAACACAAACGCAAATACTGTTAAAAGTATTAAAGTTAATTTCGAATTACCTTTGTCAGCAGCACTATTTCATGGCCCAAAACAATACCCATCTAGACATCGATACCAAAAATATCATGATATTTGCCGGTAATATTATTAATAAGACCACTGTGAACAATAATAATAACATTGCAAAAATTCCAGTACATAAGGTAAAGAAACCAGCAAACCAGTTCCAATGAATCGTAAAGACACTCAACAATTGGTGTTGCATGGTATTCAGAGAAACGGTTATTATCACGTTTCGAAAGTTGAACTTGATACATGTGAAGAAAAGGTCTCAAAGTTAAAAAAAATATATATTTTTTTATAAATTACTCTTTTATTTAAAATGCATAAAATAATTAACCCGGGAGAGGTCGCGCAAGCAGAAACACAGTTAGAGGTCGATTGGGGTATATTTTGACCCCAGCAATAAAATCGCCATAAGCAGGAAATGAAATGCAATATTATTTTTTAAATTTATTGTTGAACATATAGAAAACAAATAATATAATACAAATTTATTCGGAAATATCATCTTGTTCCAAATTTCCTTTGCAATTCTCGCATATGTAATTCATGTGCTCCGAAAAGAGCATATAATTGCAGAGACAGCAAGATTTTGTCGTTTTTCTATCTCGTGCCCTTGGAGATATGTCACATCTTCCTCTAGCACGTTTTACGAGAGGTTTTTCTCTTTCCTCAAGAGTAAATCCAAAGATTCTTTTTTTTTTTTTGATTTTAAATCAACTGACAAATTGGGTAACGATAAACGGAATATATACCCCACTTGGAATATATATCGCTTTGTTCGCCCAAAAAAAACCGAATGGAACTGAATGCTTGCAGAGGTTATTGTAAAAGAGTTGGGAGAAAATACCTAAAATGTGCGGAGTCCCTCTTAAAGTAATGTAAAAATATCTACACTTTCACGCGACTGGTGTCATATACCCCGTGCGACCTCTCGCGGGTTAATGAATTAAAAAGAAAAAAATATTTATCATATAGTTTAATTTTAAAAATTATCACTACGGTGTGAAATTATAATATACAATATCACCCAAATACCGTAACAAGCATTAAGTAGCTAGATGTACATTTCAAGCGCTATGCGCCCATCTTCAGTAGCACAAGATAAAACTAAATAAAATACCTCTGTCACGAATCGTGGCTGCTATTAACTCCCCAACATATTTACTTTCGAAATGGTTAGCAAATGTACTTAATAGTTTTTATTTCGATAGTTTCGCTATAAAAAATTCTTTAGAATTCATTAATAATGTTAAAGATCTAACACTATCAAATAATGAAATACTTATTTCATTTGATGTTTGCTCATTATTTCCAAGTGTTCCTATTCCTAAGAAAATAAATTTCAGTTTCCTTTAATTTAGTTTCAAATAACTCATAAATAAATTAGCAATAAATGGACTTAAACAATTTCCCATAGCTATACCTTCTTTTTGCTCAAAGAATTGACCGTTTAAGGAAAAACAATTCTGAGACATACATAATTTAGTAAGTTTTAAATATTCGTTAATAATAATATCATCCACAGAATAATTTTTTACACATCTTCAAGAAAAAGAATAGTTTCAGGAATAGGAACACTTGGAAATAATGAGCAAACATCAAACAAAATAAGTATCTATATTAAAGTATTAAATTTATTTTTGGTTATTTTATGTTTGACAAACTAATGTTTATTGTTGTTACTTGTTCGTTTCGTTAATTATTAATTTATATTGTTTTAAAAGATTTATAGATCGTATTATATGCCATTTTTGAAATACTTTTGTCATGTTGACTTATTTATTTGATAGTATATCAATCACGATTTGTGACAGAGGTATTATATTTAGTTTTTATCTTGTGCTACTGAAGACGGGAGCGTAGCCATCGAAATACGCATCTAGCTACTTTATGCTTTCAGTTACGGTATTTGGTATAATCGAATGGTTTAGATTTCCAGTATTATTGTAATTAATATCTAAATGATTTTTTGTCAAATTGACAATTAAAGTATGGCGTAAAGAGTAGCCCTAAATCTAGATTGGAAAAGATTCTTAATCCCAGGAGGAATATTGTTAAAACACTGCAGCATTATACGAATATTCTTTTTCAAAATAGGCAGTTTTATGACTTGGGGGTGTAATTAAATTCCCCTACAAATATTAAGATTGTGGACATTCATTCGAAACTGCATTCTATCGTACAAGTACGCTGGCGATCTGTTCTTCACAAATTTATAGGTCAGAGAAGCTCAGTTCAATGATCTTCTATTTGACATTTTCAGCCAATTATCATCACAAAGTCTATGAAAAATACGAGCGATTGGGAATACCGTAAATAAATCTAAGGCATGTATTTTGAGCCATCTGAATTCTCTTTTGATCATATGACATATCACAATAATTAAAACGAAACAACATTAAGCTGTCGCATAATCAACTTTTGATATTTATTGGTAAGATTGACTAATGTGTATAATGTTTTAAGTGCGCCGAACGCTATTCGCACATCGAAAACCGGGTTTAAATCCTGACAGACATTTGCGCAATATATCTCATTGACAAATTCAAATATTTGTTGATACACAACTCTTTATAGAATTTTTGAGAGAAACTGATGTATGCTTATAATAATAATAATTTTATTTCCAAAATTCAGCCAAGTACACAGTGTAGGTATAAATACAATTTATCCATGTATATGTAAACATACGGGCAACACCGAATGGTTCGTCAATTTATTAAACACATTAAAGTTAACACATTAAATGGTCTAGTGCCACCTCGGGCGTTCCTACTTCGCGCGTTGGATTAATTTGTCCCATTTCGGGTGCTTGCCTAACCATTTATGACCAATAATTCTGACCAAGACGCCCGAAATGGCACCAAAAACTGCTTTTTCATGATAACGCCCGAGATGGGAACACCCGAAGGGGGAAAACACGCATTAAATAAACATATATTGTACATTTTATTATGTGTATAATTGATAAAAACTCCCGTAATGGTAAAAATGTAATGTACGGAAACATATAAAATACAAGGTACCATAAAAGCACAAATACATATAAAATACATATAAAAATTTAAAGTACAAGATACCATAAAAGCAGCTTAGTTAAAGAGTCCGCAATCCTAAAGATTGGTTGGAAACAGCACGCCATGCTGATCTATCCTGAGCTAATCCCTTCATCTCCATATAGCTATTCATCTCAACGTCTTCAACTATCTGACTCACATACTCCAATCTAGGCCTACCTACCCCTCTCTTTCCCTCCACTCTACCTTCTATGATCAATTGCATAATCCCCCCATGCCTAAGAATATGCCCTACTAATCTGTCTCTCCTACGCTGTAACACTCTCCAGATACTTCTCTTTTCCCCTACTAACTCTAGTACAGCTTCATTTGTTACTTTATCTTCCCAACCAATCCTCATCATCCTCCTATAACACCACATTTCGAATGCTTGTAATCTACGCTTCTCTTCCTTTCCTATAGTCCACGCCTCACACCCGTACAGTGCTACACTCCAAACATATACCTTCAGTAATCTTTTTCTAATACCCAAGTCAATATTTGATCTTAAAATCTGTTCTTTTTCTACGAATGCCTTCCTACCCTGTGCTATCCTACACTTTATATCTACCTTGCTTCGATTATCTTTTGTGATTCTACTGCCTAAATAACAAAAATCTGACACTTCTTCGATTCTATTATCTCCTATTGAGATCCTCATTTTTCTACTGCATTCCTTTTTGTCACACCTCATCACTTTAGTTTTACCTATATTTATTTTCATGTTCAAATCCCTAGTCAATACTGCCTGCATACCATTCAATACCCTTTCTAAATTCTTTTCGCTTTCTTCCAATATAGCTATATCGTCGGCGAATCTCAACATATATATTTTCTCTCCCTGTACATTCACACCTACACTATACTCTTCTTTTACTTTGTTTATTGCATCTTCTATATATAGATTAAATAATAACGGTGAAAGTGTACATCCCTGCCGAACTCCCTTCCCTATTTTTGCTACCTCTTCTTCCCCCTCAATTCTAACTAAGGCAGTTTGGTGTTTATATAAATTAAAAATTATTCTCCTATCCTTATAATCTATACCCGTTTCTTTTAAAATTCTAAACATTATGTCCCAATCTACATTATCAAATGCCTTTTCTAAGTCTACAAAAGCTATGCAAGTTACCTTTCCTACCCGCTTTCTTTTTTCTACTACCGTTCTTAGCGCTAGAATCGCCTCTCTCGTCCCTCTGTTTTTCCTAAAACCAAACTGATCTTCTCCTAGCCTTTCCTCTACTTTATTTTCTAATCTCCTATAAATAATCTTTAACAATATCTTCGATGCATGTGATAGTAGGCTAATGGTCCTATAGTTCTCATAATATAAATTAATAATATTAATTATATTATAATATAAATTAATAATATTAATTTATATTATGCTAGAAATCAAGAAAATCTTTAATATAATAGGAAACTTTAGAAATGAGAAAGGTTTTCAATTTGGTTTTGCATGTATTTAGTTTACCATCAAAATTTAATTGTTTGACCTTAATATAAATTAACACTCCCATGTAATATGGACTTTTTTCGTAGAGATGTAGTGTATGTTTCGATATAGCTAGTTCTTCAAAATATCTTGTTTTCATTCCAGTATATTGTGCTTATTTTTTTTAAATTTATCTATATTATCACATACTAACGAAAACATATTATAAATATATAACGAGTGAACAGCCATATCATTAGAGTGCATAAAAAGAGTAGCAAAAATAGTCTTTATACGCGGCCTTACATATAATACGAATTATCCTTTTTTCTAAAATAAAACACCTACTGGCATAAGATGAGTTACCCCAGAAAATGATGCCGTAGGATAAATGGTTTGAACATATGCTGAGTAGAAGAGTAATAGTAATTTAGAATTCACTAAATTTCTTATGTTGAATAATGGAAAACAAGACATCTTCATTTTTGAACAAACTTGGTCAGTATGTGAAAACCAGTTGAGACATTCATCAATATTACTGCCAAAAAACTTAACTATATCGGTTTGCTGAAAAGATAGTCCATCAAGTTTTATTAACATGCTATAGTCAGACATAGGGATATAATTGGATCTAAAGATAATATAATTATTCTTATTTGAACTTAGTTTAGATTTTAAATCGTTGAAGCTACGCGGTATTTAATTTTCGTAATAAGTGATATAATTGCTTTCTTCCAGATAGAGGGAAAACTGAAATTTCGGTGTTATTTAGCTCGACATTATTGCAATACACATGTTTATTTACAGAATGATATATCTGCAATTAAAATAATTTATCTTTGTTATGTTTATTTAGGGACGAGGGAGGCGATTTTAGCACTATGAACGGTAGTAGAAAAAAGAATGAGGGTAGGAAAGGTAACTTGCATAGCTTTTGTAGATTTAGAAAAGGCATTTGATAATGTAGATTGGGACATAATGTTTAGAATTTTAAAAGAAACGGGTATAGATTATAAGGATAGGAGAATAATTTTTAATTTATATAAACACCAAACTGCCTTAGTTAGAATTGAGGGGGAAGAAGAGGTAGCAAAAATAGGGAAGGGAGTTCGGCAGGGATGTACACTTTCACCGTTATTATTTAATCTATATATAGAAGATGCAATAAACAAAGTAAAAGAAGAGTATAGTGTAGGTGTGAATGTACAGGGAGAGAAAATATATATGTTGAGATTCGCCGACGATATAGCTATATTGGAAGAAAGCGAAAAGAATTTAGAAAGGGTATTGAATGGTATGCAGGCAGTATTGACTAGGGATTTTAACATGAAAATAAATATAGGTAAAACTAAAGTGATGAGGTGTGACAAAAAGGAATGCAGTAGAAAAATGAGGATCACAATAGGAGATAATAGAATCGAAGAAGTGTCAGATTTTTGTTATTTAGGCAGTAGAATCACAAAAGATAATCGAAGCAAGGTAGATATAAAGTGTAGGATAGCACAGGGTAGGAAGGCATTCGTAGAAAAGGAACAGATTTTAAGATCAAATATTGACTTGGGTATTAGAAAAAGATTACTGAAGGTATATGTTTGGAGTGTAGCACTGTACGGGTGTGAGGCGTGGACTATAGGAAAGGAAGAGAAGCGTAGATTACAAGCATTCGAAATGTGGTGTTATAGGAGGATGATGAGGATTGGTTGGGAAGATAAAGTAACAAATGAAGCTGTACTAGTTAGTAGGGGAGAAGAGAAGTATTTGGAGAGTATTACAGCGTAGGAGAGACAGATTAGTAGGGCATATTCTTAGGCATGGGGGGATTATGCAATTGATCATAGAAGGTAGAGTGGAAGAAAAGAGAGGGGTAGGTAGGCCTAGATTGGAGTATGTGAGTCAGATAGTTGAAGACGTTGAGATGAATAGCTATAGGGAGATGAAGGGATTAGCTCAGGATAGATCGGCATGGCGTGCTGTTTCCAATCAATCTTTAGGATTGCGGACTCTTTAACTAACTAATGTTTATTATTTTCCAACATTTTAAGTTTTGGTTAGAGAATATATATATATATATATGTGTGTGTATACTAAATATACTTGCAAAATAACATTCTATTCGTTTGTTAGGCTGTTTGTAGTGTAGGCCGCGACGGACATAATGTAGCGCAATCCCTGCCTCTATGGTCTACGTAAATTTCCAGTCTATCCTTCTACCACATTTAAACTTGACAGTTGCGTTAAATAGTAACAATCACCTTATTTATGATTAAATTTGTCTTTTAATTTCTCTAACTTACATATTATAAATTTACATAAATATAACTCGTAATGTTGATCTAACTATACAGATGAAAATTGAGATTTTAATTGTCTTATTTGCTATACCCGAGATAGACCAGATCGACGCTTTATTTTCGCAGTTTAGAGTGGTCCTTCAAGAAACTACGCGGCGCCCTATGTACCACCTTGCTACCCCACCTTGCTCAGATTCACTGATTCTGTTAGGATGCCACCGTTCCGCAACCGAGAAGATTGATTCTTTAACCTCAAGAAAGCGCCACACAATAATAACATGCCCATGCCGATGTTAACTCGGCTTTTAATAATTTTATATCAAGATTTTATTATATGTATCTTTTCCCCCGCGTGTTTTATTAAATCTGCCTATCCACTCCTATCCACTCCTACCTATCAACTCCTGCTGTTTTGTTATTCCTTAAATCGTATAATGCTCTATCAAACTCTGACCTAAGAATTCTAGGACCTAACTCATCTATCTGTTCTACATTTTCGATCTTCTCCATTGCCTGCCTACCTCTTTAAATTTCTTCGAGATACTCATTCCATCTTCAACTTAAGGTTTGTCCTTATATTCTGTGAGCTCCATATCTTGCTTATCACATATAACGTTGCCCTTTGGCTTTACCTTAGAAAAAAATACACTTCATTTTCCTGTAGCCCAAATCTACCCTACCTCTTCATATCTTCCTCAACATCTTTATATTTTCTTTTTATCCATTCTTTTTTCGCTAATTTACATTCCCTATTAATTACGTTCCTGAGTTCCGTATATTTTCCCTGTCCTGCTTCTGTGTTTATAATTTTAACTTTCCTTCATTCTTCAAATCATGTAAAATATTACTTCAGTTATCCGTTCCTTTCTACCTGCGCTTTTCTTCGTTCACAATGCTTCTTTGCTGTTTCACTTTGCTAATTTTATCCTATTAACATTTACACTAACCTGTTTAGACTTTGTATAAGTTTTTAAAATTTAATCTGAGTTCACAACTAATAAGATGTGGTCACTATATCTATATCTGCTGCAGGGTAACTCTTACAATTTATAATCTGATTTCTAAACCTCTCTTTAACTAGTATGTAATGGTACCTTCCTATTTCTCCTGGTATTTCCGAGAATATATCCTACACTTATGATTCTTAATGAACGCTAGTTTACTACCACTAGTTTATTTCGAATACAGAACTCCATTAGTCTGGCTATAATTACGTGTTCCTATTCCATGTTTTGATCCTTCCTTTCCCTTACCTACCAACTGCATGCCAGTCTCTTATTATAATTAGATTTTCCTGCCCTTTTACATTTGCTAACCTTGATTTTATTTCAACACAAATTGCTTCTACCACATTATCGTCGTGACCTGTGGTTGGCATATATACTTGCACATATTACTGTATCTGTTGCCTTCGTGTCTAATTTAATTTAACATTAACGTTAATTTCACATTACCGTCAAATAACTGTTTTAAATGTCTGCAGAGTTTAATCCCGCAGTCTACACTGTAAGGCAGTGTAATAAAGGCATAAATCGAATACGGAAAGCTGGCATACGGCTAAGACAGATACAAACGTAGTCACTACAAGCCTCATGCTTCTTTTAGTTAGAGAACCAAAGCTAGGACCAATGAAGTAATTGTATGATTATCTGGTAATTGTCTATCCTCACACTATTCCGATCAAAAATATTAAACCTTCGTACTATCGGTGAACGTGCAAAATGCAGAAATAAGATTGAGTATTGAAATATCCTGATTATATTCACAATATATACTTGTTCCGCCCCCAAATAACTCTAAATTTCGTAGTTATATCGCAACCATTCGGCTTATCCCAAGTATCATCTAGTTATAATATGGTATCGGGGTGGAGATAACAAAATCCTATGAAGATACATCTTTATATGATTAAAGTTTCACATGTTCCAAATTGAGATTCGAGAAGCTCGACAATATCAATCTCGTCTCAACCTCGATCTCGTGGTAAAGGGTGATTTGTTACTCTCGTCGTCTATCTGGTGAGGCCTCGTCGATCTCGTGTGGAATAATATCGACGAAGACGCAACACTACTACTTTGCCTCTCCATATCGATGCGGTTTTGATTGTACATTTTTTCTTTCCTAACCTATTCTATATGATAGTTTCCTACCATAAAATTAAGATTTGTTTAGAATAAGCAACGATGTTATTGTTACTCTTCATCGGGTACACTTCAACGTACACCTGAATATGCATGGCTTTGTGTTCCTTGTTCGTTGAAATTAGTGCCATTACTACGTTAGCCGCTTTATTTCGAACCGGTTTTGCATAATGTGTGAGAGAAAATCGTTACTGAGATGGTTCTTCAGGATCTTTTTCGGGAATTTAATACTGATCGCCGTCAAATTGATACCATTCGGCAGCAACTAAAATTCTTTTGGTAATCATTTCAATATAATCATTCAAATTCCTTCACAGTCCGCACATGACTATTTTTTTCTAGAAGTGTTAAACAAGTATAGAAAAACATGTTTTATTATAGTACTCCTATAATACTATAAAATAACATCACAAACTTGTATGTACTTGCGCATATTCTGGTAGCTACATTTGTTGTTAGACTGCTTATTCGCGTAATATTTAAACTTCCAATGACTACACAAGAAATAAACTCATCGTCTATGCATTTATAGCACTATAAACTATGCACAAACAGCAACGCCACTTTAATATTTTAAATAGAAATTTTACAGCAACTAATATGACAAAATAAAATCGCAAAGGATATCAGATTCAAACACAGGGTTTATATAAATATAAAGAGAACGCAGTTCCGTGAACTCACACGTTCATGTTTGTATCGTTTGCGGATAGTTTTTTAATGAAATGGGGCTAAAACCATACACACTTCTTATTCCAAACAATAAATGCGTCCATTGCATCACGTAACCTTTTATTGCCTTATTTAAATCGTGCACACGCGAGTTCTCTTTCAAGTCATAGGACGTGTTGGGTGATGGTGTGTGTTCAAGTCAAGTTAATTGCGTGGCTGTTGCTGCGTCAAGATGGTTGCGTTTCAAGCCAGAGAGTCTCTAAGTCCAGATATCGCTCCTGCCGTAAGCGTGATCTTCGTGACAAGGCCTACGAAATCCTCCTCGACATGTTTCGGGAGGTTCGTAGGTCATCGGCAAACAAAATTGATCAAGAATTCACCTACTTGCGTTATTCAAATCAATGAATTTTTAACATGTATTGTCCGAAAACAAATAATAATAAACGGTAATTTGAAAATACCGACAATGTCAATTTATATACGGACATAATGTTACTTGTTTACTGTGCGCTCGCGAAACTCGGTTTCGGTGTGGAATTTGCGGAGTAAAACAAAAGATTGCGTACAGGGCAAAGTTGGTATTTAATAAAATAGAAAAACTAAATCAAGCTATATACAATTAGCTAACTATGTAGCCCTATGTTAAGTTGCCTTTACAACATCGAACGCAGCATTGTAATAAAAATGATCCTGAGCGGGGTAAAATAATAAAGAAAAATGTCCAATAATAAAGTTATAAGTCACAGAGCAATATCAACGCTTGACTCTGTACTCTGGAAGCATCCGCATCACATGTGCAAGGTAACTTCGCACTCATAAAGGAATCACGAGTACACATATTTATATCGGAGGCCAAATGTTTTGGCTAAACGCCGATGGAGGAGAAAGAAATCACGCCAAATGTATGCTGCAGCAAATCGTTCTATACATACCATACATATCTCAACTAAACTGAACCGTTATAATACGGAGTAAGGGTATAATTATACAAAATTGGATCTAATTATTCAAAAAGGATCCAACCCACATGACATCAAAACTAAGATATTAAACTTCACAGTTTAAGCTAAATTCAATTTTTTTGGTCATATATTTTATTTTATTTTTTAATTAATATGTCACAGTATACCTTTATTTAATATTCTCTCCGGGCACTTCAGTACGAGCTATAGCTACATCTTCAGTAAGAGCTACAGCGGCCGAATACAGCAATTTTGGGTACTACAGTAGAACCGTTCGTCTATACCAACAGTACTATAGTACTATCCGGGCGACAGGCCTAAGATGGAAAAAGATTAAGACGTACTCTTATCATTGCACTCATCACGAGGTACCTAATATGGAAGACAGCTTGAAGTTCACAAATGTAATACCCCGGGATATGAGCCTGGCTAGGCTCATTTGGATCAGGAAATTGTACAAGCGAAACAACAGAATCCAATAACTCCAGTTCTAAAATTCCCGTGGAATAAAAATCCATATGGCAGCATATGATAGATTTACTGTACAATCAGTTAAATTTGACTTCACAATAGGGATCCCACCAAATGGACGTATGGTCAGAAATTGAAATTTCCACTTGTGAAGGTGTCGAAGAAAGTTCGGACAGGTTCACCAAGAGTTCTGCACGAGGTTTATCTACTTAATACAATCATAAATATTTAAATAAAATATATAAAATTTGCGATAACCAGATGAAGCAAAAAGTTACGAATTCTCATAAAAATATGCAATAGACGTTAAGAGAAAAACCGCGAACAATTAAAATAAATAAAATTAATTCTAACTTACCATTTGAACTGTCATCAAACTATCGAATATCGATTCTTTAAATAACCAATACCGCAATAATTCGGTTCAGTAAGTACCAGAACAGATGCATGAAAAACACAAATTTACCAAAAAATATCCCCCAATTATACCAACGACAGACAACATACATACGGAATCTAAAATCAAGTCAAGATCGAGGCATGTTAAAAAATCCAAATATCTCCCTAGTTTGTTCGACTCTTATGAACCCCTTCGAGACTGAAGGTCCGGAAGTATTCTGCCCTACTTCCGCTTCAAAATGCTGTTAGATTATTTTGAGAGTCGTTGCTAATCTACTCATTGTTACCACGTATTACATCATTGGTACAGATTTGAAGAATTATGTTCATTTCATGTATGTGAAAATACGCCAATATAATTTAGTATTCACGAATCTCAATCAAACTGAATTACTGGTGAATTTCGTTATAATGAATTGAGTGCGGCTTATAATATGCTAGTAAGGCTTGATTGATTTTTAAATACAGATTTATCGTAATTAAAATACGCCATCGTACCATTGAATACCAAATACGAAATCTTAATGTGCCTCATTTTAGAAGAGATGATCTAGTGTACGTTCAAATCAAAATTTGGGCCTTTATTACGAATCTATTTTCAAACGAAAACGGTTCTTAAAGTATAACAATCGATTATTATAACACAACATACATTGTCTTTCAGATATTTTATTTTATATTTTATATAATCTGCACTATTTTGAATTGCTTATTTGAATCAATTTGGATCAGTTTAGACAAAAATGGTGCTACGGTGCATAAACTATCTTTGTAAATACACTTGCCGAAAAGCACAGCGCAAGCATTAAACTAGTAAATAAGCGGTAAGAAAGCGCAACTTATGAAGGTACCAATTTTTACTGATATTGTAAATCTGGATTTTATTATTGAACATCAGATAGCAACATTTGAGAGAGCTATCAATGTTTGTCTGATCTGAATAATGGGTTGAAATATAAATTACTCCAAAATATTGCTAATGACATACTCTCAATCTCTTATAAAACTAAAAGCTGTGAAGGGAAAATAGGAAATAGCCTTTCCTATGTCCTATAACCAAACTGGAAATTGTACGCATAGCAAGATCAATGAAAAATAAAACATCCACCAATACATATGATCAAATCTGACGAGTAGAAAACATTCGATGTTAAGCAGGGAGGATCCAGCCGTAACCTGCGACCTTGGAATAATAACCAGAAGAATTTCATTCCTATAAAATAATAAGAATGAACATATTCTCATCATTATATATGTAAATAATTTAGCAAAATATTTATCAGCTTAGTCAACATTGTCCGCAGTCTGTACTTAACATCAACACTATCAACGCAATGATCAACCCTAGACCACTTCCCAAAGATCTAAGTACTACCATGCATGAGCAACATGTTGTCTACGAAATGATTGGTTGAAATATGGCGGCTGTAGATGAGTAGGGAGTAGAAAGTCTGTCGACTCAAATGGCTCAATACTACTGCAGTTCCACCATGGGAGTCTTGAAAATCGATATCTATGAAAGAAATTCTTGCCAATCTCAACAATGTGAAAGTCAATTCTATAGCAACTGCCCTGTACCCATTTTAACAATACCTACATATCTGTTGCCTAAAAACCAGAAAAAAAAATCTGATGGAATTGGACAAATATAACAGATGATAAAATTTTCCTAAGTTTATTCAAAATCCGACATATAACACTAATGAGTCTGACCTAGGAGTCAGATAAAACAAATGATACTACTTGTATTAATGTATAATTATTAAATTATATGACTGTACAGCACCGTATGTAAATAAATTTAATATCTATGTTTAAATGTAGGAAGGAGATGCAATTTGAAATTCTTGAACAGATTTCACCAATACTATTATATTTTTATGTGATTCATGATAGTATAATTACCGTTATTATTCTTAGGCACGGTGATATCGTGCAATTTATTGTAGAAGGAAAAGGAGGGGTAAGTAGACCAAAATTAGACGACGTAAGTTAGATAGTGGATTGTGTAGTATGTTAGGATAAATAACTAGGCAATTGAGAATACAGTCGATGACGTACATTCAGAAGCTTAAGATGCAAATGCTGACCATGCGATGCCTGATTTTAATATTGTAATATTAATTACTGTACATTTTTGCTAATATTTTCAGAAGTGAACTCATCGTGATAAGAAACGATGCAGGACCTCTTGGAATGCATGTTATACCAGATTATGATCACCATGGAAAGGACAAAGGTTTATTAGTGCAAGGAATTGATCCAGATGGACGTGTTTATCACGATGGTAGAATCGCATTATACGACCGTATAATTGAAATAAACGGAGAAAACTTACTGAATTTACCATTTCAAAGGTATTCTAGATATATCTCTATAATCACTTTAAAAATTATCACTACGGTGTTAAATATGAATATAGAATATCACCCAAATACCGTAACAAGCATTAAGTAGCTAGATGTTCATTTCAAGGGCTATGCTCCCATCTTCAGATAAAAGAGCACAAGATAAAACTAAATAAAATACCTCTGTCACGAATCGTGATAGATATATATATAATCACTATTAAAAATTTGTACACCAGATTTGAGATCATCAATCTTTAATAAGATTGGAAGGTATTTGCTGAGATTGGTAGATATTTGTTGAGATTTGTCGGTATTTGCTCGGATTTGTAGATATTTGGTGGGATTTGTAGATATTTGTTGTTGATTTGTAAGATTTTCTGAGATTTATTATGATTTACTCGGACTTGTTAAGGAATTAAAATTTTAAATATTTTGGAAATATAATTTGGAAAATGCAGAATTTACAAAAAAATATTATAAATTAAGACAATGAAGTTTTAAAGGTATTATAAATTTTTTACAATACTTAATTTAATTTTTATATAAATATTACACACACACACACACACACACACACGCGCATATATATATGTGTATAATATATATTATATTTATATATATATATATAATATCTATTAAGTTCCAATTATAAGTGTTTCAACCAAAAGTGGCCTATAAATTGTCGGGCATGATAGGGATTCGAACCCGCAACGTATGGACTGCGAAGCGATCACTTAATGCATATTATGTTACACTTATGTTTTTTTTTTTAATATTTCGCTAGCAAACAATGCGAATATGACTTCATAATACCACGTGGAATCAACTACGTTATTCAAGCTGTAAAAATATATAAAGCAGTGGCGGAAGTGCAATATTTCAAATTAATAAATGCAAAATTTAAATTAATGAACTACTAATAATTTATAAATTACTATATAATTCCAATATGGCGCCTATTGACAAGCTATCTGAGAAACAGTCCGTAAAACCATGCAAAAGGTGCAAGAAAATTGCACAAAGTGGCGTTAAGTGCATAAAATGTGATACAATATGTCACCATGGATGTGTGAATCTATTAAAAAATATCACGCACATCGACGAGAAGACAATAAACTGTTGTGAAAAACTTAGTGATGAGGATGCCGATACATCGTTTACCAGTGCATCTGAAAGTGAAACCTTCATAGAAGATCAATCTCTCGTTTCCAAAGCAACTATAGAAATGATCTATCTCAAAGAATTAGTAAAACAAAAAGATAATATCATTAAAACCCGGGAAAATCACGTGGTTCTGTTAAATGAACATGTAGCATTATTAAAAACAGTAAATGCGACATCTAGTGATGAATACAGAAACACAATTTCAGTCCATGGAAATGCGAAACCTGAGGAACTTACCAACTTAAACAAAACACCAATGCCAAAAAACGCGAACTCTAGAACACCAAGTGTAAACAAATTTAAAAACAAGAACAAAAACAAATCCAAAAATGATCCCGCAGAAGGCAAACAAAGTGATTTTACGGCTTCACAAGTATCGACCGCGATCCGTGAAACACAAGAACAATGCAAACTTCAAGATATCGTTCATCTAGATTCCAGTATAAAGAAAAAGGAGTTTCTTTTCGAGGAAGATCTGAGAACGACGAAAAAAGCAGCACTATGACTAGAGGTACTGCAGAGCCCGGCCACGACAACATTAGACCATCGTTTGCGGCTGCCGCGCGAAGAGCCTGGTTATACATCGGTCGTGTTGGACTTGGTACGTCCGAGGATAAGATAATAGGATATCTACGAGATAAATTACCCAATGGAGATTTCGAAGTTACAAAACTAGATACCGAAAATTTAAATAGTATCTCGTTCAAATTATCCACTGATTTTAATTTACTTGATACAATGATGGTTCCTTTATTTTGGCCAAAAGGTGTCGTATTTAGAAAATTTCGGTTTTTTCAGACCAAATCAATATAAAACAACTACAGAAAGAAGTAAGTCATCAGCATTTAAAATAATGCATATTAGGACACGAAAAAGGAACTGGTTCTACTAAACAACTGCCTGCGGCGTGAGGATTTGGCGCAAGTATATAAAACGTCTGATGCCAATGAAAAAAATAAAAAATTTCACGAAGTTTATGTAAATCATTTTGTAAATTGCGTGCCAATGAAACATGTATCGACAACCAAGAACAACTACCATCTGCCGAATCATATCAAGAATATGGAAAATACTCTTCACCTTATGATGAATGCATATAGACATACAAATGATCGAGACTTGAAAAAAAAATACACACTATATAAAAAAAACTATGTACTAGAATTGACCGAATTTCACAAATCGAATCTACAATACAAAATATTCACAAGTTCAAATAAGCAAAAGAAAACGTAGGAAATTATCAACAAGGCGAGAGGAGCCAATCAAAACAAGATATGTACAAACTTTACTGCTGACGACCTTAACGAACACTTTGCACAAGTCGCAACAAATATAGTTGCGCAACTAGAAAATACGCATACTGTTAATGTCGATACAACATCAATGGTCTCAGTTAATGGAAGTTCGATATTTCTACGGCCAACAGACGAAATTGAGGTGAAAAATTTTATTAAACATTTTAACAATACAAGATCAAAAGATGTGTATCAACTTACAACGGCAATTGTTAAAAGCACAACAGATGAAATAGCATTGCGGCTTGCAAACATTTTTAACGCATGTATGCTACAAGGTGTTTTTCCAAACAAACTGAAAGTAGGGAGGATAGTACCTGTTCACAAAAATGGAGAAACCAATGACATGCACAATTATCGGCCCATCTCCATATTACCAATCTTCTCAAAAGTGTTTGAAACAATAATTTCAACCAGACTATATCAATACATGTCGTTAAATAAATATCTGGATACAGCACAATATGGCTTTCGACCAAATCACAGCACTTCCCTGGCGATTAAAGATCTTGTATTATTCATCACAACAGCATTTGAAATGAATGAAAAATGCAGTGCTAACTTGTATGATCTCTCGAAAGCTTTTGATTGTATGTCACATGTTATCTTACTACAAAAGCTGGCGTATTTCGGAGTGCGAGGCCAAGCAGAAAATCTCATCAAATCTTATCTTGAACATAGAATACAAATGGTGCATCTGGTCACTGAACGCAGCAAGACTAAGACTGTGAGCATTGGTGTACCTCAGGGTTCCAGCCTTGTGCCGCTGTTATTTTTAACATATATAAATGATATGCCTAAGAATGTGAGTACAAAATGCATTTTATATGCTGACGATACGACGATAATTGTTAAGAATAATGACAAAAACATTCTTAAAGAATTACTTTAAAAAAGCACATAAGGAAGTTGAAACATGGTTGCAACAAATTAATTAGTATTAAACTAAAAAAAACGGTAACGATTACTTTTACATCGAGCCGAATTGATAAGGACGTAAAATCAAACAATTTCTATTCTATTCTATTCTATTCCATTCTATTCCATTCCATTCCATTCTATTCTATTCTATTCTATTCTATTCTATTCTATTCTATTCTATTCTATTCTATTCTATTCTATTCTATTCTATTCTATTCTATTCTATTCTATTCTATTCTATTCTATTAATACGGTGTTAAATTATAATATAGAATATCACCCAAATACCTTAACAAGCATTAAGTAATTTAGTAATTAATTAAACATTAAGCATTAATTAGCTACTTAATGCTTGTTACGGTATTTGGCTGATATTATATATGATAACAATAATAATAATAATAATAATGTAAAGCTTCATTTTACGGTATGTATATAATATTTAAATATAATATATAAATATATAAACACGATGAGATTACCTCTTGATTCTAGAAAATAAATACAATGGAAATGCATACTATGCCTTCTTGGAACTTTTACAAAAACAAGTATATTTATTATAATTTTAATAAAAGAAATAAAAATTTTGCATTCTCAACACTGAATTATGATGTTATCTCAAATATTTTATTATTAAAAAGAACAAAATTATGAATCAATTTTTTCTTTAAACAGTTTCGGTTTAAACTTTTCTTTTGATTTTTAAAGCAATTTAATATGTGAAGGGTATTGTAATAGTAAAATAAATAAACATATATAAGCTATAACAGGGTAATGGAGATAGACCGAGAGATGGACTAATAGGATACAAATACATTCTTAAAGGCAAGGGTATTATGAAATTACATATTATTGTAATTTGTACAGTAATATAGTAATATACTAATAACCAATATTGTTATTCTTAATATTTGGTTAAAATGAATACAAGAAGAATGTTTAGAAATGTAGTTGTGGTATTAATTGTTGCACTCTATATTGCAAAGACTTAGCTGATATAAATTCATGGAACACATATGGACACATGCAGCTGGCTAATGTGCGCAGAATATAGATAGTAGGTGACTTGGTAGATGATGATAATGATGAAATATAAAAGTATTGCATAACAACTATATGTAGAAAAGAAGTAAAATGCCGTGGCCTTTTCCCTACAGATATGCAAGTAGAATTTTACGCAGGCTCTTTACTGTTCATTTTTTATAAAGCAATACATATATTCTTATCGGTGGTCTCTCCCGTCATAGTTGGTAGTGCGGAGGGAAAGACATCTATACGCAAACAATCAAATCCATCTATGATTGCAGACCATCGTTCATAATACACAGACCTATATACCTTTTTATTGGATATCGGCCACATCTACATGTATTTAATGTTGACAATCAAGAATTAATAAAAATATTGTTTTCTTGCATAAGTTAAAAATGTTGGGTGGCGATAATTTCACATTTTTGTTAAGAAAAATTAATATGTAGGTACTATTTTAAATAGCAAATTTACTTGCACTATTTTACAATACATGATGCATGTGTTACTCGCGGTGGTAGCCGCTTACAATAAGTCACTTTAGAAGAAACAGAAAACATGTGATCATGTTTTCTGTTTGTTACTCTATCATGTCTGACATTGTGCACTACGGTTTTTTTTTTTTTGAAAATTGAAACAGTATAAATCTTTAAGACACTTTAATTTTTTCCCATATTCGTAGGATATGCAAAAAATACGCTGCAAATTCATCTATACATAATTAGATTTAACAAATCTTTCATGTTCATATTCATTCTTAGCAGATTCGAAAAAACGTAAAAATACATGTGTATTTTCAAACAATTTACAAGATTCCCTGATAATTGCCGATAATCACAAGATTTACTTGGATTTATAGGGTTTATTCAGATCAGTTGGTATTTGTCGAGATTTATAGATAGTTGCGGAGATTTGTAGATATTTGTTAAGATTTGTAAATATTTGCTGGAATTTACAGATATTTGTTGAGATTTGTAGATATTTGCGGAGATTTGCAGATATTTGCCGATATTTGTTAAGATTTGTAGATATTTGTGGAGATTTCTAGTTATTTGTTAAGATTTATAGATATTTGCTGAGATTTACATATATTTGTTGAGATTTGTAGATATTTGCAGGGATTTGTAGGTATTTATTCGGATTTGTAGAAATTTGTACACAATATTTACTAGGTGAGCAACCCCTTGTAAGGAGCGATTCAAATCATTGTCGTCAACATAAATATGCTGTTTTTAATTTTTTAATTAACCGCTTATTAAATTTTCATTTATCTAACTATATAACTATAATATAACATTGAATTAAATATATCCGAAATATAGCAGTACAAATTATATTATTCTAAAATTATAAATAACATATTAAGAAATTTTAAAAGAACAAGTGATATCAGAAATATTGGTAGTTTAGAACAAAGTAATAATTCAACTCCAAATTTTGTTAAATTACGTTTTGGTCCTATAATTGCACGTGGTTCAGATAGTATTTTAAATAAATATAATTTTAAAGGAACATATAATACCTCTAATAGTCTTGCTAATTTTCTAGGAAATCCCAAAGATTTGATTGATTTCAATAAAAAATCTGGTATTTATGAAATATCTTGTTCTAGTTGTCCCAAAGTTTCTATAGAACAAACAAGTAGACTGGTTGAAACTAGATTTAAGGATGATTTAGCTCATTTCAGATTAAATATAAAAGATAAACCAATTCTGGTGTCGTTTGTCTCAAAGAGTAAAAGGGACGAGTTTATGAAGAAGAGGTATGCAAAGAAAGCCATTTGGTATGCTGACAAACAAGTTTTCATAAACGCGGATCTGACGTACTACAATAGGAATCTTCTTCAACTTGCTAATGATAAACGCAAAGAAGAATGTTTCATGTTCGTTTGGTATAATAATAAGATATTGGCAAAAAAGATGAATCCAGTCCGGTTATAAAGATAAACTGTGAAGATGACCTTCTATTAATTTATAGCAGAACTTTATTTTTGATATTTGCGCTAAAAATGGAAATCTATTATCAAAGTCTCCGCGGCTTAAATACGAAAACAAACTTATTTTACAACAATTTATTTGCATGTAAATATGATGCTGTTGCGTTAACTGAAACTTGGCTGTCAGCCGCAGTTGGTGATAAAGAATTATTTAGCGCAGATTATAATGTATTTCCCAAAGATAGAGATGTTGATCTGACACATAAAAAGCGTGCTGGTGGAGTTTTATTTGCAACTAAAAATAATGACCTGTCGTATGAGGTGACTTATGAAAGAAATTGGTAAATCAGGATTCCCACCACCCTACTTTAAACGTCCACTTACAGTTTAAATTAAATCCAAGAAAGTGCAATCATTCTTTAAAAAATACATACGAGCAAACTTTAATATGTTGTATAAACTTCTAGCGTATGAAAAATGGTGTACATTGGATAATTGTATTACTAACGATGAAAGCCATGGATAAATTTTACGATATCATTAATAAGATACTCCTTGTGACCCTTCCTACTAGTTACAAAACTGGTAAATATCCACCTTGGATCATTACTGATATAATCAGGGATATAAATGCTAGAGACAAATTTAGAAAACTTCAAAAATCTCAAAACAATGTATACTTAAATTGATATCTTGATTTGCGCTCTAAAATTAAAAAAATATATTAACGGATCGTTTCGAATATATCACTATACAGTTGTGTTAAATTAAAAAAGCGATGCAAAATAGTTTTGGAATTTTTTTAAGTCCAAAAATAAATTTTCTGATAGTCCCGCCTCAATATGTATCTAGAAAATGTAACGCTGAATACTCGAAGCGAGATCTCTGATTGTTTTGCGAAATACTTCAATTCAATGTATAGGATAAATTCTGTGAATGCTCCACAAATTAATCTTGCGACTACAGAGAACCTACCAAACTGTTTTTACCCCAATAAAAACTATAAAACTATAAGCTATAAACTCTATAAACGAAGCTGATGTACTAACTGCTATTGACTCTAAAATCCACACGAACTATGGGAGTTGATAACTTACCGTCTTATTTGCTGAAAAGTTGTAAGTATTTGTTATTAAAACCTTTCTGCTTGATTTTCAATTTGTTGTTAAAAGCTAACGTGTTTCCGAAATCATTAAAAGTCAGTCTAAAATAAATAGTCCCGGTACATAAATCAGGCGACAAAAAAATGTGCAAAATTATAGGCCTATTGCAATACTATCGAATATAGCTAAAGTTTTTCAAAAAATACTGTACAAATATATATACATAAGCGTTAAAGATAATATCAGTGAATACCAACATGGGTTCCAAGCAAAAAAATCCACTCTTAGCAACTTGAGCTATTTTGTTCAGTATGTATCTGAGGTCTTGGCAAATCGTCAACAAATAGATGTAATTTATACAGATTTTTTTGTATTGTATTGTATGTTTATTTCCAGATTAAATAATTATACAAGCTCATAAAATTATAAAATGGAACATTTGTCAAAGTCGGATAAATAAATATTGGTATATATTTAAACATCTTATTAATATTAATATTATTTGCATTATTAATAAATAACATTATCAGGAAAACATTACAAATTCACACTCACATATATGAGATTAAAAGTTAGACTACGTATGAATAATATTCGGATAAATAATATGGCTTCATATTTAACAGGTATCTGTGGAGTTTATGTTTGAATATATTTCGATTATCTAGCGATTTTAAATGACTTGGCAGATGATTGAACAACTTCATTGCTGAATACAGGGTCTATTTTTCTGTATGCTTTAACCCATGTATCGGTAAAGCATAGTCTGAATAATTTCTAGTGTTGTAGTTGTGATTATTTGTGTCATTAAATTTACTTTTATTGCAGAGATTAAACACAAGTATTTCATAAATGTCGATGGCTGTTACAGTAAGTATCCTTTCTGATTTGAAATGACCCCTGCAATACTCTCCGAAGACGAGGCCTAAGATTACTCGTAGAGCTTTGTTTTTGACAAATGAAAACCCTATCGATATATATGCTATTACCATAAGCGGCAATTCCATACCTAACAGCGGATTCAACGTTAGATCGATATACTAGTTTAGTTGTATCTATGTTTACAACGTTTATCAAAGTTCTTATCATGAGGCATACACTGTTTAATCTGTTACTGAGCAAAGAGATATTTCCAAGACAACTCAAAATCGATTGTCAAACCTAATAATTTGGCACTATCTTGCATTTCCATTATATTGTTATTAAGTTCGAGATATAACGGAAAGTCTATGCTTGAACGGTTTGTCTTGAAGAACATCGCCTTGCTTTTTTCGGTATTTAAGATAGGTTTGTTATTTAAAAACCAGTTGGAAACGTGTACCAGTGTATTGTTCGCATTGGACCCGGGAGCTTGGATATTATTTCCCCTAACCAACAGAGTAGTATCGTCAGCATACCCTTCTATAAAGCAATTATCAGTATTGACGGCATCGAACACGTCATTTATATATATTATAAAAAGTAATGGGCCAATTATGCTGCCTTGTGCTACACCGTGGTTAACGTTCATAATGTTTGACTCGTGTCCATTTATTATAACTTTCTGTTTCCGATCTTTTAGGTAGCATTCAATAAGATTTAAGGCAATTCCACTGATCCCATATCTATCTAATTAGCTTAGTAGAATACTATGATCCAAGCAGTCAAAAGCCTTTGAGAGGTCCAAGTATATTCCTAACGGGATGTTTTGATTCTCTAAGAGTGAAGTTACTTCGGTTATAAAATCAAAAACTGCCGTCATAGTACTTCTACCCCTCATAAAGCCATGTTGCTTCGGACTGAATGGATTACACTTTTCAAAGAAATTGATAATACCAGTACATATTATCTTTTCAAAGACTTTTGAAAAAATGCTCAATAAGCTTATAGGTCTGAAATGGCTTATCTCTCCTGGATCACCCTTTTTGTGTATAGGTAATGCAATGGATAGTTTTAAATGGTCAGGGAATTTTCCTGTTCATAGCGCCATATTAATTAGAAAGGTAAGAGGCTCTAAGATATATGTTGCGCTATTCTTCAAAACTACTGTTTATTTCGTCAAATCCTGCGCTGGACTTCGATTGTAAATTACTAATGACCCTGAAAAGATCAGCTTCATTTGTTGGTAACAAATATCTAGACTTATCGTTAACGTTAAACTGAGGTGTAAGGTCAACATTTGGGAAAACATCTAACATATCTTTTATCGAGTGAACAAAATGATCATTTACTTCATTTACTGATTTAGTAGGATTATTGACTGATTTTGCCAAGGCCTTTGATGTAGTTAACCATTCTATACTTTTGTACAAACTATATAACTTATTAGTTCTAAAAGGACCTTGTATCCCTAATGAGTTCATACTTCACGAACCGTTGTCAATATGTGCTTGTAAATAATTATGAATCTAAATACTTTATACCAACCTCTGGTGTTCCACAAGGGTCCTAACATCACCCTTATTATTATTTATCAACGACATAGTCAGTGTGGTAAAATCGTCTAAGGCACTACTTTTTGCCGATGATCTTAAGCTATATATTAAAGATATAACAGATTGTTACAAACTCCAACTTGACATAAACAACATATATTCTTCGTCACAGAGGAATGATCTTAACTTCAACATTAAGAAATGCTTTAGTATGTCGTATCATCGTAAAATACGTATAAAGTTATTTGATTATAAGATGAACCTTATTAGTTTACCTAAAACAGTGGAAGCCAAAGACCTAGGCATCATGTTTGATAACAATCTTACTTTTAATAATCATGTGGAATATTTATGTAAAACCTCGTATAAGCTTTTGGGTTTTATATTGCGTAATTATAAAGGTTTTAAGTATGCCAATTCATTAATATCTCTGTATAATTCGTTAATTAGATCTAGACTAGTATATTGTTCTATAATATGGCAACCATATTATCGTAAATATAATGACAATATTGAATCTATTAAAAAAAAATCACTCAAAAGAATAAAGTATGTTGTCAGTGACATATTCGATCACTTACAGCCATACATAGAGATACTAAAACAATTTAAGGTTATTTCTTTAAAAGGAAGGCGTTTCATGCAAAGCAATTTGTATATAAGCTGATTCACAATCAAACCACGAATCCTTATGTTTTGAGTAAACTGAACTTTTTTGTGCCAAACATGAAAACCAGATATCAAAGAATGCTTAGATGATACGTGGCTAACTCTAACTTTGCCTCACGTTCGCCCGTTAAAGTTCTATGCAATTGCTTTGATAATGGCAATCAGGGCATTGGCATTTTTGCATGTAATGTGAATGTTTACAAAAAGCATATAATGCGCAATGGAACTGAAATTATATAAGGGTTGTATATTAATAGTATAAAGTTTCTATTCTTAGATCGTACCAGATTATTACCTTGGCTCATATTGTGTTTTGATATGCTGGATATACCTTCTTTGAATTTTGTGTTGTGTAATTGATTATAAGTTATTTTATAGTTTTGTGTACTTTATAATGTGCTTAATGTTTCATGATATATATTTTTTTACATTTTTTTTGCTTTTTGTTATTAATTACTACTCTGTAATTGGGAAATCATTCCTGTTGAGGCAGTTTAATAAATAAATAAATAAAAGTGCTGTAGCCGAGCATATTTTTGAATCAGGTCATCCTATTCAAATTAGTTCACTTAAATTGCTTAAAAGTGTTTTGAATTATTCCGAGTTAAATGCTTACGAAAGTATATACATGCATAAATCTAAATCAAATTTAACGAATTTAGATTCAGGCCCAATTTCACCTTGTCTGTTTAAATTATTTAATAAGGACTATTTTTAAATTTATTTTTATTTTGTTTATTTATTTTTAGTTATTTTAGGTCTGACAAACCTAAACTTGTCAGTTTTGTTAATTATTTTATTTATATTGTTTTAAAAGACTTATAGGTCATATTATATGCGATTTTTGAAGTACTTCTGCCATGTTGAATTTATTTAATAGTATATCAATGACGATTCGTGACACAGGTATTTTATTTAGTTTTATCTTGTGTTATTGAAGATGGGGGCATAGCCCTTGAAATGTACATCTAGCTACTGAATGCTTGTTACGGTATTTGGGTGATATTCTATACTATAATTTAACACCGTAGTGATAATTTTTAAAATAAATTGCGTTTAATCTTTTTATTATATTATAGTAGAAAAGATATAGCGTCTAGTAATAAATTCTCATTCTCAAAACATTCTCATTCATATCTCTGCATTATAAGTCTGCTGAAATGCTCGGAGTATTTTCTTGGCATTTATGATTAATTTTTATTTTAAATTTAGAAATGACAAATATGTAACAATACCGTTTCAAATAAAATACGAATAAATGAAATCGGGATTTACATTTACATGGCATTTTCCGTTCATATTTCATAATTCTTTTTGCAGGGTACAGGAGATGTTTAAATTATCTGTAATATCACCAGAGTTATCATTGCGTATTATAAGGTGTGCAAGATCTGGAAAACCTCCTCCTCCAGTTTTCCCAACACTCTCTAATAATAAAGAAAATGCAGCATTATTGCAAGGGCCACAGAAATGTGGTAAGAATATACTATATTATAATATACTAAAAATTGATATATTTTTAACATTATTATTTCTTCGTATAGATACTATAAACATGAACATTGCGACCGTGTCACCAACGAAGAAGCTCGTCGCTCTAACTCGAAATCAAAAATCTCTACTTATAGTTAATACACGAAAAATTGGTCGAAAAATTGAATTAGAACTAACAAAAGCACCTCCTCCTCATGGTTTAGGTTTTAGTATTACGACTAGAGATAATCCCGCTGGAGGAAATTGTCCCATTTATATTAAAAATATTATACCGAAGGTAGAAACTATAAAAAATATATGGCTAAATAAATAATTATTACAAAAAAGACTGTTTACTGTGTTGCGTAGTAATGTTTTTATTTTATATTGTTCTTTTCGTACATTTATTACATTTTCTTAGGGCGCGGCAATTAAGGATGGTCGACTTAAAATTGGAGATCGCTTATTGGAAGTAAATGATGTCGAAATGACAGGCAAAAGTCAGAGTGAGGCAGTTTCAGTTTTAAGAAACGTAACTGCTGGTTCTAAAGTACGAATTGTGGTGTCTCGTCAAGAGGATGTTCCAAATACTGAGTGTCCCCGTATTATTGTAAGTTTTACTACGTAGATCTAGTTTTCATAACCAAATTTATACGCGGTCATTAGTATGTTGAGTAAATCGATTTACTAAGTACATATAATATATGAAAACAGCCTAATTTGAATATAAAATATCACCCAAATACCGTAATAAGCATTAAGTAGCTAGATTATCTTGTAGTAGCTAGTTTTATCTTGTGCTACTGAAGATGGGCGCATAGCGCTTGAAATGTACATCTAGCTACTTAATGCTTGTTACGGTATTTGGGTGATACTCTATATCATTATTTAACACCGTCGTGATAATTTTTAAAATTAGCCTAATTTGATTTTATAGAGTTTTAAGTTTATTTAACTCAATTACAGAACTATAACATCGGTTGTTCATCGTCAGGTATCAGGAACAAATAAAATTAAGCAACCGTTGTTTTTACTTATATGTAAAAATTATATGTCGGGGTAACCCTGCACCAATCTACCACCAATCATAATGTATATACAGACATCTGAGCAAATTTGGTGGATAGAACGTTACTATATTAAGAGTTTTATTATTTTTTGTATTCTTCTTTTCATATCTTTCGTTATCGTCGTGATAGTGCTCCCAGATTATTTTCCGAACCGGTGGCAATGTCTATATTGTATAAGTTATAACATGATCGGTAAATATTTGAAGAATTATGTTCATTTCATGTATGGGAAGATTTAATAATACAGAACAGTTTTCACAAATCATAACAAGTTAAATATTATTATTCATATTATTCATTTATTTAATGCTTATGCTTTATACATAAGTATTTACACACGTCAGTGATTCACATTTAAAATTTAACAATTTTGCATAATAAATAATTAAACAGTAAACAATATTATTACAATACACATTTAAAAAATATATAAATATATTAATAAACAGGTCAGATTGAAAAATCATACCAGAGGTACTCTTCCTAATCGTAAAAAGCTCGTTGAAGTAGGAAAGATTTTTTTATAGTTGTTAAAGCAGGATATATCCATATTTTTGATTGAAAGTGGTAAAACATTGAAGAATTTAAATGCTGAATGGTTTGGTACATTTTGAGATTTTTTTAAGTCGATACTGATTATATAGAATGTTTGTAGCATTTCTTGTATTATAACTGTGCACACGCTGGTGTGTAATAAACTTTGCAATGTTTTTACGGACATACATAACACATTCCAGAATATATATACCAGGAAAGGTTAAGAAAGGTTTTCTAATGAGATGAATAGATTCTTGCAACAATCTCTATATCCAGCATTAGCCACAATTCTTATTGCCCTTCTTTGCAAAGCAAAAATTCTTTTTATAGATGAGGAATGGCCCCATACTTGAATGGCATAAGACTTGACTGATTGGCATAATGCAAAATAAATAGTTCTTAGAGATATCCGATTCTGAAGTTGACGTAGAGCATATATGTTTGATGATAGTTTTTTTGCAGTTGAACAGTCATTTTTACCCCAGTTTAGCTTTGGATTTAATGTTATACCGAGAAATACAATGCTACTATTTTCTGAATTATAATCATCTAGTTAAGTAAATAGTCGTCAATCCTAAGCATTGGTTGGAAACAGCTCGTCACGCCGATCTATCCTGAGCTAATTCCTTCATCTTTCTATAGCTATTCATCCTAACGTCCTCCACTATCTGACTCACATACCCCAATCTAGGCCCATGTACCCCTTGCTTCCCCTCTACTTTACCTTCTATAACTAATTGCATAATACCCCCGTATCTAAGAATGTGACCACTAGTCTATCTCTCCTGCGCTGTAATACTCTCCAAATACTTCTCTCCCCTACTAACTCTAGTACGGCTTCATTTCTTACTTTATATTCCCAACCAATCCTCATCATCCTGTAGCACCACATTTAAAATGCTTCTATTCTTTGTTTCTCTTCTTTACTCGATAGTCCACGCCTCACACCCATACAATGCTACACTCCACACATATGCCTTCAGTAATCTTTTTCTAATACCCCAGTCAATATTTGATCTTAAAATCTCCTCCTTTTCTACGAATGCCTTCCTACCCTGTGCTATCCTACCTTTTATATCTATCTTACTTCGGTTATCCTTTGTGATCTTACTTCCTAAATAAGAAAAGTCTGACACTTCTTCTATTCTATCGTCTCCTATTCTTATCCTTATTTTTCGCTTGCATTTATTCTTGTTACACCTCATCACTTTGGTCTTGCGTATATTTATTTACATGTTATAATCCCTAATCATTACTTCATGCTTACCATTTAATACATTTTCTAAATTGTAGATCTCTCAATCCAAATAGCATTTTTTGTGTTTTGTCGGTATTCAGACACAATTTATTGCATATATACCAATTCATTGCGTCTTGCTGAGATACATCTATAGTGCCTATCAGTGTTTTTTCTAGACCTAGAGTACAATCATGATTTGATAATGTGGTGTCATCTGCAAAAAGTACACTTTGATCTACTATTATGTTTTTGGAAAAGTCGTTCACATATATCAAATAACGGAGAGGCCAATTGACAGATCCTTGGCGTACCCCCAATCGTGACCGGTTGTTTATCCGACAAATAATTAGATAGACGTAGCTTTTGGAATCTATTTATTAAGTACGACTTTATTAAAGATATGATTTTGTTACCGAAATTGTACTATTTTAATTTATCTAATAATATCGCATGTGTAACACAATCGAAAGCCTAACTTAAATCCAAACAATATGACATTGTATATTTTCTATGTTCAAAGCTATTCTGTTCTTATTCGAATGGAAACCATATTGCTGGGGGCTGATATATTTGAGCTTTTATTTATTCTGTACTTTCCGATTTTATATGAATTTACAATTCTCCACATTACTGGGGTTGCTAGAGTTAAAAATAGTTTTATCGTTAGCCTTAATTTTATCTGATTTTAAAGCACGACGCTTTGTAATTATAATTGTTCTTTTCGTTTAGAAGATTGTATGTTTGATGATGACTATATAGTTCGGTGAGTAAATTAAAGTAATCGCGCATACGTCTTAAATTTTCCTCAAACCAGTTAACATCTGCGTCACGTTCTCTTGTTGCAATTTTTTTAGGACAAAAGGAGCTATCCAATTTAAAATATATTAATAATACATCATTGATTTTTAAATGTAGGTGTTTTACTTTCGTAATAAATAAA
The DNA here is from genome assembly GCA_947310635.1 of Leptodirus hochenwartii. Taxonomy (NCBI): domain Eukaryota; kingdom Metazoa; phylum Arthropoda; class Insecta; order Coleoptera; family Leiodidae; genus Leptodirus; species Leptodirus hochenwartii. The sequence continues at coordinate 12,723,415 of OX371176.1, forward strand.
ATGCAACCTTGCACTATTTAATGCCAAAGATGCGTATCAATTTTAAGCGGTTGTTTTACAACTAACGACACGTCGATATCCTTACTCACTATATGAGTAAAGATATCGAAAGAGGGCACCAGTAGCGCAAAAATGAAAGATAGTGGAAGATTGCGAAAGATATCGAATATGATTAATGATGTCAACAAAAAATAAATATAACTTAAATTCATTCTCACAAAAAACGCTACACATACAGGTAAATATAGGATTAAAAGAACATGTGCCATAAATGAAGAGAATTTCACTAAAACAATCGTATTGTCCATATCATATTAGTCAATAATAGACATGGAATTAGATTACACAAAATAAATTTAACATAGTTACATTGTGCTAATGATGCATCATAACGCTCGGTGCCTTCTCCTTTTATAAACTACGCTACGATTCTGTTTTAGATACCTTACAGAATAGATGGAATAATAACCGCATATGTGCTTGTATATGGAATGCTATATTTATATTGCCTATTTATATTATCTATATTATTTTCTACAATCTATATATTATCTATAATATTTATATTATCTATAATATTTATATTATCTATATTACCGCACCAATGCTAGTAAAAGTCAGAATCGTACAAATATAAAGTTTGGCAAATAGCGTCAAAATTTTTAAGGGCTGCTCTATATCAATTCTAGTCCAATCGATTTATAACTGTCGCTCCTGTGTCTGGGTAAAAGAAAGGCAATGTAAATCGCACAAACTAATAATATATTAAATATATTATATATTCATTATTTTAGCGCACACATTCAGGTAGCACATGTGAGATAAGAATTGATTTCGATGATCGCGTAAGACTGTTATTTTTTGGATATATAAATAGCTATAATAATTCCAAAATAAGGTAACTAATCGTTTCGAATAAAGTTCTAATAATGAGAAAAGCGTTACAAATATTAAATCCATATAAGATCAATGTACACGAACTATTCACACATCAAAATAATTTTATAAAGCTGGAAACATCTACACGCCTACATTATTTATTCCTTTTTATCGCATTTACCCGAACAGAAAAAAAAGTATATATAATGCGTATGTGTATGACTTCTTATAAATTATACAAACTTTCCCTCTTAATATTATATGTACATTAATATCGTAATAAAAGTAAATGTAATTAGCAAATTCGATTAATTGATTCTTTAAATTCTCTTTTCGTGACAAATAAAATCGCTTTTCCTTTTTTGGTATTCTTAAAATTTGTAAAATATTCCAACTGTCTACTAAACCATGGCAACCGAAGAATCCGACAACAGAAATTATAAAAATTATGTTTTTACAAACATTTCCAGACAGACAGAAGCAACTAAAATCTGCTTCAATCTCAAATTGAAATATTAATATTGCGATTTGCTAACGAAGTAGGACAACAATATTACGATATATAAATTATTGACATAAATTAATACGTATCGGTTGGATCTGTTCATAACTTTAAGCTTTACATTGCGATGAATTGCATCTCCTTATTAAAGCATAGATGCTTACGAACAGAGAATACAAATATCTATATAAGTTGTTCTAATTATTTACCCAATTTTACCGTCCGGTAACCAATTCAATATGCGCAGACCATATTGATCAATTTTGCAAAAATCATTTGATAGAGCAATGTATTTTAAGATTATACTCGATTATTAATTAAGTTTGTTAGAAACATACACACATATCGCATCAGAAAATAGATACGTAGCATAAAGTGACCATATTTCGCGAGAGACAAACTGGGATGCTCAAAAGATTCGGATTATTAATTACATTTTTATAAAACTTGGCCCGAATTTGTTCAATATTATTTCACATTCATTATACATTTTACGATTTTAATATTTAACTAGTTGAAGATTTAGAATCCTAAGGTAATTTCCCATTAGAAAATGTCCCATTCAATCATTTTTTCACGTAAAATAAAAAAATTTAATTTTAGCATGGGCAGAATAAAAATATTTCTAAATGCTGACTTTGAAAATCTGTAACTTTTGAAATTGAACAGGCAATTCACAGCGTGGGTTAATTTGAACACGTAATAGTTAACACTGACCAGGGAGGTATCACCATCTGCATATTCTAGTATTAGATTTGAGTGTGATACAGTGGCGGCAATTGACATTTCAATCGAGGGGGCGCATTTCTTAAAAAATAACAAATAACAAAATAACAGTAGTAAGAAATCTTACCTAAAATGGATGCAAAATGATTAAATTCAAACATTTCTTGAAAGTGGTATTCCGCTCTTCCGCTTGATATAAACACTCCGCTTGATATAATTTATCACAAGTTTGTGATAAATTTAAATCAGGCAATGGCCTACCTAATTCTTTAATTTTTACTTTGTCCTCAAGAGAAAGTCTACAAAACTCTATTTTCAATAAAGAACTAACATTATTCATTTTTATTAAATTATTTCTATTAAAATGTATTCTTGGAGAAACACGTGGCAAAATCGTACATACGTAACTACAGAACAAATGCTACTGTCTTATCTGGCCATTCTATATTAATTTTCCTGTATACTATACTAGGCTTCTCTGTTGGGACGCTAAAGAATCGCGGCCCGGAATAGCTTAAAACAACGATATATTCTTAGCTGTAGAAGCAGCGTGACGCCACGTTGCCATAGTAACGCGGGTCGCTTTCACTCTACCACTTGCAACGGATACCACACGGAACGCCACACCGTGTTGTGTTGAGTGCTATCGCAACGCAAGCTTTATCTTTTAGGAAAAATAATGCCGAGATAAAATATCATACTACAATTATATATCTACGGTGATGCCTCAATGTATAGGAGGGGCGCGCGGCTGTGCGGCCTCGAAATAAACCGCCACTGGTCGACAGAACTCTAAACTTTTTATTCATACCCATTGTCCTATCTAAGCCGATGGAAATTTAAAAAGCGTATTTTAATATTATATGAGCAATTTCTATGTTACCTTGGTGTAACTGTTGAAGCGATGAATGTTAACTCCACAGAATTGGTTGCACTGGTTGAAACGACACTACCTTCATTTGCTGCGACAGTTCTCTCTCGCGTTATCAACAAATCCTATATGTACGTGTTTGTATTAATGGAATTTTATGTAAACAGTTAAACACGAATAAATCAGTTGCAAAAATTTGGCAAATTTTCAGACATAAATGTATATTTTAAAAACTAAAAAAGAAAACCATTTGTTTGACTCGATTATTTATGATAAATGGTCGCTCAGTCTTGGGGGATTAAGATACGCTAGCTAGATGACGCAATTGCATATTTAATTTGTAACCTATAAAATATTAAGAACTATTATAAGAACTATATATAAAGAACTAAGAATATTAAAATATAAGTACTAAGAACGCTAGAAAAAGAATGGGAGCAGGAAACACAACTTACATAGCTTTCGTAGATTTAGAATAGGCATTCGATAATGTAGATTGGGACAAAATATTTAGAATTTTAAAAGAAACGGGAATAGATTATAAGGATAGGAGAATTATTTTCAATCAATACAAACGTCAAACGGCTTTAGTTAGGATTAAGGGGGAAGAAGAGGTAGCAAGAATGGGAAAGGGAGTCAGGCAGGGATGTGCACTTTCACTATTGTTATTTAACCTATATATGGAAGATGCAATAAACAAGGTAAAAGAAGAGTATAGTATAGGTGTGAAAATTCAGGGAGAGGAAATATATATGTTGAGGTTCACCGACGATATAGCTAACTTGGAAGAAACGGAGCAGAATTTAGAACATGTATTAAATGGTATAAATGGTATTAAGCACTCTAGGAGAAATTTCAAACAGGAATGGATGAATGATATTATTTTATAACTTATGGACTAACGAAGAACCTATATAAATTAAAAATATAAACGAATACAAAAGGTTACACACTGAAATGAAAATGAAATCAGAAGGAAAATAACAGATGCAAATACACAGTGGTTTCAAGAACAATGTGAATAGAATCTACGTCTGGATAGAGCTCATGATTCATTCCATCTCTTTAAAAAGGTAAAGAAATTATCGGGAGTTAAAAGAGCATTCAGTGTGCCTCTTCTAGAAGATAAACATGGGAACATCATTAGGGACTCAGAACAAAAAGTTGTTCGATGGAAGGAATATATTGGTGAACTCTGATGATGACAGACCCGTGGAATGCGAAGCACTACCGTGCGAGGCAGGTCCAGCAATAATAAAGGACGAAGTTATAAACGCTATAAATAAAATGAACAATGGTAAAGACCGGATAACATTCATTGGCCAAGAATACTAACTATATAAAGAAGGCTAACGCTTACGGCCAGATCGAGCCTAAAGGACAGAAAGCAATTTTGGAGTGTCTTTGTCTTACTCATTAGAAAAGAACATCCATACAGTGCTGGCTCGTGGTGGTGAATAGGAAAACTAATACAGCGTTGCCATATGTAAAATATTAACAAATACAATGAAATATCTGCATTTATTTGACCGAGGACTCGGATGATATCGTTGGCCGCAGCCCGGGTTGCTATTGCACATTACACGTGTATTACACGCTACGCGTGCAATATTAGACTGTAGAAGTCCATTTGTAAGGTTCAGATTTAATAAAAATCGTCAGCCTTTTTATTGTGCAATATTAGGTTGTCTACCGTAGTATACCGTTAGCCGTAAGTTGTAAGAAATTCTAAGTGTGTTTAGTTTGTGCAACATAATTTATGTGATCAAATTACAAGAGATAATGATTGTGATGTTAAGAGATATTTATGTAATATTTATTGTAAATATGGTAGACTTTTCCAATGTTATTTTTAGAATGGTTGCACAAAATTATGATAATGATACAGTAAAATATTGATTTTAATATATTTGTAACATATTTGAACATATTGGTTGGCACTTGGTCCATGATATGAAGCCAATGAATACTATAATATATTTCTAGTATAATATTTTAATTATAAATTATATTAGTATAGAATATCACCCAAATACCGTAACTTAAATCATTAAGTAGCTAGATGTACATTTCGAAGGCTATTCCCCATCTTCATTAACACAAGATTAAAATTAAATAAAATACCTCTGTCACGAATCGTGATTGATATACTATTAAATAAATAAGTCAACATGACAGAAGCATTTAAAAAATGGCATATAATATGACCTATAAATCTTTTAAAACAATATAAATTAATTATATATATATATAATACCAGCCTATAGACCGGTTACGTTTGACGTTTATCGCAATCCCTAAAAAGACTAATGCAAAAAAATGTAGCGAGTACAGGACAATTAGTTTGCTGAGTCATGCGCTAAAGGTACTTTCTAGGCTCATACATGAAAGAATATAGCGTAAGATAGAGAAACAAATAGGAGAGACGTAGTTTGGCTTTCGAGGTGGTTTGGGGACTAGGGATGCTTGTTTGAAATGCAGGTTTTGATGGAACGATTTCGCGACTACAATGCTGACATATACGCCTGCTTCGTCGATTTTGAAAAGGTATTCGATAAGGTGCAACATGATCGAATGATAAGCATCCTTAAAGCCACGCAAATTGACGATAAAGATATCAGGATTATTGGAAATCAGTATTGGAATCAGAAGGCCACACTCAGATTCACGAATGAAGAGACAGAAGAGATGGATATTAAAAGAGGGGATCCCAAGAAAATATAATAATCAACGGAGGTATTGTTAACAACTTACGCTGTGCCGAAGACACAGTACTTTTTGCAACTAGTTCGGAAGAACTACAGATATTAACACAAAAGGTGGCAACTGCTAGCACAAACTACGGCCTTAAATTAAATGCTAACAAAACCAAGTATATGATTATTAGCTCACATCATATACAGGATAACGGTATCACAGTTGATAATATACAACTGGAACGCGTAAACAAATTTAAGTACTTGGGTCGATATATTGATGACAGTTGGGATAATGCATTAGAAATAAAATGCCGCTTTGAGCAAGCCAGAGCCGCTTTTATAAAACTAAAAAGTGTATTATGCTCCAAAGATATCTCAATGGGACTAAAAGACTCCTGAAATGTCTGGTGTTCTCGATTCTTCTTTATGGAGTCGAATCGTGGGCAATATCTAACCAGTCAATGAAGCGTCTCGAGGCTTTCGAAATGTAGACATATAGAAGAATGTTAAAATATAGCTGGATGGACCGAATAACAAATGAAGATGTCCTAAAATCTAAATGTCCTAAAATGTCCTAAAAGTCTAAAAAGAGAAAGAGATTGCCGTCGCTGTAAAAACCAGAAAACGCCAATAATTCGCACATGGAATGAGGAATCAGGAAATATACCAAGTTCTACGACAAATAATGCAATGAAAAATACAAGGGAGAAGACCATCATGAAAATAGAAAAGATAAAAGTGCTGTCGCCGAGCATATTATTGAATCAGATCATCCTATTCGAATTAGTTCACTTAAATTACTTAAAAGTGTTTTGAATTATTCCGAGTTAAATGCTTACGAAAGTATATACATGCATAAATCTAAATCAAATTTAATGAATTAGATTCAGGCCCAATTTCATCTTGTCTATTTAATTTATTTAATAAGAACTATTTTTAAATTTATTATTATAATTTTATTTATTTATTTCTGGTTATTTTAGATTTCACAAACCAATATTTTTTGCTGTTACTTGTTATTTTTTGCTGTTACTTCTTATTTTCGTTAATTTATAATTTGTATTTCTTTTTTTTTTTTTAAGATTTATAGGTCATATTATATGCTAATTTTGAAGTACTTCTGTCATGTTGACTTATTTGTTTAATAGTATATCAATCACGATTTGTGACAGAGGTATTTTATTTAGTTTCACTTGTGCTACTAAAGATGGGCGCATAGCGCTTGAAATGTACATCTAGCCACTTAATGCTTGTTGCGGTATTTGGGTGATATTCTATATTATACACATAATAAGTTTAAAGAAAACCGAGTGTATAAATATTATATATTTTTCTTATAATTATTTATGAATTTATAAAATGTTAAGATTTTTAGTGTGCATTGTTATTATTATATAGAATCAAGATATTGTCAAATGTATATTTTCTATTTCTCCTATCGCAATTATTTCTCCGTTGTTGCATTATAATACGAAAAATTTATAGTTATGATTTGCGTTAATATTGAATTTTAGCCTAATTGAAATATTGGTATAAATAAAAACATGTTTGTATGTTCCAATTGCCAATAATTATCGTAATAAAAATCGTCTACATAATATATTTAACAAAAGCCTATTATTTCTTGGAAGCAATCTGTTTAGTTCATTTTACATATTTAGAACATTGTAATTTTACACATGCACTTGCCTGCAAAAAAGGTACAGTGCTTCTCTAGAAAATTTTACCACCAGTGGCGGTTCCTTATGCAGGCCGCAGGGCCGCGCGCCCCTCCTGAACATTGAGCGCATCACCGTAGATATATAATTGTATTGCGATATTTTATCTCGGCATTATTTTTCCTAAAAGATAAAGCTTGGGCCGCGAACATAAGACTCAACACGGTGTGGCAGCTAACAAGTATGAGTCAAATGCATATGCACTCATCCTATCTGCTGGAAGCGCTAGAGTGAGAGCGACCGTATGCAGTATATCTTCTGTTTCTTGGGTTCGCGCATCGAAATATATCTACTAATAAGTCACACACAATCCAGAGGACTGGAATGAGTCATAGCAACGTGACGTCACGCTGCTAGTACAGCTAAGAATATATCGTTGTTTATGCTATGAGGCCGTGAGTTTTTAGCGCCGAATAGAGAGTATCGGTATACAGGAAAATTGATATAGAATAGCCAGATAAGACAGTTGCATTGACATGTATAGTTTACGTGTATGTACGATTTTGCCATGTGTTTCTCCAAGAATATTATAGAAATAATTTAATAAAAATGAATAGTGTTAGTTCTTTATTGAAAATAGAGTTTTGTAGACTTTCTCTTGTGGACAAAGTAAAAATTAAAGAATTAGGTAGGCCATTGCCTGATATAAATTTATCGCAAACTTGTGCAAGGAATGCGCAAAACCGGACATTTACGCGGCGTTTTTCAAGAGACACTTACAAAAAAATACATGGATATGTGGTTGTGAAGTTTCCAACTTATTGTACTGCTTTCCATGTTTATTAAATTACAACCCTGCAGCAACTGGAATGGATGGGAATTGGGCCAGAATAGCTATGAAAGATTTGCATCACCCTCCTGATAAAATAAGAAAGCATGAATCATCTCGTATCAGTTCATGCGCACAGTTGGCTTTACTTGGCAAAGTAAATATCATGACTCAGCTTAGTTCTGCATATCTCAAACATGTAATAGAATATAACGAACAAGTGAGGAAGAATCGCTATATTTTAAAACGCATTATTTGTTGCGTGAAATTTTGCAGTGGTTCTGAATTAGCTCTCAGAGGTCACCGCGAGAATGAAGAATCGGAAAATCGTGGAATATTTAGAGAATTGGTCGATTTTTCTGCAGAATTAGATTTTACATTGCGAGAACATCTCCAAGACGCTACGGTTTTCAAGGAGATCTCTAAAACGATACAAAATGATATTTTAGATAGTATGCTTACGGTATGCAAAGAGGAAATTTGTATTCAAATTAAAAAATCGGATTTTTTTGGCTATTCAGTGCGACGAAACTACGGATGTTACGAATTGGTGCCAAACGGTATTGATATTTAGATATGTTTTTGATGAAACTGTTTGTGAGAATTTTTGGCTCATGATAAATCAGCAGGAGGCATACAAAAATGTATTGAATAAGAAATTGATCCTCTAATTCTGGAAACACCTCAAAAGTTAATCGCCCAAACGTACGATTGCGCGATTGTTATGAGTGGTGCTACTGGTGGGGTTCAAAGTTACATAAAGAAAAAATATCCTTGTGCTCATTATATACATTGCTATGCTCACCAACTAAATCTTGTAATGCAGAAAGCAGCATCACAACATGTTAAAGTGAGGGTATTTTTTAATAATCTATCGGCAATTGCAGGTTACCGCAGGTTACCGAATTCACTTGCAACAAGATGGAATTATAACGTTAGAACTGTCAATACTGTGTATGAAAATCGAGAAAAGCTAATAGAAGTATTTGAAGAAATTGAAGCAAAGTGCTTAAGAAGTGTAACTTGTAATGAAGCTTCTGGTCTCCGGCGAGCTCTAGAAGATCCAGAATTTTGTTTTGGTTGTCATTTTTCCACAAAATTATGCCACATGTGGATATATTATATAATTAAAACCAGTCAAGAGATAAGGATTGTATCCAACTTCAAACTGATGTACAAAATTTTGAAAAGTGTATTAAAAACATTGGATGTCAAACTGATGCTATTCACTGTGACACTGAAGAAAATTTTCATTCAACAAAGAGGAGAAAAGAAGATAACTTACAAAGAAGTGTGTGACGTAATTATAACACAGATGAAGGACATATTCTCATATCGTGGCCATCTACAAGCCGCTGAGTTATTTAACACGAAATCGATGCCAACATTTTCTAAACAATTTCCAGTGGACCTTTTGGAAACCGTGTGTGATGCATATCCATTTTTGAATAAAACCAGATTAAAAACAGAATTAGAAGTCATTTACTCGCGTTCGGATTTTTATCAAATAATTGGAGCCACAAAATTTCTTTCATTATTGCTACAAAATAATCTCCGTGAAACTTTCCAGGAAACTATAAAAATACTTAAAATTATTTTAACAACCCCGATGACCACTGCTGAATCAGAGCGTTGTTTTTCAACACTTAAAAGAATCAAGACTTTGCGAGATGCTATGGGTAATGATCGTTTAAACGCGCTGGCGATGATGTGTATTAATAAAAATGTGCGATATAAGTTTATATCAATGAAAGATAGAAGAGTGGAATTCACTTTCAAGAAATGATTGATTTTAATCATTTTGCATCTATTTTCGGTAAGATTTCTCACTATTACGTTATTTTTTAAGAAATGCGCCCCCCCAGATCGAAATGGCACGAGCCGCCACTGTTTACCACACCAAAATACTTACTTTAACGCCGAATTGTTCCATCTCCACGAGCTTGCTCTCATATTTTCAATTTAATATTTACAATTTTGAAACTTATATAATATAATATTCGTTATTTTATATATTATAATATAATTCTACTTGCATTATAAAGAAAAATTAGAAAACTGATGTTATTTTTTTAATTGCTTATTAAATATCTTTAAATCTTTAAATATGCGAAGCGTTGAGGCGATTTAAAATTTTGAATTTATCTGAAGTAAGCGAAGATCTTTTCTTTTCTACTATATGTAAATAAGTAGGATTATTTAAATATTTCATACATATGTTTTTACAATATTATGTGATGATCAAAAACCAATGGCGAATATCCGTATTCTAAACTTATTCTTAATGGTTTGCTATACCAGTGATTGTCAAACACTCGCTTAGAATTTTTCAATACCTTTTGTGAGCATATATTGCTATGTATATTGCATATATTACTCGTAACTTCTTCACTTTAAAAATAACATGACGAGAAATATGAAGATAACCTTGGTGTTAATGGTTTACTGTATTACTGCGATCATACAAACGCGAATGTAACCCTTATCTAAACAAATTAAACTTTCGGTTATAAGATTATCTTTAATATAAATGTACTTTGCACAGTAGGACATGCTCAAAATTATTGAGAACTACCGTATACAGGCACCACTGCATACATTTGTATAGGCTGGGTTGGGACCCACGTAAAGCCGTTATAGTGGCGCCATCAATTTAGGTTTTAAAACTCCATTTTCATGACAAAAAAGAATAATTTGACAGTGCAGCTTTATGTTTAGAATCTCTATGATAGAATTTTGGGAAAAACATGTAGACATAAACTAGCAATTTTGCTAGATGTGTTCTTTCTTTTATACAATGCTCCTTTATCAATATGCCGATATTATTATAAGACGTGTTTGCATTTGCATTACGGTACTATTATAAATCTATAGGTTTGTGCCGCATGCAATTTTATGACTTCCTGTAAATTCCATATTATTTGAAGGTGTTATTTTCGACTATATATATATTTTTATTTTATTTTATTGATATGCCGTTAGGGCAATTGTGTCCTCAAAATCCAGAATTACCTTGTCTCTAATCATATGGAAAGTATAATGCACTTTTAAATACTAAATTGTGTCCAGTTTTTTCCAACTAATAAATAATAAAATTAATAAATTGCATAGAAACGAAATACTTTTTTTTTATCTTCATACGTTGTTTAATAAGGAATAATTTAAATCTATAGCTCAGTTCCTATAATACACATATACACTAAATTAAATTAGCATCGGTAAATACTTTGGTTTTATTTTAATTTGGTATTATATGACAACTATTGTAAAATATTTGAATTTAGAATAGATGTCAACTATTGTTAATGTTCTAAATTCAGATTTAATCTGTAAGGATTACAATTATACCATTCAAGCAGAATGTTATATACGATTTCCAATATATCATTTCTCAATATTTCGTATCTAAGAGTATCGACAGACGAGTCGAGTAGCACTATCCGGTAGTTCGCGAAGCTTGGCTCAATACCTAAAAGTCGGGTCGACCCGTAAAAGCCGGGTCGGCCTGGAAAACCCAGGTCGACCTGTAAAAGCCGGGTTGGTAACCCAAACCGACTCAACAAATATTCACACCAACCCGACCGTATTAGAAAAAGATTACTGAAGGCATACGTTTGGAGTGTAGCATTGTACGGGTGTGAGACGTGGACTATAAGTAAAGAAGAGAAACGTAGAATAGAAGCATTCGAAATGTGGTGCTACAGAGGATGATGAGGATTGGTTCTTCCCAGATAAAGTAACAAATGAAGCCCTACTAGAGTTAGTAGGGGAGAGGAGAAGTATTTGAGAGTATTACAGCGTAGGAGAGATATACTAGTAGGTCATATTCTTAGACATGGGTGCTTATGCAATTAGTTATAGAAGGTAAAGTAGAGGTAAAGAGAGGGGCAAGTAGGCCTAGATTGGAGTATGTGGGTGAGATAATGGAAGGCGTTGGGATGAATATCTATAGAGAGATGAAGGAATTAGCTCAAGATAGATCGGCATGGCGTGCTGTTTCCAACCAATCCTTAGGATCGAGGACTATTTAACTAACAATCAGGATTTAACTATTTTTATATTGGATAAAATTTACTTATATTTTACAATTGATATAACTTTTCAAACCTTTCTAGTATTATTATTATTATTTGTTTTTTGAATCTCATTATTATAGTAATTGTTTTTTGTAGCCTTAATTAGCCCGTTTAACTGATTTCTATAGAGCAATGTTCTATTTTCAAGTCGATTAAACTTGGATTTTGGATTTTTTTTTTTGTTAGTTTATCACAATATCTGATTTCGTCGGTGCTAAATATATTGTTGAAGGGAATGCTAAAATGTTACGCCCACCCAAATACTATCGAGTCTGCATTAAACAATGATCGTTATTTAAAGATCAGCGCGGCGTAGTGTCAGTGTCATTGGGACGAATGCAAGTACACCGCGTTGATTGTGCGATGAAATCCTTACCACGGAAGGTTTATTTTTGGAGAACAAAAGTGGTCCCTGCACCAGGGTTATGCCTCTGTGTGCAAATACAATGTCTTTGTCCTTCGCGGCGCTTCTAAAGTGTTCCCTGTATTGTGCATTCCAATTTTAGCCGGATTATATTTAGCGATTAAGTCTTCAAATTTCATTGAACTATATTTATCTTATTTGTCTCAACTTTTCTTGAGGCTAATGTGATTAATATTATATTGTTGCATATTTTTATTTTGCTCATTGAAGGATGAATTTAAATGCATTTTGTTTCAGTTTGTATGTGTATCCGTATTTTTTAATAATCTTAAATATGACACCGTTTGTTTACCAATATATAATATATCTAAACGTATTATACACACACACACACACACACACACGTATTAAAAGATTGTTATACCTATAATCCTATAGTACAGAATTCAAAAGAGAGATTTCAAAACTAATGCAAACTCAACAAAATGACAGCATATGAGTGAAATTGACAGCAAAGTGACAGAAATTTTATTTAATTTATTTTTCCAAATATTTGTAAATAAAACTATTTTTTTTTACAGAATTCTGATACCGCATTGAACTGCTGTGTTGAACCGAACTACAAAGATGCATTCGATAACCGTTCGAGTCAGTGTTCAATCCCGCATAGTAATGATATTCATGGCAGCTCTAATTTAAATCCTTGTTTACCAATTCATCATTCGAAACATTTATTACAACAGCACTTAATACCAAATCGTTTAAAGGACGTTGCCAATTCTATGAATGTATCGAACGAAATTTATTCACAAGTAAGGCTTCTATGTACATTGGTATAAGATTAATAAATTGTCAAATCTAATGACGGCATATATATGCATTTGCGTCTTTTAACTTCGATTAAAAATAGACAATTAAAGAGAATATGTACAATATGTGATTTATGGACGAGGTATGAAAGGAAATATTGGATGGAAGATGTAGAAGAAAATAGTAGATAACAAAGTATTAGGAAGTAGAATTACAAAAGACAATCGCGTTAACTAAATCGAAAATATAAGCTTATTGGAAAGGAACAATGAATATTTATTCTTAAGAATGATTAAGGACATTCGTGTGAAGGGTAGCATCGTGATGCATGGAAAATACAAAAGGGAAATAAGCATCGGTTAGCAGTACTTAAAATGTAGTGTTCGAAAAGATAACGAGAGTTTGGTTCGTAAAAACAATATAATACGTTGAAGATAAAGGGAAGATTAAAAACATGTTAGATTTAATTAAGAATTAAGTAGCATTAAGTAGGTCTTACAACTTAGGAGAGATATACTCGTTGTCATATTCTTTGACATAGGGGTATACGAATAGTTTTTGAAGGTAGATCAGAGGATGAAATAGCTATATACAAACTTAGATGCGTAACTAGAGGCAGTGGTATACATAATATCTAATAGTGGAATTTTAGTGGGAAATATTTACTCTTTGAACGTAGCGATACATATAGATACTCGCTAAATTCCTATCGAATGCTACTGACAGAATGCATTTTAATCTGATTTTTCTGGATGTACTGGTGCTTTTTGCAATCCACGACACCCAATGTTTTATTGGTGTATTATACTGCACTCAAATAGAGAATTACAATAAGAATCCATCGCAGCAATATTACGAAATTCTCATATAGTCTTTATATGCAAATAAATAACGAATAATTTTTTTATTGTACAATTGCATGTATAGGTATCTAAAGAAATTAAAAAAAACGTATAAAGTCTATTTTCACTTTATTATAAATATTATAGTATTAAATTACAATTACAACTTTAGTTATTCATTACAAATGATATTCTTTTTAAGTAATTCAAAATTAGCATTTAATTTTTAATTCATGATTAAACTAGAATTTTATTGAATATGTATTTAAATAATAAAATAAAATATAAGTGTAGATATGGCTGAAATCAGTCAATTAGCTAGTGAGTCATCAATATCAGTGTTTGCTTAGAAAAAGCACCACGCCCACTTCTGAGTAAATTCCTTTACTTCCCTGAAACTATTCATCCTCACATGCTGCACTATCTGACATCTATCTGGATCTACTTACTCTTCTATCCTGCTAGTTTGCTTTCAATAACTAGTTTCATAACACCCCAATGTCTAAGAATATGCCTCGCAAATCAATTTCCTTACGCTGTAATACCTACTATATATTTCTCTTTTCCTTAGCTGACTCTAGTCTCATCTTCATTTGTCACTATCTTTCCTCCCAATCGTCATCATCCTTTTATAGCAACACACGATTCTTTCTTGCATATCCCTTCCTTTCCTATTGTCCATGCCTTGCAACCCGATACTGCATTAGGTTATCTCAGAGCTGTTGCAATATCATGCTTCGCAATGAAAGCACGGATCGCTACCCAAAATTAGCGCTGATATTTATGTTATTTACAATAAGATTCCACTACTGTATATTCTATATAATATTACTTATTATATGTACCATTGCTTTAGGGAAATAATGAGCTAATAATAGATCGATATTACATGCTTTCTCCAAACAGACTTTATAATTGCAGTAACATACAAGAGGTTTATTATGAAGATATTCTATCAATTTATACAACGAAGTATCTTTAACACCACAATTCTATACTTTAAAAAACATATTTTAAGTTCATTTAGAAAAAAATGGTTACAGTGGATTTATTAATGTTAATCGCAAACTCGTTTATTCTTTAGCCATTGGACATATTTGGAGATGTGTCATCATTTCCTTGGAAATACAAAGATATCATCACTTTGGATATCCCCGTGCACGATTCTGAAAAAGCGGGGCTTGGTATTAGTGTAAAAGGTAAATATTTCTACAATTTGATCATTATTACTTCGTATCTGTGATTAATAAAAATAAGTAATATATTGTTATATGTTGTGTTCTTCCGCGTTCAAAATTGATACTTGCACTGACCTGAACACACACATATATATATATATATATATATATATGTGTGTGTGTGTGTGTGTGTGTGTGTGTGTGTGTGTGTGTGTGTGTGTGTGTATGTATGTATATGTATATATCGAAATTTATATAAATACTTCATTTTATCGACACGTCATATATGATTCGGTGAAAGTAAAATAAGTTTCAATTGATATTGAGTATAATAATCCAGTGGATCTTATCCTTTACCTAAAAGTTAATATTGAAATACGCTTCTTAAATTTTCATCGGCTTAGATAGGACAACGGGTATGAATAAAAAGTTTAGAGTTCTGTCGACCAGTGGCGGTTTCTTTCGAGGCCGCACGGCCGCGCGCCCCTCCTGTACATTGAGGTATCACCGTAGATATATAATTGTATTTTGATATTTTATCTCGGCATTATTTTTCCTAAAAGATAAAGCTTGCGCCGCGAACATAAGACTCAACACGGTGTGGCAGCTAGCAAGTATGAGTCAAATACATATGCACTCATCCTATCTATTGCAAGCGGTAGAGTGAGAGCGACCGTATGCAGTATTTCATCTGGCCGCATACAAACTAGCGGCCCGCGTTGCTATGGCAACGTGACGTCACGTTGGTTCTACAGCTAAGAATATATCGTTTTAAGCTATTCCGGGTCGCGATTCTTTAGCGTCCCAACAGAGAAGCCTAGTCTAGTATACAGGAAAATTGATATAGAATAGCCAGATAAGACAGTTGCATTCTTCTGTGTAGTTACGTATTTACGATTTTGCTACGTGTTTCTCCAAGAATATATTTAATAGAAGTCATTTAATAAAAATGAATAGTGTTAGTTCTTTATTGAAAATAGAGTTTTGTCGACTTTCTCTTGAGGACAAAGTAAAAATTAAAGAATTAGGTAAGCCATTGCCTGATTTAAATTTATCACAAACTTCTGCAAGGTGTGTTTATATCAATGGATGATAAAAGAAATTCACTTTCAAGAAATATATTGAATTTAATTATTTTGCATCCATTTTAGGTAAGATTTGTTACTATTATGTTGTTTTTAAAGATATGCGTCCTCCTCGATTGAAATGTCAAGAGCCGCCACTGCTGTCGACATGTTTAACCACTGATGAGCGGCTTCCTCGGCACCTCCGAATTATAGATATAACAAAAAAAAACAATTATAAACCATAACGTGTTACATTATTATGGAAACAACGGTAAAAGGGGAGAATCTTCAAATATCTATATCTCGAAAAACGTAAGGTATAACCACCGTTTTTTTGGCAACACAGATGAAACATTGGAGGTACGGTACACCGCCATGATTAAGAAAAAACAACAAAAAGGGACCAATATAGCCTCGTGTGTAGGCAGTACATGTCATGTCTATAATTCTGAGATTCTGAAGAAGCCCCTCATCAGTGGCGAAACAAGTCGATAGAATTCTAAACTTTTTATTCATATCCGTTGTTCTATCTAAGCCGATGAAAATTTAAGAAGCGTATTTCGATATTGAGTATTGGTGTTTTGTTTGAATATATTGGATCGACATTCTTCGAAGAAAAATATTATTTAACATACGAATATTGCGATTTAATATTTAATAATATTATTTACTATACAGTTTACGCATTATTGAAGTAAATGAACTTTTATTGAAATTGTTTTTGTTTTGTTTTAATATAAATAATAATCTGATATTAAAATTTATTAGTCTGTCTTATAATATATTGCAAATGTGTATAGTTATTTCATTCGTTTGTACTAGCTGATTCATGTCGAGTTCCACTCGTCATTAGTGACATGTTAGAGGGTTGCTAGATTCAAACAAAAAAATTAAGCAAGAATTCATCTATTAACATTATTCAATTAAATGAATTTTATAAATTAATTTAATTTTACATTATATAATATATATAGTGGCGGCTGGTGACAATAGAAACAGTTGGGGCCAGTTGCAATATACAATATTTCTACAAAATACTACAGTAATTTTTTTTATTAAACAATAAAACGTGGCGCTTATCACGTCGGACGTAGTAAAATTATCTGTACCGGACGTAGTAAAATCATCAGAGTAGGTCACGGGGGCGGAAGTAGTAAAATGATCAGAGCACTAAATGGCGGATGTAGTATTATCAGTAAACACGCCTATTATAGATGATGATTCTTATGATGCTCTGCCCTTGTTTATTAATTGCATGCTCTATTATCAGTGCACAATAGATAAAATTATCAGGTGACTATTATAGGTGTCGACTATTGTTGAGTCATATTATGCACTGCCCTTATGTAGGCATATTAATTGTAGGCATGCTCTATTATCCATACACAATAGGCAAAATGGTGGTTGTAGTGATATTCTCTATTATAAGTAGATGGAAATTAATTAATTGATTTATAAAAATATCATCTATCATCATATGTGCGAACATTATAGGTACTGTTATAAGTTAACGATTACTATATGTACTACATGTTCTTTCATAATTAAACTACATTGCATATTTATGTTATTGAATTCAAAGTGTATAAGAAATAATATTGGGTTTTATGTATTTGAAAGGTGCATTCCCAAGACTCCATCGGCTATCTCGTTCATCGAATTCAGGAAGGTCTCGTTTTAAAACAAACATCACGTGTTAGGGTATGCTATAATACTTAAGTATATGTGCATGGGATGTTCCCAAATTGATGCAGGTCTGTTATCACTGACTAACCGCACCGCTATATATGATTCATAAGCAAATAACTCGAATTATGCAAATTCTATGTTTTCAATTTCTTAAAAATTAATCACAGGTAACAAATAAGAAGTGATGATTGGAAAACTCAAAAATGCGATCAGAATTGATCTAGGGTCAGTATTAAGAGAGATAGATACGTGCGGATAACAGCTAGTAAGCGCGCTAGTTTTAGAACGTATCTATTGATAACAGCTTTGCGATGTGTGCAGCTTACCGTATACTTACAGCTTACAGTATATACTGATGATGCGGCAAAAGAACAACTTTGAAATGCGCAACTTATAATATTGCATCGAAGATGTCCTCGATATTGTTTTTTAGAAAGCTTGAATTTCATGCTCATAAACGATTATTTTATAAACTTCGGAAAAGGCTCCGAAAAAGTGTTTTAATTGATTTTTGGGTAACTACTAAATTTATGGCAAATATTAGTAACTATCAAACACGCATACTTAAAATCATTGTAGCGTATGATTGGTAAGACGTTTGATGTTATCTCAGATATTACGTAAAAAGATATCAACGTCAAATACGTCTAAAGCACATTTTTCTAACCATTGCTCCTCAGATTTTTCAATCATTTGAAGTTAAAAAATATGTGCAACGCGTTGGAATTTTGATTTGTATTGTTTTTTTCTTAAGATAGTCAAAGGTTGTAAATTAAACGAAGGATGTTACAGACGTAAATTCGGTTCCTTTGTACAAAATTATCAATCAATCAATCACCTTAAGTATATTTTAAAAATTATCACTACGGTGTTAAATAATAGTGTAGAATATCACCCAAATAACGTAACTTAAAGCATTAAGTAACTAGATGTACATTTCGCAGGCTATGCTCCCATCTTTAGTAGCACAAGATAAAAACTACCTTAAGTATACTTAGATCTCATAGACATATGCCACACGCCGAGTGGCCCATGAGGGTAATTCATTGAGCGTCGATAACAAGAGTTAAGCAACGTCTCGCTAGGTTAGTGCTTGGATGATCACCGTAGCTCAGCGCCACCTATCCTCTATATTCGGTACCATTCTTAGTTGGGATATCCTCTACAACTACACTCTGTAATTAGGATTATATCCTGTTGAGGTAGTTTCCACAAAAACAAAATAAAAAACATGTAAAACAACCCCCTAAATTACAACAAAAACAGCTATCCATATTTGAGTTAAACAGATAGCTGTTTTGAGTAAAAACACACATCTGTTTTGTAAACATAAGGGTAACTTTAAGGGAAATACTGCCCACACAAATTTGAGATCTCAAGATCGATCCGAATTTTATTATCCTACTAAACGAACCAGAGTAAGTTGCATCTTAGCAAACAAAGCTAGTTGCGCGTATATTCAGGTAGAAGAGAGATACATAATCTCTTTGGCATATTTCAACACCTCCTAAAAATACAAAGTTACAATTGGGTGGTCAGTATTACCTATGACGTCCGATTTCACGTTGTAGATTTTTATATAGTAAAGCGAATAGTGAAGTTACTAATGAAGTACAATAAGTATATAGGGTGGGGCTGCTAATGCTGTGACGGAATCTCCTGTGTAAAATAATATAGATAGAAATATAAGAATTTGTGTTCACATATAATGCTTGAAGCTTTACATTCTAAAAGTATTATCAGGAACGCAGGGTGTTCCAGCGTTCCAATAAAAACCCTTTAAATTTTATATGAAATATAATATTTTTGCGTAACCTACGCCATATTATATCATGTTATATAAAAGGCACCAAGTATATAACGGGCATCTTTTTAAAAGTAACACTTCCTTCCTCTTTAAAATGTGAGTTTCATCGCACTCTTGGACGCTTTCTGCAATTTGTTTGAGGGACATATTTAATTGAAACTAACACACGCTTTTTTATTGGAAATATAATTTGTGTATGTATTTTCTTAAAAAAATTCAATATATTAACAATGGGCTTTTATAATATTATATTAAATTATAAGTACTAAAATGATACACTTATAAGTTTACAATTTTATATGAATAGTTGTTTAATGTATAATTTACATTTAATATGGTAATGCTTTACAGTATATTGTGTGTTTTTTATTAAACTAAATAAAATTAAACTTGGAATTTAATATCAAAAAGGAGCTGACAGCATCGGACATATTTATCCAGCTATTATGTTATTTTCCAATATTTAAGCATTTGACGAATACTTTACGTCCTTTTTTTTACATATAACCCTCTCTACAAGGTAGGTATCGGGGTAGTTGGTTTTCTGTAACTCCACCTTCGTAGAAACCGCCAAGTATATCAGTGTGATGAGTAAGATCTTGTATAAGATAGTAGGTATGTAACAGGATTTGTATTTTGAATATGTCTTATTCTGAATAATTCCGTAGTATAATTCATTTTATACAATTTATCAAAATAAGATTTTGCTTTGCTGATACGCACGATATCTCCTATACCTCATGCAATAATAAGTGGCCAGGTATACCGTGGAGTTGACTATTCTATCCTATGATTTACAATCTCGAACAGCGACTCGTACTACGATGTGCCAGGTCCGTATTGGAATTTTAGTTGAAACCAAATATAATAAATTGAAAACTGTATTTAAATCTTGATCTAAATGATAAACACGTTGCTTCAAAATTATGTATTATCATTCATTATTATATTATCTGAATGATGTTTTTTCATTGAATGAAAGGTTAAGGACAGTTTATTTTGGAAAAGATTACATCAATTTATTCGATTTAAATAAATTCTGTTAACGAATTAATTATAATTATAAATGCACATGAAAATATGGAACATTTTTACAATAAAAATTAAAATTTAAGTACAGCATCTACACATTTAATTAAAATTCCCAACTACTTGTGTCACTCTCTTTATTATCATTTTCGTTTATTATTAATGGAAGCACTTTGTTATTATCTGATGTAACTATTTTTTTTTGACTTACATTACTGCATTATACCAATGTGTACTTGTTACAGTCTTTATTTTTTCCTTAATGAGATTTAGCACTATTACTGTCTTTCGGATCACAGTTATTCTCAGCAATAGCACCCCTGTGACCAAAGTAGTTCTATTGGATTAAAAATACAATAATACGGCGGGAGTCTAATAACGATATGTCCAGCCTGTAGTGCAATATCATCGACAAAGTATTTTCTTTTAAACTTCTAGAAGCTCCTTTTTCGTATAGTGTTCTTGAAAGTATAGGTCATTTTTATGTAAAAAGTCTTGTATTTCTTTTTTCGTTGAACTTGAGCTAGTCGGCTGTCGTAGCTTGCATTATCCATTACAATGGCTGAATTAGTTGGTAATTCTGGCAACAAATTAGTAAGGACCCATGTTTTAAAAATGCCTGCGTTCATATCTTCATGATAATCAACACTAAGATTTTTAAATAGTTTTGCTGATAAGAACAATTCTCCCATCCATCCCGCTTCAGATCCTGCATGGAGAATTACTATCTGTTTGCGCGTACAGATGAAACATCTATAGCGCACTTGTCTCTGGAATCTACCCAGCCTTTTATTTTTTTGTCGTGTGTATTAAACCACGTTTCATCTAAGTAACATATGAAACGGTTATCTTCTCGAGCTTTATGAATATTCTCTAAGTATTGTATCCGAAGAAGCTGCAACCTTGGTGCCTGCAGCAACCGCATTCGCTTATTCATTTTTTTGATTTGAAAGCCATTAATTCTTAATACTTTTCGTAAAGTATTCGGACAGCAAGAAACATCGCACTAGGTTTTTAAAATATGACATAATTGGCTAAGTGACGGTGATACATTTTTCTCATACAAACTGTAAAGCTTCAAACGAACGCAATCAACATCAAATGAATCTAATTTCCTGAACATTAGCGTCGCTCCTTTTCTTTCTATCACAAACACCATCTTTCACAATTCTTACAGTTCGAACAAGAATCTTCGTCAAAATTGAAGTTTTCTTAATGGATCCTGCTTTGTTTTCGCCCCATTCTCATAGTCCCATGAAGATATTCTTCACAATATCCTTGGCTACCTTTGGCAAAAAAACCTTTCTTTTCTGATGTGGATCGTCATTATCACATTCAATGTCATTTTCACTGTAGCTAGATGTACATTTCAAGCGCTATGCGCCCATCTTCAGTAGCACAAGTTATAAACTAAATAAAATACCTCTGTCACGAATCGTGATTGATGTACTATTAAATAAATAAGTCAACATGAGAGAAGTATTTCAAAAATGGCATATAATATGACATATAAATCTTTTAAAACAATATAAATTAATAATTAACGAAACTAACAAGTAACAACAATAAACATTGGTTTGTCAAATCTAAAATAACCAAAAATAAATTAAAAAATTGTTCTTTTTAAATAAATTAAATAGACAACATGAAATTGGGCCTGAATCTAAATTCATTAAATTTGATTTACATTTATGCATGTATATACTTTCATAAGCATTTAACTCGGAATAATTCACAACACTTTAAGTAATTTAAGTGAACTAATTTGAATAGGATGACCTGATTCAAAAATATGTTTGGCTACAGTACTTTTATCTTTTCTTTTTAATCTGAAAGGAGCTAAATGCTCCTTAAATCTGTTTCAATGGGTCTACGTGTTTGTCCTACATATACTTTATTAAATTTTTACTTCTAAATCTAATGAAAAACGTGCAAATAAATTTATTAATATTGCCAAAATAGCTTGCTTACATTCTTAAATAGACCGTTTTTATGCAAAGCGAAGTTATTTAGAATTGAAAGCATGCAATCTATCTACTGATCTTTCATATAGTTTGGATGATTCTCAATTTTTAGAATGGAGTGACTTTCAGCAGAAGATTATTGATGTTAATGAAAAGAAATAAGCTAAGAAAACAGCAAGTTTGCAATTAAAAATGGAGCGTTTGTGCAAAAGCCAACGTAATCTTCCACCGGAACAACATAATAAGCCAATTAAGAATATTGTAGTTAATGAATCGTCTGTACCATTTAATAATGATGAGCCAGGTCTTTTGAATAAAGGTTTAAAACATAATTTGAGTTATATGAAACCTCCTTTGGAACAATATGTAGCTGGCATTGAAAGTGCGTTACAATTCACTGATGATACAATTAAAAATTGTATTAGGAATTGGTTTTTATACGTATAATACTAAACCGAATATCGATAGTGATAATAACAACATATTTATATATGGACCTAATAAGAAAAGGATTACAATTCCAGATGGATCATAATAAATAGGCAACATTGAAGAATATCTTCAGCGTCATATTTTTGATAATGATAAAATATATTTAAAAGCAGATTTTAATGATGTAAAAGACAGCATTTTTTCTATAATAATACTTTATGAGTCAACGTGAAAAGTGTTTTTGACATTGATTTTTCAAATCATAAATCAGTGGGAAAACTTTTGGTATTTATAGGAAATAAAAATACTATTTACAGAAGGGAATAACTCATAAATCAAATGCTCCCGTAGATATTATAAAAGTATCTAGCATCAGTTTGGAGTGTAATATAGTACAAGGCACCTACTACAATAACAATGTCGCTCATACGCTTTACGAGTTTTCTCCATCCGTTGAATCTGGATTTGCCATTGTCAAGACATATAAATTTTCTTCCAATACATAGTCATAAAATAAATAATATAACAGTTGAACTCATGGACTAAGATAACCATCCTGTTAATTTTCGCGGGGAAAATATTGTTATACAACTGGAGTTAAAACGATGTAATTAGGAATGGGTATTCATTTTCGTACAAATAATGATGGTACATCAGATCCATCAGTACAATATGTTATAAATAAGTATGGAGCTAATAATTGCATTAACAGTCTTCGACTACGTGTAAGACAACCAAGTGCAAACACTTGCAAGAACTATGCACTTTTGGCTATCAACGCAAACTTTCAACAATAATTATAAAGTAAGAATTGCTATCTTCTATTAGGATGTGTTTACGCTACCAAGCGAAAGTTACTTAAATATACGAGGAAAAGTGTCTCTGCCAGCAGAAAATACCGCTCAAGCGGATTTTAATTTAATACTGAAAGCTTTTTCCTTTCTATTCGATGAGATTCGCAATTAAATTAATGGTTTTGAAATTGATAAATCAGAGATTGTGGTATAACATCCATGTTAAAGGGACTAATTTCCTTTGAAAACTTCATAAATATTATAAATAATGCTCTTGAGTATGTTTCACAGAAAGATAAATCTGATATAGTTATTACTGGTGACTTTTATCTTCATTTTAATAATCCAGATCAAAGAATAGTTCGCTTTCAGGGATTGGTTCATTCATATAATATGAAAATTGTGTTAGCTTCTCCGACACGAGGGCATGCTTGTCTTGACAAATTCTTGACCAATATTGAAACCAAGCGACATGTAACAATGAATTACGATTCCGCCATTTCAGACCATAATGCTATATGTATAAAAATAAATTATTTTATTTTGTGGAAACTTACAGTGTAGTTGTAGAGGATATTAGGAACATATGGGAATGGTGGGAAGCCTGTTACTATAGCGGTTCGCTATTCCGCTACAGCTTAGTTAATTATATCCCAACTAAGAATGGTACCGAGTATAGGTGGCGCTGAGCTACGGTCATCATCCAAGCACTAATCTAGCGAGACGTTGCTTAACTTTGGTTATCGATGCTCAATGCACAACAAAATAAAAAGAGCAAAGAGGTTTGTGAGAAAATCACCTTCAGACCTATAACACGAACGGGCTTAAATGCATTTTACAATATGTTATACAATAATATATTATATAATATATGATTGTCAATATAAATTTCATTTTTTTATGAACGTATTAAAATATCAAGTAGAATTAGCGTTTCCGATTCGCCAGAAAACAACCAAGAAATACAATGAATATAAAATCCAGCATGAATGGTTTGACAAATCTCTAAACATTATGCGGGAAAAACTCTACATTATAAAAAGAATGACCAAAGCTGGATTATGTACAAATGATAATCTTAAGAATTACAAGAAAGAGTATTGTCGGGATATTATTACCTCTAAACCAGTGGCGGTTCCTTATGTTGGCCGCAGGGCCGCGCGCCCCTCATGTACATTGAGCGCATCACCGTAGATATATAAATGTATTGCGATATTTTATCTCGGCATTATTTTTCCTAAAAGATAAGGCTTGCGCCGCGATAACAATCAATACAACACGGTGTGGCGTTCGTTATGGTATCTATTGTAAGTCACAGCAGCGACCGATGCTGTATTTATCTGTATCTATGGTTCGCGTGGTATATATATATCGCTAATGTGAGAGCGACCGTATGCAGTATATCATCTGTATCTATCGTTCGCGTGGAGTAATACCTATATGTAATACCTATATCGCTAATTTAGTGCCGACATTCCAGCGTCAGCTAGACGACCCAATACGAGTTAAATACATATGCACTCATCTCACTCTATTGAAAGCAACAGGTGAGAGCGACCGTATGCCGTATATCTTCTGTTTCTTCGGTTCGCTCCTTGCTTACATCGTCTAATATGTTTCACACATTCCAGCGGCTATCCGATTTAAATGCATATGCAATGAGATGAGTGTATCATAGAGAGTGTGTGTGTGTGTGTGTGCGTGTGTATATATATATATATATAGATACAGATATGATACAGATAAGACAGTAGCATTTCTTCTGTAGTTACGTATGTACGATTTTGCCACGTGTTTCTCCAAGAATATATTTAATAGAAATAATTTAATAAAAATGAATAGTGTTAGTTCTTTATTGAAAATAGAGTTTTGTATACTTTCTCTTGTGGACAAATTAAAAATTAAAGAATTAGGTAGGCCATTGCCTGATTTAAATTTATCGCAAACTTGTGCAAGGAGTGCTCATAACCGGACATTTACACGGCGTTTTACAAGAGACATTTACAAGAAAAAATTATAACAGATGAAGGACAGATTCTCATATCGTGGCCATCTACAAGCCTCTGAGTTATTTAACACGAAATCGATGCCAACATTTTCTGAATAATTTCCAGTAGACCTTTTGGAAACCGTGTCATGTATATCAATTTTTGAATAAAACGAGATTAAAAACAGAATTAGAAGTCATTTACTCGCGTCCGGATTTTTATCAAATAATTGGAGCCACAAATTTTCTTTCATTATTGCTACAAAATAATCTCAGTGAAACTTTCTCGGAAACTATAAAAATACTTAAAATTATTTTAACAACCCCGATGACCACTGTTGAATCAGAGAGTTGTTTTTCAACACTTAAAAGAATCAAGACTTTTTGCGAAATGCTACGGGTAATGATCGTTTAAACGCGTTGGCGATGATGTATATTAATAAAAATGTGGTGCGAGATATTTACAATTTTAACGAAAAAGTTTTGGAAAAGTTTATATCAATGAAAGATAGAAGAGTGGAATTCACTTTCAAGAAATGATTGAATTTAATCATTTTGCATCCATTTTAGGTAAGATTTCTCACTATTATGTTTTTTTTTTTTTAAACGCGCCCCCCCCAGATTGAAATGGCACGAGCCGCCACTGCTCTAAACAAATTTATAAAACAATCAGATAATATCCCCAAAGCTACCCGGTCTTTGATAAACAAATGTCGACAAAGTAGATCAAACATTAGTCATATTTATTGCAATTAATCTGTTTGTGATTTTAACGTGTATTTCTCAAATGCTTTTGTAAATAATTAAAAGATATGCCACCTTGCAACAACCAATATCTCCACTATATGCTAAACGTATATACAAGGTCAATAGTGTTCGATTTCAGAGAAGTAAAGTGTACTGAGGTCTTACGTGTTATTAATCAGTTAAGAAATATATACGAAAATGATAAAGTACGTTAGCATAATGATATCTTACCCACTAACATAACTAATAAATTTCGCCATCAGAATTAATTGGCTTCCTGATTATTTAAAATTGTCTAAGGTTATTCCGGCGCATAAGAAAGGATCAATAAATGATTTAGATAATTATAGACCTATCTCAATTATTCCTCTTTTAGGCAAGGGTTTCTAGAAACTCATTACACAGCGAATTGTTTAATTTTTTGGTGACAATAACCTCTTTAATATAAACCAATATGGTTGCAGACAAGGAATATTAACGACTACGGGAATCACGTAATTGTGAACTGAACGTTATAGCATAAATAGTGATTTTCATGACCACGACACAAGATATAATAATAACATAATATTAAATTTTAATTGTATTTATAGAGCTTGCAGTAGTGTTGATTTATTATGCATCAAAGTTTTATAATCTCTCATCACTAAATGTAAAAGCATTAGATAAGATACACCTAAAATTAAAACTAAAGAGATACCTAATAGAAAATGCATTTTACTCTTTAAATGAATTATGTGATTCTGTACACTGTATACCTGAGTGATAATTGAAACATTGTGGCTGTATTATACTAAAAATATAATTAATATATAATAATACTTGAATTAACATGTGAAATCTCGATAAATTATGGCTGTATTGTTTTAAAAATTAGTTCAGATATAAAATTTTTCTTTTACTGACAAGTGAAATTTACGAAATGTAAAATCTATTATGAATACATTATTATTATTATTATTATTATTATTTATTATTGTGTCCGTCCTGCATTCTTACACCCTTCAAATACTGCATTCATTTACGCAATATATTATTTTGCAGGTAAAACGAGTGGATGCCAAGATTTGGGTATATTTATTAAAAGTGTAATACATGGAGGCGCTGCATCACGTGATCAGCGATTACACACAAATGACCAACTTCTAAATGTTAACAACATTTCTTTATTATATCAATCTAACAGTGATGCCATGGAAACATTGCGAAAAGCCATGCTTCATGCCGAGGGACCTGTTCCCGGCAATATTACATTGACAATTGCGAGGAAAGCACCAATTCCAAATTATCAGACCCACTTGCAGCAAAATTCGTTCTTGAATTCTAATAATCACGACTACATGCATGGTCCAACTCAATTAGATATTCACAAATTGAACAAAACTGTTAATGGAAGTTTGGATTCAGTTCATGATTCTATAAATGAACAGGACCAAGATTCATCCGGAAAAGTTGATTTTAATCAATCTAAATTAAGGTATTTATAACAAACCTAATAAACTTCCATAGTTGCCAAAAATCTATTTATTAATATAAAAATCAAAGTCTAAATTCATCTAGATTTAAAAGAAAAATGTTTAATGAAATATGCACTAAAATTACATTATTACATTACAAGCCTAGAGGAATCAATCGTGTGTCTAAATATTGAAATTGTTTTTTTGAATAATAACTTAATATATTTGCCCTAATTTTGCGGTAAATTTGAAATAGCCGAAGATTCCTGTAATACATATGCTATGCTATTATTTATGCATAAAAATTGGTAATTGTTTAATTATGACCAATTACGATATTGAATTTAACATCTCTTGTAGGTAGAAATAAACTCGTGCAACAAAATTTGAGTATTTATTTTTTAACAAGTGTTACATTTTTGCATGTAGCGGACCTTAAAATTCTAATTTACTATAATTTAATTCACGTAATAAAATAAAACGAAATACGAAAACGTTCTTCTCTTCCATAATCACAATGATCTACTTCCTATTTTACCGTTTTCTACTTATAAGGTAGTTGCGCTAAAATTGCATTAATAATTACTCTTGTTGAATGAAACTTGTTGCATCAATAGTACGTGGGATGCTTTAACCAGATTGGATGTGGCCTTTAGTGCAATGAGAGGGGAGCATGGAGCCTTATGGAGTAGATATGTCCTGTTTAGTGGTGGAGGCGCAGGAGGAGGATAACCTGATTGGTGAAAAATGACTGATCTTAAATCAAAATACATCGTGGTTGGTGCTAAGGAGGTTGAACACGTTTGGTAGTGGTAGTCTTATCATTAAGGAAGCGGTCTTATTAGTAGAGGGGATTGGATAAAATCTTAAAAAATTTCACCATCTTGACGTCCATTGTGAGAATAGAGAATAGAGATGTGAGAATTACTAGAGAGACACCTAGATGCAGTGGCGGTTCCTCTCGAGGCCGCAGGGCCGCGCGCTGCTCCTGAACATTGAGCGCATCACCGTAGATATATAATTGTATTGCGATATTTTATCTCGGCATTATTTTTCCTAAAAGATAAAGCTTGCGCCGCGAACATAACACTCAACACGATATGGCAGCTATCAAGTACGAGTCAAATCTCATCCTATCTGTTGGAAGCGCTAGAGTTAGAGCGACCGTATGTCTTCTGTTTCTTGGGTTCGCGTATCGAAATATATCTACAAATAAGTCACACAATCCAGCGGACTGGAATGAGTCATAGCAAAGTCTCGTCACGCTGCTTCTACAGCTAAGAATATATCATTGTTTATCCTACGAGGCCGTGAGTTTTTAGCGCCGAATAGAGAGTATAGGTATACAGGAAAATTGATATAGAATAGCCAAATAAGACAGTTGCATTGTTCTGTGTAGTTACGTATCGTTACGTATCGTTACGTTTCCAAGAATATATTTAATAGAAATAATTCAATAAAAATGAATAGTGTTAGTTCTTTATTGAGAATAGAGTTTTGTAGACTCTCTCTTGTGGACAAAGTACAAATTAAAGAATTAGGTAGGCCATTGCCTGATATAAATTTATCGCAAACTTGTGCAAGGAGTGCACAAAACCGGACATTTACGCAGCGTGTTTCAAGAGACAATTACAAAAAAATACATGGATATGTGGTTGTGAAGTTTCCAACTTATTGTACTGCTTTCCATGTATATTAAATTACAACCCTGCAGCAACTGGAATGGATCGGAATTGGGCCAGAATAGGTATGAAAGATTTGCATCACCTTCCTGATAAAATAAGAAAGCATGAATCATCTCGAGCCCTTATCAGTTCATGCGCACAGTTGGCTTTACATGGCAAAGTAAACATCATGACTCAGCTTAGTTCTGCATATCGCAAACATGTAATATAAATATAACGAACAAGTGAGGAAGAATCGCTATATTTTAAAACGCATTATTTGTTGCGTGAAATTTTGCAGTGGTTTTGAATT
Organism: Leptodirus hochenwartii; assembly: GCA_947310635.1. NCBI lineage: Eukaryota > Metazoa > Arthropoda > Insecta > Coleoptera > Leiodidae > Leptodirus > Leptodirus hochenwartii. The sequence continues at coordinate 12,753,799 of OX371176.1, forward strand.
AACTCTCAGAGGTCACCGCGAAAATGAAAAATCGGGAAATCGTGGAATATTTAGAGAATTGGTCGATTTTTCTGCAGAATTAGATTTTACACTGCGAGAACATCTGCAAGACGCTACGGTTTTCAAGGGGACCTCTAAAACAATACAAAATGATATTTTAGATAGTACGCTTGCGGTAAGCAAACAGGAACTTTGTATTCAAATTAAAAAATCGGATTTTTTTACTATTCAGTGCGACGAAACTACGGATGTTATGAATTGGTGCCAAACGGTATTGATATTTAGATATGTTTTTGATGGAACTGTTTGTGAGAATTTTTGGCTCATGATAAATCAGCAGGAGGCATACAAAAATGTATTGATAAGAAATTGATCCTTTAATTCTGGAAACACCTCAAAAGTTAATCGCCCAAACGTACGATTGCGTGATTGTTATGAATGGTGCTACAGGTGGTGTTCAAAGTTACATAAAGGAAAAATATCCTTGTGCTCATTATATACATTGCTATGCTCACCAAATAGATCTTGTAATGTAGAAAGCAGCATCACAACATGTTAAAGTAAGTGTATTTTTTAATAATCTATCGGCAATTCCCGCTTTTTTTTCACACTCCTCGAACAGATGCGATGTTTTAGAGGAAATAGTCAGCTGCAACAAGATGGAATTATAACATCAGAACCAGAAGAAGAACCAGAATTTTTGTTTTGGTTGTCATTTTTCCACAAAATTTTGCCACAAGTGGATATATTGTATAATCCAATCCAGTCAAGAGATAAGGATAGTATCCAACTTCAAACTGATATACAAAATTTTGAAAAGTGTATTAAAAATATTAGATGTCAAACTGATGCTATTCAAAGTGACACTGAAGAAATTTTTCATTCAACAGAGAGAAGAAAAGAAGATAAATTACAAAGAACTGTATATATATGCCAAATATGACGTAATTATAACACAGATGAAGGACATATTCTCATATCGTGGGCATTTACAAGGCGCTGATTTATTTAACACGAAATCGGTACCAACATTTTCTAAACAATTTCCAGTGGACCTTTTGGAAACCGTGTGTCATGCATATCCATTTTTGAATAAAACCAGATTAAAAACAGAATTAGAGGTCATTTACTCGCGTCCGGATTTTTATCAAATAATTGGAGCCACAAACTTTCTTTCATTATTCCTACAAAATAATCTCAGTGAAACTTTCCCGGAAACTATAAAAATACTTAAAATTATTTTAACAACCCCGATGACCACTGCTGAATCAGAGCGTTGTTTTTTAACACTTAAAAGAATCAAGACTTTTGCGAAATACTATGGGTTATGATCGTTTAAACGCGTTGGCGATGATGTGTATTAATAAAAATGTGGTGCAAGATTGTTACAATTTAACGAAAAAGTTTTGGAAAAGTTTATATCAATGAAAGATAGAAAAGTGGAATTCATTTTCAAGAAATGATAGAATTTAATCATTTTGTGCCCCCACCCCGATTGAAATGTCACGAGCCGCCACTTAAGACTATAAATCATCTTAAAACTCTATTTTACTGATTTCCGGCTCAAACGGAAAAAGTGAAAAATGGGTGTATAACCTTTGAAATATTTCGATTTTTCGTGGATTTTTATTTTAATATTTTGTGGCGGAGGTGTAGTTGATGCTGTTTGTAAAATCATGTTTTGTCGGTGTCGGAGTGGTCTCGGCGTTAAGGTATCGCCTGCCACCGTAGGGTCGAACGTTCGATCCTGTGTAAAATTTATTGCAAAATATATATGTAAAACGTATTTCTGCAAGAATTCCTACGATTTATAAAAGACAACACAACAAGTAGTAAGTACAAATTGTAGCTATCTTTGTGAAGGAAATGTAATTTCCTTTTTTTTGCTGAACTGAACATTGTTAAAAATTTTAGAAAACAAATTGAAGAGTTTTGAAGGTAGTAAATTGTGTACTTCTTTAGGTACAATTATTAATAGTTCTTTGGGTACAATTATAAAGAAATTGTAATGAGTGACAGAAGTGAAATATTTGTTGATGACGGAAGTTTAAGTTACGAATTGGGCATTTAAAAAATTGCTTTTGGTGGAGTGTAAGAGGAGGAATTGAATAAAGAGAGTATTGAGGAGTGCAAGTTAATATATGGCTCGTATATTTATTAAATGTGCATTGTAACTAATGCCAATGACAATGTATTTTATCGAATTTTATCAATTCGATACATTTCTCCCGGGTTGTTGAATGTTTAACACATTTTATTCATTGTTTTGATGTTGCTGATGTCACACAGCTGACCGAGGCCATATCGTATTTGCCCGCGCACAGTAATCGAATGCTTGGTTTAAGTCGATTGGGGACGCAACGTGCGTATTGAATTCAATTAACATATTGCTTATGGGGAGACAATGGCGCCACACTAAGTGGAAAATTAACAAAATTTCGTTCCCGTGTATTTGGTTAATATACTAGCGCAGTCTGCAGTTATCTTCACCAAGTTCTGGTGGGGAAGATATCGACAGATGTCGCCAAATGAAAATCAACCGCTTAAAGTTGATTCGTTTTCGTATATGGACTTGCAACGTCTATGTATACATTGTCATTGACATTGTCATTGTCATTGGTTCTACATAACAAGTATAATCGACCAGATAAACTATGTATACATTGTCATTGATATCACTGATAATGACAATGTATATATAATAGTCGCATACATGAATTGATCATAATTCTTTCAATCTATACAAATCATGTAATATTTGACAACTATGCGTTGGTTGCGGTAAATGAATGTAATCTGGAAATATAAATATTTTTTTATTGATTATCTGAACTCTTCCGCGAAGTAACCCGATGAAAATCGAAAGAAAATGCAATCAGCGCATGTACCGCTGTGGCTTTTGAATCAACTAGATTATTATAATACATGCATTTCAGCAGGATTTATCCTAGATATCAAATATTTCAACAGAACCATTATTTATGTATCACCAACAGAGTGCAGCACTTCCTGGCCTATGAAATTTGTGGAAATGTGATTCCCCTCTGATTTTCTCTTTTATATGGACTTGCAATGTCATTGCTACTACTATATTAACAATTGAACACGGATAAAGCCTAGTAGAAATCTATCAAATAATCTTAGATATTTCGTATTAAATGATTATATACATTACTTAGCTTGTTAGTATCACACCTTAAGTTAACAGAGTTCCTATTTTTTTTTATAAAAATCATCTCACTGATATTAGATCTAAACCAGTTACATTCTGTAACCATGATTTGATCATCGGAAGTATTAAAATTAAATTTGTGGTTTTTAATCAAAGAATGGGAACATAATGCTGTTTTTTCTAAATTCATCGGATTCGTAGTATCATTTTTGTGTTGGTCTATTCTTTTATACAAATATTGTTTTGTTTGACCAACATAACAAGAGCGACAATCTAAACACGAGCTTTTGTAAATTACATTGGAAATATAATTTTTATTGGTTTTATCTTTTATTTTAGAATAAAGCTTATAAACAGTTCTAGGATTATATAAAGCCAATTTTTTGGTTTCATTGTCAAGAATTTTTTTGATATTGTACGATAAACTACCAATATTAGGAAATTTAGAATAACTAAATGTTGAACTATAATTAATAGTATTATTATTGGTATTATTATATCTCGAATTAGAATTGCATTTATTATTATTGAACCAAAAATTAATAAACTGTTTCGGGTAATTATTATTGAATTTGTAATTTTTTAATGTCATCTCTAAAGAATGTAGTTTGAGTAATTTCTTTAATTTTATCATAAAAACCTTTAACCAGAGTAACTTTTTGTGTTAATAGATGTTTGGAATAGAAATTGAACAATCTGTTAAAACTGGTGGGTTTGGTATACCATCTGGTACAAAGTTCAGTGAAATATAAATATAAATACAACATCTAGTAAAATAAGTATGTGGTCAGCTGGTACCTGAATAGCAGAAATGAAGTTTACAAATTTTATGGAATTATTGACATTATGTATAAAAGTAGAACTAATATATTTTAATATATTATTAAGGAAAGAAGAAAGTTTATTCGTCGGTGAGTTTATGCTACTAATAACCAAATTCAGCTACCTGACACAAACAAAAATATTTTAACAATATTTCTTGATTTGACCCGCGCAATTGATACTGTCGACCACAGCTTTGGTGGTTTAGATTATAAGATTATAAGCATTGCTTATTTAATAACGATGTTATTTATAAAAGATAAAATTTATTCAGATCCATTAAACAATAAACATACTATAGTAAGCGTTGAACACAATAAACATGTGCTATCACCTCATGACTACAAACGTTTTATAGTCATGAGGACAATGTTAGGACAATTAGTGGTGCGCAAAATGATCATTTAACTAACCCGACCCGACCCGCACCAGACCCGACCCGACCCGCACCCGCATCCGAACCGGTCCAACCCGCACTAATACGGCCCGACCCGCTAACCCGAACTGATCCTATCCAACCCGTAATTACTTGAACCCATTTACATTAACCCTATGAAAGTATAAATTTGCAATAACAATTAACCATTACCTGACCTACACATAATAATTTAAGAAAAGCGAGTGTATAAATATTATATATTTTACGTATAATTATTTATGAATTTATAAAATTTAAGGTTTAAGGTTTTTAGTGTGCATTGTTATTATTATAAAGAATCAAGATATTGTTAAATGTATATTTTATATTTCTCCTATCGCAATTATTTCTCCGTTGAATTATAATACAAAAAATTTATAGTTATGATTTGAGTTAAGATTGAATTTTAGCCTATTAGGTATTTAACAAAAGCCTATTATTTCTTGGAAGCAATCTGTTTAGGTCGTTTTACATATTTAGAACGTTGTAATTTTACACATGCACTTGCCTGCAAAAAAGATACAGTGCTTCTCTAGAAAACTTTGCAATAGCTGTACAACACCAAAATACTTACTTTAAGGCCTAATTGTTCCATGTCCACGAGCTCTAATAAAGCTCGATTTTTCATTTAATTTCAATTTAATATTTACAATTTTGCAACTTATATAATATAATATTAGTTATTTTATATATTATAATATAATTATACTTCCATTATAAAAAGAAAATTATAAAACTGATGTTATTTCTTGAATTGCTTATTAAATATCTTTAAATCTTTAAATATGCGAAGCGTCGAGTCGATTTAAAATCTTGAATTTATCTGAAGTAAGCGAAGATCATTTCTTTTCTACTATATGTAAATAAGTAGGATTATTTAAATATTTCATACATATGTTTTTACATTATTATGTGATGATGAAGAACCAGTGTCGAATATCCGTATTCTAAACTTATTCTTAATGGTTTGCTATACCAGTGATTGTCAAACACTCGCTTAGAATTTTGCAATACCTTTTGTGAGCATATATTGCTATGTATATTGCATATATTACTCGTAACTTCTTCACTTTAAAAATAATATGACGAGAAATATGAAGATAACCTTGGTGTTAATGGTTTACTGTATTACTGCGATCATACAAAACCGAATGTAACCCTTATCTAACAAAAATTAAACTTTTGGTTATAAGATTATCTTTAATATAAATGTACTTTGCACAGTAGGACATGCTCAAAATTATTGAGAACTATTGTATAGACGCACCACTGCATATATTTGTATAGGCTGTAACCATGATGTAACCATACTAGCATCTTTTACATCTTGATCATATTTGGAATCCTCCGATTTCAATTGCTCTAGTTTAATATTCATATTTATTTCATTTTTAATTATGTCAATGTGGTTCAATAATAGGTTTATAGGTTTTCTTCAAGATTTCATCTTCTTCAGACCGGCCCATTCTAATGGCAGCTAACTTCTTTCTAATTGTTTTCCTAACGTCAATTAATCGTTTGGAAATGGAGTGTCGATGTTCATTTTTTTTCGTCTGATGTTTCTTCTGCTGCTGCTGCAGCAGATTTCCACGTTTCCGTTGAAATAATCTCTTATTTGAATTTATAGTTTATAGTTAAAATATTGTTTGTTGCATACGCAATGTTTATTCACTTTATACTCATTACTTGTTACCTTCAAATTGACTTATATATTTATTAATTTCGCAGCGATAACGGCCTGATATAATGTCAGCATGTTTTACAATTGTCAAAAATCCATATTTTTTTAAGCCAACACCATTTACACATATCTTTAAATGTATCAAAATTCATATCATTATTTACATGATAGTTATGCGCATGTTTTAAATTTAGAACATCCTGTTTAAAGAGACAGATCATGTTTGAATTATCTCTAATCAATCTCTTTAGAATTTGACTATAATTCTGACAGAGATAGAATGAATCAATATACTTAATACTTATGTCTACCATATACAAAAAATTCTCTAATTCTATCTTGAGAGTTATAAGAAACATCGTTAAAAATAAAGATCGAATTCGATTTATCACTCCAATTTTATAATTTCATAATTTTCTTTATATGTATTATACTCTATTTCTGGGATTGTATTAATAAATTTTTGTACAAATTCATATTTTGGCTGATACGACTTTGAGTAAATGTGTATATTTTCGATCCATAATCCACTGCGGTTTAAATAGCAGACTAATCATAACATTTGATTTTCCACACCCGGAAGGACCACTAATTAGGGCTCTTATTGTGTGAGGTAACAGTTTTCCATGACAACTAGTCTTTAATGAATCACTATTGCAGTCTGAAAAACACTCGTCCAAGTTTAGAATTGGTAGAGCAATGTCTTGTTTTGTCACCTTCATATTTACTATATAAAAGTCAAATTTATCATCACATCTATTTATATGTGCAAAAATAATATATAAAGATGATAGTGTATGAGGGAAAAGGATTTTTGATTGCAGTTATAGATAAGCTTCCATTTGAACTTCATCTACCGCGTGGCTTCATCATCATCAGTATTGTGGTCCTGGAACAAAGTTGCGAAAACGTTAGGAAAGAGGAGATCGTGGTATAAATCCATTGGATACAGCTTGTATGCAACATGATACTCCTATTCTAAACACAAAGGTATTGGTGAACGTCATAAAGCTGATTCAGCTTTACAACGGGCTTTATAGAGTTAAATCAAAAGATGCTTCTTTGGGAGACAGAGTCGCCGCACTAACTGTATCAGCAGGAATGTCTTTGAAGCATAAAACGGGGTCAGGAATAAGGATGAAGAAGAAAAGGCAGTCGCATGTGCATCATACTCGCAATTACCAGAAAAGCAATTAGAGGTGGTAAAATATCGACTGTAAAATCTGCATCTCAAAGTGCTCTATCAGCAGCTAGGCTAGCTGTTAAAAAGGCTGGTGGTAAAAGTAAAGTGAAAGAACCTAGAATTATTCCTATTCCAAATCACGGTGGCATACTCCCACTTATCTCAATATTCGCTGGTCTTCGCGCTCTGGAAGCATTAACAGGTGGAGCAGCCGGTGTTGCGCAAGCAAGTGGTGATTCAAAGACCGCGGTTGAAAATCTAAAAGAATCCCAGAGCCATAATAAAATGAAGGAAGCGATTGCATTGCGAAGTGGAAAAGGTTTCTATATAAAACCATACAAAACTGGTCTCGGACTCTATTTGAAATGTTCAAAAAGCTAATAAATCGAGTACCTAATCACACTGTCTCTAATTTAGAGTTGGAAAAGTATGCAAAATCTATACCTTATTTCAGAGGTGTATTTATAAGAGACAAACTGCCACATACGCCATTCTATAACGAATCTGGGATAATCAACATGGATTCCATGCAAGGATTGTTTTAGCAGTTTTCACCCACCAAAGGAAGCGCTTAGTTACTTTAAAGGTAGTCAGATATTCTATAATTAAGAGAGACTTCAGAAAGATAACTCATTCAATTGTGTGGTCATTTGTGTTTGAAGTTTCTAAGCAAGTGATTATTATGTCAGAAACATTTACCGTAACCGGAAATTCGAACCGAATTTTTGTGGATTATTACCCTGAAATTGAACTGGATTCCCAAACACGAGTACTGTGTAAGGCTTGTTGGCTTATATATATATATATATCGCTTATATAGTTATATATATATAGCGTATATAGTTTATAGGAACACCTATAAACCAATATGTCAGATAAGTAATAACAGGTAAGTCAGGCAAATTATTATGTAATTAAAATTAAAATTTCACATTTAAAACAGTTACGCGAAAATACATGAAATACATATAATAAATGTTATAAATGATTAACATGCCGAAGCATTTACAGCAACACTTACACAACTGTTAAATAGATGAGTGATACTCAAGTAATAGATTTTTTAGGTTTTTGGCGAAGCAATCATTTTTGGCCTTAACTAAGTCTTTATTTAGCTTATTAAATAGTATAATACCATTGTATACAGGACCATATTGCAGTAAATTGAGCCTGGCATAGGGCGGGACCAGATTACCTGCATTTCTAGTATCATACATGTGGATATCAGAGTGAATACTGAAATTATGAATATTATCTCTTATATAGCAAATGGATATATACATATAAAGGCACGGTAGTGTAAGTATTCTTTGTTTAATAATGTGCGGTTTGTAGTGCTCACTGAACGATAAACCACACATGCTCCCTACAGAGGCTTTTTGCACAATGAAAACATCATTTAAAAAGGAAAATGACCCCCATTGGAGTAGCCCGTATTATAGCGTAGATTGAATACAGCCAAAATAAAGTAACTTTAGCACATGTAATAGAACAATAAGTTTTAGTTGCCTCAATAGAAAACAAAAGGAATTCAGCTTAGATTTAATAATTTCAATGTGATCGTATCATGTCAATTTATTATCAATACTAATCCCCAAAAACTTAGTACTGTTGGCTGATTCGATTGAGGTATTATCAATACGCAATAGATAACTTATATTTGTGACATGTTTTTAGTACGAAAATCCATAAATACTGTCTTCCAGGCATTTAAGTTAAGGCCGTTTAAAGCGCGTCAATTAGTGATTTGATTAATAGATTCATTCGCTTTTTGAAGAAGATGGACACGGGTTTTTGCAGACACCAGCAAGTTAGTATCATCTGCATAAAGCACCGGCAGTGACGCGGCATTGCAAAAGGATGGTAAGTCATTACAAAATATCAGGAAAAGTAATGGAGCTAGAATCGAGCCTTGAGGTATCTCTACCCCCAAGGCGCTCACAGCAGACTAAGATTTGGATATTTGAACCCTTTGTGACCGTGCCCCTAAATACGAGCAAAGCCAGTCATTGGGTTTACCACGCACTCCGTATGACTCTAGTTTATTGACAGTGATAATAAAAACATATTTATATATGGACCTAATAAGAAAAGGATTCTAATTCCAGGTGGATCATATGAAATAGGCAACATTGAAGAATATCTTCAGCGTCATATTTTCGACAATGAAAAAATATATTTAAAAGCAGATTTTAATGAGGTGAAAGACAACATTCTATCTACAAAAGCCAATAATAATACTTTACGAGTCAGCTTGAAAAGTGTTTTTGACATTGATTTTTCAGATCATAAATCGGTGGGAAAACTTTTGGGATTTATAGGAAATAAAAATACTATTTTATAGAAGGGAATAACTCATAAATCAAATGCTCCCGTAGATATTATAAAAGTATCTAGCATCAGTTTGGAGTGTAATATAGTATAAGGCACCTACTACAATAACAATGTCGCTCATACGCTTTACGAGTTTTCTCCATCCGTTGAATCTGGATTTGCCATTAACATAGTGCCTAGACATATAAATTTTCTTCCAATACATAGTCATACAATAAATAATATAACAGTTGAACTCGCGGACCAAGATAACCATTCTGTTAATTTTCGCGGGGAAAATATTGTTATACGACTGGAGTTAAAACGATGTAATTATGAATGGGTATTCAATTTCGTAGAAATAAGGATTGTACATCAGATCAATATGTTATAAATAAGTATGGAGCTAATAATTGCATTAACAGTCTTCGACTACCTGTAAGACAACCAAGTGCAATACACTTGCAAAAACTACGCACTCTTGGCTATACTTTGATGTGTGGACAACTCAATATATTCAACGGCTCCATTTTTGAAGAGTACTACAAAGAAGTAGTATTACTACTAGTATTACAAAAGAAGACTACCATACATACCAACCTAGGACGCAAACATTCAACAATAATGATGAAGTAAGAATTGCTCTCTTCCATCAGAATGTTTTTACGCTACCAAGCGAAAGTTACTTAAATATACGAGGAAATGTGTCTATGCCAGAAGCAAATACCGTTCAAGCGGATTTGAATTTTATACTGAATCCTTTTGCTTTTCTATTCGATGAGATTCGGATCTCCTTGTAAAGTACTGACGATGTGTACAGCCGCGGTTTATTCATTGTTATCTTTAAAATAGTTTTTTGCGTGGTCGCGATTGAGTATAGCGCGATATTGTACACACCTCCCCAAGCTATAATCCGTATCGCAGTATTGACTGAACAAGTGCATGATATGTTATTTTCAACAACTTGTAAGTGACAAATGATCTTAAGATTTTACATTTATATATAGTTTTTTGTACCGAAATTGTCATATTGAGCATGTAACTTCCAATTTAGATTACAGTCAATTATTACTCCCAAGATATTTGATTGATGTTGTTATTTTAAGTGTGTCAGAACATGTACACCCTGTTGCTAACCTGTTACAGCCAACTACGTGAAGTTGGAGAGTGTTCAAGGTTTCTGAAGTTTGCGAGTTAAAGCAGATAAATTTGGTCTTTGATATGTTTAGTGAAAGTTTATTTTTTGCTAAGATTTCCTGAATCTTAATCATGGTAGTCTCGGCTTTGTATTTGACCTCATTCCAGGTCGTGCCTTCAATAGTAATAGCAGTATCATCAACAAACGAAATTAGCTGACCATCTATTTTAGTTTTGAAAAAGAAATTATATAAATAAGAAATAGTACTGGATCCAATACCGTTCCCTTAGGAACTCCACATTTTACTATACCAGCTTCACTAAGTATTCCATTAATTTTTGTAAGCTGGAATCTATTCGATAGATAACTACGTATTAGATTGTAGACCAAGAATGTGTAATTTATGCATCAAAATATGCAATATGCATCATATATAAGCAATATTGTTAAAATCTTTTTGTTTGTGTCAATAGAATTATAGATTTTTGCCGTAAGTATATGTATCGCGTCAGATGTACTCTTCTTAATAGTGTAGCCATACTGATTCTTTGCTAAAATTTTGATATTGAGATATTCTAGATTTCTAGATTTTATACACTTTTCGAAGAGCTTAGCAAGATTAGTTATAAGGGATAAAGGAAGGTAATTTGATATATCCTGTTTTGAGCCAGAATTTTTATAAATTGGAACGATAATGCAGGTTTTAAACGCTTTAGGAAAATATCCCTTATTGAGACAAAGATTAAATCAATATACCAGTGGTTTAGTTATGTAATTCTCAATAAGTTTTATTACACCATTGTCCATATTGTCTATTCCAGGAGAGGATTTTGTTTTTGACTACTTGACATAGCTTTGTAATTCAGATATTGTAACCTGCGGAGAAGTAGAAATATTTAAATTTACATTAGTCTCATCCATATCATTATCATAAGCTAATTGTGGTATCTCCTTTGCTTTTTTTATACCAACATCTAGAATGTAACTATTGGCGATATTTAGCTTTGGTTTCATCATTGCTGATAAGTTCGCTGTTTGCCCCTAGTATTTTGTTTATCTTAGATTTATTGATGCTTCTCCCAGTCGCCTCTCTTATGACTTTCCAAACTTTTCTGACATTATTACTGGCTGGGCATAGTTATGCAGAATAATATTGCCTTTTTGTAAATTGAATTAATCGATTTAGTTGATTTCGATACAAGTGATATTTATTTATGATTTCCCTTTGATCAGGGTGCCTATAAAGTTTCTTACATAATCTATCACTGACCCTAATTGATTTAACCAAACCAGTTGTAATCCAGGGTTTTAGCTTTTTAGAGTCAGCGTTTATAACAATTGATTTAGTATTAGTAGATTTCTGTTTCATAGTGACAAGTGTGTACATGTTAACTTCACAAACTTCATCAATATCATTTTTAGCGTATATATCTGTCCAGTTTACGTTTTCCTTAGGGGATACAAATATCTCTTTATGAAATGAATTTATCGTGGTAGTTACTAATGATGGAAGAACATTATTTGTAGCTATACCCGAATATTTTGATTTATCATATTTCACCAAGGACGGGGTAATGGTCAGTAATTGAGTTATCGAGTATGTAAATACAAGTTTTAACTTTATCGTTACTTTTTATGAAAAAAAGATCTATCATGTTTCCGTTGTTTTACAGTTCCTAGTCGTTTTGTTGTGGTACTGCGTAAAACCGAAGGCATTCATTAAGTTCAAGTATTTAATTACATTTATGTTGGAGGTGTCCTTTAAATTAATGTTTAAATCCCCAGTAAATACATTAATACCAACACATAGTTTCACTAGTATCTTGCCCTGTAAGTCAATAATGTAATTATCAATACTCGTTGAGGGAGGTCTGTATGAAGCAAATAGTTTTAAATTCTTATCATCAACACTACCGTTTATAGACATAAACATAGTCCCTTTGGCAGTTGGAAAATCAAGTGTATGCTCAATATCATTATTCACGTATAATATTACTCCGTAATTTTGGTTAAAGGTAGAATTACTGAAATATATGCTGTACCCACACAATCCATATCCTTCCAGTTCTTTTTTAACGTTCCGATTAGCACGATTATGTTACATTTAGGTTGAATGGAATTTAGAAAAATTATCATTTCATCATAATTCTTATTTAGACTCTTAATATTGAAGTGTATTATATTAATAAAAGGACTTTCAGTCCTATTGAGTTTAACATATTTAGGCAAACTTAACCAATGCGATCATAAATCGGTGTCTTCTTCTATTTGAGAATTGTTATTGGCCATAATTGACTTTTGGTATTCTGAAGCGAGTTTTAGGACAGGGTGATGTTTGCGTGTAAGTTGAGTGTATGTTTTTACTATCTAATGCTTATCCTATGTGCCCGTTTTCGTTGATGTCACTGCTCTTATCGTAGATCTTAAGGTGGGGTCCCTTCTGGCCGCTGCTATTCTAGTAACTTTACTACCCGCCGAGTCGGATTCCACCGGCGACGTCGCTCCTCTCATGATACTTGATGGTGTTATGTTGGTACCACTACTACATCTTACGTCACTTCCCATAATTCCAGATTCTATAGGTGTAGCTGTTTCTTCTTGTGGAGAAGTATATGTAGGAATGGTCTGTTCGTCTAGTTGTTGCAAAGTATACGGATCACCATTAATTAATAATTTATCATTCCTTAATTTGACCAAATAACCATTTTCTCTTGCTGACTTTTGATACACTAATAACCGCTTCGTTATTACTACTTCTTTAGGTGAGAGGTCATCAGAGATTGCATAGTTTATGACTTTGAGTTTGTATGCGTGCATAAAAACTTTAGCTCTCAGCAAGTAGCTTACCAATTCAAGTAATATAGGTCTCCAAGTATTCAGATCACTTTTTCCAAGCCTGTATACATTATTTATTTGGGTTTCATTAATTTCTATTCCTAGGTATGTTTGTAGGAAGTACTCAGTAGTCGTGACAAAATGTTCGTTAGGTTCCTCTGGTATTTTATACAGTATAATATTATTCCGCCTATTTCTTCGTTAAATATTTTTCAGGGTAATATAATTCAATTTTGATTTGGTCTGAATTTCAGATACAGTTTGTGTGATAATATTTACGTTATCTGTCAGATTCACAAATTTCTGCGTGATTTCCTTAGTTTCTTTCTGCAGGAGGTCCTTAAAGTATATCTTTAGCTCATTCGTGTTTGGACTGTCTGGGGATATTGTTTATGACAATTTCCAGCTTTAATTACTATTCTTTCGTCTTTTTTGGTAGAAGCAAAAAAATGATGACTGCTAATTTGAAGTATGAAGTATGTACTCAAATGTGTATAGATATTAAATATATTTTACATGATATACTTAAATTTAAGTAAGCAACTATCAGTGGCGGCTCGTGCCATTTCAATCTGGGGGGGCGCATTTCTTAAAAAATAACATAATAGCGAGAAATCTGATCTAAAATGTATGCAAAATGATTATATTCAATCATTTCTTGAAAGTGAATTCCGCTCTTCTATCTTTCATTGATATAAACTTTTCCAAAACTTTTTCATTAAAATTGTAAATATCTCGCAACACATTTCTATTAATACACATCATCGCCAACTCGTTTAAACGATCATTACCCATAGCATTTCGCAAAAAAGTCTTGATCCTTTTAAGTGTTGAAAAACAACGCTCTGATTCAGCAGTGGTCATCGGGGTTGTTAAAATAATTATAGGTATTTTTATAGTTTCCGGGAAAGTTTCACTGAGATTATTTTGTAGCAATAATGAAAGAAAATTTGTGGCTCCAATTATTTGATAGAAATCCGGACGCGAGTAAATGACTTCTGTTTTTAATCTGGTTTTATTCAAAAATGGATATGCATGACACACGGTTTCCAAAAGGTCCACTGGAAATTGTTTAGAAAATGTTGGCATCGATTTCGTGTTAAATAACACAGCGGCTTGTAGATGGCCACGATATGAGAATCTGTCCTTCATCTGTGTAATAATTTTTTTTGTAAATGTCTCTTGTAAAACGCCGCGTAAATGTCCGGTTTTGAGCACTCCTTGCACAAGTTTGCGATAAATTAAAATCAGGCAATGGCCTACCTAATTCTTTAATTTTTAGTTGTCCACAAGAGAAAGTCTACAAAACTCAATTTTCAATAAAGAACTAACACTATTCATTTTTATTAAATTATTTCTATTAAATATATTCTTGGAGAATTACGTGGCAAAATCGTACATACGTACATATCATACATACACAGAACAAATGCTATTGTCTAATCAGGCTATTCTATAGCAATTTATATACATATATATACTCTGTATATATATATATACTACTCTTTGTTCTCTCTGAACTTCACTAGGTTAAAGAAGCGCGACATCCAATAGATGATATACTACATCGGTCGCCTGCACTCTATGATACACTCATCTCATTGCATATGTACTGTATATATGTATTTAACTTGTATTGGCATTGGATAGGCGCTGGGAATCTGTGACATATATTAGATGATGAAGCAAGGAGCGAACTGAAGAAACAGAAGTTATACGGCATACGGTCCCTCTCACCGATTGCTTGCAATGGAGTGAGATGAGTGCATATGCATTTAACCTGTATTGTGTGGCTGGGTGGCGCTGAACACGCAGAGGCACCAAATTAGCGATACCACGCGAACGATAGATACAGATAGATACAGCATCAGTCACTACTCTGACTTATAACGGATACCACAACGAACGCCACACCGGGTTGTATTGAGTGTTATTGCGGCGCAAGCTCTATCTTATTTAAATAATGCCGTGATAAATTATCGCATTACAATTATATATCTACGGTGATGCGCTCAATGTTCAGGAGGCGCGCGCGGCCCTACGGTCTGCATAAGGAACCGCCACTGGCAACTATGGTTGGTAACTTTGTCAATCTATTATATAAATTAATTAAAGGATAGATTATACATTTCGTTTATGGTTTTATGTGGTAACGCATTTATGTGTATTTAAAAAAAGAGAGTTCGCGAAAAGGTGATTCTATTAATTAAATCATTTTTTCGGATTCGCCAGCTTCCACATGCAATTGTCCTAACATTGTCCTCACATATAAAACGTTTATCGTCATGAGGTGATAGCGCAAGTTTATTTTGTAAGACGCTTACTATAGTATGTTTAATGGATCTGAATAAGTTTTGTCTTTTATAAATAACATCGTTTTTAAATAAGCAATGCTTATAATCTTCTCCCATGATATAATTTTCAACAACGTTGCGCCTAACTCCTTTTGCTCGTTTCTTCAAAGACAAATCATTCAGACAAATAAATGCATACATCTTTTTGCATGTAACCCTGTAAATTCCAACATCATCCTACCACCATTTTCACCTTTCATAAGTCCGGGGATATGTTTGTTTTGGGGAATAATGTCTCGGATTGTTTTGTGGGAAATTACTAGTATCAAATAGATTTGCACGAGTCTTCAATTCTAAATATAAATCGTCTGTTTTAATCTGTATTATGATACTGTCCGTATCTGAATAGCAAAGCGATTTTATTATAAAAATGTATCACTACGGTGTTAAATTATAATATATAATATCACCCAAATACCGTAACAAGCATTAAGTAGCTAGATGTACATTTCAAGCGCTATGCGCCCATCTTCAGTAGCATAAAATAAAACAAAATAAAATACGTAAATCCATTTGTACAAAAATATGTACAATTAGAGAGAGAGAGAGAGAGAGAGAGAACCTATTCACTTTTATTACGGTTCTGGGTCCTCATGATGATGACGTCTCACATCTTAGGTATACTCTTACGAAAAATAGGTTACGTTATATAATGGTTAAAATAGGTTACGTATCCAATAAATGGTATTTTCACGTCTACTATGTATATACAATTCATTCAATTATATATTTCACGCTGTATATATCGTTTCGTTTAAAGTGACGCTGATAATTTTACTACGTTCCCCGTGATGAGCGCCACCGGAAACTACAAGGTATATAATACAGGGTGTATCCAATAAATGGAGTTTCTCACATCTAGTATGTATATACAAGTCGTTCAAATTATATATCGTTTAAATTGACGCTGAAAATTTCACTACTTCCGGCCCAGACCTACTGTGATAATTTTACTATATCCGCCGACAATTTTACTATTTCTGCCGACAATTTTACTACTTCCGCCGTGAAAGCGCCACCGGAAACTACAAGGTCGTCTGACAAAGAGATACTGGAAACCACAATGAGGAGGAGGGCCCAGAACCGGGATAAACACTACTTACAGTTCTAACATCATTTAGCTCCTACTTTTTTCGTATTGTCACTATTGTAATACGTTTAAAATTCCATGGTACGTCTCACTTGTCATATATTTTACTAACAAGCTTACCTAATTGATCCTCCATTTTTTCTCCTCCGCCCTTCATAAATGGTATATATCTACAAGAGTTAATTCGTTACTCCTTAATTGACACATGCTCTGACCTAAATTTTTTATAATCTAATTTATCCTAATCTACGTGTTCTGTATATTCTAGATCCTCCATTTTCTGTTCACTGTATAAATCCTCAAAAATTACTGTTTTTGTCTTGTAGCTTTATCTCTCTTTTCTATTTGCTCCTTACCTTGATCGTCTGTTATAGCGTTGGCCCTTGGCCTTATTGTAAAATCGGTACTACGGCGTTAAATAATTGTATAGAATTTCAGTGACACAAGATAAAAACTGAATAAAATACCTCTGTCACAAATCGTGATTGCTATACAACTGAATAACATAACTATACAATAATCAACATTACGGAAGTGTTTAAATCTATGAATCTAAAAATAATTTTTAGACAATATAAATTAATAATTATAGTGAATAGTAAAATTAGATAAGTAGATGGGTAGTCAAATTAATTTAATTAATTTGTATTGTTGAAAAATTTGATGAACAATAAAGTTTGACACAATTCCGTCATGTTGACTTTTTTCAATTGCACATCAATTACGATTAGTGACAATTTTAAAAATAGGTAAGTAATAACATTTATTATTGCAGATATATGGAGGATTTTCAACAACCGTCCAGTTATATTACTAACACAATGACGCAGAAAGGTAATTTATCTGCAACTACTGTTATATTTGATTCAAAGATATGTCATGCTGACGTTGCTATGAACACTTGGAATCCAGTTTTAAATAAACTTGCGGGGAATTCAAACAAACAATTGCGAAATGAAAGTTATTATAAGGTACGTTATAATGATATATTGTATCAAATTTAATTCTAATTATTTAAATCTTTAAACAATTTTATATTTCAGTGGTTACCACCACTTACAGCAAAATGGTTCAAAAAATATAAATACGTTATACGACAGACAAGCTGTTTTCTTCAGTATATATACTCGGAGTGACTAATTCCAGGGGTGTAATAAGTGTAATAACTAATGACGTGTAATTAGCATGAATAGATCTGTTTATAGAGGTACGGCTGATGTAATCAGTGATATATCAGCATTCTTTAAATTGTTTTTTATATGTATGTAAATATTCTCGTATGCATTTAAATATGTGCTGTTACATACTGTCTTCAGAATTATTATGTTCTCATCTACAATGGGTTGTAATGTGTTAAATTTGAATCGCACTGCTACATTTTCTTGGTTTGGTCAACTTTTTTTTACAAACGTCACATTCAATTTGGTAAAGAGATCGGAGATAAATGAAGAAAGATAATTTCCGATGGCAGTACCCTCATTCCTCTTATAAAATGTCCGCGCTACAATGAAAAAGAATTGATTCCTGTAGAGATTGGTTAATTTTATGTATTCTTTGACAGTGTCTTCATCGATGTTATTTTCCAGTTATATTTCCTTCGGGTATTCTATGACAGTATGTATCAGAATACTTGGAAACAAAGAGGTGACATCAAATGACACTAGCCTCGTGTGTCTGTGTCTCGTAATTTTACGTCCTTTAATTTTTAAAAGACAGCTGATTTTGATAGACCTGGAAATTAAATTCTTCGGTTAACTACTTGGAAAGTAAGTAGATTTTATACCGGAATGAGAGTTTATACCTGATACTATCAGGCTTACTAATTAGCCAGACTTGTGTGTGTTTGGGAGTACATATATACAGACATTGGTTCTTCATCATCACATAGTATTATAAAAACATGTATGAAATATTTAAATAATCCTACATATTTACATATAGTAAAAAAGAAATGATCTTCACTTACTTCAGATAAATTCAACATTTTAAATCAACTCGACGCTTCGCATATTTAAATATTTAAAGATATTTAATAAGTAATTCAAGAAATAACATCAGTTTTCTAATTTTCTTTTTATAATCGGAGTAGAATTATATTACAATATATAAAATAACTAATATTATTTTAAAAATTATCATTACGGTCTTAAATTATAATACAGAATATCACTCAAATTCCGTAACAAGCATTAAGTAACTAGATGTACATTTCAAGAATAGTATATTTATATTAAATAGTATATCAATCACGATTCATGACAGAGGTATTTTATTTAGTTTTATCTTGTGCTACTGAAGATGGGGGCATAGCCCTTGAAATGTACATCTAGCTACTCAATGCTTGTTACGGTATTTGTGTGATATTCTATATTAATATTTAACACCGTAGTGATAATTTTTAAAATTACTGATATATGAGGAGAAAAACAATAGGAAAGATCAAACCGATAAGATGCGACGAGAAAAAATGCAGTTCAAATATGAAGATTAGAATAGATGATAAAATATAGGCAGTGTCAGAATTCTGTTATGTAGGTAGTATAATTACAAAGTGTAACCAAGGCAAGGTAGATAATGAAAGGAGCAATTTTTTAAATATTGTCGTAGGTATTAGAAAAAGAATACTAAAAGCATATGTGTGGCGCGTAGCACAGTAGAGTTGTGAGGCGTGGACAGTATACAAAGAAGAGACGGTATTATAGGAAGATTATGAGGTGGGTAGATAGAGTGCCAAATGAAACCGTACTAAAGTTAATATAGGAGAATGGTAGTATTTGGAAGGTATTGCAGAATAAGAGAAATAGACTAATAAGTAGATCATATTCTTAGACATGGAGTAACATGCAAATGGTTATAGAAAGTATAATCAAATGTAATGAATGGGTAGGTAAACCCACATTAGAGTATGAGAGTTAGATAGTGGAAGACGTAAGGATGAATAGTTGTAGGGAAATAGCCCTTGAAATGTACATCTAGCTACTTAATGCTTGTTACGGTATTTGGGTGATATTCTATATTAACCCCTAGTAATAATTTCCTGCATACTATGTAATACATTTTAAAAATTATCACTACGGTATTAAATAATAGTATAGAATATCACCCAAATACCGTAACTTATAGCATTAAGTAACTAGAAGGCACTTCGAAGGCTTTTCGAACTAGAATGTGCATTTCGAAGACTGTGCTATCTTCAGTAGCACAAGATAAAAACTAAATAAAATACCTCTGTCACGAATCGTGCTTGATATACTATTAATTTAAAAAGTCAACATGACAGATTTGCTCGGCTACAGCACTTTTATATTTTATATTAAATCTGAAATGAGCTAAATGCTCCTTAAATCTAGTTTCAATTCGTCTACGTGTTTGTCCCATATATACTTTAGAACAACTACAACAAGATATTTTATAAATACCAGATTTTTTATTGAAATCAATCAAATCTTTGGCATTTCGTAGAAATTAGCAAGACTATTAGAACTATTATATGTTACTTTAAAATTATATTTATTTAAAATACTATCTAAACCATGTGCAATTATAGGATCAAATGGTAATTTAACAAAATTTGGAGTTGAATAATTACTTTGTTCTAAACTAATATCCGAAATATTTCGGATATTATTTAATTCAATGTTATATTTATCATTAGATAAAGGGTTTTAATAACCGGTTAATTAAAAAAATAAAAGCTGCATATATATGTTGACAATGATTTGAATCGTTCCTTATATAGCAGTCCGTATTTGTAGCTTTTCTCTCTCTCTCTCTATATATATATATATATATATCACATTCTAATATATTATTATTTCTAATGACTAAAACATCTAAGAAAGGTAACTGATTATTATTTTCGATTTCATAAGTCAATTTAATTGAAGGAAATTTTGAATTTAATATTTTTATAAAATCATTAATATTTGATTTTTCAGTATCAAAAGTCGCAAAGATGTCATCTACATATCTAAACCAAACTCTAGGAAAATAAATTTCAGTTTAATTTCAATTTAGTTTCAAAATAACTCATAAATAAATTAGCAATAAATGGACTTAAACAATTTCCCATAGGTGTACCTTCTTTTGCTCAAAGAATTTACCATTTAGGGAAAAACTATTCTGAGACATACATAATTTAGCACAACAATAGACCAAATAAAGTTACCTCAATACAAAATTATATAGCAATCCCGGTGAATGACGGAGGTATCTTTATTTGGTCTAATATGCAACTGAAGATGGGGGCATAGCCTCCAAAATGCGCATCTAGCTAATAAATGCGTTATGTTATGATTTTTGGGTGATGTTTTATACAATTTAATATATATATTTTTTTGTGGATAGCATTTTACCGTGCTTGTAGGCCTCGATATTATTTGTATAAATAGTGATAGTTTATTAACAGGGATATTACCTATTTTAACTAATAAATCTATGTGTTAGACTAGTCACGCTGGCGTCAATTGTTTTTTGAATCCATTGAAATAACTCCTGGTCATTTAGAACTTGAACCACTCTTTGATGTACAGATTAATAAATGAATAATGATTACACATTATTACGGTATTAATAATAATAGAAAGGGTATTGAATGGTATGCAGGCAGTATTGACTAGGGATTTTAACATGAAAATAAATATAGGTAAAACTAAAGTGATGAGGTGTGACAAAAAGGAATGCAGTAGAAAAATGAGGATCACAATAGGAGATAATAGAATCGAAGAAGTGTCAGATTTTTGTTATTTAGGCAGTAGAATCACAAAAGATAATCGAAGCAAGGTAGATATAAAGTGTAGGATAGCACAGGGTAGGAAGGAATTCGTAGAAAAAGAACAGATTTTAAGATCAAATATTGACTTGGGTATTAGAAAAAGATTACTGAAGGTATATGTTTGGAGTGTAGCACTGTACGGGTGTGAGGCGTGGACTATAGGAAAGGAAGAGAAGCGTAGATTAGAAGCACTTGAAATGTGGTGTTATAGGAGGATGATGAGGATTGGTTGGGAAGATAAAGTAACAAATGAAGCTGTACTAGAGTTAGTAGGGGAGAAGAGAAGTATTTGGAGAGTGTTACAGCGTAGGAGAGACAGATTAGTAGGGCATATTCTTAGGCATGGGGGGGATTATGCAATTGATCATAGAAGGTAGAGTGGAGGGAAAGAGAGGGGTAGGTAGGCCTAGATTGGAGTATGTGAGTCAGATAGTTGAAGACGTTGAGATGAATAGCTATAGGGAGATGAAGGGATTAGCTCAGGATAGATCGGCATGGCGTGCTGTTTCCAACCAATCTTTAGGATTGCGGACTCTTTAACTAACGGTATGAAAATATTATAGAATTAAATTTTAGGCTAGTATTTGTACTAGCATTTACCACCTTTTTTAAATATCTGTAGTTCTTCTAGCCTATTTGCAAATACACCGTATAATCAGCGTAACGTATGTTGTTGAAAACTTCTCCATTGAATATTATACATTTATATTATAGTATCACTTGAGCACACCATTTATATTATAGTAAATATTAAAGAGTGGCGGTGATATTGCAGCCTTGTCGAACCCCTCATTTAATTCCATCACTTCTGTCTCTGCATTAGTGAATATGAGCTTAGTGAATATGTTCTGGTTCCAATAGTGATTTAAAATAATTTTAATATCTTTATCAACGTATGGCTTTAATGATATTTATCAATCGATGTTGCACCCCGTTGAATGACTTATTAAAGCAATAAATCGGGCATATACTTCAACATTATAGTCCCGAGATCATTCCATAAAAGAACTGAACTAATTTCATACAATTCCCCAGAAGACAATGAAATGAAAAACCAAAATCTTCAGTAGCACAACAATAGACCAAATAAAGATACCTCAATACAAAATTGTATAGCAATCCCGGTGAGTGACAGAGTTATCTTTATTTGGTATATTATTGTGCTTCTGAAGATAGGGGCATAGCCTCCAAATGCGCATCTAGCTAATAAATGCGTTTTGTTACTGTTTTTGGGTAATGTTTTATACAATTTAATACATATTTTTTGTGGATATCATTTTACCGTGAATGTAATGAGTCCAATCCCGTTTTTCACATACGCTGCTTCCATGTGGATGTTTTATATAGAGTAATTATGCAGTACAAATATAACTATTGAAATTTTTGAATATAGGCGTACAAATGAGTCCATGAAGTACCAAAATCTTGCTAACATTTTGCATAATTGTTGTTTATGTTATGGGATCAGATTGCAAACAGCTCGAAGCCAATGAAGCATATCTGAGATCTTGAGGATATTAGGAACGTATGGGAAGGGTGGGATGCCTATTACTATAGTGGTTCGCTATTCCGCTAAAGCTTAGTTAATTGTATCCCAACTAAGAATGGTATCGAGTATAGAGTATCGAGTATAGATAGATGATACTGAGCTACGGTCACCATCCAAGTACTAACATAGCGGGACGTTGCTGAACTTTATCGATGTATTACCCTCATACGCCACTCGGCACATAATGATGCAAAAATAATGCTGAAAGAAAGTTTTAATCAAATTTAAAATTATGAGAGAAGTTGTAGCGATTTTTCAGTTTTTTGTCAGCCTCCATGGAAGTTGGTAAAAAAAATATTTTGCGAATTTTTCAATAATTCATTTTCCCACGATTTTGCTGATATGTAGCTTAGTATTTTTCTATAAGAATTATTTTTATATCTAAATAAATGCTGATGTTACAAATAATTCATTGTTTTCAAAGAAATAATAACAAGTTGGCAAAAAATATAACATTTTTAATTGGAAATTTAAAAATTACAGGTCCTTATTCTTATACTTACTATTTTCATAATTATGTATACACAACAAACTGAAGCTGACATTGTAAATTAGTAAGCTCACGCACGCGCAAAAATATTAAATTTATTAAATTTATTTTTAAATTTAAATTATCACTACGGTGTTAAATAATAGTATAGAATATCACCCAAATACCGTAACTCAAAACATTGAATAGGAAGATGCGCATTTCGAAGTAGTACAAGATAAAAACAAAAAAAATACCTTTGTCACGAATCGTGATGCACAAATACTCTACTTTTATTTGCTGTTTTCTTAGCGTTTTCTTTTCATTAACATCAATAATCTTCTGTTGAAACTCACTGCATTCTAAAAATTGAGTATCGTCCAAACTATATTAAAGATCAGTATATAGATTGTATGCTTCCAATTCTAAAGAACTTCGCTATGAATGAAAACGGTCTATTTTAGAATCTAACCAAACCATTTTAGCAATATTAATAAAATTAACTGCACGTTTTTCATTAGATTTAGAAGTAAAAATTTTAATAAAGGATGGAAAAATTCGTTTCAAAAAAATAAAAAATCATCTTATTCAAATTTGTTCACATAAATTGCTTAAAAGTGTTATGAATTATTCCGAGTTCAATGCTTATGAACGTATATACATATATAAATCTAAATCAAATTTAATGAATTTAGATTCGGGCCCAATTTCATCTTGTCTATTTAATTTATTTAATAAGAACTATTTTAAAATTTATTATTATTATTATTTATTTGGTTATTATTATTATTTTTGGGTTATTTTAGATTTCACAAACCAATATTTTTTGCTGTTACTTGTTATTCTCGTTAATTGTTAATTTGTATTGTTCTTAAAAGATTTATAGATCATATTATATGCCATTTTTGAAGTACTTCTGTCATGTTGACTTATTTAATTAATTGTATAGCAATCACGATTTGTGACAGGTATTTTATTTAATTTTTATCTTTTGCTACTGAAGATAGGGGGCATAGACTTCGAAGTGCGCATCTATCAAATCAATGCTTTGATTTAAGGTATTTGGGTGATATTCTATACTAATTATTATACATTTGGAAAATGGTATATTAAAAGAAATGAACAGAAAAGATATAAAGTATATATAGGACCCTATTAGTCAAGATCGAGTTGGGATCGAAAGGTTGAGCTAGGATCTACTTCATAGTAGCTTACACTTGTATGAAATAGAAAACAATTAATATCCATAAATTGTTATACACATATGAGTTGATACGTATCTTATTCTACTGCAGTGGCGTATCCAGAATGTGCGTAGGGGGTGTTATGACTGAGTTATGACAAAACTATTTTAAGATCATCTTTTTTCGACAAGAACAAAATAATTGCCTTGTCCACCTGCATCCAAATTGCGTCCACAATTTGCAGGTGCAGTCCACATGCGTCGCAAATATTTTTTTAAACATAAGTTTTATATACATGGACATATAATTATGCTCACAATAAAATACGCACGCTACTGAGCTCTAACAGAAAATAGTGCACAATGCACCGACTTATATACTGCATTTGAAATAATAAGCAGTCGTTCTCAATAGTAGACGAACATATATTATATTACAAACTTTGGTTTCGGATTAGACAGATTATTTCAGATTATCTTACGCATCACGCGTCGATAATTTAGAATTTTTTAGAATGTTCATTTTCTTGTAATTTTTAAAGTTTAACGGTTTAGCTTAGATTTATTAATTCATTTTATGAATATGGGATATTTTGGATATTAAGTGAAATTTTGAGTATTATTTTGCTCGAGTTGAGATCGGAAGATCGAACCAGGTTCGAAGGATCCAGCTGGGATCGATTAATATTTATAAAAAATATTAATCGGTTGGGATTACTCTTTTTGTCTTTTAAAAGGTAACGAATATATAGGACATACATACGTAAGTCGGCTTGCGCATGTAGTATTGTGGTTGTTTAGAGTAGGTCAATGGCTGCGTAAGCTCGTGGTAAACTTAGGTATGACAGATATTTAAGTATTTGCATCTTCGGTATTTCGATAGCTATTTTTGTTAACAAATACCGTATAATCTTCCACCTAATTAGATTTTGTCAAATTCGGAGAAGCATATAATTTTTTTCGTAAATATTGATACAATAAAAGACCAAACTAGCAGCCGCTTATCTGTTTGCAATATTTATGTCCGTAAATGGTGTTAAGTTACGATTGAGTATGTCGATAATTTTCTAAGGCACAAGCTTGCCACGAGAAATTACACAGCGTTGATCTTCTTTATATAAGTTAGTATTCATTGTTCAAGTGGTATTGTGTAGATTCCGCTCTAAATTAATAAATAATATACATTTAAAAGTTACCTCATTCGACCTGCGAGGCATTGCGTAGCGTTACTAACAATACTGAACGTAACGTATGGTACTCGTAGTACTGACAATTATAACCATGACGTTTATTCGAATATGTTCTGTCTATTCTATAATTTCTTCTAGCTTAACCAATAACAGAAATGGTCAGGGCATTGCAGGTTCGATGTTGGTTTACAATAGCGACGGGAATCATTATCAAATCACTACGCAATTTAAGAGAATGGTGTGGTTCGCTATGAGATATATCTAGCTTATATTTACATGTACAATTAGCATAATTAGAAATGATTCCATATAGATACTGGATTCATAATACATTTGGTGCGTATGATACGAATACATGGTACAGCGCGCGCGCATAGCCTCAGCCGTCGATCAGATGTGTGACTTTCCGCGCTAGTATGCTCGTACCATAGACAAATTTATATTAGTCTACGCTCTGTAGTGATAAATTACAATAATAGTGTGTTTATAATTGTGTTATAAACACAATTATAATTATTTATAATTGTGTTTATAATTATAGTTTATACATATCTATTTCGTTGGTCTAACAAATGAATTATATATAGGATAGACATATCGCATATACCACGTAATTTAATAGTTTCTTCGTATTAGTTGTGTGTGTGTGTGTGTGTGTGTGACGTGTGGAAATTTGACAACAACAAAAGGTAGCGTCTAACCACTGCTGAAGAAAACCAACTGATTATAAAAACTGCAGCTGAAATGCCTTTTGCAATGAGTGATAGACTACACCATCTGCAACTAGAATGTTTCAGAAAAAACAATTTGTAATAGACTTCGTGAGGCTGAAGGCGTCGACGTATTCATGCTGGGAATATTGAATTATCGCCTGCTCATAAACAAGCACCAATTGAATATTACAATAATAGTTGAAATAGAGACTGTTACAATCCAATCTAAGAGAAGTCATTCTACACACATGAACGGCGGCGACGAACACGATTCAATGACGATTTCACCCGAACATATACTGTTAAACAGATATAGCGGACGTATTAAAATATGGTGATAGTGAATACATTGGATGGACCAGAAGAAATATTAATAATTGCGCCTCCAAGATTTACCGGATAAAGAATATGTTAGGGTTTTGGAAGAATTTTTTTAGCTTTTTTAAATATATGTATTTATTAGTATAGAATATCACCCAAATACCATAACTTAAAGCATTAAGTAGCTAGACGTACATTTCGTAGGCTATGCCTCCATCTTCAGTAGCACAAGATAAAAACTAAATAAAATACCTGTCACGAATCCTGATTGATATACTAATATTCACACACACACACACACACACACACACACACATCTACTATGCTAATATGTTTGTCTGACTAATTTGAAATGTGCTCCAACCTC
Source organism: Leptodirus hochenwartii (assembly GCA_947310635.1). Taxonomy (NCBI): domain Eukaryota; kingdom Metazoa; phylum Arthropoda; class Insecta; order Coleoptera; family Leiodidae; genus Leptodirus; species Leptodirus hochenwartii. The sequence goes on from OX371176.1 coordinate 12,781,371, forward strand.
ATTGCTCCTTTTTATTACTTATAAAGAATTCTATTATCCTATGGCGATTTTAGGCCTTTCGATTTATTTACAAAAGCGTAGATTCAGTGAGAATTTGGAAATACACAAGAGAAAGAAAACCGTAGTAGTACCTTGAGGTCTTAAACGGCCTATTGTGATGGTCGATACCGCGGATAGAAAATAATGCCAGCTAATGGTAATCACCACGACAACGGAAATTATTCTATCTCGAATAATTCGCTCAGAATATTGTCATCCATAAATAATTCGGGTGATTTAATATCATACAAGTAACGATGATCCACTTTACGTGTCTATTTTATTTAAAAAAAAACCACATGCACCAATTTTATAGCATAATTTTAAATGATTACTCTATGCGAGTCCATCGCACGGAATCGACATACTGTGTCGTACATTTTTCCAAAAACTCCACAAAACGCACCGAAATTCCACATAGGGCCCCTACCCATACAACTATATAGTCCAAGCAAACGGTCAAACGACCACAACATAGCAATTTTTAGACTCTATTGCACAATGCAATTAAGCACAAAAATTATAATTATAGAAAAAAATATATATACATTATGAAATTTCGGCACAGAAATTTGAAAAAAAACGAACACAAAAATAAACCGTTACAAATCCTGCACCGGTCGGGGTATTTCTGGAAATTTTCTGGAAATAAAATCCCTTCCGGACCGTGGACGTTGTGAATGTTGCCATTTAGGGGTTCCCTGAATGTGCCATGATTAAGTTCAATTAAATATTTACACTGGCAACCTATAATGCTAAGCTTGGAGCCTTATAAGAATGGGAGAGCCTTCAGCGCCTATTCTTAAAAAAAAAAAATTCTGAGGGTAATATTCTGAGGCCCTATCACTACGAACCTGATAGATTGTATAAGAATAGTCAAAACTTGTTTTTTTTCTTCGTCACCCTCGTTTGTGTCCGACCTAGTACCACTTGTTTTCATTAAACGTTTTACCTTTATGATATCAAGTCTTTGTTTATTTAAAAAAACTCGTTTTATCTTTAATTTCATCCTCCAATAAATCTACACAAATACCTGTCGCTATTCCTACTCTACGTACTAAATATTGAGGGATGTATGCATTATAATTTTCCTCCAATATTCTTAAAATATTCTGAATAGGTTAGTTCGTTAGCAGGCTCAGGAGTCCATAATTGTATGCGATTACGGTCTATCCCAGCCTGACTGAGCTCTAAGATATTATCTGCTATATTTTTGTGGTTTATAAGGATTCGTTTGCTTATATTCATCGGATGTAGTTTACACAGTCCGAGACTATTTAGAATATAAACGATAAATGGCCCTGGGTCTGAGAGCGAGTATTTATTTTCGTTTATTGTATTGATTTATTTCGATGATTTGACGATAATTCTGGTGATATTAATGTGTTTGTTGTAGAGTCGATATCTTCACATCTAGATATACGCTGTCTATCAGACCTCGTGGCCCGAATTTGCATGTAATTTTTTTGTATGATAGTTAACATTATAATCAGCATAATTTATATAGATATAGGAACGAACTCACAGAATTTGATGAATTTTCTAAAGAAGGTAAATCTTCAACTTGCATTCCCAGATCGCTCCTCTTCTATATTAACTTAGACTTTTTTATATATACTTATTTAATAAATTTGGATAAAACTAAAGATATATCCACGATAATAACTATCATTTGAAATGAAATGGAAATTCCAATGATAACAGGAATTACACAACCGAACTATACGACGTACGAACCAGAACTGGGTCGTGTTGGTTTTGGTCAATTAATGCAAAAGTGGTGTCTTATCATGTTAGGACATGTCCAGCCAGGCTATATTTTCATTTAAAAAAATCACTATTATAGTTGATTATAGCACAATGACCTTAGCATTATTACCAGGTACACCATACATAATTTTTTTTTCATTTATAGGAGTATTTTTAGTTGCTCTAAGAAAGCATGTAATAAAATAATTAGTGAAATGATTTGCAATAATGCATAACCTCTGTATTCTTTTTTTTTTGTAAAATGGCTCAATTTATATGTGTTTACTGAACCAAACATTCTTATGAATATTTTCCTTTTTTGACGATCCAAACTTCTATACTGTTTTAATAATTTAAAATTTTACTATCAGTACCTAATTAATAGATAAAATGCATTACTTAAATTATCGTTGGTAAATTGGATTCACAGGAACAGAAAGTGTTACTTAAAATTGCTATAAAAAATTGCAATTATAATCGCATTGCAAACAATATTACTGTATTATCCTGACTTAAAAAATTCTATTATAATCTAAGATGCAGTAGGCACAATTTCCATTGCATAATTCCAATATGCAATGGAAATTGTGCCTTTCATTTTAAACATTTTACTTTACTCTTTTCATAGCAACATTTTTATTAAATTTTTCTTCCAGGCTACAAATCAATGCGATGTAGGTACGTCTATGATACCCGGAGAGATTTTGAGCAATCATATTATTGAAACCCCTTTTGGTGAAACATTTTTGATGGAAGATGAATATGGATCGCGATTGCCTCTGCATAAATCAACTAAGTAAGCCCTTCCTTTCTATATTAATATACGGTCTTCTTAAAGTATAAGTGTAAACGCAATAAGTAAAACAATATAATTTTCCCATTGGTTGTAAATCAATTAATCTTGAATATTTTATTTGTGCAAATTGCGTTTTAACAATAAACTTGTAACCATTTATAGTACAGACAGAAGCAGAATCAGTATTCCATTACACATTAAAGTTGTAATTATAATATTGGTAATATGTGGTTACTCAATTTATTTTGTTGTAAGACACATTATTCGATTTATGTGGGAAAAGCTACATATATAATTACCAAAATGTATGTAATTTAATGTGGTTCCTTTATTATGTTGTTTTATATTTATAATTTCCATTTCCACATTCTGTACATTTTCATTCCTATAATAAAAATTTACTTACCAGAATAATCCACCGCCTAATATAAATAATGAAAATTAAATAACAACTTCAATTAATGTCAGAGAATTTTGAAACAAAAGCGTTACTATAGTAGTAACAGTCACCCTCGCGATTACCTTATTATTGTAGGTTTATAAATGCTATTTTGTTAAAATCCTTTATTAAAATTGAAACTGTCAAATATTGGTAAAGATATGCTTAGTAAAATGTGAAGACCACTTAACGTCAAAAAGGATAGGATATTAAAATATAGGGTGTTGTATTTAAATAAATGATTTATGATAATACAAAAATAAGGAAAATAAATTATGGATAAATACGGCCTTGGATCATTTACTTCATTTTTAAATTTCGATAATTTAGACTGACACTAACAATGGTCGGTGGTGTGCCTATGAACCGCATATGCCTCTTAATAATAATAATAATAATAATAATACGTTTATTGGTACATCAATCAGGTACATGTCAATTTTATTCACATACAAATTGATTAGAAAAATAGAAAGATAATATACAGTATCTAATGGAACAGCGCAGGACCGAATTATAGCACAGACAAATGAGGCTTGGACCCGCTTTGGGGGGTAGGGGGAAAGATGACTAAACAAGCTCATGGTGACAATAACGAAGAATCGCTCTGTAAAAAGTGCCGTCTCAGTAGCAATATTGAGGGAAATCTTGCAAATGTTGAAGAAGTGAAGAAAATATTATTGTTAAGCGAGTATACTTTATTAAACAGAAATAAAAATGGGAAACCTACATTGGCGATATCTTTTAATTCCAATATGGTTGAAGTAACCCTTTGTACAAGAACTTATTCCAAGCTGCGAGATATTTTTTATATGCTCGAATCTAGAATCCAACTACTTGAAAATGTAAATTTCTCGAATTTTTATTACTTGGTACTGAATAAGGTGATTGATAATTATAATAGTGCTAATAATAATAATAAAATACAATGAGTGAGGAGGTAAAAGTAGTATTACTTAAATCTTCTAATCGTCTTGATTTAAGGATAATTTAGCTCGTTTCAGATTAAATAGTAAAGATAAAAGTGTTGTAAGCGAGCATATTTTTGAATCAGGTCATCCTATTAAAATTAGTTCACTTAAATTACTTAAAAGTGTTTTGAATTATTCCAAGTTAAATGCTTATGAAAGTATATACATGCATAAATCTAAATCAAATTTAATGAATTTAGATTCAGGCCCAATTTCATCTTGTCTATTTAATTTATTTAATAAGAACTATTTTTAAATTTATTTTAATTTTATTTATTTTTGGTTAGACAAACCAATGTTTATTGTTGTTACTTGTTAGTTTAGTTAATTATTAATTTATATTGTTTTAAAAGATTTATAGGTCATATTATATGCCATTTTTTAAATGCTTCTGTCATGTTGACTTATTTATTTAATAGTATATCAATCACGATTCGTGACAAAGGTATTTTATTTAGTTTTTATCTTGTGCTACTGAAGATGGGGGCATACCCTACGAAATGTACATCTAGCTACTTAATACTTTAAGTTACGATATTTGGGTGATATTCTATACTAATCTATATATGAAGTATTAGGTGTACCGTTTTATTGGGAAAATGTAACATCAATGTTGGATTCTATACTGTACATACATAAGTGCAACAACAATAATAATAATAATAATTTTATGCTAAGCAAAGTATATTTATTAGCCATCGATTTTTACAATGAGTACGGATAAATTTGGTAGATTCAGTAGAATCAATACTTCAAGCCAATATGATGGATCTAAGCGGACAGCGGATAATCTTTCAACACTGCTCCTAACCACAGATAGGCTGCTATGATATTGGATATAAGAGAATGTGTAATGTAGCAAATCCTGAGATGGATAATGATGTGGTTACGAATGCATTCGTCAAGTTCAAGTTTATTCAGCAAAATGAAAAATCGATAAATGATTGAAAGAGCATAAAGACAAATTTGGAAAGAAATTAATACAGACCTCAAAGGAATTAAGTAATAATATCAAAATTCTACAAAATCAAATTGAACAGCAAGTGGCTGCCGTGAAAGATTTGCGGGCGATGGTCTCAGCAATAAAGCCAGCTATTACTACCAAACTTATAATACAACCACCCACTAAGAGTGTAAAGCCACCCATTGCTACAGTGAAAGTTACGAAAATATAATTATATTAGCGATAAGTATAATAGATTGTAATATTTCTTAATGTCTTGTATTGAACTTATAAATTCCTAAAATAAAGAAAAAATATTTGTAAATTTGTACGCTTTAAGAGTGCATTAATTAATAAAATATTTAATTTTTATTTACATGTGTTTTATTGGGAAAATAATACACTACAATCATTAATAATAATTATTATCACCATTATTACTATGATATTTTAGAATATAAAAATACATTTTTCTAACATTTGCTGCGAAGCAGTTAGCAAATGCATTAGAATGATAATGCATTTGCTAACTTTAACATCCGTGATATGCTTTTTCTAAATTTATACAGTTCGAATCCAATTCCAAGTTTATAATGGATACATCATCACAATTTACATATTTTTTGAGAAAGTCTCCTTTTGCAAAGTCTCCTTCACAAAAAAAGGTATTCATTCCCGTGTGCTTGAGAATTTTTGAAAGAATGCTCTGTAAGTCATAGGATTGTATATATCCAGACCCATATCGAATTGTTTGGTAATGCTTCTCCAGCCCGAAAATACATTTTTTATCGGCTTGAAAGAATTCGCTAAATTTGAAATTTGGCTTTACAATATATGTGTATACTTTAGCTCCATCGAAAGTCACCGAAATCTTGCATTCGAATGTGTTGTTGAGGAAGAATCGAGAAAAAAGTATATCAATCATAATCGCCATGGCTTTCTGACGTTCTTCGTTGTAGAATACTATCTAGCACAGCACCAACCCGCTGAATTCTCTGATGGAATCTATGACAATCTCGAGCGCACTCCTGCCACTGTGCAACTGATCGACTTGTACACACTTGTGGGACCAAGTAGACAATGACATCATCCTTGAAGTAAACCTTCTTATATCTATTCAACGATGTCGAATCAACAGATTGCATAGTATTAATTTATAAAATCTAATATTGTATTTATTTCATCTTTTTCACAATCTACTATTAGAGATAGAATATCACCCAAATACCGTAACAAGCATTTAGTAGCTAGATGTATATTTCAAGCGCTATCTCCAGTAGCACAAGATAAAACTAAATAAAATACCTAATAGATAATTATATGGATAACTAATATCATTTAGGAAGATCTTCTTGTCGCGAATATTAATATGATCGAATTTACTGCAAATCCACATCTCTTGCCCTCTTCTCATTCTTCTGGAATTATATTACAATGTATCGAGGCTTCTCAAAAGTTGTCGTAGTTCTAACATTCCACACATCTGAAGTAGTAGCACGAAGTGCTGGCAATTCGAAAAACAGCAATTTTCTAAATGGTATTGTGATTTTTCTATCAGAATTAAGTGTATTGAGGAATTTTAAACGATTTTGATCATTCAGTGTAATATGTGGAATACGCCACTCAATTTTATTTAGCTCAATTTTAGGATTTGCTATTTCCGATTTGTATACGTTAACATCATTGCTAGAACGTAATAATATGAGCTCCTGTTTAGCATTTAAAATGACTTTATTGTAATCTTGGGCAAAACCAAACAGGAATTTTATGGGAAGACACAACAAATTTTCCACTGCCGTCGGCATTGTAGAAAAAAATTGTGTGCATAGGGTCTGAATGTACATGCCAACCAGCATGCTTAATTCTAATGCTTTACTCTTCTGCACCATATGAAACTCCTGCCTTCATAGTTGTAGCTATGCCAGGGCAGCGAATAGAGTCCACTTGTACGCCATTCAAATAATAACTCATTTCTTGAAATAGATGAGCGTGGCCGTTGTTCACTATTTTAAATGAATTTGCGGTAATTCGTGCTGGCGGTGCAGCAATTACTTTACCCTCGATATTAATATGCCTTTACTAATATTCAAATACATATCCTGGTTTTGTATCATAATTCTATTTTCATCATTATTGGCAAAGTTTTGTGTTACAGTCACGTAGGTGTGCAACTGTTCGTTGATGATATTATCGGTGAAATACACTTTTTCGAATAATGATAACATGATTAGATATATTTATTCTTCATTCGAATCCGTTCTCTAATAGGAATTGTGTGTTAATGTATGATAACTTCACCCGTTTGCAACCACTATTTTTATGATTATGATTTGTCCACGTCCGCACTTAGGAGAATCATTATGGAGTGTTGATCTTGTTGGTGAAAGAGTTCTATTTATATAATTTTCCGCGTCCACATTGTAAATTCTAGACTGCATCTCCATTACTACTTAGCTGAATCGAATTATTCATGTTGAATTTAATACCCATGATAATTCGCACTATTTCAGTTCTAAGCGTATCAATATCTCTTCACCTCTGAAATTAACTTCTTTACCGTTCTGATCTAGAAGTCTTATTGTGATATTGTCTATACTCTTGCGAGCGTTGATTGGTAAATGGTATACATTACGTGGCTCTATATTTATAGCAAATTCAGGCGGTATATTTGGACTAAACTCATAAATTGTATGTGAGTGTTGATCATTATAGCTCCACTTGTAAGATTACATTCTATGCGAATTGAGCTCACACTAATTATTTCAACGGGTAAATCAGATTGTTCAACTGTATTTCTCAATAAGATTTTGGTACTCATTCCCAATATTCTCCCAATACTATCTGCCGGACTAAAATCAATTGTGTACGGTGACAATAATTCAACTTTTAATGTACTATTATTAAGTCGCATGATGAGATGTGTACTATCAGATTGTTCAAAATGCGCAGAGATGATGTTCTTATCGGTCTTCTCAATATCATTGTTAGCCATCATCTGCTTCTGTAAATACGACTCAATATCACACATTTAATATGAACCAGTTGGGAGTCAATTACTTTTTGCAACGTTTGATTATGGTTGGTTCGATAGTAAAATTTATTACATCCTTTATCAACATTCGGAATTGTGTGATAAGTATGGAGTCCAATCATGCCTAATGCATATTCTTTACTTTCATCCTATTGAATTAGTGGATAATAGTTTTGTGAGATTGTTGAATTATGACCAATAAATGTGAAAGTATTCGACATTTTTGTGGATATTTAAATATTATAGCGCCCCAATGAGTATAGATAAATATTACGAAAGTGTGTTGCATTTATATTCTTTGAGTTGCCATAGACTTGTTGAAACTTGTCTCGGATACCCACATCACTGTGACGAATCATATGAGAATATGTGATATCTACATGAGTATATTAGATATGTTCGTAAACCTTTGAAACTTATTCTAACAAGTCTTTATAAATATAGCAGCAGTTTATAATTAAGGAAACAATTTATTACATTATGTATTTATTTAGTTTAGTTAAAGAGTCCGCAATCCTAAAGATTGGTTGGAAACAGCACGCCATGCCGATCTATCCTGAGCTAATCCCTTCATCTCCCTATAGCTATTCATCTCAACGTCTTCAACTATCTGACTCACATACTCCAATCTAGGCCTACCTACCCCTCTCTTTCCCCCCACTCTACCTTCTATGATCAATTGCATAATCCCCCCATGCCTAAGAATATGCCCTACTAATCTGTCTCTCCTACGTTGTAACACTCTCCAAATACTTCTCTTCTCCCCTACTAACTCTAGTACAGCTTCATTTGTTACTTTATCTTCCCAACCAATCCTCATCATCCTCCTATAACACCACATTTCAAGTGCTTCTAATCTACGCTTCTCTTCCTTTCCTATAGTCCACGCCTCACACCCGTACAGTGCTACACTCCAAACATATACCTTCAGTAATCTTTTTCTAATACCCAAGTCAATATTTGATCTTAAAATCTGTTCTTTTTCTACGAATGCCTTCCTACCCTGTGCTATCCTACACTTTATATCTACCTTGCTTCGATTATCTTTTGTGATTCTACTGCCTAAATAACAAAAATCTGACACTTCTTCGATTCTATTATCTCCTATTGTGATCCTCATTTTTCTACTGCATTCCTTTTTGTCACACCTCATCACTTTAGTTTTACCTATATTTATTTTCATGTTAAAATCCCTAATCAATACTGCCTGCATACCATTCAATACCCTTTCTAATTTCTTTTTGCTTTCTTCCAATATAGCTATATCGTCGGCGAATCTCAGCATATATATTTTCTCTCCCTGTACATTCACACCTACACTATACTCTTCTTTTACTTTGTTTATTGCATCTTCTATATATAGATTAAATAATAACGGTGAGAGTGTACATCCCTGCCGAACTCCCTTCCCTATTTTTGCTACCTCTTCTTCCCCCTCAATTCTAACTAAGGCAGTTTGGTGTTTATATAAATTAAAAATTATTCTCCTATCCCTATAATCTATACCCGTTTCTTTTAAAATTCTAAACATTATGTCCCAATCTACATTGTCAAATGCCTTTTCTAAGTCTACAAAAGCTATGCAAGTTACCTTTCCTACCCTATTTCTTTTTTCTACTACCGTTCTTAGTGCTAGAATCGCCTCCCTCGTCCCTCTGTTTTTCCTAAAACCAAACTGATCTTCTCCTAGCCTTTCCTCTACTTTATTTTCTAATCTCCTATAAATAATCTTTAACAATATCTTCGATGCATTTGATAGTAGGCTAATGGTCCTATAGTTCTCACACAAATTAGCTCCTATTTTCTTCGGCATTGTTACTATTCTACTACGCTGAAAATCCTGTGGTACTTCTCCCTTCTCATATATTTTACAAACTAACCTGTATAATCGCTCCTGCATTTTTTCCCCTGCGTGTTTTATTAATTCGGCTGGTATCATATCAATCCCCGCTGCTTTGTTATTCCGTAAATCATTTAATGCTCTATGAAACTCTGACCTAAGTATGCTAGGACCTAAGTCATCCTCATCTATCTGTTCCACATTTTCTAGCTCCTCCATGTCCTGCCTACCTTTATATAAATCTTCAAGATACTCCTTCCATCTTCTAGCTTTTTCCTTATTTTCTGTGAGTTCCTTACCCTGCTTATCACATATAATGTTACCCTTTGGTTTTACTTTAGAAAAATGTGACTTAATTTTCCTGTAGCCCAAATCTACTTTACCTCTTCTCATATCCTCCTCAATATCCTCACAATTTCCTTTTATCCACTCTTCTTTCGCTAGCTTGCATTTCCTATTAATTAAGTTCCTTAGTTCCTTATATTTTTTCTGTCCTGCTTCTGTGTTTCCAATTTTAATTTTCCTTCTTGCTTCTATCATTTTAACTATTTCTTCCGTGATCCATTCCCTCCTACCTGCCCTTTTCTTTGTGCCTAATACTTCATTTGCTGCTGTAGTTAACCCATTTCTGATTTCCCTCCATTCGCAATCTATCTCGTTCCTAGATGTTCCATTAGCCATGATTTCTACTTTCTGCTTGTACTTTTCACATACATCAGCTAATTTTAACCTATCGACATCTACTCTGACCTGTTTAGACTTCTGTAATTTCTTGAATTTGACCTCTGAGTCCAGGACTACTAAATTATGGTCACTATCAATATCTGCTCCAGGGTAACTCTTACAATTCTTAATCTGGTTCCTAAACCTCTCTTTAACCAGTATGTAATCTATCTGATACCTCCCTATATCTCCTGGCATTTTCCACGTATATATCCTGCGCTTGTGATTCTGAAAAAGCGTGTTTGCTACCACTAGCTTATTCCTAATACAAAACTCTACCAATCTATCCCCTCTATCATTACGTGTTCCTATTCCATATTCTCCTACTATTGAAACTTGCTTTCCCTTACCTACTACGGCATTCCAATCTCCGGTTACAATTAGATTATCCTGTCCTTTAACGTTTGCTAACCTAGATTCAATCTCCTCATAAATGGATTCTACCTCCTCATCATCGTGACTTGAAGTTGGCATATATACTTGCACTATAACTGTGTCCGTTGGCTTCGTGTCTAATCTAATAGTTATAATTCTATCACTAACTTGGCAATAACTCTTTATTCTACATCCCAACTTTCTATTCATTATAAAACCTACACCGGTATGCCCATTATCTGATGCTGTGGTTATTAATCTGTATTCTCCTGACCACGTATCTACTTGATCTTTCCTCCTAACTTCACTAATCCCTACAATATCCAGTCTAAGTCTCTCCATTTCTAATTTCAAATTCTCTAACTTTCCTATCCTATTCAAACTGCGTATATTCCACGCTCCGACTCGTAGAATACTCGATGAAATCGATCTCTTGCCCGCCCCAGAATCCGAGGGCTTGCCTGCTACCGAAGTAGCAGGATGAGATTCTGAGCCATTGGCTCTACTCATCTGGGGTATTATATTTGAGATAATCGACATTTTCATACTGTAATCTGGAGAAGGGTACAGTGCTGGTTTCTCCTTGCCTTGCACCGACCAATGAGTGCATATTTTAGCCGTCGCCCCACCGATTCAGCCTAATCCCCCTAATACCGTGGGTTAGCCTGAATCTTTCCTATAGACCGGGATCCCTGTATAGGGACCGCTCTATAGGCCAGAGCGTCGTTGCCCATGTCTTGCCCCTAGGAGGCATATGCAGTGCATTGACACACTATTGACACTGTATTTATTAGAAAATTTAAACAAAGATGTCCACAAATTACAGTATTAAATTCTTGAAATCTATCATGGTTGTAATGAATATCACAACTGCGAAAGTAATTCTTATGCTCTATGGGTGATTGAAAATCTCCAAAACTATCGAAATAGTGAACAATATTGCGACGCTTCCGATAACACACCCAATGCGTTCCCGATCCCATCGATTTATCAAGATTAATTATAGCTGCTCATAGCTATGTGGTCCATTAGCTGGCAGCGCATCTTACATAAAAACACGTTGAAAATTTGAAATATGATATTTGCGAGCAAATCGTAGCAAATCAATGTCAGTTAATGCACGATTCCAGGGAAGTTTGGTAATTAGTTTTTTGACTTTGATAGATATAAGCCGAGTCCTTTTCAATATGGTTTCAAGTAGAGTCCGCCACCACACTTTTTGCCAAGTGTTATAGTTTTCCCATTGCTTTGTTATGTCGAGTACTATCATCGAGTTGTCGTCTAGCATTTCTCGAATAATTTATTGCCTTATCCACCCCCGCCGCCCCTCCCGATAGAGCTCCTAAAGCAGAGAGTCCAGCGAATATAGGTAATATACCACCTTGCTTTGGTATTGGGATAATACGTGGTAATCATATGTTCTTTTTACCACCAGCATCTTTAATTGCTGCACGAGCTGCGCCAAGCGCAAGATTCACTCGTTCCATAGGATTGATTAGATTTAGTTTCCCATTCATAGCAGCTAGGGATTGCTTTGCTTTTTGTACTATCGCCGTTTTTAGATAGAGCGAGTGTTTTTTTAGTTTTGTGCCAGGTCCACAATAATTATATGATGGTAAATGTAACTCAAATTATCCAAGAGCGAGTTTAAAGATTCCCTTACCACCGACCATTTATAAATAAGGGACAGATTCTAGATGTCCCCCTTTATATATTGCTTTATTAGTATTTATAGATCATTACCGCATCTGGTGCAATGAAGATGGTGGAACAGAAAACTAAGTTACCAATTGCAAATTTAGATTTGATAGAAAATGGTGTGGCTAGAGGTAGTTATATTAAGAAGCATGGAGCATTATTACCATTATCAGTACGCAGTATAGTATGTGGTCCAAGTGGCTGTGGTAAAACGATTGCAATGCTCTCTCCATTCTTTGACAAGAATGGTCTCAATTCAAAAATGTATATGCATATTGAAAGTCACTATATCAACCCAAATATATGATGTTAGCTAAAATATTGGGTGAGATAAAGGGTATGGGGAACTTTCCCTATAAATAAAACATTAAAAATGTAAAACCAGTGGAAGCGAGGCAGGACAGTGTGTTTTTGATGATAGTGCATGTGATAAACAAGATGTAGTTCGAGAATTTTTTAGCATGGGTAGACACAAGTCCATCGATTGTTTTTACTTATGTCAAACATACTGCCGCATTCCCAAACAGTTGATTCGCGATAATGCAAATATAATTGTTATTTTTCAGCAAGATGATATGAATTTAAAACATATATACACCGATCATGTTAGTAGCATTGTGGGTTTCAATAAGCTGAAAGAGATTTATTCAAGCTGCTGGAATAAACACAAGTTTGGCTTTCTTACAATTGTAAAACATTGTTATTTAAACAAGGGTCGCTACAGAAAGAAGTTTGATTCATTCATCATGATTGATTCATATATACTCATATAACACCATACGCAACAATTCTATATCATAGTGTTTTCTACATGATAGTAATGAATACTAAATCAGCGTCTCTTTCTAATAGAATATCTGCTAATTACATTGTTAAGAAGCAGATATCTGATATTAAGAATGTAATCCGACAAAAATTACGCTCACTCAAAGCAATTGATGTACAACAACAATTGTCTGCTGAAAAAACTCTAAAGCCCATAATTGACCCACTACAAAAGATTATGCGTAAACTAGATCGGGTAGAAGCATTAAAACCGCAGGCGACATCAAATATAGCCTCATCGTACAAAATTGAATCCATATCTCCTCCATCACCTAAAATTAGGAAACCGAAAAGGACATCTTTCCACAATCTACAACAGGACGAATATCGGAAATTCAAAGCTGGGCGTAGAAGTTATTATAAACAACAGCAACGCACATTATATGACCATGATGACAATGGGATGGGTGGAGTTAATGATGATGATGATGATGTCTATTTTAAATGTCTTGATAAAGAACGAGAAGAGGATGAAGATGAGCAATAATCTCTAATAGATGCAATACCTAATCAAACATTCATTGCCGCATCTCGACTATCTGAGGAGTATATGCAGGGATTTCTTAAAAACACTACTCAATACGATACCAATTATGGAATAGATTTCGACCCCACAACTAGAGTATGGCGTATGGGAAATTCTATAGTTAATTTTAATTCTGACAATGATGGTTTCATAATCAATAATAAGGAATATGCTGGTAGTCGAGGTTTGTATGAATTAATATTTAAAAAGGTGCTCAGATTGTATATTGAGGTCGACTTGGCAAATTACAAAAAGATATTATTATCAACTAGAGGGATTATGATATTTCCAAGGAGATAGAGGTAGTCGAGCACGAAAATATATGAAAATTATTAAACCACTCTTGCGTAATGAAGTGGCTAATTTCAAAATCTTAAAGACAACTGCTGCTGTTGCTACATCACCATCTTCGCAATCCTGATCGCAGCCAGATTCCTTCATGATCGGGGGTGCGGGGATGTTGATTAATTTTAAGCAAGTGCATGGAAATAGGAGATTTGAATATATATATATTGGGATAGTTTAAATGAACTCGTTGATCGTTTGAGATTGTTATATGCTTCTACTGGAGCAGACATAATCTCATAATAACGAAGTGATTGCAATAATCGAAGAGTTGCGGGAAGCGAATCTAATTTTTGATATGGGTGATAATATAAAGGAGAATATTGCAAAAGAATACTACATCCAGCAGTATACACACACACACACACACACACACACACACACACACACACACACACACACACACACACACACACACACACAAATCTATTTTATAGTTTTCCCATGCGAGAGTATTGAATCCATCGGTGCAAATAAGACGTTTGTCGTCTTGGGGTGATAGAGCGAGCTTATTTTGATTAGTTGAAAAAATTGTATGATGGATGGACCGAAATAAATTTTGATTTTTATAAATTAAAGCTGAATTGAATAATGAATTTTTAAGATCATGTCATTTTCAACGACTTACACCGACTACAAACGTTTTACACCCTTCGCCTTTTTAAACCAAGTATCACTAGCCTCGGTGCGATAAGCATATATTTTCTCACGGAGACCTACAAACTCATACATTACGAAACCACCATTTTGTAGGGATTGTTGGAAGGAAAATTGCTGGTATCAAACCTCTCTTGGTTTCGTCACATGTCACTGTATAAATCGTCAGTCTGGATTTTTAAAATGAAGCTGTCCGTGTCCATGTAACAAAGCAATGCCCTATAAATAGGATGGCTTTATAAAATCATAATAAAATTTATACATTAGCAATTTTGATAAATCTAAAACGGCAAATCCAATATAAATAGGTTCATTATAGAATTTTTTAACTTTATTTAAATGAATCCCAACTAAATTTTCAGTGAAAATAACGCTACGATTAAAATTAAGTTTTGCAATAAGAGATGCTGCACCTTGACGCTTACCAATGCTATTCCAGTGATTAATTAGCTTAATATCTACTCTCTTATCAACGTTCTCCATAGTTTTACCGAAAACACTATTATTCATTAGTTTATAATCTTTTTCAAATTTATTTTTCGCGGCTTGACGGTAACTTGTATTTAATTCAATATATTTACGCTTAAAATCCGATTGATTAAATTTAAGAATGCGATGGGTTTGAGTAATAATTAGCCCATGTTGAATGCAATGTTTTAAATTCCTAAAGTGAATTATATATTTAGTTTTAGTAGTAAGGCTTGTGATTAGTTTTCTATTATTAAATTTGGAATTTGGCGGAATAATGTTTTCAGCAAGAAAATGGAGATCGTTGTGAGAGTCGTGGAGTTCGCGAGGGTATTTTATATCAACCTCAAGAATATAGCCTTAAGGTGACTTGTCACTAACACTATTAATGTCAAGGTTTAGAATCTCATCATTTGTTAACCACACGAAGCCACTGTATGGGAGATATTGTGACATACTCCAACCATGCAAGTTATTAGCGTCCCAGTAAGCGAGACAAGTGGATTCATCCTGCGCATCATACTCCGACATGTACTTATTATTTCCACGAGCATAACGAAGGGAGCAAGCGCAAATTCCTCCTCGAATACCTTGTCTTATAAAATGATATTGGTCAATGTTCGTGAGGAGTTCTAATTCAATATTAGTAATTTTCAGCATTGCTTACCAGGAGAGAGAAGGGCTAGTGTAGAAATTGGCGGGGTCTAGAGAATAAATTGATTTACAGACATTTCTGAAAGATTCGAAGATATCTTGTCTCGGATAGAACTTGAAAACTGGTAATGTAACTATAGGGAAATACTCCTTTGCGCCTGACTAAATTAAATTTAGTATCATCACTACAGTGCTCACGAACACTTTTCAACTGGTCAGTAGTGACATTTTTACTTAATTTATCGAGTGAGCTCGATATAAATTTACAAGAGTCGAGAAACCTCATTTTAATAAAAACATCTTGACGGATAATTTTAGAATTGTAATAAGTATCAACCAAAATGGTTTTTGAAAAGGAAATGTATTTCTCCATACTCTGTGGAATTACATCAATAGACTCAACATCAAGACTTAGCTCCCGAATGCAGATGTGGCTATCGTAACCACTCAAATTGTGGAAAAATATTGGTATAAAATTAGGAACCTTGTAAGTTAATTTAAAACCGCTGTGAGCAGCGCCTACAAATTCATTTGTTAAGTGTGAGGGGTCCCTAACTTTAATATCCTCAGGTTTCAAGACCTTTTTACAAATATGGCAGGTTGTAGCTGAATTAAATTTCGCAGTTTGACTATGACTCAAATCTTTCATGGATACATTCACCCTTAAATAATTATTATATATACGTTTACAATCCTCAGAGACTTGTTTGATAAATTCTTTAGCACAATCCTCCCCCGATTAAGATACTAATTTATTTAGTGAAGCATCAAAGCAACATATTTTTTTTTAAGCAAAGCTATATGGTTTATGGACAATAGTCTTGTGGGTATATGATGAAGAGGGATTAGGCTGTGTAGTGGAAATTGGAATAAGAAGAGATTTGAAGTCGGCGTAAATGCAAAAAGGAACGGTCATTTTTTGATTATAATTGTTGAAACGTAGAATATGACCGGGTATTTTATCACCATTCCAGTCTGTAATAATATCGGTTGTTGGTAGTGTTGTACTGACATTATTGTAATGTGCATTAATCTATCGTTCATATTAATCAAGGCTTGAAAAATGAAGTAAACAACCATCACATAAATAGCTGGGCGATCATCTCTAGCACCGGAGCACCTGCTGGGGACAGTCTCGATATAATCCCGACTATAATTAATCCCCTTAATCCCATATATCGCATGCACCGTTGCTCTCTGTCAGGTAGGACGATGGTATGTTCTGGTCAGGTTCAGGTCAGGTCAGATCTCTATGTAAAAAAGTTTATTAGCCATATGGAGTTTGTTAATAACGTATATTATTATTATAGCCATTATAAAGCATAAAATTCTATACAAATTTCTGTATAATATTTATCGTATGTAGATATGTAATACAATTTCATTTATTCTTATTCTAAAAATATCAAAAATATTATTCAAATAAAATTCACAATATGAAATAAGCAAGCACAACCTACTTAGAAAGGTAGAAGACATTATTGTATTTGATTCTGTCAGCGGTGCTAGAGACAGGTTTGGTAATTACTATACCTCTATAAGCCGATTATAATTTATGCGGATCGGTGATAGCGACCAGCGTCCAAATAGCTAGTGTGTCCATGTTTTTAAATAGTAGATCCAACCAGCCGTGGAATATTAGTAATGAGACAATAATGTCTTTTATTACCTTCTTCTTTCAGTAATAAATTTGCATGGTTTGCATTACGATTCTTGGTAAAATAGAGCGGACCAACTACTATATGGCATTACATTTACACCGAATATTCCAGGCTGTACACATTAACGGAAATATTGTTCTGAATTTCAAGCTTTGGAATACTGGGCAGAGTCATCGGAATTTGTTGTGATATTATTTAGATTAAACAAATTTGAATAATGGGGATATAATGTGGTGCGATTGGTATTTTGTTGTGTGGGATTCAAGAAAGCTGCGAATGTCTACAAGAAGCATGCATTATCTGTGTTTTTAATATGAATACATGCTTTCTTATTGGTAATATTTTTCGGGAGATCAATATAGGATGAACCTCTTAATGGATAAAATTTATTAATATTAATTATGGTGTAGAATATGGTGTAAAAACTTACGGTTGTAAGTGCCCAGCCTGTACCACCTCGCTCATAGAATCTTTCACTTTTTAAATAATTTTACCCACTACTGACTTATATAAATCCTCTAAATTTGAGGATTGAGTGCAAATTTCAAATTTCGTTTTAAATTATTTTAAATCTATACCATCATCGGATACCTTCGTTTGTTTAATGTACTGCGTATATAGTTCGAAATTTACTTTAAATGGATTAATGGGTTTTACTGTCTCTCCTAATAAGCGTATCGCTATTGAATTTTTATGTCGCTGACTGCGAAGATGTTTGAAGTATGATGCTTTAGAATCAAAAATCATGTCACATCCGACACAATCAAAGCGAGTTTTCTTATTAGGAGAGGCATCCTGGTAATGGATAGATGTTCCCACCTTTAAAGGTGTATATTTTTCTCATGTCATTAGTGAAATAGGTGAGATGGTGGCAACATTAGAATTTACATTAGGATATCATGAACTTGCCTCATCTGCAGATTCAGTTGAACCGTATATGACCGATGTCACATTCATTGCCTGGCGAATGGCACGCTTAACAGCCGCATTTGTGAATTTCGCTTGTAATGACGGATTAGCGTATTTTGTTCACATCTATCGCCATAGCCAGCGACTTGGCTTCTTCGAGAACGGCCGATGGATCTGCTGCCGCCGCTGCTGCTGATTGATGTTCTTGGTGCTTGCTCTGACGGAATGGACATCGGTCTTGTTGGTGCTGCTATTCCTGCTATTGGAATCGCTGAATGCTTCAACTGAATATGCCTACTCAAATTGTCATAGCGGCTTAAAATGTACCCGCAATATGTGCATTTGTATTCCATCTGATGAAGGAAAAACGGAAAAATTCAATAAAAAAATACAATATGCATATATTTTATACGATAGAAGTATTTATATGAAATCTATTAATATTTTCTAAATAAATATAAGAATATTATTATATTTAATAATTGGAATATTAAAAAAATTATCACTACGGTGTTAAATTATAATATAGAATATCACGCAAATACTGTAACAAGCATTAAGTAGCTAGATCAGTGGCGGCTCGTGCCATTTTAATCGGGGGGGGATAACATAATAGTGAGAAATCTTACCTAAATTGGATGCAAAATGATTAAATTCAATCATTTCTTGAAAGTGAATTCCACTCCTTTATCTTTCATTGATATAAACTTTTTCGTTAAAATTGTAAATATCTCGCACCACATTTTTATTAATACACTTCATCGCCAACGCGTTTAAACGATCATTACCCATAGCATTTCGCAAAGAAGTCTTGATTCTTTTAAGTGTTGAAAAACAACGCTCTGATTCAGCAGTGGTCAACGGGGTTGTTAAAATAATTTTAAATATTTTTATAGTTTCTGGGAAAGAAGTTTCACTGAGATTATTTTGTAACAATAATGAAAGAAAATTTGTGGCTCCAATTATTTGATAAAAATCCGGCTGCGAGTAAATGACTTCTAATTCTGTTTTTAATCTGGTTTTATTCAAAAATGGATATGCATGACACATGGTTTCCAAAAGATCCACTGGAAATTGTTTAGAAATGTTGGCATCGATTTCGTGTTAAATAACTCAGCGGCTTGTAGATGGCCACGATATAAGAATCTTTCCTTCATCTGTGTTGTAATTTTTTTTGTAAATGTCTCTTGTAAAACGCCGCGTAAATGTCCGGTTTTGAGAACTCCTTGCACAAGTTTGCGATAAATTTAAATCAGCCAATGGCCTACCTATTTCTTTAATATTTACTTTGTCCACAAGAGAAAGTCTACAAAACTCTATTTTCAATAAATAACTAACGCTATTTGGCAAAATCGTACATATACAGAACAAATGCTACTATCTTATCTGACTATTCTATATCAATTTATATACACATATATATACTCTCTGTATATATATACTACTCTCTGTTCTCTCTGAACTTCTCTAGGACGTTAAAGAAGCGCGACATCCAATAGATGATATACTACATCGGTCGCGTGCACTCTATAATACACACATCTCATTCCATATGTACTGTATATATGTATTTAACTTGTACTGGCATTGGATAGCCGCTCGGAATATGTGACATATATTAGACGATGAAGCAAGGAGTGAACCGAAGAAACAGAAGATATACTGCATACGGTCGTTCTCACCTATTGCAATAGAGTCAGATGAGTGCATATGCATTTAACCTGTACTGTGTGGCTGGGTGGCGCTGGACACCCAGCGGCACCAAATTAGCGATATATGTATACCGCGCGAACGATAGATACAGATGATATACTGCATCGGTCGCTGCTGTGACTTGCAACGAATACCACAGCGAACGCCACACCGTGTTGTGTTTATTGTTATCCCGGCGCAAGCTTTATCTTTTAGGTAAAATAATGCCGAGATAAAATATCGCAAATACTTATATATCTGGTGATGCGCTCAATGTTCAGGAGGGGCGCGCGGCCCTGCGGCCTGCATAAGGAACCGCCACTGAGCTAAATGTACATTTCAAGCGCTATGCGCCCATATTAAGTAGCACAAGTTAAAACTAAATAAAATACCTCTGTCAGAATTACCAGGTTTATGTATTTTTGGTAATACATATATATTTGGTATAATAGGATTTGGAATTGAAAGTTTTCGCTTAAGAATAGGTTTAATAAGGTTATGATATGAATCAATTATGTCTTTATAATTTGATACCAATTTCTTAAGCGGATCTTTTAAAATTTCTTGATAAGGTCCAATAGAAATGAGAATATCATATCTATTTAAATAATCACGTTTGTCTAAAATAACTAATTTATTTCCCTTATCAGCCTTTACGTAAAAACATTATTTTTGTTTGAGTCCTTTAATAATGTTATATTCCGGTTTCTTTATAACCTTATTAATTAATTTTAGATTTGATTCAATTTGGCGTAAGCAGTCATTTCTAACACAATTATTATATCGTATTATATGCTAATTTTGAAGTACTTCTGTCATGTTGACTTATTTATTTAATAGTATATCAATTACGATTCGTGACAGAGGTTTTAGTTTTATCTTGTGCTACTGAAGATGGGCGCATAGCGCTTGAAATGTACATCTAGTTACTTAATACTTGTTACGGTATTTGGGTGATATTCTATATTATGACGAACCAATGTTTATTGTTGTTACTTGTTAGTTTCGTTACTTATTAATAGTAGTATAGCTATGCGGTTCCGCGACCAGTTCTCTGAACTGGATGGCGTTGTCCATCAGGAGCGGTGACGAAGTAGGTGAAGAAGTGCCTTTAGGGCAGTTCTTTCAAGGTCATAGCTGAAGAAGTGCCTTTTTGGCAATTGGTGATGTAGCTTACTGTGCATCTTTCAAGGTCATAGCTGAACAAGTGCTTTTTTGGCCTCAAGGTCATAGATGAAGAAGGGCCTTTTGACAATGGGTTACTTCTTGTGTATCTTTCAAGGTCATAGCTGAAGAAGTGTCTTTTTGGCCCCATAGCTGAAGAAGTGCCTTTTTGGTTGAGGAGTGTTTAGGTCTTAGCTGCCGAAGGAGCGACAATGACCGGAAGGTGTTGCGCAATACTTCTTGTGTATTGCGTAAGCTACCTGAGCAGGTGGACTAGGCTAGGCTAGTTTCTAAGAGTAAAACCGCTGAAGAAGTGCCTTTTTGGCAATGATGCGAAAAACAAATGGCGCGATATAGCTGAACTTTGATGTTGAGCTTTTCCTTATCATTCTGCTTGATTGCAAATTCTATAGTGTTGGTGTATGGTAAATAATATAAAATATATATTTTTTCTATATGTCTTTATTAAATACGGAGTGTTCTATTAACAAAATATATATACTATACATGTTATAATAACGTATCTTGGTCATTATTTTGGTACAGTAGTTTTAATAGTATGTTTTTGTCCGCATATGTTCTTTCTAATTTCAGCTGAAGAACACCACAAACATGTTTAATTTTTTATATCAGTTTCACCTTTAAATTTTGGACATATAAATTTTACTGGGATAGGAATATTTAAATTTGAGCTGCAAAGTTTACCTTACGCTTGTTCAGAAATTCAGTGCTAACGTTTTGATACATTTTTATAAAATCCCAATATACCTTATCACTATATCTGTGTATAAATGATTCTGAAAGTTTTTGATATTTTGATATACGCTCCCACCAAACAAAACTTTCGAACTCGCTGATTCAGACAAACTTACTATTTCGAAATCACGTGCTAATCAACGGTGTTCAAACAATTAAAAAATAATTCTTCCCTTAATCGTTGATGTTTTGATATTAGTTTCCAATTTAATTTCTTTTGATGTTTTTTTTTTATTTTATTATTTTTTGAATCACGAAGGACTCAGATAATTCTGGAAAGCTTGAAATGTTATACCAATCATTATTTCATGATTCTGATATTAAGGTATTCATTTTATATGATGTTTACAGATGAAAGGATAAATATTAAATAAGGAAATATTACTCAACTTTTTATATTTATAAAAAAACTTAATACATTTTGACAACGTTTGTTAGTGGATTATATTTTACTAATTTATCATGCATAATGAGGCAGTAAGCATTTGTATTGGCTGGAACTTTTTTATCAGTTTCAAATTCTACTCTAATATCAACGCTACCTGCCTTAAGTGATAACTTTGCCTACTACAGTCAATGACAATAATTGGTGCTAAATTTTGAAAACTTGAAAAATCTATCAACCAAGGCTACCAAATCTACCATCTACCAAAAATTCACCAACATTTTTATAATAATATGATTGTTGAAATCGTGCATACATTTCGTACAGAATAGCATATTAATGTTTATTAAAATTTAGTTTTAAATCATCATACGGATAAAAGCAATTTTAAATTCGTCAAGTTTCAGTGATCAAATACACTCATATTTTTTGTGCTAGAATTTTTGCGAGCTGTTTGAAAAGCAATTATAATGAAACGTGGGGTTTCAAGCTGATTTATAGCCTTAATATTCCAGGTGTGACTCGTTATTTCTTGTAGAACAGGTAATTCATGCAGTTCCCAACTTCTGAATGCAATTTCAAGGTCTCTTCCTCTATCGATGTATTTTAATAGTTGTAATTTTTCTTTGTCAGCTACTTGAACGTGTGGGACTTTCCATATTACTTTTAGTAGCTCGACTTTATCGACTTTACTTTATCTACCTTTGTGGTGATTGTTGCATTTACATCAGAAGCACTTCTAATCAGTACCAGTTCTTGACGTACATTTACAATTATTTTCTTGAAATCTTCACAAAATCCCAAGAGAATTTTTAGCGGAACACATATACAAAAATTTCAATTAGAGTCAATTATTTCAGAATTTTTATTTTGATTCCAACATGCACTATAGTAGCGAATACATTCGTTGTTTGCAAATGAAGCGTAACCTTTAAGGGCTGAGGTTATTCCTGGATTTCTTACACGATCTATTACAGTTCCTACAATTTCATAGCGAATTTCATCAAAAAGAAATGCGACACCATTATTAATAAAACCTAATGTTGCAGATACCTTCTTTTGAACAGAATACAAAAGTTTTCCCTCTATATACAGATAACTTTGTGAGGGTAAAGTGTAAATATCTTGTGTTCGTATCGGTAATCGAATCTTATCTGACTTATTTAGTGTGATATTTGCATATGGTGGGTGACTGTGTAATTCACAATTTGTAATGGTATTATCAACAGTAATATTTTGACCAATATTTAATACAGTAAAATTCATGATTACTCGTTTAGATAGAATTTTATTGTTTTTGTATTTCAGAGTAAATTGAATCCAAGTGATTAGCGATGGCAAACTGTAGATCACTTTGAAGACCTAGTTCGTAGTTCATGGTGCATTTCAATGTACCGTTCACGAACTATAGGTCGGGAACTACTAACATCTTTTTTAAATGAACCTATATGACCTATATGAAATACATGCACATATTGAAAATAATCTCTTTCTCAATATAAAAATATTAACTAGTAAAAAATAAATAAATTGAAATATTACAATATTTATTTTGAATTAAGAATGTGGAAGAAAAAATAACAATGTTTATAATTTATACAAAACATATATAAGGAAATATAATTTCGTTCCGTTCACCAACACACTTTATCACATAAATGTTAGTACTGCTATTGGCACTGTATATGTACTGTATACTATACTGCATCGTTTACGAGCCGTTGTGATTCATGAACGGTTTAGTACACGACGGGTTCAGGAGCTAGTACAAGTACATCAATAAGTACACCCTGCACCATGTAGTTCATAGTTCACGAACTAGGTCATAGTGACCTATAGGTCGTTGCAAAATACCGTCACGTATGCCCGTTCAGGGTGAACGGTTCGCGAGTTAACTACATATCGCTACAAGTGATATTAGAAACTTTTTATTTTTATATGTTAATTCGGTAAGTTAATTCGGTCTTCGGTAACTAATCTTGCCATTTAATAATTTACCTTTTAAATACTTCTTATTATTAAATGTTTGTAATTCTGTTTTATATGTTACTGGGTAATAAATTGTATTGGAAAACCATTCTCACTGATGAATCTCTTGCAAATGCAATCATACCGTTATTACCTCCTTCTTAAAGTCTATTAAATTTCCATCCTGATCAACAATTTTTATAACTGTTTTAGCGATATAGTGTGTAAGTATATAACATTCACTACTTTCTCAATGATTCGATAGCTTGAAGGACTTTGAGGAAAGAACATGTGTATAATATGACCTTGATTGTTGTTGTTATATTAGTTTGTAAGTAAATTACAATCAATACAGATTGAATTAACTTTTGATGTATTATTGGAAAATCTGAAATATGTGTTTTACCCGGTCTTAACTCAGTTTGATTAAAACCCAACAATGGTGCAATAGAATTTTTTTTCTCAAAATGAATTGTTTTGTTGCTTTTCATTTCAAATTTTAACGTATTATGATTTACATTCATAGTTAAGAGAAAATTTTCGTTATTATCTTCTGGTTCAGCTCTTTTAATTCGTAGATTATCTTTTGCCTCAGTTGTTTTAAATGGTATAACATTTGATGCTGGAGCAGCTTGTGGTGGTATAAATGAGATTATATCAGAATATTTATTTTCTACTGTAGTTAAATGAACTCCTTTTTGTTTAATTAATTAATTTTATATATATATTCTATTTCTAGCAAGAGTGATTTTATTTTATTTTGAATATCAGGAAGTTCATAACATCCTTCAGGAATGTTAATTGTCTCCACTCCAATGTAGAATTGATTATTAGATTGATCTACATTGCCAATTGTATTATATGTAACAAAATCAATCATACCGAAGACATATGATTTATGATTATCCAATACAATCGGTGGATATATATTAGCTTTAAATATAGAACAACGTTCTGATGAAGTAAACGTATAGGAACACATTATGAATACGTATTGAACTTGTGAGGGTTATCATGCAAATGATTAGACTAATATTTTATTAATTAATTTATATGTATCTACCTTTAAGAAGAAATGATAAACATAGACCACAATTAACAGTATAATAATTCTGACAAGAGCTATAATTATAAAAAACATGAGTTTGTTGATGCTGCTGTGTAATTACGTGTAAACCATTTTTCCTACTATATGCACCAAATTCGTTCCAGAACCATTTTTACCATCTAAATTTATTATACCACATTTATTTTTTCTAAATTTCTTGGGCAAATTGTCATGCATAAAAACACCTCGAAAAATGGGAAATTTTAACATTTTAACATAATTTAGTAGTTTAATATTTGTTACAGGATGATTATTGTTGGGTATGTTAACCATTATCTAGAAGCTTTTTTCTTCGCTATTGTCTCATGAGCTCCGGTAAAAAAAGACCCATTCCTGTTTTGTATAGTCTCAAATAGAGACCGTTGCCCACTGCAATAGCTTCCATTGTTTTATTGTGACGTTCTGATTCTTTAAGTTGATTCTTTGCGGCTCGCGTATCGTTTATTGCCTTTGCAATTCCTGCAGCACCTCCACTAAGAGCTCCATGAGCACTCAGGCCTGCAAAACTCAGAATCAATGGTAGTATGCTGCCAATCTTCTTAGGTACTTTTACTATGCGTACGGGTTTTATTTTATTTTTAAAGACTTGCAGATCTTATTGCAATTTGGACGGCATCACCTAATGTTTTTTTTTCCCGTGACAGATACGATTTAATTTTTTTAATAAACTTTGAAAAGCATATCTTCTTTTTTTGTACACTTCTTCTTATCTTTCTTATTAGCTTTACTTCGAACCATCTTAACACTTCATAATTTACATTAAAACTAAATTCAATTATAGTCAGGGTGCTTTATTTATAATATTTTAACTTTTTTCCCTGTACCATCAAAATGATCAATATCTTCATTTAAATCATTAAATTTACGTTTATTTCTTGAAATAATTATACGTTCGTTAATATCTAGTTTAGGTATTTTATTTAGAATACCAAATGTATCATATATATAGATAGTATATCAATCACGATTCGTGACAGAGGTATTTTAGTTAGTTTTACCTTATGCTACTGAAAATGGGCGCATAGCGCTTGAAATGTACATCTAGCTACTTAATGCTTGTTACGGTATTTGGGTGATATTCTATATTACCAAATGTATCGTTTGAATTTTTGAATTTTCACTAAACCGTTATCATAGACCTGGGTAATATGCTTTCTTGGTTTGAACTACTTGTTTTAATTCTCTTTAAATCCTTATAGTCTTCATTAACAATTTCACCAAGTTTTATTTTGAATTTTTTTTCGTCGTGTTATCTTCTCAGTGATTCATAAACAACCATTTTTTTTGTCTTCCTCAAACAATTCCTTGTTTCTTTTCTGTGATTTGTTAACAACCCTTTTCTTCTTTTGCTGATCTTTACTTTGTCTTTTATTTCGTGTTGGTGCAGGATTAAATGTATTCATTTTACTAATTAGAATACAATCATTTATATTTAGTAGACAGGTTTGCATAGCACGTTTCGTTTTCTCTAATTTGTTCAAGCACCGCTAAGAATTTTTTTATAACTTACATCTGACATGCCCATTCCAAGCTTAATTTTAGCCTTCATAGCACCTGCAATACCTAGATCGGCCAATCTTTTACTAAACAATGAATCTTTGGATCGTAATCGTTTAAGAGTCATACTAGCTAAATTTTTATCAGCCTCGTGTCTACTGTTTAATTCGTTATGCTGCGAGTTAGCAATATCTTGTTGCTTGCATGCGTTATCTAAACCGATTATTCCTATATCACCGCGTGACAAACGTTTTTCCAACTTGGTCCCAGGGCCGCAAAATTGATATTTATGTAAGTGTAGTTCAAACAGTAACTTATTAATGAGTGAATTTAGTAATGCTTTACAATAGTATTTCATTTTTAGATTAAAACACTTACAGTGTCAATGTTTAACTAAGTGGAATTAAAAGTATGTAGTACTCTTTTATAATAGATAATAGGTTATATAAAAATACAAAGAATATATTTTATTGCTTTTTATTCTTATTCTATAGTATTATTTAAACAATTATATAATAAGCCTACATTTTTCCTTGCACACGATAAAGTATTTTCTGTATGTAAGTTATAATGTGTATTGTTATAAGATAATTGTTGTTGTTGCTTATCTAACAATTTTAAATACGGACATGACAATAAATCTACATCTACAATATTATTCGTTAAACACTTGCGCAAAATATTCTTATTCTTATGAGTTCAATTATTCCTTATTCAAACCTTGAACGTATATTAAATGATTTCCATCAATGTTTTTAAGGTACTCAGTAACGTTATCTCTTAATATCTGCTTGCCGTGATCATAGCGAGCATCGAAACCATCGTTCCAGTCACTTCCAGAGGCTGAATTACCATCTTTGTCATTATCTTCGGTATACCATTCAATGCCGTGAATGTGTTTTGTGGTAAAATCAAAATGTTGTTTCACTGACTCTCTAAACCAATATACTAGTTTGTAATAGTTTTATCCATTTGTAATGTCCTTGCATACTAAACTCTTTCCACGTCAATTTTTTTAACGTTCGTTTTACTCTCTCAATAATCGATGCTTTCCTCTCGCTAAATGCACTATAATGGTTTATACTATACTTTTTCATAAGCGATTTAAAATCGGATTTAAAAAATTCCTTCCCTTGATCAGTTTGTAGATTCTAAGGTTTTATTTGCAATTGTGTTAATACCTTTTCCATTGCTCCACTAACATCATCACCAGATTTACTTTTTAAAGGAACAGTCCAAACAAAATTTGAGAAATAATTACAACTAGAATGTATTTGTAACCGTTATTTTCATTTGCGTATGGAATTATTTCAACTATATCAGCTTGAAATAGATCATCTAGGGACTTTATTATAACGCTTCGTATTTGAAAATTAACCCTTGCTGGTTTATGTATTTCCTCAACTACCTGTCTCTTCTTACTGATATCCTCTTCTTACCCATCTTCAGTAGCACACGATAAAACTAAATAAAATATCTCTGTCACGAATCGTGATTGATATACTATCAATTTTTATTTAGTTTTAACTTGCGCTACTGAAGATGGGCGCATAGCGCTTAAAATGTACATCTAGCTACTTAATGCTTGTTACGGTATTTGGGTGATATTCTATATTATAATTTAACACCGTCGTGATAATTTTTAAAACATATATTTAGGTTGATATATAGATTTTGAATAAACGTAAACATTTTCAAACTTTAAACCATTCTCGTGTTCAATAAGATTAATCATAACATTAGTTTTACCACAATTCAATGGTCCTACAATAACACATCTAATTGTAGATGGAAATAGAACACCATATTGACTTTCTTCAAAATTATTATTTTCAATATTTAAAGTTACATTTTGTTTTATTAATTTCATTTCTTATTTTTCGTAGGTAGGTAAAAGATAAACTAAAGTATAATACTTGTTTTATTTTATACACATACACACACACACACACACACATACACACACACACACACACACACACACACATATATATATATATATATATATATATATATAATACAGAAGCCGAGATATACAAGAAATATATACATTTATTCAAAGTTAAATTTTTGTAAATCATGAAGATCAGCGTCATCATCCATAACAGTAATTGTTCCAGAGGAGGAGGTGGAAGTAGACGGTTTTAAACGTATATTTTCTAAAAGATTAATTTTTCTCTTTTGACGTTTTTTACTCTGTACTTCCTTCTCTTCACTATCCTCCTCTGATAATTTGATAATTTGTACCCGCTTATTTCATTTAGCTGTTGTAGCAATAGATGATGTTGCTGCTCCAGTAGACATGAATATTTCTGGTACAGGTTCATCTTCAGATTAGATGGTAAATGCATTATAATCTTTCATAACATCCTCCAGAACACTAAGATCTTCAACATCCAAATTCATCCTGAGGTACTGCACTGGCAGCCCATACAATTTTCTCCTTAGCGTCTCAGATTTGGGGCTGTAACATAAATTAACTTGGACTTTCATAACTTTCAACTTTAACAAGCTTGTTACGGTATTTGGGTGATATTCTATATTATAATTTAACCCCGTAGTGATAATTTTTAAAATGATAAGACATGTTTATGCAAGCTCGGCGGAAATATACACGTACACAAAAATGTTACTTTGTAGAGTTTTCAAATCTGTAAACGGATCAGTAGCGGTTCCTTTCGAGGCCGCAGGGCCGTGCGCCCCTCCTGAACATTGAGCGCATCACCGTAGATTTATAATTGTATTGCGATATTTTATCTCGGCATTATTTTTCCTAAAAGATGAAGATTGCGCCGCGAACATAACACTGAACACGATATGGCAGCTAGCAAGTACGAGTCAAATGCACATGCCCTATCTGTTGGAAGCGCTAGAGTTAGAGCGACGGTATGCAGTATATTATCTGCTTCTTTCCTTCGCGAATCGCAATACCTATATCGCTAATATATTGCACACAAACCAGCGGCAAACCAGGCCACCCAGTACGAGTTAAATGCATATGCACTCATCTCACTCTATTACAAGCAATAAAGTGAGAGCGACCGTATCCAGTATATCTTCTGTTTCTTCGGTTCGCTTGTCGCATATATCGACTAATATGTTGCACACAATCCAGCGGACTGGGATGAGTCATAGCAACGTGACGTCACGCTTCTTCTTCAGCTAAGAATATATCGTTGTTTATGCTATTGGAGGTTGTGATAGCCAGATAAGACACTTGCATTGTTCTGTGTAGTTACGCATGCGATTTTGCCACGTGTTTTTCCAAGAATATATTTAATAGAAATAATTTAATAAAAATGAATAGTGTTAGTTCTTTATTGAAAATAGAGTTTTGTAGACTTTCTCTTGTGGACAAAGTAAAATTTAAAGAATTAGGTAGGCCATTGCCTGCTATAAATTTATCGCAAACTTGTGCAAGGAGTGCATAAAACCGGACATTTACGCGGCGTTTTTCAAGAGACATTTACAAAAAAAATACATGGTTATGTGGTTGTGAAGTTTCCAACTTATTGTACTGCTTTCCATGTATATTAAATTACAACCCTGCAGCAACTGGAATGGATCAGAATTGGGCCAGAATAGGTATGAAAGATTTGCATCACCTCCCTGATAAAATAAGAAAGCATGAATCATCTCGAGGCCATATCAGTTCATACGCACAGTTGGCTTTACTTGGCAAAGTAAACATCATGACTCAGCTTAGTTCTGCATATCGCAAACATGTAATAGAATATAACGAACAAGTGAAGAAGAATCGCTATATTTTAAAACGCATTATTCGTTGCGTGAAATTTTGCAAGGGTTTTGAATTAGCTCGCAGAGGTCACCGCGAGAATGAAGAATCGGGAAATCTGGAATATTTGAATGGAATATTTAGAGAATTGGTCGATTTTTCTGCAGAACTAGATTTTACATTGCGGGAACATCTGCAAGACGCTACGGTTTTCAAGAGGACCTCTAAAATAATACAAAAGGATATTTTAGATAGTATGCTTGCGGTATGCAAAGAGGAAATTTGTAGTCAAATTAAAAATTCCGATTTTTTTACTATTCAGTGCGACGAAACTACGGATGTTATGAATTGGTGCCAAACGGTATTGATATTTAGATATGTTTTTGATGGAACTGTTTGTGAGAATTTTTGGCTCATGATAAATCAGCAGGAGGCATACAAAAATGTATTGATAAGAAATTGATCCTTTAATTCTGGAAACACCTCAAAAGTTAATCGCCCAAACGTACGATTGCGTGATTGTTATGAATGGTGCTACAGGTGGTGTTCAAAGTTACATAAAGGAAAAATATCCTTGTGCTCATTATATACATTGCTATGCTCACCAACTAAATCTTATAATGCAGAAAGCAGCACCACAACATGTTAAAGTGAGGGTATTTTTTAATAATCTATCGGCAATTCCCGCTTTTTTTTCACACTCTTCGAACAGATGCGATGTTTTAGAGGAAATAGTCAACCGCAGGTTACCGCAGTCAGCTGCAACAAGATGGAATTATAACATCAGAACTGTCAATACTGTGTATGAAAATCGAGAAAAGCTAATAGAAGTATTTGAAGAAATTGAAGAAAAATGCTTAAGAAGTGTAACTTGTAATGAAGCTTTTGGTCTCCGGCGAGCTCTAGAAGAACCAGAATTTTTGTTTTGGTTGTCATTTTTCCATAAAATTATGCCACATGTGGATATATTGTATAATCATAGCCAGTCATGAGATAAGGATAGTATCCAACTTCAAACTGATATACAAAATTTTGAAAAGTGTATTAAAAACATTAGATGTCAAACTGATGCTATTCAAAGTGACACTGAAGAAAATTTTCATTTAACAAAGAGAAGAAGAAAAGCAGATAACTTACAAAGAAGTGTATATGCCAAAGAAGTGTAATGTGCCAAAGTGACGTAATTATAACAAAGATGAAGGACAGATTCTCATATCGTGGCCATCTACAAGCCGCTGAGTTATTTAACACGAAATCGATGCCAAGATTTTCTAAACAATTTCCAGTGGACCTTTTGGAAACCGAGTGTCATGCATATCCATTTTTCAATAAAACCGGATTAAAAACAGAATTAGAAGTCATTTACTTCCTTCCGGATTTTTATCAAATAACTGGAGCCACAGTTTTTCTTTCATTATTGCTACAAAATAATCTCAGTGAAACTTTCCCGGAAACTATAAAAATACTTAAAATTATTTTAACAACCCCGATGACCACTGCTGAATCAGAGCGTTGTTTTTCAACACTTAAAAGAACCAAGACTTTTTTGCGAAATACTATCGGTAATGATCGTTTAAACGCGTTGGCTGGCGATGATGTGTATTAATAAAAATGTGGTGCAAAATATTTACAATTTTAACGAAAAAGTTTTGGAAAAGTTTATATCAATGAAAGATAGAAGAGTGGAATTCACTTTTAAGAAATGATTGAATTTAATCATTTTGCATCCATTTTAGGTAAGATTTCTCTCTATTATGTTATTTTTTAAGAAATGCACCCCCCGATTGCAATGTCACGAGCCGCCACTGAAACGGATATAAATAATTGTTAATGTAAACATGGTATCCATTGCAGTTATAATTGTACTGTTATACTTATTTATAAAAAATATTTAAAAAATGAGTTAATAATCTGTTGTGAGGAAAATTGAATTAATTGGTAAGTTGGTTAAAACAAAACAAGACTATACAAAATGCATAAAATTTCTAAAGAAAAACATTTTTTTAACAAAAAAGTATTTAAAACTTAATAAACGATTTGAGAATTATGTAAATATTGATTCAAATTTAACCCTTTTAATTCACTATAAAGAGATTTTGAAAAACCAATTAAACAATCAATAAAAAAATAATAGAAAATATACATCTGTAGTTTGGCATGATTTGGAATCTTGTTTTAAAAGTAGAATACGGAGTGGTGCTGTAATTAATTTAGGTATAAAAGATAAAAACACATTTTTAGATAAATCATATGGACACTTTTATTTCAAAATTAAAAAGGCTGTCACAAAAAGTATTTTAAAAGTAAATGTAATATTTTTAGCTAACTTTATTAAACCCCAAAATGGTGAAACAGATATTAAACATTTTTTTACTAGAAATAATATTATAGATCATGGTACAAATATTAAAGATTGGTATGAGACAAACGTTAAAATCAAAATTTTAAATAAACTAGATGACTTTCAAGAAAAAGACAGCCGCTTTGCTTTTTTTAAATAATGCAACTGAAAATTAATATTAATCGTTATTCACCGATTTGTGTTGGTAATTCTACTTTCGTTGAAATGCCTAAATTTATTAAAAACAGTAAATATGTGATAAATATTAAGAATAATGATGAATATTGTTTTCTCTGGTCAATCGTGGCTGCCCTATATCCTGTAACCCTACATGTTCCAAGAACTTCATCGTATCAAATTTCTGTAACGTTTTAAAATATGAAGGAATTTAATTTCCAATAGCCTTAAAAGACGTTCCGAAATTTGAATCAATGAATGACCTTTCCATAAACATATTTACTGTTGTACTGACCAAAATACTTGCAGTAGTCTTTAGTAATTTTAATTTTCCACAACACATAAATTTATTAATGCTTCCGTACGAAACATATAAGGGTAACAATGACGATGACAACTATGTTTATATCGCTCGCAAACGAAAATTTCATTTAGCGCTCATACAAAGAGTGTCTGCATTGTTAAATAGACAAACGGGGCATTTTAAAAATAAGAAATGGTTTTGTGAGCGATTTTTCCACCACTTTTGTACTAAGGAAAATTTAAAGAATCGTTCAATAGAATATAAAGATCTAAATATAAAAAAAATTACTTTAACATCTTACAAAGAGAAATATCTTAAATTTAAAAACTTTAAACACAAAGAAAAAGTTTTTGTTTGTTATATATACCGATATCGAATGCATATTGGATAAAAAAAACTGACTTGACATTTACAGGGCCGGTCTTCTATGTACCGGGGCCCGGGTGCAACAAAGTTTGTGGAGGGGGGGGGGCTAAAAAATTTCATTGGGAAACTTTTTGGTTGGTTTAATAATATATATATATTAAACAACACGTCACAATACAGCCACAACAATTGACTTGTTTTTATTTTGTAGGACTCATCAGTTTCACAACATGGCCCTTCAACAGCCCATTTTTCAATTATATCTTCAAAGTTTGTCATTTCAGCTTCTGCATTTTCTATGGATAGTATTGCTATTAAGTCTTTATTAAGTCTTTCTTGAGACATGGTAGATCTTTCGTATGTTTTAATTTACTTGAATTTACTAAACGAGCGTTTCGCACTAGCCACACTTACGAGAAGTGTTAAATAAATTCTTAGTGCAATCAAAATATTGTAAAAAATTTCATTATAATTATTTTCTACTATAAATTTCAGCAGGTCTATCGGTTTGATTGTTTTGATTTGAAGCATGTTTTACTCTCGACGGCGACTTCTCTTGCAAAATTAAACACATTCTGTTACATTATAACATCAGATGCGGTTTCAAAACCAACTCCTCTATTAATAATTTATTATCTAATTACAAGGAAAAGATAGAATTAACAGAAAATAGTGGTGTTTACATGTTAAGTTGCGACAACTGCAAAGCTAAATACATCGGAGAATCCGGAAGATCTATAGCTATTCGTTCTAAAGAACATATCAATAACAAAAATAATACTTCTAGCTTTGGCAAGCACCTAAAATGATCCAACCACACCTGTAATAATATTACAGTACTTTATAAATGTCAAAAGAGTTTTAAGCTTAGTTTTTTAGAAAATTTCGAGATCGACAATATGATGAAAGACACTAATGTCATTTGTCGCAATGATCAAATCAATAACGTCAGGAAACCCCTTTATAAATTCCTCAAAGATTAGTTTATTTTTTGTTGTTTATAATTTTTTAATTTTATTTGTTTGCTATAGACTACACCAATACTTCTATACACAACTTTTAGCCTATAGTATTTAGATTATTTGACATCACTATTTATAACCTATTTTATTCAACATGTGAAACTTTACAAAATGGCTGTAATTTAACTACTATTATTTAACAATCTCTGTCCCGAGACTTACTACTTTTAATCGGTTATCCATCACTACTCTATTTAAATGTTGTATTTATAAAAATCCAATGTACTCTACATATATCTTTATACTAATTCGATAAATAAGTTTTTCTGTACTACTTTATAGTATAATATCGTATTTACATTCCTTACTTCTTGTATTATCTTATACCATGCAATACCTTATACAATGTAATGTCATATTTATTTTAAAAAAATTGTAGTTTTGGTCCTGAAGATGGGTTTACACCTGAAACCGGTCACCAATATATATCAAATAAACATATAAGGAAGTACTATTTCTCCCTCATCCTACTAAATTCTTTATTACATTATTTAAATACATGCCATTTAGGGGCCCCCCAGTTGACCCTCCCTGAACATTTACTTCAAAGACAAGACAATATCAAAAACATACCGTTCAGTATTGGATATTATTTATTGTGTTCATACGACAAAAGTCTTTCAAAATTTAATTTGTATACTGGAAAAGATTGTATATATTGGTTTGTAAAAGAATTTAAAACAATAGCGTTTGAGTTAAATACTATTTTTTCAAATATAATTCCAATGGAAACGTTAACAAATCTACAAGAAAATGAATTCATAATTTTCACATATTGTCATGTTTGTTTAAATTCATTTAAATATATTGATATTAATATTAAAGATCATTATCACTTAACAGGTAAATATCGTGGTATGTCATAATATGTCATAAT
Organism: Leptodirus hochenwartii; assembly: GCA_947310635.1. Taxonomy (NCBI): domain Eukaryota; kingdom Metazoa; phylum Arthropoda; class Insecta; order Coleoptera; family Leiodidae; genus Leptodirus; species Leptodirus hochenwartii. The sequence goes on from OX371176.1 coordinate 12,817,413, forward strand.
GTCAAATGTCATAATATTTGAATCTTACTTATACAGGACTTTTATACCTGTAATTTTTCATAATTTAATTGGATATGACAGTCATTTCCTAATTAAGGCCTTAGTCATTGAAATAAATGGTAATATGAGTTTATTACCTATAAATAAAGAAAAGTATATTTACTTTACAAAATATGTTTCATGCACTAAAATTAAATTTGGATTTTTAGATTCATTCAGATTTATGGCAAGTAGCATAGATAAACTTTCGTCTTATTTAAAAGATACTCAAAAATTAATAACAAGATCTCATTATAAAAATGATTTAATGTTTCATTTGCTTTCCAGAAAAGGTATTTTTCATATGATTATCTTGATTGTTGGGAAAAATTAGATACCCACTTGCCACAAAAAAGACTTTTAGTAAACTCAATAACGCTGATGTTACTGATTCCGATTATAAACATGCGTTAAATGTATGGAATACTTTTAACATTAAAAATTTACAAGAATATGCTGATCGGTATTTAAAAACAGACATTTGCTTTTGAGTGAAATTTTTTAAAGTTTTTGACTGACGTGTTTAGAAACTTATAAATTGGACAGTTTACATTATTATACAGTATCGGGTTTGGCTTTTGACAGTATGTTAAAAACAACTATTGATATTGATGTTGATAAAATTATGTTTGTTGAGACAGGAATTATAGGCGGTTTATCACAATGCTCAAACCGTTACGGAAAAGCAAATAATAAATACATGGAGAATTTTAATTCAAACAAACCATCATCATATGTCATGTATTTTGATGTAAATAATCTGTATGTGTCCCTGCTTCAGCTGAATTTGAATCGAAATCCTTATTCTGTTAATATACATGATGTGTCAGATACTGATGAGTATGGTTACATTATTGAATGTGATTATCCTGTAAATTTGTTTGATACACATAAAGATTTACCGCTGTGTCCGGACCGTTTGGTACCACCTACGCCAAGTTCTAAAATTCCAAAGTTATTAACAACATTATATAATAAAAAGAAATATATTATTCATTACATAAACTTGAAGCAAGCGCTCAATTTAGGATTAATTTTAACAAGAGTTCATAGAGTCCTCAAATCTCGGCAATCTAACTGGAAGTTACATCACATTAAATAACAATTTACGGAAAATGAGTAAGAATTATTTTGACAAGATTTTTTTATAAATTAATGAACAATGCCGTATTTGGTAAGACAGTGGAGAATGTTAGAAAATATAAAGATGTAAAGTTGGTTACTAAATGGAGCGGACGTTACGGGGCAAACTATTACATTTCCAAACAAAATTTTCTTAGTTGTACAATTTTTGATGAAAATATGATTATTTTGGAATTAAGTCGAATGAACAGAAAATTGAATAAACCTATGGCAGGTTTTGCCTTATTAGATCTATAAAAAACATTTATGTATGATTTTCATTATAACCACATTAAACCAAAATTTAATAATCTAGTCAAACTTCTCTAAACAGATACAGATTCTCTTATCTATCATTTTCATGTAGATGATATTTATTAGCCTATAGAGAATTGCATTTCTAAATTTGATACGTCAGATTACCCACTTAATAATATTTTCGGAATACCCCTTGCCAACAAAAAAGTTTTGGGTTTGATGAAGGATGAACTCAACGGGAAAATTATATTTCAATTTGTAGGATTAAAATCAAAAATGTATGCAATTCAAGTAGAGAATAACAACTTTATAAAAAAGGCTAAAGGTATCAAAGGTTCCGCCCTTAAACAAATAACATTTGAGGACTATTATCAATGTCTGTTTGATAATGCTATCTATGAAACAAATCAAAATTTAATTAAATCAGTGAAACATCAGGTATAAACGATTGAACAGAAAAAAGTTGCATTAACGCCATATGACGACAAAAGAATAATTAATTATTTACCTACAGACACCATGCCTTGGTGTTACAGATTAAATTTAAATATGTAATTACAAAAAGAAGAGTAAATATTAGTCTTCATTTTGTTTTAACCAACAAGTCAAAACAATTCAAGTTCTTCTGAATATTTTTAAAAACAGAAGCAATATACTCATATTTCATCTATTAACAAATACAGTAACAAAATACGGTAACTATATACACATATATACACATTAAAAAGCATATATAAAAAAATATATTTTTACTTTATTATTTACAGCTTAAAATTGGAAAGTAAAAACAACATGAGTTGCTCGAGTTGCAACAAAACTTTTTGCTTTTGTTCAAAATCTATAAGCATCCACAATCACCTAAGCAGGACGACAGACACATTGCCATTATTTGAACTCTATCCATTGAGTCAAAAAGTTTTACTATCTTCTAAGCAGCATGACAGGCTCAAGTCAATTCTTGAAACTCCATCTATTGAAACAAAAAGTTCATGAACAAAGAACCAATAAGATTAACAACGACAACAACAATATAAAATACAAACAAAATTTATTTTGCTATAAAGTTTACGGTCTAGGAGGTTTAGCAACAATGATGATGATTTTATCAATCCGAAAAAGAAGAAGAAAACCACACTATAAATAAATATTTATAACTATAGTTACTTGTTGTACATATTCATATTTTCTTTTGTTAACAGAGCAATTTTATTTTAATTTTTTTTTCATACAAATATTTTGTTAAACGAACATTCTGATTTAATAAAGACATATATAGACAAACAATATTTTATTTAATATTATTTACCTTACAGTAACACGTTACAATATTCAACTAAGCGGAACGATAAGCAAAAGGTCATCATAAAAGTTCAACAATAATAAAGTAGCTTGTTTCTAGACAATACATTCACGTATTCAATGAAAGATATTATGCAATTAGTTGCGTTATTGCCAAAAAGGCACTTCTTCAGCGGTTTTACTTTTAGAAACTAGCCTAGTAGCCTAGCCTAGCCTGCCTGCTCAGGTAGCTTACGCAATACACAAGAACTATTGCGCAACACCTTCCGGTCATTGTCGGTCCTTCGGCACCTAAGACCTAAACACCCCTCAACCAAAAAGGCACTTCTTCATCTATGAGGCCAAAAAGGCACTTCTTCAGCTATGATCTTGAAAGATACACAAAAAGTAACCCATTGTCAAAGGCACTTCTTCATCTATGACCTTGAGGTCAAAAAGGCACTGCTATATACGGAATGATTCAAATCATTATCGTCAACATAAATATGCTGCTTTTAATTTTTTAATTAACCGCAGATTAAATTTTCCTTTCTCTAATGATAAATATAACATTGAATTAAATCATATCCGAAATATAACAGTACAAAATGGCTATTCTTCTAAAATTATAAATAACATATTAAGAAAATTTAAAAGAACAAGAGAAATCAGAAATATTAGTAGCTTAGAACAAAGTAATAATGCAACTCCAAAATTTGTTAAATTACCATTTGATCCTATAATTGCACGTGGTTTAGATAGTATTTTAAATAAATAAAATTTTAAAGTAACATATAATACTTCTAATAGTCTTGCTAATTTTCTAGAAAATCCAAAAGATTCGATTGATTTCAATAAAAAATCTGGTATTTATGAAATATCTTGTTCTAGTTGTCCTAAAGTATATATAGGACAAACGCGTAGATCCATTTAAACTAGATTTAAGGAGTATTTAGCTCATTTCAGATTAAATAGAAAAGATAAAAGTGCTGTCGCCGAGCATATTTTTGAATCAAGTCTAAATTACTTAAAAGTGTTTTGAATTATTCCGAGTTAAATCCTTATGAAAGTATATACATACATAAATCTAAATCAAATTTAATGAATTTAGATTCGGGCCCAATTTCATCTTGTCTATTTAATTTATTTAATAAGAACTATTTTTAAATTTATTATTATTATTTATTTTATTATTATTATTATTTTTTGGTTATTTTAGATTTCACAAACCAATATTTTTTGCTGTTACTTGTTATTTTCGTTAATTGTTAATTTGTATTATTTTTAAAAGCTTATAGGTCATATTATATGCCATTTTTGAAGTACTTCTGTCATGTTGCCTTATTTATTTCATAGTATATCAATCACGATTCGTGACAGAGGTATTTTATTTAGTTTAACTTGTGCTACTGAAGATGGATACTTAATGCTTGTTACGGTATTTGGGTGATATTCTATATTATGATATTCTATACTAATAAAATATTACTTTTTCGATACATTTTTTTTTCAATTATGATTCTTAATTCTAAATATAATATCTTTCAATATAAATATTCATTAAAATATAATTGTTTTCAATAAATTCTTAACTTAAATGGAAATTAAAATTACACTTGAAAATGTAAAATTATCTTCATTTTCGTCTCTTGAGTTCCCTGGATTTCCGCAAATCACTAAAATAAAATTTAATCTGGTTTCTATGGTCAATGCCACAAATGAAGTACCAAACTTAATCTCCCTTGTTAAACCAAATATTCCTTTTTATGATCTCCGGGACTAATATAACCAATACCAATAAGATTCGTATTACTTTATGACTAGAGACCGTATTTAAGCTTTTAGTAAATCTGAAGTGTGGAACTGTACGGCTGTGAGTTGTGGACTATAGGAAACGAAAAAAAACGTAGAATAGAAACATGTTAATGTGTTAATATAGGAGGATGTATAAGATTGGTTGGGAGGATAAAGTGAAGTGAAGGAAATTAAACCATGTTTGAATTAATAAAGGAGAAGAGAAGTAATTGGAAAGTATTACAGATGATGATATATAGACTAGTAGGTTATGTTCTTAGACATGTCGGTATTACGCAATTAGTTATAGAAGGTAAAGTAGAGGGAAATCGGGAATAGGTACGCCTAGATTGGAGTATGCAAGTCAGTTAGTATAGGGCGTTAGTATAGAGAGATGAGGAATTAGCTCAGAAATGATCGGCTTCGCTTGTTATTTACAATCAATCCCTATGATTGAGGACTATCTAACTAACTAAATCTAGATTCAATCTCATCATAATTTGCTTTTACCTTATCATCATCGTGAGGTGGTTGGCATATTTATCTGCTCTCGGTCTCACTCATTCACACAATTTCCTTTACATTGTAGAACTTCTAAATCGTTCTGCATAATTATTAAACTTAATTTTGAATATTTTTCTTAAAGAGTTTTCTTTTTTCTATTAGTGATCGTTGTTCTGTAAATAGACTTTAGTGATGATGGGTGAATGAATCTAGTAATACGAACTTCTAGTGCTATTTTATGTGTCGTACAACTATATCGTTATTATTTAAAACTTAATAATTTTATCTCTACGAAAAATTGTTCTTTTATAAATTTTGCGTTATATAATCGAAAGAGTTAGTGTAATTCTAAGCTTTAATCACATATTTTATATACAATTTTATAGATCGAATCTTCTAGAGCGGACCAATCGGAGTTCATATTTTAACCTCTTGAGTTCAAAAACGCCGACAACTTTAATTGTTTCATCAAATGGTATGGTGCAACCAAAATCCGCATCTAGTACAACAATTGATATTAGGCAGGACTGCGATAAAGTTATAACGACAGTGCCTATTGGTGATTCGTCACTTTCACCAAAGGCCTGTTTATCAACAGAAATAGAATATGTGAATCAGTTTTCAATGAGGAATACGGCAACCGGTTTCTCACGAGATGCTTTTGGGAGACAGAGTATGTCCGAGAAAAGACATGCTGCTCTAGATGCTAAAAGTACAGATACATATCAGCGTTCGAAGAAAATGCGTGAAAAGCGAGGGAAAAATAAATCTGTAATCGGTAAGAAATATGTTCTTTAACAATAAAAAATAAATAGTAATAAAATAAAAAATAAATAAATAAATAATAGTAAATATAACTTAGTTATTTTAAAAAATATCTCTACGATGTTAAATAATATAGAATATCACCCAAATACCGTAACTCAAAGCATTAAGTAGCTATATGCGCATTTCGAAGGCTATGTCCCCATCTTCAGTAGCACAAGATAAAAACTAATTAAAATATCTCTATCACGAATCGTGATTGCTATACAATTGTATATACAATGTTTATAACGTGTTTACTACTATTCTACGTATAGGCAGTACCATTTCATACTACAGCCAAATATTAATTTTAAAGGTCTGCAGAGTTTAATCCTTCAGTCTACACTGCAGGGCAGCGTAATAAGGGCCTCAGACCAATAATTCTAATATTATTTCTGCGTGAGTTGTGTTCTTGAGAGTTCACCTACACTTTCAGTTGTTTAACTTTTTCTTATAGTATTATGATTTTAGTGGTCAGTACATCACGTACCTGACTCACAGTTTCCTGCGTAATATTGGTTATTATTGTATTTTGAAAATTTTCACTCTGCATGAAACTACTTATAATTCTTTGTATTACTTTAATTTAAGAACTTCCACAAACCGTTTTCATTAATATTACTTATTGTTGGTATAGTAAAGTGTCGACTATATATTGGTGATTTATACAAAATTTGCGGACTGATTTTGAAGCGCGTCTACTCTTTGCGTATGTACCGAAATCCACATATTTGCTCAATTGTAAAGTCATAATAAAAAATTCTATATTAGTATATCAACAAACTTATCAATTATCTATAATTTTTTTATGGGTAATATTGATACAGTTAAAAAAAATACATTAAAAACATTATTAACTGCAAAGAGTGTTCCATTTTTAATGTGTGCAGTACTCTTTTATTTTTAATAAAATGATATAGCTTTTTTATCGTATTTTAATCAGCTTGAATTTGGCTTTACAATGATAATATTGCAGCACCATTAATGTAAGCTATTATTACATAAAGAAGTTAAGCGATTGGTTCAAACTAGTGATGGAAAAATACTATTGACTTCGACGAACTATTCGGTCGGTCAGTATTCCCAGTACTGACTGAATAGTTCTCGAACGATTCATGATTCACTTTGGTGAATAGTTCACGACCGAGTATTCTCGTTCGCGACGATCAAAATATATTCGACGATCATCATATTCCATGATGACGCAAATGGCAACGCGAACTACTTTGAATTATATGATACTGTACACCAGGCGTAGGCACGGCACCCAGTAGGCACAGGCAAAACTGAGAAGATATAGACTATAATAGTAAAAAAAATAGTAAAAAAAAAGAATTTTTAAAAACTGAAAAAAATTATTTATATTGTTTTAAATGATTTATAAGTCATATTATATGCCATTTTTTAAATACTTTTGTCATGTTGACTTATTTATTTAATAGTAAATCAATCACGATTCGTGACAGAGGTATTTTATTTAGTTTTTATCTTGTGGTACTGAAGATGGGGGCATAACCTTTGAAATGCGCATCTGACTACTTAATGCTTTAAGTTATGGTATTTGGGTGATATTCTATACTATTATTTAACACTGTAGTAATAATTTTTAAATGTCAACCAAGTTAAATGGTTGATATTCGATTATTATTAGTGCTGGCAATATTTGCCAATCAAACCGGAAACCGGTACTAGCGATTTTTCAACGGTTCACGGACTAATCGTTTTTACCGATTTTTGGTGAAAACCGGTTTTTGGTTTGCACTGGTACGCACCGACTACTGATTCTTACCAAACCGCGTTGCTTCGAATCAACGCTCTGGTTTGAAGTAACATACCAATTCAATTTTCCAACACGTTGATACAACGTCCAACGAACCAGCTGTATGATCAGTATGGGTATGGCATGTCAGTGACGTTCCTTCTGTGCAGTACACTGACTGTTTAAAATAGATGATGAGCTTGGAGCATATACAGATTTATGGATTACAAAGTGCTTGCGTCAGTCACTGGACAATATGTAAAATTCCGCAATTTTATATCGGAAATTTAAAAAATTTGTTTATAAATGCATAATTGTTTATAAATTTAGAATTCACGTAAATCAATGTATTAATTCATAATAATTTCGACGGATGATGGATGCAACATAATTTCAAGTGTACTTTAGTTTTCTAAATTCTTCAAATACATTCCATTATAATGTCCATGCAGTTTCCAACTAATCCTAATAGTTGAGGACAAATATATATAATCAGTGATTGCATATAGAGGACGTGACTAAAAACAATTTACAATATCAATATTTTTACAAAATAATTTCGCCTTATATCTTTATATTCGCAATTTCATAATGGGAATTGACTAAAATTTATATTTTTTTCCTACCAATGTACTTACTTATTCAATTACTTGTATACAATGCCATTACGCTTAGGAGTATCGTTAAGAGTATCGTAAAGAGTCCGCATCTTTTCTCAGCATTATATTTTACAAAATATAGAAACATCTTAAATATAATAAATGTAAAATTACACGTGTGCCTTAATTTGTATTTTCCTCTGCACAACATTTCATTTTCACACCAGTGAACCAGAGTACCCACCCGGTGCGGTGCATTTTAGGTGGACAATACAATTTTTGCTATCTACTCTTAAATACTTGATTTCGCCACTGAATCCCATAAATAATGAATTTTTATATCAAGATGCAATTAATGCACAAAGCACAGTGCAATATAATCATTGCTCGACATATCTGTATTCTGTATAATTGTGGAATCATCTTATCCATGTGTTTATTTTGTAACTGCGATTTCGTCTGCAAGGGATAACTAAATAGTATTTTTAATAAAATTCTACGTGCTTAGAGAAAAGTGAATGTAAACTTATGTAAAATTATTCTCTATATGCATTATCATTTTGCAATGGTCAGCTGCTTATTGTGCATTTTTTCTCATACCAACACCAGTATGTGGGCGACGGTGTAGTTTGTTAGGTGGACTTGCGGCGCTATTTTGCGTCCTTCCTCTCGGGGACGGCGCATAGGTACGTGTCTGTATGGCCCTTGGCTCGGCGCTTACGAGCCCAGCTTGGTCCCGTCACGTTGGTTAGGGAAGGCCAGGCCTAGCCCGTCACCATGCACCAGAAACCTTTAGAACTTAGGTATGTTTACCCAATCTCGGATCCCCGAGCAACGGATGATTGCGGCGGAAGAACATACAGTGATAATAAAGAGTCTTAGTTGAGGGCGAAACCTTAGCCCGAGTTGCAAGCAGTTAGGATTTCCGGCTATTTTTTTTACGAAAACATAAATATCCGGAAATCAACAAAAATACCCGCAGTGAGCACGGCACACCGACCTGTAGAGGCGGTCTCGTTGACCCCCCTATGACCAGGTCGGCGCCGGGAGTAGTGATCCCGTTCTTTATGGACACATGGCTGGACACGTCGCTACTGACCCACCCTTACCACTGCCCCTGAGAGTCCAACCTCAACGATGGAGGCACCGCTAGCCTTACGGTGGGCTCCCCATCTCCTCAGTACTCATATTGGCTTGCGCCCCGGAGATGATTAAGCGGTCGTGATTCAAAATCACTACCATGCTGCATTTTCGTAGGCAGTCATCCGTTGCTCGGGGATCCGAGATTGGGTAGATAACCTACGTGCTAAGGGTTTCTGGTGCATGGTGACAGACCTGGCCTTCCCTAACCAACGTAACGGGACCGAGCTGGGCTCTTAAACGCCGAGCCAAGGGCCATACGAACACGTAGCTATGAGCCGTCCCCGAGAGGACGGATGCAAAGTTGCGCCGTATGGCAGTCAAGGTCCAGCTAACAAAGTACACCGTTGCCCAGGCCCGGCACGTCAGCAGAAACCCAGCTTGAAATTATATATTTTTCAATTTAATAATAACATATTTTGTTCCATTTTTCACTTTAGATTAGAATCTTTGCGTTGGAAATTTACGTGTGGATCAAAATTTTGCATAAGATTATTTTAACATAAATTTCAAATGTTTTAAAATACTTAATACTAATATTCGATTTAAAAGAACACTAACTCCCCCTAGTCATAAAACGACGCAATTAAGAAATAGTTTCTCCTACCAGGTTGCAAATATAATGAATTCCATTCCACGTTCCTATAGTAGTGTTAAAAATACGGGCACATTTAAAATATTAATAAAAAGACTACTTTTACAGGGGTAGCAGGCAGATCTGAATTAATTTGTTATTGTCGATATCAGTTTACGGATAAAGGTTAATTCGCTGATTGTTGCAATTATTAAATGTTCTTTTTAAATTATTCTTTCGCTTTTAATTACAATTGTTTATCAATCATAATCTACTGAAACCATGTTAAATATATGAATATTTATTTCTCACAATTACTTATCAAATGTTATTATTAATTCCTAAAGTCATAATCGACGCAAACTATGTAAAATACACACTTCTACATTATATAGCTAAAGCTATTATGTATCGCGCTTACGTGGAAGATCAGTGTTATTATAATATTAGAATTTCAATTTATTACTTCTATTCATTCCTTTAAATTATACTGAACGTTGCCGTTTGGCTGGTATGAATGATGTTTTTTTTCTCCATTAATGAATGAAATATAATTTATAATTATATATATATATATATATATATAAACGTAATATGTATATTTTATTAAGTATAATTTCTTTTGTTACGTTATGTATTTCTTTTCTGCATTTTTGTTTTTTGGCCAATAAAGACAATTTATTATTCAGGATGTAAGGTATTGTTAAAACCGCTTTTTTGCCTCAATATTAGGTAATAAAACAATTGTTATTACATTTGTTTATATTTTAATGAGCCATACCGGTTTCGAAGGTGTCACACCTTCATCATCAGTGGTAAATATTAACAACTACAAGTGAAAAACAACGAAGGATGAGTTACAATCAGTTTAAAGAATATTGATGGTATATGTAAAATTTCGTTATAATTATATAATTCAATGGTGTTAGTACTTACAATGAATACAGTTGTATATAGTATGGAATGTTTTAAGATAATGAGAGCATTATGTCATTGATGGTTGAATCAACAATTAGGAAAAAAGTGTAGGTAACATGTTAGATAACAATATGGTTATATTATTTTAAAAACAATTTTAAGAAAGACAACTTACATATAAAATTTAGGGGGATCACATCATATAAGTAGTAAATTATGGGTAATGGATCAATTGCCTTTAAGAATGGTGGTAGTATAGATGGTCATTGATGACTGATTGTGGAGTAATGTGTGGATTAATATTATGTTAAGTCATGTCAGCTGCCATATTTGGCATATTGAGAAATTGAGAGTGGAAGAACGGAGTTATATATATGGTGGTGCAGGTGGCGGTATGGTCGTTGTGTAGGAAAAATAGTAGTAATAGCGGGAAAATTTGAATTTGGGAGTGTGGATGCGGAAGTATGATTTTATATATAATAGTTTATAGTAATTTGAATAACGGAATTATGGTAGAGAAGGGTCGTTAATTAGATCGTTTTCTTGGGCTTGTGAGTGAATCAAAATTTCAATTTCTTCTAGGGTGTTGAGTTTGTGACCGAATTCTGAATTATGAAGAGTTTTGACATTATTTTGATGAAAGATGTGGTTATTTATTTTTAGGTGGTGTTGGAAGGCTGAGTTGTTATTGGGACTTAGATGTTCCTTAGTTCTTATGGACAAGGATCGACCAGTTCGTCCTATGTCAAATTTATCGCAAGATTCACAACAAAGTTTATATACTCCTGATTTTTGAAGGGTATTGATTTTGTCTTTGGAGTTAATTAATAGACTGTTTAAGCTGTAGTTAGATTCAAATGCTGTGTTAATAGTAATGTTATTTTAAATATTAACACGGCATTTATTATTATTATTACATAATTATTACGCACATTATTACATAATTATTAAAATATTTCAAAGACATGTCAAGATTTTCTAGCATAATCTTCCGGAACATTTTGATTTCTTCTTATACATCTGCTCCGTCTATATCTCCTTCTAAATAGAGATGCAAATCTTAACAACATCAGAATAAATGTTGCTCATCCATATTTGCGATTTCACTCATATAAAAAACAAAAAAAGTTTTCATATAATTTTCATAAAATAACGCGGCGCCTTATAGACCGCGGGGACGGGTTCCGGGGAACCACCAACGCGGTTTAGTATGAATCAATAATCGGTGCGTACCAGTGCTAATTGAAAACCGGTTTTCACCAAAAACCTGTTTTCACCGAAAATCGGTGCACCGAGATTGTCTTGGTTGCCGGTTTTCGACAACAAATAAACCGGTACACCGGTTCACCGGAACCATTCCCAGCACTACTAATTATATTCAATTTAATCGTCGTTCAACCAACACGAACGCAATAGCATGAATACTTGTGCTAGGTGCAATCAAAATCCGACCTATAACACTGATGAGTCTAACTTAGAAGTCGGATGAAACAAATTATACTATTTTATAATTAATTAAATTGTATGACTTTGTTCAGCACAGTATGTATATAAATACAATGTCTGTGTGTTTACACGTAGGAAGGAGATGTAGGTTCAAATATTTTAACAGATTTTATCTATAGGAAAATAAACTTAAATTATATTTCTATTTTTTGATTCATGATAGTATAATTACGATTATCATTCTGAGACATGGGGGTTATCGTGGTATTTATGGCAGAAGGAAAGGGAGGGGTAAGTAGAACTAAATTAAACTACGTAAGTTAGGTAGTGAATTGTGCAGGATGTTGGGTTGAATAACTAGGCAAATGAGAATATTAACCCTTCACCGCAGAAAGTAGTTTCCATTTAACAATTTTTATCAATAGGTTATGTGTCCAGATGTATTCAATTTTCGTACATTAAAATGGGAATATATATATATATATCAATTTTTATCAGAGCCAGTTTATCCGCTAATAACTCTTTCAGGTCGGTCTAGTTTAGCAAACACTAAGGTATTTGTCAACTTTCCAAAGAATAGGTCTGAGGAAACAGTTCCCACCAAGTCAAAGCTGTAAAAATCAAGTAGTTCAGTATTCTTAAAATAATATTTTTATTTGATTTACCATTACTTCTTTTCATTTGTAGAAAACAATGCGTTAACATCGATATGATCGTCTCTAGTTGCATGTTTACGCAAATAAAACATATCCATTAAACCTGCTATCCATCTGCTTGGACTCGTATTACACAAAGCGCCTCGGATAATATTATTTTAATTATTGCCCAAGACAGAACTATAGTATCACCATCGATCACATTTTAATTAGACCAAATTTGATCAATTTGATACATTCTTCTTGGCTTGTTTAGATTTAGCACATTTTATTCTTTATTTTGACGTTGCAGACGTCGCAATAGCCGGCAGTGGTAATTTCGTAACGACTATATATATATATATATATATATATATATATATATATATATGTATATATATATATATATATATATATGTGTGTGTATATAAATAGCTATTTTGACTGGTAACTATATCGATGTCGAGTGTTTAGTAAAGAGAAGGTATTAAATGCTACCTTATGAGAATATTGATGTATTGTAAACTGAAATCAAATTAGTTTTTTATATCCGCATTACAAAAATTCATTATCTCAATAATAAAAATATAATCCACAATATAGAAAACTTCCAATTGCCATGGAATCTGGTATGTGTTCATGTGTATGAAATAAAATATTTAAATCTTAATTTTTAATAATTATATACCCAAGTAGAATTTACCTTTGGTCTAGATAGCCGAATGTTGTGAGTTCTAATCTCACCGATAGCACTCTATTTCTGAAAAATAGTAGAACGATCGTTAATGAATTCTGCTTTAGTGTAAAATTATTTAAAATTACTAGCATGCCAATTAGTCATTTCTTCCCGGAATTATCTAGATCGGCACTATAACTCAAATCTGATTACAATCGTAATAATCGTTATACAAAATAACACTAAAGTTTAATTTTCATTTAAAATTATTAGAATATTTTCAATTTCAATATACTAGCAAAGAATCACCCTATAAAACGAACCAACTGGTAAATAATGCTGACGCACATGTAATTCACTGCTAATTAGAATATAAGTTAAAGCATATAACGTAAAATGGGAATATACTTTTTAAATTAGTGGTTTATAATTATGATCACAATTATCAAATGCGGGGCGGTAAGTTTGAATATATAAATTATCTGCCAGAATACAATCTGCAATTATCTACGTCTTATGGGCATCAAAGTATGTTATAATCGAACCACGAATGGAACGGGGATGGTACTTCGGTTTTTATAAATCGTAATTTTTTGTAAGTGTGAATGAACACTTTTTGCATTTAATTGTTTTTGTGACCGAATTTAGAGTGAACGTGAACCATGTCTAAAAGATACATAGCAAAAAGTGCACGCTCAATCAAACATGAGTTTGAACGGGATGGAAAAGTAAGAACTATAATAATAATATAACTAATATAATAATTATAATTTTGATAGATTTAATAATTTAAATATAGGTTTTGTAAGTTTCACCTATTTATATACGGATATATTACTTCTCCTAGAAAAGCTTAATTGTCTTTAGATTATAAATTGAAAAATTTCAAACTTTCGCGACAGCTGATGATATTAGTACAATTTCATCTTCCTTTATTCCTTCGGTTGATGGAAGTTAGTTAGTTAAAGAGTCCGCAATCCTAAAGATTGGTTGGAAACAGCACGCCATGCCGATCTATCCTGAGCTAATCCCTTCATCTCCCTATAGCTATTCATCTCAACGTCTTCAACTATCTGACTCACATACTCCAATCTAGGCCTACCTACCCCTCTCTTTCCCTCCACTCTACCTTCTATGATCAATTGCATAATCCCCCCATGCCTAAGAATATGCCCTACTAATCTGTCTCTCCTACGCTGTAACACTCTCCAAATACTTCTCTTCTCCCCTACTAACTCTAGTACAGCTTCATTTGTTACTTTATCTTCCCAACCAATCCTCATCATCCTCCTATAACACCACATTTCAAGTGCTTCTAATCTACGCTTCTCTTCCTTTCCTATAGTCCACGCCTCACACCCGTACAGTGCTACATTCCAAACATATACCTTCAGTAATCTTTTTCTAATACCCAAGTCAATATGTGATCTTAAAATCTGTTCTTTTTCTACGAATGCCTTCCTACCCTGTGCTATCCTACACTTTATATCTACCTTGCTTCGATTATCTTTTGTGATTCTACTGCCTAAATAACAAAAATCTGACACTTCTTCGATTCTATTATCTCCTATTGTGATCCTCATTTTTCTGCTGCATTCCTTTTTGTCACACCTCATCACTTTAGTTTTACCTATATTTATTTTCATGTTAAAATCCCTAGTCAATACTGCCTGCATACCATTCAATACCCTTTCTAAATTCTTTTCGCTTTCTTCCAATATAGCTATATCGTCGGCGAATCTCAGCATATATATTTTCTCTCCCTGTACATTCACACCTACACTATACTCTTCTTTTACTTTGTTTATTGCATCTTCTATATATAGATTAAATAATAACGGTGAGAGTGTACATCCCTGCCGAACTCCCTTCCCTATTTTTGCTACCTCTTCTTCCCCCTCAATTCTAAAGTTTAGCAAAAATTAATTAATTTTTGATATTAATTAATTTTTAGTATTTGATGGAAGATAAAATGCGAATTGCATTGGAAGCGAACAACTTTAACCACCTTTCAAAGGAACACACATATATGGCCTCTCCTACTTCTGGTATTACATTCACTTCCCGAAGCTACTGAAAGAACTGCCATTGACGAAAACGCAGACAACTGCTCAAACGAAATACTTCCATCGTTAAAAAAATTTTAAGTGGAAAATCATAAGAAGGAAGACCTAGATTCCTATATTATATATTGCAATATACCACTTGAACCCATACCAGATGAATACCATACATAGATGAATGTAGAATTTTTGATATAATAATAATAATAAATTACTATTGGCAACAACAATATCACATTATTACAAACAGATAAAAATAAAACAGAAGAAAAATTTTAACAAGTGATGGAACTTGGAAATCAATCACAAAGTCGTTAATTTCTTAAAGCCAACCAATATCTCTAAAAATAAGGGAGTTATTATGTTTCAAAATTAACATTGTAATTTTAATATATATATATATATATATAAGACATTCAGGTCGATGTAATTCAGCATTTTAATTGTAGATGGCATTATTTTAAGATAGTGATTGGATTGTAAGTTTGTGAGCCGGTCGGTACGAGTATATACCGTCGGTGTATGCATTACCCGCAAGTCAAGTAAAATATATATCAAGGTTTGTAATATGATAATATACGTATAGTTGAGGATTAGATATTGTTCGATTTTGAGTTGCTATTTAGGTAACTTGTGTATGACTGCGCAGCTATACTATATGTCTAAGTTTCGTTGAAAGTGACTTATTGCCATTTTTAGATAATGATGACTACTCACAATAGACAAATATGTAATAACCCTTCATAATACGCGGTAATTTTGCAAGAATTTTTTTTTGCTAAACTTTAGGTAGTATGTATTAAGGGGAATTTCAAAATTGTCGAACAAATATTTATTTTGCTAAAATATTCATAATTGAATCATATGAAATTTGTCACAACTTTCTTATTAGTTGTAAAATATTTAAATGTCTTTTTATCTTATAACATAATTTAGTACAACCTATCATTATAAAGTGCATCACGACTCATACGATTGGAAGAGACATTTAAAAAAGGAATAAGTGACTTTAAAAAGCAGCTGATTTCATTACCAAAAACTAATTTAATATCTCCAACGGGTGCATATGATGATCATTATTCTGCATCTCTAAATAAATTACATAGTGACTTCGGTGAGTTCGTTAAGACTATGCTGAGTATGTTAGAGTCTTACAGGGTCGCTGATTGAATCAAGGGGACGAATTTGATGAATTATGTCAGTACTCCAGAAGAAACTTCATGGTGTGCCAGAAAAACTCGCGAAAATATTTATGATCTAGTTTGTGATGTCATAAATAAAATAACAGTTCAAGATTGGTCTCTCTGATCGCCTGGGCAACTATCTCAATAACAGTAGTAGACCAATTATCATCAAGTTCATTAATTACCAATACAGAGCAAATGTTTGGTTCAACAAAAAACAACTAAAAGTATCGGGATTCTCAATTACAGAGTCGTTAACTTCCAGCTGTCTGAATATCGTGAAAACAGCACAAGAAATGTTCGGGAAAAACAATGTATGGACCATGGACGGTCGTATCTCAACAATGGGAAAAAGGAAATAATTCGCAATTATCGAGAACTAACCAAAATCAGTGTAATGCAAAACACTGAAGCAGACTCTGAAGACACATAAGGAAGCGCATAACGCATCCGAGCATTCTGTCGCATCGACTGGTGCTCTACGCGAGGAAAGAAACAAGTCAAACCCAAATAACAACACTGATGTACTCAATCCTTTCGGACACTACTATATTATAGTATGTTTTTAGTAGGTGGTTAAACTACAATAATTAGGTAATATCTCTGATTGCATCGCACACTATTAGCTTATTACTAACGGTTTACGTAAGTAAAATATTATATTTTAAAAATTATCACTACGGTGCTAAATTATAGTATAGAATATCACCCAAATACCGTAACAAGCATTAATTAGCTAGATGTACATTTCAAGAGCTATGCCCCCATGTTGAGTAGCACAAGATAAAAGTAAATAAAATACCTCTGTCACGAATCGTGATTGATATGCTATTAAATAAATAAGTCAACATGACAGAAGTACTTCAAAAATGGCATATAATATGACCTATAAATCTTTTGAAACAATACAAATTAACAATTTACGAAACTAACAAGTAACAGCAAAAATATTGGTTTGGGAAATCTAAAATAACCATAAATAAATAAAAATAAATTTAAAAATAGTACTTATTAAAAAAATTAAATAGACAGGATGAAATTGGACCTGAATCTAAATTCATTAAATTTGATTTAGATTTATGCATGTATAAACTTTCATAAGAATTTAACTCGGAATAATTCAAAACACTTTTAAGTAATTTAAGTAAACTTAAATTTAAGAGGTAGCAAAAATAGGGAAGGGAGTTAGGCAGGGATGTACACTTTCACCGTTATTATTTAATCTATATATAGAAGATGCAATAAACAAAGTAAAAGAAGAGTATAGTGTAGTGTGAATGTACAGGGAGAGAAAATATATATGTTGAGATTCGCCGACGATATAGCTATATTGGAAGAAAGCGAAAAGAATTTAGAAAGGCTATTGAATGGTATGCAGGCAGTATTGACTAGGGATTTTAACATGAAAATAAATATAGGTAAAACTAAAGTGATGAGGTGTGACAAAAAGGAATGCAGTAGAAAAATGAGGATCTCAATAGGAGATAATAGAATCGAAGAAGTGTCAGATTTTTGTTATTTAGGCAGTAGAATCACAAAAGATAATCGAAGCAAGGTAGATATAAAGTGTAGGATAGCACAGGGTAGGAAGGCATTCGTAGAAAAGGAACAGATTTTAAGATCAAATATTGACTTGGGTATTAGAAAAAGATTACTGAAGGTATATGTTTGGAGTGTAGCACTGTACGGGTGTGAGGCGTGGACTATAGGAAAGGAAGAGAAGCGTAGATTACAAGCATTCGAAATGTGGTGTTATAGGAGGATGATGAGGATTGGTTGGGAAGATAAAGTAACAAATGAAGCTGTACTAGAGTTAGTAGGGGAGAAGAGAAGTATTTGGAGAGTGTTACAGCGTAGGAGAGACAGATTAGTAGGGCATATCCTTAGGCATGGGGGGATTATGCAATTGATCATAGAAGGTAGCGTGGAGGGAAAGAGAGGGGTAGGTAGGCCTAAATTGGAGTATGTGAGTCAGATAGTTGAAGACGTTGAGATGAATAGCTATAGGGAGATGAAGGGATTAGCTCAGGATAGATCGGCATGGCTTGCTGTTTCCAACCAATCTTTAGGATTGCGGACTCTTTAACTAACTAAGTAAACTAATTTGAATAGGATGACCTGATTCAAAAATATGTTCGGCTACAGCACTTTTATGTTTTCTATTTAATTTTAAATGAGCTAAATGCTCCTTAAATCTAGTTTCAATGGATCTACGTGTTTGACCTATATATACTTTAGGACAACTAGAACAAGATATTTCGTAAATACCCGATTTTTTATTGAAGAAATGGTAATTTCAAATGGATCAAATGGGAATTTAACAAATTTTGGAGTTGAATTATTACTTTGTTCCAAATTACTAATATTTAAGGAAATTTAGAATTTAATATTTTAATAAAATCATCAATATACTAATATTGAAGGAAATTTAGAATTTAATATTTTAATAATCAATATTATATTTTTCAGTATCAAAAATCGCAAAGATGTCATCTATATATCTAATCAAAATTCTAGGATAATAAATTTCAGTTTCAAAATAACTCTTAAATAAATTAGCAATAAATGGACTTAAACAATTTCCCATAGCTGTACCTGTACCTTCTTTTTGCTCAAAGAATTTACCATTTAAGGAAAAACAATTCTGAGACATACATAATTTAGCATAACAATACAACAAATAAAAATCTTATTGCAAGCGGTAGAGTGACCGTATGCAGTATATCATCTGCTTCTTTGGTTCGCGTATCGTATAAGCCGTAAAAAACTAGCGGCCCTTGTTGCTATAGCAGCGTGACGTCACGCTTCTTCTACAGCTAAGAATATATCGTTGTTTTAAGCTATTCTGGGCCGCAATTCCCAACAGAAAAGCCTAGTCTAGTATACAGGAAAATGATATATTATTGGTTATACTGCATCCATTAAAATATATGTGTCACTGTTTGGTTTTATCGGGAGACATGGGAAGTACGAGATGAACAACTTTTTAGCATTCCGGGTTACACTATGTACTCGAATAACAAAAATAGACTTAATCAAAATAATGGAATAATTGTATATATTAAAGGTAATATATCTTCCTCTTGTGAAATTAATTAATTGTCGGAGATAACATTGTTGAAAATTATAATTACTGTTAGAATAACTAAAATTGGCGTCTTAGCGTGCTATAGGCCACCTTCCACTAATATCTCCACATTTTAAAATGATTTGGACCAATTACTAAATAATAATGAAAACCTTATTAATATCTTGATAGGAGATATGAATAAACATCTTGTATTTTATTTTATTTTATTTTATTTTATTTTATTTTATTTTATTTTATTTTATTTTATTTTATTTTATTTTATTTTATTTTATTTTATTTGATTTGATTTGATTTCATTTGATTTAATTTGATTTGATTTGATTTGATTTGATTTGATTTGATTTTAATATAGAATATCACCCAAATACCGTAACAAGCATTAAGTAGCTAGATGTACATTTCAAGCGCTATGCGCCCATCTTCAGTAGCACAAGATAAAACTAAATAAAATCCCTGTGTCACGAATCGTGATTGATATACTATTTGGGTGATATTCTATATTATAATTTAACACCGTAGTGATAATTTTTAAAATTGATTTGATTTGATTTAATTTAATTTGATTTGATTTGATTTCATTTTATTTTATTTTATTTTATTTTATTTTATTTTATTTTATTTTATTTTATTTTATTTTATTTTATTTTATTTTAGGGATAACACAGACCGAGGCCCACTACATCATCCTCAAACATATATAAATATTACATTAAATTGTATAATAGTGTAATAGGCTACTTCTCTTTATAAAAATTCAGATTTGTTTAACAGGACTTTAAAGTTACTGATTCGTAGTTTATTAAATACGGATCTTAATTTTTCTATATATTCTTGAAGTGGGGTCGAATAAATAATTATATCATCGAGTTATACTAAACATTTTTCGTTTTGGATACAACGAAGGATGTTATCCATTACGCGTTGGAAGGTTGCTGGAGAATTTTTTAGGCCAAATGGCATACGAGTAAATTCGTAGTGCCCATTTTTCCGATTAAAAGCGGTTTTTTCCATATCGTTTTCGTGCATTTCAATTAGATGAAAGCACTTGTCAAATCTAAAGTGGTGAAATATTGACATTTACCGAGTTTATCTACAGATATCGTGTTATATTTGGGAGTGGATACTTATCATCTATTGTTTTCTCGTGGAGTTTGCGGTAATCTATTATGATGCAACATTTTTGTTTTCCGCTACAGTCGTACCTTTTTTGGAACCACCCAAATAGGTGAGGACCAAAGGGAGTTATTATAGCGTATTATGCCTTGTTCGCGCATAGATTGAATTTGATTTTTCACTTTGTGGACGAATGGATACGATAAGTTCTGTATATATATCGGGAGTTCGTCTATAATTTTTATGTGGTGTGAATAGGAATGGTAACACTGTACTTATGGTTAGATGTTTGGAATATGAAGTGAACTTGAAATGGATAATTTCTAATTAAACTGGCATACAATTTATTTGCAAGATCTGGGTTTATAAGACTGGTGAAGCTCCTGTGTCGATCATGAATTTAAGATTCATTTGTGAGAAGAATAAATATGGTCATTCCTTTTTACAATGAAAATGATTGATTTCGGTTATTTTAAAGGCTTTGTTGAGGCTTTCGTTGAAAAATTTCTAGATTCGAAAATCGTGCTTGTACAAAATTTTGAGAACTGTTGAGATTGTTCGAGAAAACATTAGAAGAACATTGCGATAAAATATTATCCGTTACGGTAATTTGATGATTGTATGAGTTGTTTGACATCGGATTTGTAGAGTGCATGTTATGAGAATGATCGTATGATTAAGGCTGATAAACTACATAATCATCGTGATAGAATTCTGTAGAATTGTATTTCATATTATTTTGCACTGAGTACACATCAAGGAATTCTTGAGAAAATGGATTTGGATTTCAGGTTGTTACCCCGGACAAGTTTATGTCGATAGGTACAGGTTTAAATGAATTTCTTGACATCTCAGAAAATACTCTGGGACGTTTATTAGAGTTATTGTATTGAGGTCGGAAAGTATTAATCACAGGATATATAGTGAATTTTGGTCGATATATGTTTTGATTTGCAGGGTTCGTGTTGAATTGTAGTCGATTGAAATTTTGTTGATGGTTTGGAAAGAATGGTCTGAAATTATTTACAGGTGGATAATAATTGAAGTTTCGGTTTTGTGGTGCATTTTATATTGAGGGTATTCGTAACTGGTATATTAGGTTTTGGTATTGGATTTCGGAAATTTTGGTAATAATTAATATTGCGTTCTTCGGAAATAAATTGCATTGCTTCGGCTAAATCTTTGGGCCGCATATAACGAATTGTATTACGTAAAGGATGTTTAAGACCTCTAGAAACGTTCTTAATGTTAAATCAGTATATTGTTTTCTTTTCAAAACTTTAGTCGCTGCATCTACTCCATCTTGAATATTGATTACACTACAAATAGTGTTCAGTAATTCAAGACATCTCTCATAATAATCCTGAACACTTTCATTATAATTTTGTCGTATCATAATCAAATCTCTAATCAAACAAGTTTCGTCGCGGTGATCTGGGAAGTTTCTTGTCAATACAGTTTTTAATTCATTAAAAGTTTGTACGTTCTGAATATTTACTATCAATTTAGCTTTTCCAACTAACTTACTAAGAATACTGTGTAAAATATATTTGTTGCTAAATGCATCAGGTTGGTTAGCATCGATAAATTAGTCCATTATTTGTGTACATACGTTAATAATTCTAATAAGTTCATTGGTGTTGCCATCAAATGTAGGAATAAAGTTTAATTATTCTGGCTTAAATTGGTTTGGTGCCATTATTGACGTACTAAGTATTTGTTCAATACTTAAGGTAAATTTATTGCATTAGGAATATAAATTCGAGTATGTTCAATAGATTCAGTTGAGCTAGATTTTTTTTCTTTTTCTTTTTTTCCTAAAAAGACCTTTTTGAGGGGTTTACGGAAAATTTCGGAGTCTCTTTCAGAGTTTGTATCTGCCGACATATGTTGCGGAATTATATAACTAGGTACCCACATTAGTAGAATAAAAATTGTTGCGGTTTGCATTATATTGATGAGTTTAAAATGGATTCTAATCTGGCCTCTCTGGAACAATGTTGAAGTTGGTGCCGGACTCGTGGAACGATGCTGGTATCTTTGTTCACGAACAACTTAAACATAACGTCGCGACAGATCGAATTTTTTTGGAATTGCCAAGTAATTGTTAATACAAAAAGGCTTGCAACGATTTTTGTTGTTCAAGGGCATTTGGCAATTCTACCGACTGCGCTAGTTAAATGATTTAACGTTGAATTATCTGCTTTTTTTAATTAATTTTATTTCTTGCAAGTTACAAATTATGACTTATTAGTTTGAAGTGACATTAACGACTGACTGCAGTGGTGCAGTCTTTTCTTCATTGCACTAAATTGCATTATTGCATTTTTACATATCATTAAATATTTAGATAAAAGTGCTTAGTATGAACATTAGATATTACGTTATTTTATATATGTATAATGTATCTCAGGTAGATTTAGTTTGCTCCCATTATTCGACTTAGATGCCTATATATACATATATGTTTGTTAAATCAATATTTAGTTATTTACTTGAGAATGGTCGAAAAAAACGATACTGCAGTCTGTGCTAATAACTGTGCTAATAAATAACCCTTGATATTACAACAAAGTAACTGTTTTTATTTCCTCTTATTTAACATAAATCTATAGCGCTGCTTTACATTTATACAAAAAAATAAATATGATTTATTAAATTACTTTTCATAATTTCGTTCAATTATATAAATAATAATCCTATTATTTACCAGTTACTTATGTAACCATTGTGGTGTGTTAATGCATCATTTTACCTGTTTGGCATTTTGTGGAAAAGATTTTTTTTCATTTTTTAAATATGTATCCAATATAAATTAAATCTAATTGCTACTATATCTGCTTTGTTATTTGGTTACATTTATATTAAGCATAACAATCTAATGTTAATTTTGGGTTGATTGGAAGAGCAAGTACGTCTTGAATTTGTCATTAATAATTTAGAATAAAACCTTTATGTTGAACTTCGCCTATTGGCACACTTCGCACTGTACAGATAGTACAATGGCGCAGTCATACACAAGTTACCTAAACAGCAACTCAAAATCCAATAATATCCAATCCTAAACTATACGCACAAACTTACAATCCAATCACTATCTTAAAATAATGCCATCAACCATTAAAATGCTGAATTACATCGACCTAAATATCTTATATATATATTAAAATTACAATGTTAATTTTGAAAGATAATAACTCCCTTATTTTTAGAGATATTGGTGTGCTTTAAGAAATTAACGACTTTGTGAATGATTTCCATATTCCATCACTTGTTAAAATTTTACTTCTGTTTTATTTTTATCTGTTTGTAATAATGTGATATTGTTGTTGCCAATAGTCATTTATTATTATTATTATATCAAAAATTCTACGTTCCTCTAATGGTATTCGTTCAAGTGGTATATTGCAATATATAATATAGGAATCTAGATCTTCCTTCTTATGATTTGCCACTTCCAAATTTCTTAACGATGGAACTGTTTCATTTGAGGAGTTGTCTGCGTTTTGGTCAATGGCAGTTCGTTCAGTAGCTTCGGGAAGTGAATACAATACCAGAAGCAGGAGAGGACATGTATGTATCTTCCTTTGAAAGGTGGTTAAAGTTGGTCGCTTCCAATGCAATTCGCATTCTATCATCCAGCAGCCGAAGGAATAAAGGAAGATAAAATTGTACTAATATCATCAGTTGTCGCGAAAGTTTGCAATTTTTCAAATTATAATCTAAAGATAATGAAGCTTTTCTAGGAGAAGTAATATATCCGTATATAAATCGGTGAACTTACAAAATCTATATTTAATATAAATCGAAATAATGTTATTAAATCTATTAAAATTATAATTAGCATTATTATAGTTCTTACTTCCATCCGGTTCTTCAAACTCATGTTTGATTGAGCGTCCGCTCTTTGATATGTAATCAGTGGCGATTCCTTATGCATGCTGCAGGGCCGCGCGCCCTTCCTGAATATTGAGCGCATCACCGTAGATATATAATTGTATTGCGATATTTTATCTCTGCACTATTTTTCCTAAAAGATAAAGATTGCGCCGCGATAACAATCAACACAACACGGTGTGGTGTTCGTTGTGGTATCCGTTGCAAGTCAAAGCAGCGACCGATGCAGTATATCATCTGTATCTATCGTTCGCGTGGTATATATATATCGCTAATATGGTGCCGACATTCCAGCGCCAAGTACGAGTCAAATGCAATAATGCATATGCACTCATCCTATCTATTGGAAGCGATATATATATATATATATATATATATAATATCTAGTGAGAGCGACCGTATGCAGTATACCATCTGTTTCATCTGTTCGCATACAAACTAGCGGGCCGGGTTGCTATGGCAACGTGGCGTCAGGCTGCTTCTATAGCTAAGAATATATCGTTGTTTTAAGTTATTCTGGACTACGATTCTTTAGCGTCCCAACAGAGAAGCCTAGTATACAGTAAAATTGATATAGATATAGTTGCATTGTTCTGTGTAGTTACGATTGTATGATTTTGTATGTACGATTTTGCCACGTGTTTCTGCAAGAATATATTTAATAGAAATAATTTAATAAAAATGAATAGTGTTAGTTCTTTATTGAAAATAGAGTTTTGTAGACCTTCTCTTGAGGACAAAGATAAAATTTAAGAATTAGGTAGGCCATTGCCTGATTTAAATTGATCGCAAACTTGTGCAAAGAGTGCACATAACCGGACATTTATGCGGCGTTTTTCAAGAGATATTTAGAAAAAAAAACATGGATATGTGGTTGTGAAGTTTCCAAGTTATTGTACTACTTTCCATGTATATTAAATTACAACCCTGACACAACTGTAATGGATCGGAATTGGGCCAGAATAGGTATGAAAGATTTGCATCACCTTCCTGATAAAATAGGAGCACGAATCATCTCGAGTCCATATCAGTTCATGCGCACAGTTGGCTGGCTTTACTTGGCAAAATAAACATCATGACTCAGTTTAGTTCTGCATATCGCAAACATGTAATAGAATATAACGAACAAGGGAGGAAGAATCGCTATATTTTAAAACGCATTATTTGTTGCGTGAAAATTTGCAGTGGTTTTGAATTAGCTCTCATAGGTCACGGCGGGAATAAAGAATCGGGAAATCGTGGAATATTTAGAGAATTGGTCGATTTTTCTGCAGAATTAGATTTTACACTGCGACAACATCTGCAAGACGCTACGGTTTTCAAGGGGACCTCTAAAACAATACAAAATGATATTTTAGATAGTATGCTTGCGGTATGCAAAGAGGAAATTTGTATTCAAATTTAAAAAGTAGATTTTTTGGCTATTCAGTGCGACGAAACTACGGATGTTACGAATTGGTGCCAAACGGTATTGATATTTAGATATGTTTTTGATGGAACTGTTTGTGAGAATTTTTGAAGCTTAATTAGGACATAATTCATATTAGGACTCATAATAAAACCAGATTAAAAACTGAATTAGAAGTCATTTACTCGCGTCCGGATTTTTATCAAATAATTGGAGCCACAAATTTTCTTTCATTATTGCTACAAAATAATCTCAGTGAAACTTTCCCGGAAACTATAAAAATATTTACAATTATTTTAACAACCCCGATGACCACTGCTAAATCAGAGCGTTGTTTTTCAACACTTAAAAGAATCAAGACTTTTTTGCGAAATGCTATGGGTAATGATCGTTTAAACGAGTTGGCGATGATGTTTATTAATAAAAATGTGGTGCGAGATATTTACAATTTTAACGAAAAGGTTTTGGAAAAGTTTATATCAATGAAAGATAGAAGAGTGGACTTCACTTTCAAGAAATGATTGAATTTAATCATTTTGCATCCATTTTAGGTAAGATTTCTCACTATTATGTTATTTTTTAAGAAATGCGCCCCCCCCCCAGATCGAAATGGGGGGGCGCATTGTATGTAATGCTTTAAAATTGCACCATAAAAATGTTTATCTCTTCTTATAATGGGCCGCACAAAATTTATTATAATTAATAGAAGCACTGATAACCTTATATTACAAAAATCACGTTTAAAACTACGAAATTAATGTATGTGTGTTTTATAAGCTTACGAAAACAACTGAGAGTTATTATAGCTTATTATAGATATCTTTGCCCGAGTAATAGTTGCGCAGTGGTCAAAAATTGGAGAATTAGGAGAATTGTGTTACGAAGACAGACGTTGCACGTGGTAATGGGGCGTAAACTAAACCAGTCTTATGTTAGCAGTACCAATGGCGTTTACGCATTATTAATTTCTCGGGCAGATACACTCTTCCCGTTTTTGTTATATATATGGAGTATTTGCGCGTGACGTCAGAAATCGAGTCTGAGGATAAACAATAAATTTGTGGTTAAGCCTATTTTAGACTATTCAATTTATTCTTCAAAATATAGAATCATCTGCCGTGCCGTCAAAATACGTGCCACGTACTTGCCATCCCTGGGTTAGAGCGTATCCTATCCAGTCCATCCCATATACTGACCTATATATAGCTTCGATTTTTTTTGCGTATACGTTTTGCGTATAGTGCGTAGAGCGTATCTACAGTACACATAATAGCATTTACCGTAGTATGTGTGTGTGTATGTATGTATGTATGTATGTTATGTGTTATGTTA
The DNA here is from genome assembly GCA_947310635.1 of Leptodirus hochenwartii. Classification (NCBI taxonomy): domain Eukaryota; kingdom Metazoa; phylum Arthropoda; class Insecta; order Coleoptera; family Leiodidae; genus Leptodirus; species Leptodirus hochenwartii. The sequence continues at coordinate 12,845,050 of OX371176.1, forward strand.
TGTCGTTATGTGTGTAATCTGCACTAGTAAAACGTGGACAATTTCGTAGCGCAACAACTAGATTACATAAGTTCTTTGAAAAAATACGAAAGGAAAATTATGACGAGTTCAATTATGCTGAATTATCTAATCGATTAGTGAAATATGAATCCATAATTGATGGATTTGGTAAAGTACAGTATATAATCGAAATGGCTAACGATACAAATGATTAAGTCGTGTTTAAACGCAAAGAGTTTGAAAACAATATATCAATAAATTAGGTTGATAACTAAAATTAAATTATATTTGGAAAAAAAAAATCCGGAACATGATCGTACAGAATCGTCGACGTCATCATCTGATTTGGCACAAAATAAAAAAATATTTGCGCCTAAAATACAAGGTGTAGTTTACGAGTAATAAATTTGAAATCCTTTACAGGATAATTCTACCATCGCGTAGCAACTGTTAGAAAAACGATTCGATAACAAAGTATTAACAATTAAGCGAGACGTTAATGCCTTATTCGAATTGGAAATAATGCAACGTGAATCTCATGTGGTATTGAGGTTGCTTATTGACAATTACTCAAGGCACATACGTGTACTAAAAAATCTAGGTGAACTAGTGGAATCATGGGATACACTGTAAATACATATAATAATAAACAAACTAGATATATCAATGAGAAAAGAGTGGGAGGTTACCACAACAAAGGATAACAAGTTTAAGCATCTAGAAATGTTTTTGAAGCGAAAATACGAAGTTACTGAAGTGTTAAAGGTTCAGAACAAAAACCACATAAAATGCTTAGTTATTTTTACCAAAGGGCACAATGCCCAATATGTAACGCAGATCACCTTACCTATATGTGTGAGGATTTAAAGAAATTAAACGTAAACAAACGTATCGACAAAATAAGGCAACTGAAGTTGTGTTTAAATTGCTTAAAAAAGATCCATACTTATAAGGAATGTTGGTCAAAAGGTTGTAAAAAATATGGAAGGAAGCATAATACGTTACTTCATTTAGTCAATGAATCAAAAAACGAACCGATTGAAAACGTAGAAACTAAAGTTAAACACAAGCTCTAATCATAGCGCCGTCGTAGCTCAGTGTAAACAAGATAACGATCAAGTACTGTAATCCACTGCACGGGTAAGGATAGAAAACGGTAACAAAACGGGAAATTTCAGGGTCCTACTCGACAATGGGTCACAGCGAAATTTAATAACTCCGAAGAGGTTATAAACAAATTAAGGCTAAAAACAACACCAATTAATATTAAAATAATGGGTGTTAATCTAACATCTTCAAGTGTCACAAAGGAAGTTAATCTAGATATCTATGCAACAAAAGGTTCTTTTAAAAAGAATATTACGTGTTTAGTCGTTCCAAAACTAACAAAGAACTTACCACCATGTACATTCCAGCGAAATAACATTATCATACCAAATTATGTACAGCTGTCAGATCCACAGTTTAACATCATCCAAGGTGGACATACTCATTGGAGCTGATACATTTTTTGAAATTTTGAGCGAAGATCAAAATTTTTTGATTGCAAAAAGGATTGTCAAAAATACCAAACTTGAATGGGTACTTGGGAGGAGAATCAATATGAAGCAAGGTGTGCAATCGAGAAACTCGCATTGCAACTTGTGCATTCAACCCGAACATGCTGATATCGAATTATGCAAGCAAATCCGCAACTTCTGGGAAATAGAAGAGTCTCCCAGACAAGTTGAAATGACACCGAATGAACAGCTATTAGAAGACATGTACAAGGATAGAACACAACGTTTACCTAGCGGGCGATTGAAGGTTAAAATTCTACTAAAGGGAAATGCTAACCAACTTGGGGAATCGCGGGAGCAGGCTTCGAAAAGGTTTTATAATCTTGAACGACGTTTATGTAAAGACGATAATACTTATCAAACTTACGCGAGTTTTATGAACGAATATGTACGGTTAGGACAGTCTTTATCCTATTATCTACCTCACCATCCGGTACTCAACCAGTTTAGTACTACTACTAAATTAAGGGTCATTTTCGACGGCAGTTGTAAATCATGAAGGGGTTTTTCGTTAAACGATATATAGTTTAGTGAACCAACAATACAATCAGGCATATTTTCAGTGTTGGTACGATTTAGACTACACAAAATTGTTCTATGTGCAGACATAGAAAAAATGTACCGGCAGATTGTCATTGATGAGTCACAGTGGCGACTTCAACGAATCTTTTGGCTTAACAATCAATCGGAATAAATACAATGTTACGAATTAACCAGAATTACATATTGTCGGCGTCACCATACCTAGCGATACGATGCCTAATCCAACTTGCAGTTGAAAATGCTTCCAAGTATCCACAAGGAGCGGAAGTAATACGTAGGGATTTTTACGTAGATGATCTGCTGCTGACAGGTGCAGATAGCCTGGAAGAGGCACTAGAAAATATAAATAATCTTACTGCAATTCTTAAATCGGCAGGATTTCGATTGTACAAATGGGTTTCCAACCATGAGGCCATATCAGAACTGAAAACACAAGAACCGGTGGTGAAGATAGTATCTAGAAAACATTTGGTGCGTTGTGGGATTCGAAACGAGATAATGTAAGTTACAGCCATAACAACGAGATGCCATCAAGATTGTCAATAACGCACAATGCTGGGCCACATATCCCGTATATTCGATCCATTAGGAATCATCGCACCAGTTACGGTGGTCGCGAAGATGTTAATTCAAAGGTTATAGGCTGCAAAGATAGACTGGGATGATAGAGTTCCAGAAGATTTTGAAAAAAATCTGGAGTGAGTTCCAAAACACGTTGATGGATTTACGAAATGTAGTCATACCAAGAAGGATCTTGATTGATGAACCGAAACATAATGAATTGCATTGATTTTGTGATGCATGTGAGTCGGCATATGGGTGTGCTATATATATGAAATCTATAATCACAACAATTACCACATCGCATTAATTTTTTCAAAATCCAAGGTGACACCTTTGAAGACTATCAGTTTAACAAAATTAGAACTTTGCGGGGCAGTGCTTATGACAAAACTGCATAGAAAAATAATGGAATCACTTAATGTGCCTATAGCCACATCATATGTCTGGATTCACAATTAGTACTTGCGTGGATACCATCCGATGCGAATCGACGAAAAACATTTTTGGCCAATCGTGTATCAGCGATACAAACCACCACAGATAAAAAAAAAACTGGTATCATGTAAAATCACAGGACAACCCTGCAGATTTCGTTAGTCAAGGGACGACAGTGACCACTCTTCGAGAGAGTAAGTTGTGGTGGCAAGGCCCTGCATGGTTAAGCAAGGAGCCTCCTGAGTGACCAATAATAGATACACCTATAAACCTGGAATATACTTACCAGAAATACTTACCAGAAACGCGTCGTGTAAACACAATTGTGTAGGAGCGAGAGTGGGACATTTTGGAATGATTTTCCACTTTCAAAGGTCTACAGCGAGTTACAGAATTGTGTTTGCGCTTCAAGGATAATTACCTTCAACATAAAAATGCGAAAACATACGGATCAATAATCGTGGCAGAGTCACGGTAACTAGTCAAGAACAGAGTTGGTCAATGTAACCGAACGAATTGTTAAGTATTACCAAGGATATGCATTCGATAAGGATATATGTTCACTGAAACGAAGTGGCTAAGAACATTCAAAGAGAATGCCGTTTCTTGACAATGCCGGAGTCCTTCGCCTGGGCGGTCGTTTAACTCATTTTCAATTTGAGTATACCAAAAAATACCCAGTGGTATTATCAGGAAGTATTATCAATGGTTTATCTCACTTTATAATGCGTGATCTACATGAATCTTTAATGTATTGCGGGTTAAATACTATGTTAGCAGTTTCACGCGAGAACTACTGGGTATTGTCAGGAAGGAGTGTAGCGATAACTATACTTAAGGATTGTGTCACATGTCGAAAGGGTCGAACTAACAGGTCCAAACCCAATAATGGGGGATTTACCTAGGCACCGTGTACAACCAGCTCCTCCATATATGTCTGATTGTATGCTTCACAACTAAGGCCATGCATATGGAGTTAGTTAGCGAACCACCACCGACCGCTTTTTAGCAGCATTGAATAGATTTTACGCTAGGCGGCTTAACCGTTACACATTTACTTAGATAATGTGACAAACTTCGTAGGCGCTGCCAAGGAGTTATCAACTTTTTTAAAAATTATACAATCAACCAAAAACGAGGTATTTTCAAATAGTATATCTAATCAAGGTATAAATTCTCATTTAATTCCAGTCACTTGGGTCCACATTGGAAGCCTTTGGGAGGCGGGGGTAAAAAGCGTTAAGGCACACTTAAAAATAGTAATTTCATTTGTGCATTTGGGCAAGTTTCATTTGTGTATGAACAATTTACACTATTATCGTACAGATCGAAGCTATATTGAATTCCAGCCTCTAACTTTCCTTTGATGCAATCGACTATTCACCTCTTACCACAGCTCATTCCACTTTCCATTGATGCAACCGACTATTCTCCTCTTACCCCAGCTCATTTCCTGGTTTGACGACCACTAACACAAGCACCAATGGCGGATGTTACGAACATATCAGAGAATCGGCTTTCATGATACCAACACATGCAAAAAATCACTCTGGACTTCTGGCAATTCTGGACAAGGTGGTCCAAGGAGTACATTAGTGAATTACAATATCCAGGAAAGTGGATAATATCTTGGCAAGAACAAATGAAACCAGACACGCTGGTCCTGATGAAGGAGGATAATAAGATAATAAGCCTCCTCTCTACTGGTGACTTGGGCGCGTTGTTATGGGACATGTTGGCAGTGGTCTTATACGCGTAGTTACTGTGCGTACTCAACACGGAACTAAGCCTATAGTAGTACGACGACTTTGCAGCTTACCTGCATAAGTGTTATATATATATATATATATGTGTGTGTGTGTGTGTGTGTGTGTGTGTGTGTGTATTGAAATTATGATTTCAATGGAGGTGGGATGTTGAGGAATGGATGAGAGTGGCAGAGGGCAGTGGCAGTGCGCGAGGGCAACGTTGTGCAAGAAGAAATAACAACGGGAAGACAGAAGAGACCAGGACGTGTGTGCAGGCACACGGGCCATAATAAAAAACTTATACAGTCCAAAACATTACATAACAGTGTTATATTATCTTGTAAGAATAAAAATATTGTGATAAGCTTCACTGATAGCAAAATTAATTCTATCACGCCTATACACAAACAATACCCCTTCCTTTTTTCTTTATTTTACTTTCTATAACTAATTGCATAATACCCCCGTGTTTAAGGATATGACTTATTAATCTCTTTCTCCTACGCTGTAACACTTTCCAAATATTTCTTTTCTCCTCTACTAATTCTAGTACGGATTCACATATCACTCTATTAACCCACTCAATTCTAATCATCCTTCTATAATACCCCATTTTTAAAGCTTCTAATCTACATTAGTCTTCCTTTCTCACCGCCATGCCTTACAGCCATTCAGTGCTACTACGCTCCACACATAAGCTTTTATTACTCTTTCCAATACCCAAGTCAATATTTAATTTTTAAATTTGTTCCTTTTCTACGAACGCCTTTCTAACCTATATTTAATATCTACCGTACTTCGATTATCATTTGTAATTCTACTATATAAATAATAAGAGTTGGATACTTCTTCTGTTCTATCCACTCATATTATACTAATTTTTACCTTACGCGTGCCTTGTTCTTGTCACATCTCATCACTTTGATTTCGCCTATAAATATATATGACATTTAAAAAATTATCACGGTGTTAAATAATAGTGTAGAATATCACCCAAATACCGTAAATCAAAGCATTAAGTAGCTAGATGCGCATTTCGAAGGCTATGCCCCCATCTTCAGTAGCACAAGATAAAAACTAAATAAAATACCTTAAGATTGAAGATTTGGGTGATATTCTATACTAATATATGACATTGTCTTGGCGTAATAAATGTCTATGTCCGGGATGCAACGGTTGGTCGTTACAATGCTCGTGCAAAGTATAATGATCATCGCTACTCTGTTGAACTCTAGGCGTAGATCGTAAACATCCTGAAAATTGTACATTGAACTCATATCGGGGTTAGCATGTGGATTGTCTTTGATTGCACTCAAATGTAAATATTCTGCCATATTTGTAAATTTACGTAACACAATGCATTTAAGTTACATGTGTATTTCGAATGCTATGCTCCTATCTCCAGTAGTACAAGATAAAACAAAATAAACTACGTCTGTCACTAACCGAGATTGCAATTATAGCAATTATATAGCAATGTATCTAATATAAGCTTTGTGTTACAGTATTTGGGTGATATCTTATTTAATTATTAACACCATAGTGATAATAGTGACAATTTAAAAAAACACGTAGCAATATAATGAGGCAGATTAAAATAAAAAAGTGATGTGATTTATTAATTTTATATTTTTATTTAGATACCCATATCTTAAAGAAAGCAGGACCATTTTTGGGAATGAAGAAATCCTCCAGTCTGGAATCGTTAGAAACTATGGTCAGAGAGGTAATTATAATAAACACTGATTAATATTAATTACGAAAAAATAAGAATCTAAAATCGATATAGTAGCATAAATAATAGTTCATACAGTAGTAATAAATGTGTAATTAGGGTTGCCAAATTTAAAAAGATCTGTCACTATCAATACATTTTTCGTGGTTTAGTAGATATTAGATATTAGCAGCTCCCATTCTCGCTTGCGCGAGTTCTGCTGTTAAACAGTAACTTGTGCAATTCGCAAGCTTGCTATTGTTGTTCATTCGTATCCTCAATAAAGATCAGTTTTAACATAGGGTTGTTAAGCCTAGTCCTAAGATCGAAAAGGCAAGTACCAATGTATTACAGAATTGCTTAAAAAATTGTGTATTGGTTTACACAATTAATATAGCTTTGAAATAGACACTATTAATACTATATATTTCTTTTTATATTTGGTTAAGTCAGTTTAAATGGAACCATTTAAAAGCGATTTGTTTACAACAATTTGGTTGAATTATGTGAAATATATTTTGAGTCGCATCTCAAGGCGTTGTCAGGATTTTGATATTAAAATGCTTTGCCTTCTCCTAGATCCATAATATATTTAGCATCACAAAAATAAATAAATTTTAGCGAGATTTAATATACTTTATAAAATTCTTTACTAGGATTATAGTGTGCGCTTTTCATGATTTTTTTTAGAAATTATAGATATTGTTAAGACTAGATACTTGCTACAAAGCAAAGTTCGATTTATGATGCGCGACTGCATTGCATTACTTTTACATTGTGTAAAATTTTTATTACCACTTTGTTGTCTTTAAATGAAATTATGATGACAGGGTAACATTTTAAATAAGATGCTTATATTATTTCTGCTGTATACATCCTTTTACATTCCAGTTTGTTTCTTGAAACAAGAGATGATGTATAAGAATGATGAGGGAATCCAGGAATTGTTTAAAAATGAGATGTGAAGACAAAAAATCTATTTCGAAATATAACATCAATTTAAATTCGAAATCTTTTGACCATAAACAATGTACCAAATATTTTTTTGTTAAGAGTTTCGTAGCTTAATTAAAATATCTCGAGCTATTCCTTGCTGTTGCAATGGGATTACACCATATGGTAATAACTATTAAGATAAATTAAATTTACGAGGGAATGAACAATCTGCGTAGGATCCAGAATTAAAAAATGATCTAGTTAAGTACTTCTACGATATCGGAACGAAAGCTTGTATATTTAGTCCACACTGCAACTTTAGGTGCTACAAGCACAGCCGCATTATTTGTTAATTTTACAAAACCCTTACAAAACAGAAAACCTTGCTTTCTGCAAGTAGAAATTCTGCGGGATAGGACCCTTTATAATAGCATCTGTTCCATTTCTCTTCCTTTCTTATCGTTCTCATCTCACAGCCATGCAGTGTTACACTCCACACATGCTTTTAGTTATCATTTTCCAATATCTAAGATAGATAGATAGATAGTTGTTTATTGTTAAAAAATGAAATTTATTACAAACGTCACAAGTACAAAAATTACAAAAATGCAAAAATTACAAAAATACAAAAATTGCAGGTGAACAAGTTACAAGTTAAGTAAATATTTAAATTTATTTAACAAAATATATATATTTTAAAATTTCGTCTTTATCACAATTTAAAAAGTCTGTATAGTTTTTTAAAATGCTTTTTTAAAAAGAAACTTAGATATTACACATTTTAATCTATCTCTAGATAATTTTCTTATGTTGGTAGGCAAGGAATTGTAATACATTTTTCAGCAGTAAATGGGTGCTTTTTGAGCTTTAGTTAATCTACAAAAATCAATATATACATCATTCCGGCTTCTGGTTAAGTACTCGTGATTACTTAAGTGTAATTGGAATTCATTCATATGATAGTGGGCAAATAATATGCAGTGTAGTATGTAGATGGAGGGAAGAGTTAGTATTTAAAAATTAGTGAAGACAGACTGACATTTATCACGATAGCCAATACCTCCAACAATTCTTATTGCTCTCGTCTGTAATCCAAATATTCTCTTAGCTGTAGTACAGTGACCCAAAGATATAATGCAATATGATTTATAAGAATGTATTATTGCAAAATAGGCTGATGTTAAAACTCCTGGGGTAACATAACATGAGAGGCGATGCAAGACATATATTAAGGCAATTTTTTTTGCTAATGCAGTCAGTATGTACATCAAATGTAAGTGTAGGATCAATTTGAATACCAAGAAAATTCAGTACCTGTAGATTTTCAATAGATAGCATTCTTAAAGTTAATATCATTTTACTGATTTAGTTTCATTAAGACACAATTCATTTGACACGCACCATTCTATAGGTCTTGTTTGCGTCTCAGCTCCGGTTTTTAGTACAACTTCCAAATCTTTATCCTGAAAATGTAGTAAAGCATCATCAGCATGTAAAAGAGATGTTGCAGAATTTACTAAATTCTGGGGGAAATCATTAATAAATATTTAAAATAGAAGCGGACCCAAATAAACCCTTGAGGCACGCCACGGTGTATCCTAAGTTGCTTAGATGTAGATTGGTTACTGATGATTATTTGATTTCTACCTGTAAGGTAAGAATTTAATATTTTAATACTATTATCATCAAATTTGTAGATTCGCTTTAACTTTTGCATAAGAATACCGTGTGAAACGCAATCAAAAGCCCTGACTCGAAACAATCAATCGTTTGTATAACAAATTCTGTCACAGCATCACTCGTGCTTCTTTTCTTTCTAAATCCAAATTAAAATTTATAAAATAAATATGATGTTTCAAAATAATTAGATATTTGGGTATACAATACTTTTTCCAACACTTGAGGAAACACAGGTAACATCGAAATCAGTCTATAGTTTGACATATCACTACTATCTCCTTTTTTATGAATTGGACTGATAGCAGTAGTTTTCAGCATATCTGGAAAGATACCTTCCTCAATGCAACAGTTTATAATTTTAGTGAGCGGTGGTACATACAAACTTATATTTCGCTTTACAATGTTAGTAGACATACTGTAAAAATCTTTCGTATTACTATTTTTCATGTGTTAAAATACTTCTTACAGTAATTTGGGAGATTTTCTGGAGATGAAAATCATTCCTAACATTTAAGTGACATATTCTAGTTACATTGATAGGATCGATAAACCCTTGCGGTAATTTTTCTACAATTTTCTATGATATGTTATTCAGCTAATCAGCATCAATGCAACATGATTCATTGGGTCTTCCGATTTTTGATTATTGATTATTGACCACATAGCTTTTGCAGGATTAGATGAGGTAGCAATAAAATTGTTATTTGTTTCTAATTTAGCATTATTAATAGCATTTCTGTACAGAGTTCTGTATTCCTTCTGTAGCATGCCATTATTTAAGTTTAGATACATATCATGATTTTCATATATTAGTGTGTGATCGTGATCAAAGTTGCCCGCATAGACTTCAAATGGTCGTTAAACCACTTAATACCACTATCTTGTACTCTTACAGTAATTTTCTTTTCTGGAAATGCTATCGCATGTGCATCTAATATTGTGTTAAAGAACATACTATATTTTTCATTTGCATTATAGATTTAATTGTCGAGAAACACCCAACAGCATTCGCTTAAGATTGAATGCAAAATATTAAGATCTCGTTGTGTAACTGGTCGATACACTTTTTGAACTGTTGTTGCATTACAACTTCTTATCGGAACATTTACAACTTGCGCTCGATGATCAGAAATGTGACCGTCTACGACTTCATTTTATAAATATATTTTGCAAAATTGATAAAAATATTATCTAGACAATTATTATTTCTTGTAGCTGAAAATATTGAATATTAAAAGCCACGTGAACGAAGCAAATCACATAGGTTCTTCGCTTTTACATCATTCGTATTAAATAAGACATTAACCATTAAGTACCGGTAGTAGAAAAAATATATAATAAAACAAATTACTCTTTAAAAACACTTTATTGACTTAAATGAAGCATATGTATAAAAAAAAATATTAAAATTATAATTAGATTATTTTTTTACGAACTGTCCTATATACGAGTATAGGACACTGGAACAATGTGTGCATAAGATGGATTACTTTGTAAGGTACGGTTGGAAAGATTCTACGTAAAATGTAACATCACACTTAGAGAAAAATGTCAAAAGCTTTTTTGACATCCCATATATTGGCATCGTTTCTGGTTGCTCCTGTGGACAATCCAATGATTCCTTTTGTCATACCTGATGTCATATGACTCCTACAGCATGAGTCTTCTGTTTTGAACTGTTACAATTGAGTTTCATATATGACACAGCAACAACTCTTGTAAAATCCATTGATTGACTGTACCCCATGCAAAGTTCTATATAAAACCCAGGCATTAGTAAGAGCCATGTCTATCATACGAGTGAATATAGGCCAGTACCATTTTTAGCCAATCTTGGTCGTCCACTCCTCCCATATGCTGGTTGTATGATTTGATAAGATACGGTTGAGGCACATTTCTTTTTTCTTTTTGTGCCCTGCTCCAACGACCGGCTTTTCCGAAGGGTACAATATCGTCGTGGTTGGTACCCATGATGACGCATTTGTTGTCATTCCACTTTACAATCAAAACTTGACCTGGATCATCAAATCCGTAATCATAAGAAACCCGTAGTTCTTTATCTAACTGTTTTGATGATTTTAGTGGGCATTTTTCTGTACGGTTCTCACACATTGTACCGGTTGCTCTGAGTCCTAAATTTTTCAAATAAATTAATAAATCTCGGTTAGTAAAAAAATTATCAAAATACAATGCGTGATTCTGTGGCACTGCAACGCATTCCAAGAGATTGGTTACGACTTTAGATCCTAGGTTTAGGATTTGTATGTATTTTACAAAAAAAAAAAAGAAGTAGCTGTCCTATATATAGGACACCGGTAATTAATTTGTTAAAATCACTTGCAATTATAGATATCATATCTACATTTATATTACATAGAACAGTTACGACATTAGACATTATATCCAATAATAAATGAAAACTACTATTTGGTGATATATATATATCATTTTTTCTAAAAATTATCACTACGGTGATAAATAATAGTATAAATACCACCCAAATAGCGTAACTCAAAGCATTAAGTAGCTAGATGCGTATTTCGGAGGCTATGCCCCAATATTCAGTAGCACAAGATAAAAACTAAATAAAATACCTCTGTCACGAATCGTGATTGCTATACAATTAAATAAATAAGTCAACATGACAGAGGTATTTCAAAAATGGCACATAGTATGACCTATAAATCTAAAAAAAAACAATATAAATTAATAATTAACGAAACTAATCATTAAATTAAATAGACAAGATGAAATTGGGCCTGAATCTAAATTCATTAAATTTGACCTAGATTTATTCCACTTTCATAAGCTTTCATTTAACTCAGAATAATTCAAAACACTTTTAAGTAATTTGATTGAACTATTTTGAATAGGATGACCTGATTCAAAAATATGTTCGGTTACAGCACTTTTATCCTTTCTATTTAATTTGAAATGAGCTAAATGCTACTTAAATTATCACCGTAGTGATAATTTTTAAAATGTATTAAATGCTTCGCAGAAAGTAATGCCTAGGGATTATATCATGAAAATGAAATAGGCAAGACCATCTTCATGAAAAAGGTTTAATAAGAAGAAATGCAGGCGAAAGATGAGTATCAGAATAGGTGATGATAAAATAGTAAAAGTGTCAGATTTTTGTTAATTGGGAAGTAGGATTACGAAGGACAACCAAAGTAAAGTAGATATAAAATTCAGGATAGCACAGGGTAAGAAGACGTTCGTAGAAAATGAGTAACATTTAACATCAAATATTGACTTAAGTATTAGTAAAAGATCACTGAAGGTATATGTGGAGCAGTGTAGCATTATATGGCTGGGAAGTGTGGATATAGCAAATTAAGCGAATATAAGGATTTGAAATGAGTGCTATAGGAGGACGATGAGGATTAGCTGGGTAGATAAAGTGCCAAATGAAGTCGTGGTAGAAGCGAGAAGAGAAGTATTTGGAACGTATTACAACGTAAGAGAGATAGACTAGTAGGTCATATTATTAGACTGGGAGGTATTATGCAATTAGTTGTAGGTCAGTAGAGGGAAAGGAGAGGTAGACCTAGATTGGTGTGTATGGGTCAGGTAATAAAAGACGTTAGAATAGTTATGGCGATATGGAGGAATGAGCTCAAGAGAAATCGGTTTGGCGTGCTGTTTGCAACCAATCCCTAGGGTTGAGGACTATCTCATTAACTAACATAAACTGCAAAATTAATAATTACTGTGGCAAATAATTTTTGAAGAGTATATCCCGAAACTTTACTAAAGATAATTGCATATACTATATAATTGTGAGATGAGCATTTCGAATTTAGGGCTCCTGTTTTCATGCTAATAATAGTACCGTGATAAGTGTTTAGTATAATATTTATTTATTGCAGCGTTATTGATAATGCGGACGGTATCTTCGAAATGCACATCTAGCTTATAAAACTTCGATTTACGATTTTTGAAAAAATTCTAGAAACAACAATTCCGGACGCAGTTGAAAGAGGGTGAATCAATACAGAGATATGCAGGCCGCTTTGAAGTACCCATAGCATTTGGTGTATTCCGAGACGAAAGCTGTAAACAACGTTTACCTACAGAAGAAAGAGAATTTAGTTCTACAGGATTTATGGATCCGGATCATCACAGCAAAATTAGTATGCATAGAATTATAAAAATGCTTATTCATTACTGCTGATTCCTCTGCATATTGAAATCCATAAGTAAATACTATAATACCCTCGCATGAGCTGTTGGCACTGGTTCTTGTCGTTCTTATTTTCTATATCGTGTTACTGGGGACTATAAAGTACATCACACAAATAGCGTAATATAAAATAAATCATGTAATAGCAAAATGCGCATTTCAAAGGCTATGTCCTCATCTTTGATACTACAAAATAAAACAAAATAAAATACCTATCACGAACTATGATTGCTATAAAAACCTATACAATTACAATTGCACCTACACCTACAATACACTCTTTTATAACCTTGTTTATTGATTTTTCTATTATATAGGTATAATAATAACGACGAAAGTATATATCCCTGCCTGACTTCCATTCTTGCTACCTCTTCATTCCCTTCAATTCTGACTAGAGCAATTTTGTGTTTATTCATTTCGAAAATATATTTTCTATGCTTATAAGCTATTTCCGTTTCTCTTGAGTTTCTAAAGATTGTTTCAATTTATATTATTGAATGCTTTTTAAAATATACGAATGTACGAATGTTATGTACGTTTTTGTTAAAATAATTGCTACTAGATTGGTAGAGTTTTGTATTAGGAATAAGCTAGTGGTAGCAAACACGCTTTTTCAGAATCACAAGCGCAGGATATATACGTGGAAAATGCCAGGAGATATAGGGAGGTATCAGATAGATTACATACTGGTTAAAGAGAGGTTTAGGAACCAGATTAAGAATTGTAAGAGTTACCCTGGAGCAGATATTGATAGTGACCATAATTTAGTAGTCCTGGACTCAGAGGTCAAATTCAAGAAATTACAGAAGTCTAAACAGGTCAGAGTAGATGTCGATAGGTTAAAATTAGCTGATGTATGTGAAAAGTACAAGCAGAAAGTAGAAATCATGGCTAATGGAACATCTAGGAGCGACATAGATTGCGAATGGAGGGAAATCAGAAATCGGTTAACTACAGCAGCAAATGAAGTATTAGGCACAAAGAAAAGGGCAGGTAGGAGGGAATGGATCACGGAAGAAATAGTTGAAATGATAGAAGCAAGAAGGAAAATTAAAATTGGAAACACAGAAGCGGGACAGAAAAAATATAAGGAACTAAGGAACTTAATTAATAGGAAATGCAAGCTAGCGAAAGAAGAGTGGATAAAAGGAAATTGTGAGGATATTGAGGAGGATATGAGAAGAGGTAAAGTAGATTTGGGCTACAGGAAAATTAAGTCACATTTTTCTAAAGTAAAACCAAAGGGTAACATTATATGTGATAAGCAGGGTAAGGAACTCACAGAAAATAAGGAAAAAGCTAGAAGATGGAAGGAGTATCTTGAAGATTTATATAAAGGTAGACAGGACATGGAGGAACTAGAAAGTGTGGAACAGATAGATGAGGATGACTTAGGTCCTAGCATACTTAGGTCAGAGTTTCATAGAGCATTAAATGATTTACGGAATAACAAAGCAGCGGGGATTGATATGATACCAGCCGAATTAATAAAACACGCAGGGGAAAAAATGCAGGAGCGATTATACAGGTTAGTTTGTAAAATATATGAGAAGGGAGAAGTACCACAGGATTTTCAGCGTAGTAGAATAGTAACAATGCCGAAGAAAATAGGAGCTAATTTGTGTGAGAACTATAGGACCATTAGCCTACTATCACATGCATCGAAGATATTGTTAAAGATTATTTATAGGAGATTAGAAAATAAAGTAGAGGAAAGGCTAGGAGAAGATCAGTTTGGTTTTAGGAAAAACAGAGGAACGAGAGAGGCGATTCTAGCACTAAGAACGGTAGTAGAAAAAAGAAATAGGGTAGGAAAGGTAACTTGCATAGCTTTTGTAGACTTAGAAAAGGCATTTGATAATGTAGATTGGGACATAATGTTTAGAATTTTAAAAGAAACGGGTATAGATTATAAGGATAGGAGAATAATTTTTAATTTATATAAACACCAAACTGCCTTAGTTAGAATTGAGGGGGAAGAAGAGGTAGCAAAAATAGGGAAGGGAGTTCGGCAGGGATGTACACTTTCACCGTTATTATTTAATCTATATATAGAAGATGCAATAAACAAAGTAAAAGAAGAGTATAGTGTAGGTGTGAATGTAAAGGGAGAGAAAATATATATGTTGAGATTCGCCGACGATATAGCTTTATTGGAAGAAAGCGAAAAGAATTTAGAAAGGGTATTGAATGGTATGCAGGCAGTATTGACTAGGGATTTTAACATGAAAATAAATATAGGTAAAACTAAAGTGATGAGGTGTGACAAAAAGGAATGCAGTAGAAAAATGAGGATCTCAATAGGAGATAATAGAATCGAAGAAGTGTCAGATTTTTGTTATTTAGGCAGTAGAATCACAAAAGATAATCGAAGCAAGGTAGATATAAAGTGTAGGATAGCACAGGGTAGGAAGGCATTCGTAGAAAAAGAACAGATTTTAAGATCAAATATTGACTTGGGTATTAGAAAAAGATTACTGAAGGTATATGTTTGGAGTGTAGCACTGTACGGGTGTGAGGCGTGGACTATAGGAAAGGAAGAGAAGCGTAGATTACAAGCATTCGAAATGTGGTGTTATAGGAGGATGATGAGGATTGGTTGGGAAGATAAAGTAACAAATGAAGCTGTACTAGAGTTAGTAGGGGAGAAGAGAAGTATCTGGAGAGTGTTACAGCGTAGGAGAGACAGATTAGTAGGGCATATTCTCAGGCATGGGGGGATTATGCAATTGATCATAGAAGGTAGAGTGGAGGAAAAGAGAGGGGTAGGTAGGCCTAGATTGGAGTATGTGAGTCAGATAGTTGAAGACGTTGAGATGAATAGCTATAGGGAGATGAAGGGATTAGCTTAGGATAGATCGGCATGGCGTGCTGTTTCCAACCAATCTTTAGGATTGCGGACTCTTTAACTAACTAATTGCTACTGTGTTAAATAATAGTATAGATTGTCAGCCAAATACCGTAACAGAAAGCATTAAGTAGCTAGATGCGCATTTCGAAGGCTATGCCCCTATATTCAGTAATACAAGATAAAAGCTAAGTAAAATACCTCTGTCACGAATCATGATTGCATACAATTATTAATGCGCATCTAGCTACTTAATGCTTTGAGTTACGGTATTTGGGTGATATTCTATACTGTTATGTAAGTTGTTGTTTGTAATTCCTACTACCAATCGTTTTTCTACTACCCTTCTTGGCGCTAAAATAGCTTATCTTATCCCTCCGTTCTTCTTAAAATCGAATTGATCCTCTGCTAGCCTCTCTTCCATTTTATTTTCTAATCTATAAATAATCTTTAATAATATTTTGGATGCATTCTATAGTCTAATGGTCCTAAATTCCTGTATGAATTAACTCATACTTTATTCGGAATTGCCACTATTATACTAAGCTAGAAATACTGCGGTACGTCTGCCTCGTCATATTTTCTACGAAGTAGCCATATAAACGTATAGTCTATACTACGTATTCTTGCATCTGTTCCCCTGCGAAATTTATTAGTTCTGCTGATATCATATCTACTGATGCTGTGGTATTCCTTAAATAATATAATGCTCTACCCAATTCTGCCCCAAGAATGTTAGCACCTAACTCAACCTGATCTATCTGTTCTATACTATCTAGCTGTTCAATTCTCTGTCTACCTCCATTTAAATCTTAGGTTTTGTTACCCCTTCCTTTTTCTAGCCTTCTCCTTATTTTCTGTGATTTTTACTTTTATAGCAGATTTTTAACATAGTTTTTAAAATCATAATAAAAACAGGCGAGGTTTGTAGCTGGTATAAATATTAATATATTTTGAAACGAGAGTATTATAGTAAACAATTATTTGAATATTGTGACCGAACACGTTTTTTTTATTTAAGTGTATCGAGTTTTATTCTAGAATATCCCGTTCACGTGGATCATATTTTTGTGGAGACAAATATAATAGGATCGAGTCAATATTTTTCATGATAGAATTGCGATTTCCGATCACTATTATGTTTTTTTTTTATTAATTCATTCATGTGATATATATTATTTTCTCTTAGTTTTATCTTATGATTATAGTTACAATAAGTATGGACTGTTACTAAACAAGCATGATTCAAGCCTGATCTAAAGTAATCAGTCCCTAATTTATATTTACAATAGTTATCTCTTAGTGGTATTAAATGATTATACAAGATGTAGATGTGGAATATGCTGCACTAACATCTTCAATTGTGATATATTCTTTGCATTTATCACTGTTTCGGTAGTTTGTTGTAGTCTTGAGCTGCCTTGAAGCTAATATTACTACGTCCCTTGTTGCTGTTCATTGTTTCTAGGTGCAATTTGTGTTTGTTTCTGGTGTTTATGTTATGTATGTTTTCGTTGTAAGTAATACAGAGATTGTGCTTTATTAGGTTATGTGTAATCTTATATATTAATTTCCCGTTCTCTATGTATTTAATTTGCATGACGGTATGGATGTCTAATTTGCGATATAGTTCTTCGGTGTTTGTTCTAGGGGGCATTTTAAATATCACTTTTACTGCCTTGTTTTGTATGACACTGACACGTTCTAATAGTGTTTTTGAGCACTGCGATTTGCCGTTATTACCTAGGTTCGGTTTTGCTGTATGTATGCGTTGTACATTAATCTTGAGGTTCTTTTTGGGAGGTGTGACAGTCTATTTATTGCACTTACAATATGTGTTATGTTCTTTTTTATGTTATTTATACTGTTTTCATAGTCTAGTTTACAGTCAATTATTGTCCCAAGGTACTTAACACTGCACTTCCTTCTTATTATTTTCTTATTTATTCGTATGTTTACGTCGGTTTTATTTGTTTGTTTGTACACTATGTAAGCGGTTTTGTCGGTGTTTATTGTCAGTTTATTTTTCACTAGTCAATCACTATATATTTTTAGGTCACTGTTTATGCTTATTTCTAGTTCAACAATGTTCTTCCTGAGTAGAGTAGTACAGTATCGTCTGCAAAAATTCTATACGTTCCCTTTAGTATATATATAATATAAATATAATATAATATATATAAGATGGGGCCAGTACTCCCGTGGTGATGCTCATGGTGTCACTTACGGTTCCGTTTATATGTGTTGTTGACTGTCTGTTTCGTAGATAAGTTTAAAATATTTTGGGGGCTGTACCTTGTATACCTAGATTTTTTATTTTGTCTATTAGTATTGTGTGGTTCATGGTATCGAACGCCTTTTTAAAGTTAGATATTACATATATAGATATTACATATTCGCCTCGGTCTAGTCCTCTATTTATATTGTCTATGACCTCTATTGTGGCCATCTGTGTATTACTGTTGTTCTGAAAGCCGTGTTGGTTTTTATAGAATCCTACATTTTTTGTTATATATGTGGTCAACCTTGATTTTATAAATTTTACGCAAATTTTCGAGAAAGTGTTTAGGAGTGTGATGGGTCTGTAGTTATTGCAGTCCTTTGTTGTTCCTTTCCTATGGATTGGAATTGTTTTGGATGTTTTTAATTCATCTTGGAAATCGCCATTTACCAGTATGTTGTTGATTGGGGTCATTATAGCTTCTGCTATTTCCTCTATATTCATAGTTATGTCCTCATTTTTTATTCCATCGGGCCCTGGGGCTTTATTATTTTTAAGGTGCTGTATTGTTTTGATGATTTCAGAAAGTGAGGTAAGCTCATTATCCATTTTAGATGTGACCTTTCCTCCTTTTATCATGTTGTTGCAATTTTGTCTGAGATCATTCGCTTAGATTCATCCGATTTCTATGAAGTATTTGTTGAAATAATTTGCAATTTCTCTATGTTCTGCAGCTTCATTATTTATATCTGTTATTGTAGTTGATTGCTTATTGTTGTAATTATTTCTCAGGGCGTTATTTATGTGGTACCATATTTTTGTTAGATTATTATTTGATTCATCCTGTTTTTTTAGGAATTTTGATTTTTGTTTTCTTATTAGTAAATTTAGTTAGTTTTTATATTGAATATATATTCTTCTCTATTCCTGATCATTTATGTCCTTTTGTTTCTTGTATAATATTTGTTGTATTTTCATTCTGTTTAGTAGGTCTTTAGTGATCCAATCGTTTTCTCTTGTTCTTATTTTTTCCTTACTACCGTTTGTTCCTATGCTCTCTTTATTATTTCTGTTATATTTTTGAAAGTAGCATTATTTATCTTTGTTAGCTCTTCCGTAATTATTTTTTTGTAAAGTATGTTATTTCTATCCTTGATAATTTTTGTTGTCATTTTTACTTTCTTCATGTTTTTCTTTATATTGAGATGAATCAATTTGTGATCGCTTATGTGGTTGTCTTCGTATTTGAGTGTGTATTTTAAGGTTTTTAGACACTTGTATATTAGATGATCGATAATTGTACCTCTATTATAATCTTGGTTGTTTCTTCTGGTAATATGGTCCATATTTATGGTATTCATTATTTGGTATCCATTTAAATCTATGGTTTTTAGGTATTTTGCTGTTGTAATGCAGTCTTGAATGTCTATATTTATATCTCCTATTATTAGAGCTTTTTTTTGTGATGATCCAGTAGTGCTTCCAGATATTCAATAAACTCGTGTTTATCTTGATTTTGTGATTTATATATGCCTATAATTTGTAGTTGGATTTTTCCTTAGAGATTTTGACAATATTTTTGTTGTATGCATTATTCTCATCCTTTTTGTCTTATTCTCATTATGCAGTTGCAGTGCATATCGATATTTATACACGAAATTAATTAAAACATATAGTTAAAGACAATATAATAACACATGTTCAATTAGGTTTGATACAATTTATTAAACCTCTTCAAAATGAAGAATACAATCTTGTTCTAGTTGACTAAAATGTACAAACATTGACCAATTCTTATAAATATACTGAACAAAGTTGCCAGTTAGAGCAAAACAAAAAAAAAATGAAAGTGCCTGCATTAACATTAATATAACACTAAACCCTAAATTACACGAAGTATTATTAAACTAATAAGAAGTCGTGATACTTGTTTTAAATTGAGGAAAAATATCTATTATAAAACCAAATTATGTGAATTAGTTGGAAACAATTCTCAAATTTGGAGTATTATTAATTAATCTACTAGGTCCTTAAAAAGAATATATGTAATATATATGTAATATAAGAGACATTGGATGAGACGGAGAGTATAATAAATGGTTAATATAGAATATCACCCAAATATCGTAACAAGCATTAAGTAGCCTTAGCAAGACTATTAGAACTTTTAAAAATATTCTAGAAAATCCAAAAGATTTCATTGATTTCAATAAAAAAATCGGGTATTTACGAAATATCTTGTTCTAGTTGTCCTCAAGTATATATAGGACAAACACGTAGATCCATTGAAACTAGATTTAAGGAGCTTTAGCTCATTTCAGATTAAATAGAAAAGATAAAAGTCCTGTCGCCGAGCATATTTTTGAATCACGCCATCCTATTCAAATTAGTCCACTTAAATTGCTTAAAAGTGTTGAATTATTCCGAGTTAAATGCTTATGAAACTATATACATGCCTAAATCTAAATCAAATGTAATGAACTTAGATTCAGACCCAATTTTATCTTATCCATTTAATTTAATTAATAAGAACTATTTTTAAATTAATTTTAAATTTTATTTTGTTTATTTATTTATTTTTGGTTATTTTAGATTCCACAAATCAATATTTTAATTGTTAATTTGTATTGTTTTAAAAGATTTATAGGTCATATTATATGCCATTTTTGAAGTACTTCTGTCATGTTGACTTATTTATTTAATAGTATATCAATCACGATTCGCGACAGAGGTATTTTATTTAGTTTTATCATGTGCTACTGAAGATGGGGGTATAGTCCTTGAAATGTACATCTAGCTACTTAATGCTTGTTGCGGTATTTGGGTGATATTCTATATTAATATTTAACACCGTAGTGATAATTAAAAATATATATATAATAAATGGTGATTAAATTAGAATAGAAAAATTCAATAAATACTTTTGGAATGCAGTTAGGAACATTCTAAATGACATTAGTGTAATAAATTCTAGTCGTCTTCCAATTAATCATTATTTAATTTTCCGAAATGCGAAGAATTATATTTGTAGATTGTCACCAGTATTACGCTTATCTTTAGTTTATCTCACAAATATTTGTTTTACTTCAGAAATGTTTCCAAAGGTTCTAAAAGAAAGACCGAAGTACCAATTAACTAAAATATAGATCGATGCTATCCCAATGCATAGGAAAGATTTCAGAATAAACCACGGTATTACAGGAATTAAGCTAAATCTTTGAGGTTACGGCTAAAATATGTTTTCATGGGTTTTTACATGGAGAAAGCAGTACTTTACTTTTTTCAAGATTGCAGCATGGTGTTGTCAATATCTATTGACTGAGTTACTTCTGGCAAATGCAATTGGTGGCTCAGATCTCACTCTGCTACTTCGGCGGTAGTTATAGCATACGACTGCCTATAGACACCTATAAAGATAGGTTCAAAAATCAGATTATGAACGGTATAGTAATAGTGACCATAATATTGTTCTGAACTCCGATATAATATTTAAGAAACTTGTGTACAAAAATCTAAGCTGGTTAGATTATATGTTGTGGAGTTTAAGAGAAAAAAAAGCAAGAGTAGATTTTATACAAGCAGAATTAATAAAATACGCAAAGGTAAAATGCAGATCGATTAAACAGGCTAGTTTGCAGAATATATGTCGAGGAAGAGGTACTATATTATTTCCAGTGACAATACCCAAGAAAACAGGAGATAATTTATTTGAGAACTATGTGAGGACTATTAAACTACTATCGCATGCATCGAAAATATGAAGGATTATTAAGAAGGTTAAGGAAAAAAGTGGAAAAAAGGCGAGCGGAATATAAATTTGGTTTTAGAAAGAACAGAGGGACAAAAGAAGCTTCCATAGAAAGAATTTTAGCTTCTATTCAAGAGTAACAGAAAGAAAATAGCGAGATTGAAAAAGCAACTTACATGGTTTTAGTAGATGTAGAAAAGCTATTCGATAATGTAGATTGGGACATAATGTTTAGAATTTTAAAAGTATCTAGAGTAGACTACAAGGATGAGAGAACGATTTCCAATGTATATAAACATCAAATTGCATTAGATTTTAGGGAGGAAAAAGAGGTATCAAGAATAGGAAAGGCAGTCAGGCTGGGATGTACACTTTCACCGTTATTAATCATCCTATGTGTAGAACATTCAATAAACAAATGTTAAAGATTAGTATAATATATGCGTAAAAATACAGGAAGAGGGAATAGATATGAGCATTTTGGTTTTATGTATTTTATATATTGAATTAATTTATAATTGTGATATAATAAACATAACACAAATACAATTTCAAAATCACACTCAAATTTAACGAATTATATGACATATGGTGTACTCAATAAATGCATATACTTGATGGGGCAATTACTATTTTTTTTAACATCTAAGTTTATTTACAATCTGTTCTACAAACATTCAATAATTTTTATGATACAAAATATTTTAGATTAAGATTAACTTAACTTAACTATACTTTACAAAATCAATGTTGATGCTGTGCCAATGCACATGCCTCCTAGGGTCAAGACACGGGCAACGACGATGTGGCCTATAGAGTGGTTCCTATAAAGGGATCTCGATCTATAGGAACGATTTCAGGCTAACCCACGGTATTTCGAGGTTTAGGCTAAATCGATATGACGACGGATGAAATATGCACTCATTGGTCGGTGAAAGGCCGAGACCAGCACTGTATTTTTATCAAATCTACAACATGGCAATGTCAATTTCTAATAATGTATTACCCCAGGTGATTAAAAGCGGTGGCTCAGAGTCTCACCCTTTCTACTTCAGTGGTAGCAGGTAAGCCCTCAGATTCTGGGGTGGGCAAGAAACCGATCAAACCAACTAGGTCGGAAGTTCTGCGAGTCGGAGGTTGGAATGTACGGAGTCTTAATAACATAGGGAAATTAGAGAATTTGAAAATATAAATGGAGAGGCTTCAAATAGATATCGTAGGGATTAGCGAAGTTAGAGGGAAAGAATAGGTAGATATTTGGCCAGAGGAATAATAACCAAAGCGTCATATAATGGGCATAAATGTGTTTTATAATTAATAGAAAATAGGATATAGGGTATACAGTTATTGCCAAGTAAGTGACAGAATTATAACTATTAGGTTAAACACAAAACCAACAGACACAGTAATAGGTCAACCACAGGTCACAACGATGATGAGGTAGAAGCAGTTTATGACGAGATTGAATCTAGGCTAGCAAATATAAAAGCTCAGGAAAATCTAATTATAATAGCGGACTGGAATGCAGTAGTACGTAAAGCAAATGAAGGATCAACGGTAGGAGAACATGGAATACGAAAAGGTAATGATAGAGGGGATAGATTCGTACAGTTTTGTATTAAAAATAAGCTAGTGGTAGCAAACAAGCTCTTTATGAATCCTAACCGCAGAATATATACATGGCAAATGGCAAAATATATAGGAAGATATCAGATAGAAATGTAAATTAGCGAAAGAAAAATGTGAGGATATTGAGGAAGATATGAAAAGAGGTAAGGTAGATTTGGGCTACCGGAAAATTAAGTCTCATTTTTCTATAGTAAATCACAGAAAATAAGGATAAAGGTAGAAGATGGAAGGAGTATCTCCAAGAATTATATAGAGGTAAGTAGGAAATAGAGGAGCTAGAAATTATAGAACAGTTGTATCATGATGAATTAGATCCTAGCATTCTTAGGTCAGAGTTTGATAGAGCATTATCTTATTTAAGGAATAACAAAACAGCAGGAGTTGTATAATACCAGCAGAATTAATAAAACACACAACGGAAAATATGCAGGATCGATTATACAGGCTAGTTTGTAAATATATGAGGAGGGAGAAGTACCACAGGATTTTCAGCGCAGTAGAATAGTGACAATGCTGAAAAAGGTAGGACCCAATTTATGTGAGAACTATAAGACCATTAGCCTACTATCGCGTGCATCGAAGATATTGTTGACGATTATTTATCGAAGATTAGAAAATAAAGTAGAAGAAAGGCTAAGAAAAGATCAGTTTGGTTTTAGGAAGAACAGAGGAACGAGGGAGGCTATTTTAGGACTAAGAAATGTAGAACAAAAAATAATGACAGTAGGAAAGACGATTTACATAACTTTCGTAGATTTAGAAAACGCATTCGATAATGTAGATTGGGACATAATGTTTAGAATTTTAAATGAAACGGGAATAGATTATAAGGATAGGAGAATTAATTCCAATCTATGCAAACATCAAACGGCTTTCGTTAGAATTGAGGGGGAAGAAGAGGTAGCAAGAATAGGAAACTAATTCAGGCAGGGATGTATACGTTCGCCATTGTTATTTAACTTATATATAGAAGATGAAATAAACAAGATAAAAGAAGAGTATAGTGTAGATGTGAAAATCCAGGGAGACGAAATATATATGTTGACGTTTGCCGATGATATAGTTATCTTGGAGGAAAGGCAGCAGAATTTAGAACATATATTAAATGGTATATAGGAAGTAATGATCATGAATTGTAACATGAAAATAAATATACACAAGCCCAAAATGATGAGGTGTGACAAGAAGGAATGCATGCGGAAAATGGGGATAAGAATAGGAGACGATAGAATAGAAGAAGTGTCAGACTTTTCTTATTTAGGAAGTAAGATCATAAAGGATAAACGAAGTAAGGTAGATATAAAATGTAGGATAGCACAGGGTAAGAAGACATTTGTAGAAAAGGAGCAGATTTTAAGATCAAATATTGACTTGGGTTTTAGAAAAAGTTACTGAAGGCATATGTGTGGAGTGTAGCATTGTATGGGTGTGAGGCGTGGACTATGAGTAAAGAAGAGAAACGAAGAACAGAAGCATTTGAAATGTGGTGCTACAGGATGATGAGGATTGGTTGGGAAGATAAAGTAAGAAATGAAGCCGTACTAGAGTTAGTAGGGGAGAAGAGAAGTATTACGGAGAGTATTACAGCGCAGGAGAGATAGGCTCGTAGGTGATATTCTCAGACATGGGGGTATTATGCAATTAGTTATAGAAGGTAAAGTAGAGGGAAAGTAAGGGATAAGTAGGCCTAGATTGGAGTAAATTGGTCAGATATTGGAGGACGTTGGGATGAATAGCTATAGAGAGAAGGAATTAGCTCAGGATAGATCTGCGTGGCGTGCTGTTTCCAACCAATCCTTAGAATTAACTTTTACTAACTAAATCAAACATGTTGGAATTAACCCAGTGGAAAATACCACGATGATAATTATTAAGTCTTATATGAGGCCTTATATAAATGTAAAAAATATTCATTCACCTAGAATCTAATGCCTAAAGTTATAGAATTAAATCTTAATCCACGACTGTTAAGATAAAAAATTTGAGAAACTTCTGCCAACAGACACCACTAGTGGTTTTAAATTATTTATTGACCATAGTTTATCTGGCCGATTGTACTTGTTATATATAACGGGTTTATACCATTGTTACCAATTCTCTCAAATCCCTTATAGATTCAATGTTAAACAACTATATATATATATATATATATATATGTGTGTGTGTGTGTGTGTGTGTGTGTGTGTGTGTGTGTGTGCGTGTGTGTGTGTGTGTGTGTGTGTGTGTGACCAATTTTAAAAGTTTTGAGTTAAAACTTTGCTATTATATATACAAAAAATCTGAACCCAGTATATAAAAATAAGAATAATTTATTGTCATCAAAATAAAATTTCATGATGAGTCACATAGTATTAAATTATTGTATATATGCGGCATTACAAAATTTACAATTTTACATATAAAATATAAAAGGTAAAATGCAAAATGTAAAATACGAAATTATTGAAAATGTATATTTTCAAATTCTTGGTGGATTTGTTATATGTTGACCTCTTGTAAATCTTGGATCTACTAGTTCCGGTAGGATGCAATTAAAATAAAAAACTAAGTTTTTCGTGCATTTTTCATTCCCAAAGTTTACCGCCCCTTTCAATTTTTATATATTCCATTTTTTGGGGAGTATATATAATAAAGTAGCAATTGAGTTTCTTCGTGATGTGTAATTGACCTTGAACCTGGTAGTAGTAATTAGTATTTTCTTTAAGTTTTATTTCGTCTTCTTCTATGATTGCCCATTTTATTAAATTACTTTTGATAGCCTCCGGCGGTAGCAGGACATTTGACTTCGATAATAGCGTCTTCTTCTTCTATAATACCATCCGGACTAGCAGCTAAATATGGAAAATCGGTGTCCACAAAAAGACCGCATTTTGAAATATCTAATAACGACAATTTTGAAAATTCTCTAACAGCAATTTCTTCATACATTTGTCCATATTTATTTACTTTGTTGTAAGTAAATTCATAGTATAGTAAAGATTTAACTGTATTGCTACATGATGTGGACGATTTCGTTTTGCAGATACGTCCGAAGTTTGAGGCAGTTATTCGCTTATATCTTCCTCTTTCCACTGCGGTATGATGCCTTGCCCCTTTGTTTCTTGTTCAATCGACGTTATCCTTTCTAGGGTTATATAAATATTTTCTTAAAGGAAATCATCTTTTAGTTTATGGAGCTCTTCTTCCGATTTGTCGCATACATTAGCTGTAGGCCCATAGTCTCCATCAATCAATTTAACACGTTTGTTCTTTTTAATTCGTCTGAATAGTCGACGCCTTGCGGTTGCTGATATACGTTTAGCAACTTTGCGGTTTGTATATAGCCTTGCATATTTTCCCGGTGATTTTCTTACCGAAGAAAGAATTTTGTTTGTAATATCCTCTTAAATTTGTTTATCCTCTTAAATTAAATGATATCGCGGCTGCCTCGCATCTAGTTTGATATGAATATCGTTTTTTTTAAATTTATTCTCTTTCCTCCACAAAACTTTGCAACAATGGAGTTATAGCATTCTGCTATATTTGAATCCATATTTAGAAGCAAACTAGCAGAATGATGAGCTATTCTATACATATGGGTCATAATATCTGACCATAACCAGCAATTCTTCATCTCAGTCACACATTCAATAGCTTCATAAGGCTTGTTGCAAAAATATTGCAATATAATACAATCTAAATGTTCCCCGAAGACGTGACTTGTGCAGTTTATTATGTCATCTGCCAGCTCTCTGATGCGTATGTGCGTAGCGGAATCTTCATTCTTCCTATATTCAATTGCTTTCACAATAGATATTATGATTTTTAGAATATTATTCAATAACTTATGATGCAATATCATAGGCACAATTAAAAGTTTACTGCTCTTCCTATTCTTAGTTAAATCCTTCAATTTATTGCTCATATTTCTTAGGACATGATTTTTGCATTCTACCTTCGTAATGTAAACACTGTTACCGTATGGACGTGCTTCCTTAATTTTTCGGTACACACTACTATCACCATCTCCAACTAACACTATATATTTTAGTTTGTGCATATTAATGCTCTCTTTAAAGCCTTTTAGAATTATATCAGCTTCCATTGAAGTTGAAGAAACGTCCCAATTTTTCGAACATTGATGAATAGGTATATTACCGTCACAATGTTTTGCGCATATGACACAATACTTATTGCGGATACCAATATATAATAATTTTCCTGTGCGCTTTCCAACAATACAACAAGATATATCCTTCCAACAAGATATATATAGAGAGAGAAAAAGACCTCGCGTAATATTTATATACCATCTATTTACAAAACAGGTACATTTCTATTATTCCGGAGTTCTATTGTATTACTTCGTATCCAATAATATTTCATTGGGGTGGAACTATCTTAACAGTACAAATATTCTCTGCCGGTGCCACTACTTTCCTATACTAAATATTACTAATTATTATACCATGCCATAGCTTAATTAAGCTATATAGAGAGCTAATTTTTTGTATGATACTTTATGAGACTATTGCGCGAGCAAACACATGGACCAAATTTAAATAGGACATCACGAAGTTACTGCAAAATGGTGTTATATTCAAAGTATATAGGATTTTTATATGTATTTGATTTCGGTTAAAATTTCATTTATTTGGTACAAATAGTTTGATTTTTGGAATGGGATAATATTAACATGGCAAGCATACACGCTTAAAATGAGTATTTGTTGCCCTTAAATGGTAGGTTCTTTGAGCAGAGGGAAGGTACATCAATGGGAAACAGTTTAAGTCCTTTCATTGCTAATTTATTTATGAGTTACTTTGAAACTAAATTGAAGGCAACTGAAAATTATTTTCCTAGTTTTGGTCAGATACGTAGATGATATATACGCGGTTTTTGACACTCAACAATGTAACGTAGAGGATTTTATTAAAGTATTAAATTCGAAACATGCTTCCATCAAATTTACTTATGAAATAGAAAATAATAATCAGTTTCCATTCTTGGATGTTTTAGTCATTAGAAATAATAATAAATTAGAATTCGATATCTACAGAAAAGCTGCTAACACGGTCAGCTATATTCGGAATGATTCAAATCATTGCCATCAACATAAATACGCTGCTTTTAATTTTTTAATCAACCGCTTATTGAATTCCCATTATCTAAGGAGAAATACAAAGTTGAATTGAATAATATCCGGAATGTAGCTGTGCAGAACGGCTACTCTTCTCTAATTGTAAGTAATATATTCAGAATATTTAAAAGAACAACAGATATTAGAAATATAAGTAATTAAGTAAAAAGTAACGATTTGACTCATAAATTCGTTAAACTTCCTTTTAATCCAATCATTTCTTGCGGTTTGGATAGGATTTTGAACAAATATAACTTTAAAATAACTTTTAATACTTCTAACAGCCTTGCGAATTTTCTGGCAAATCCCAAAGATTTAGTAGATATAAAAAAAATCAGGTATTTATAAAATCTCTTGTTCTAGTTGTCAAAAGGTCAAACACGCAGACCCATAGAAGTTTAGCTCATTTTAGATTAAATAGAAAATATAGAAGTGTAATAGCTGACCACATTTTCGAATCCGGTCATCCTATTGAAAGTAGTTCACTTAAATTACTTAAATGTGTTAGGAATTACTATGTCAATATTATGGTGTCCACAATGGAGTAAACACGCGTAAAAGTGATACTCCGCTAAAATTACCTATACATCTGGTAAAACCAACGTTGAATAACCGCGTTTTCGAACAAATTAATTAACTAAAATAGTAGTTTGTGATTCCTTAAAGAACTTGACTATAACTGCATCTGAAAAGGGTGGAATGGGATTCTCAAAAGAACACATAGCAAAATTGAATAAGATTGCCCACAAATGCCCTTGATAAGCCGCGACTCATAGCAGACATATCTGAAGCAGTGGCTGAGATAATTGCGACTAAATTTGACAAAATAATTGAAGGAAAAATCTTAATATTCAAAACGGACTGCGAAACTGAAATGGGAAATTTGACACATGCTTTAAATGAAGAAGTGTTGAAAAATGACCGCTTGGAGCAGTTCACTAAGAGGATAAATCTTCGTTTTTTTGGCATAGAGAAATACAAGGTGAAAATAATGAAGACGTGGTTCGGAAATTAATAAAAGATAAACTGAATATAGATATACCAGAAATGGCGATGCAAAGGTAAGGAGATGGCTGGGAAAAGGAGACCAATCATTGTCCAACTCAATAATTATAATTGGAAAGACATGGTGTTCAAAAACGGAAATAAATTTAAAGGATCTCAAGTATCTGTGTCCGAGGATATGACAAAACGTAGGATTGCCGTGTTGAGGTAAGCCAGACAATGGTTTGACAAAAAATGGTTAGAAGTATGTATAGTATAATTAGAGTACGTATGGAAAATGGAACAAAAAGGATAGAGACGATGAAGGAATTAAAAACTCTATATGATGCAAAATTTGATGGCCAATTGGATAGAACTGGTGGAAGACTATCCATATGAAGATTTTATATCTTTTCTTAAACAGTTATGTGCAAGTATTGTGGCATAGATTTATTTTTTAAATTTTATTGGTCGCCAATGAATTGAGAATATATATATTTTTTTCGGAGTGTTATGTTCGCGTTTATGCTGATAATTCGGGAATAATTTAGAAAATATTTGTAAATTCTGTTAGTATTAAATATATAATAGCATATATCATTCATATAAATACCTCAAAACATATTTAAACACCAAAGTTATACTTAGAACACCTGACACACTATACACGTACATACATACATACATATACAAATACACTCACATAAAAAACACAACAAACTATTAGGGCATAGGTATTTTGCGCGTAGTAGTCAGGTAGTCGGTGTACTAAGGATTATAAAATGTTAATCCCCTAGGTAAATTGCGCTTAGACTGGCCAAACTGTACCTGCCAAAACCACGGGGAGTCCACAGGTAGGTTTCGCTAATAGTACTAGCATGGGGATTATTGAAGGGCATTATTGAATATATGGGGGGTACGGCTACATAATGTACAATTCATGACACTGTATAGTTCTCGGGGAATAGCCAATTAGTAATTATGAGTTTTCAATTGAAGATCAAAACTGTTCTTATTCAAAAATCAGTCTTGAGTTAGTTGCGAGCAACAAAAGCTGACCTGACCTGACTTGACCTGACCTGACCCGACATGACCAAATGATTGATTTATGACTGACCAAATGACCAAATATTTACACCTACTCTCACAAACGAAAATACATAATAAACGTAATAAATATTAATAAATCATTGTTGTAGAAATTGGTAAGACCATGAACACTTCTTTTGATTATTAAACGTCAATATGTGCTATAGTGATTTATTTAAATAGATTATTCGATAATATAGTACTTAAATACTTATAATGATTCACTATTGAGCATGGACTTTATCAATAATATTGAACATAAAATTGTTGATACTAAATATACCAAAAATTACAAAAAATATTTTCAGAATAAGGGTAAGAATGAAACTGTTAATATTATTCATATCAATATAAGTAGCATAAATAGAAACTTTGAGGAGTTACTAATATTTCTAAATGAACTACACCTGGATAACATACATGGTATAGTCTTGTCGGAAGTCTGGCGAGTTGAAAATCTAGAAAAATACGAGATTCTGGGATTCAATAGCTATTACAATGAGAGTATGTTAAATAAAAATGATGGCCTAATTTTATACGTTAAGTCTAGCATAAAAGATGCAGTAGCAAATATAAAGTTGTCGGAAGTTACTATATTAAACTGTGTGCTGACTATAGAAAATATAGGCATAAATATAAATGCAATATATAGATCACCTGCAACAAATAATAATTTTTTTATAAATGAACTGGAAGGCTTTTTAAAGCAAAATAGCAACGACAAAGTTAATATTATAATAGGAGGCATTAACTTGAATATTTTAGACCTAGAAGACAAAATTGTTAATACATACCTGATACCTCAACATAATGGCCAGAAATAGTTACAAATCTCAAATTAATAAGCCAATTAGGGAAACGGCAGAGACGTCCACCTGCATAGACCATATTTTTGCAAAAGTAAATAAGATAGGTTACACGGACATAAAAATAAGTCCAGCTATTTTAAGTACTTCTCTGACTGATCACTACTCAATAATATGTCAAATAAATGTTGGTAAGCATTCGAAACAATCTAAGTATGGATACATACAGGTTAAGAAAGTAGATCATAAAAGTATTCTAGATAATTTAAAAAGGGAAAACTGGAGAAATATAATTAACGAACATGATGCTGATTTAGCCACCAATAAATTTATTTTACGTTTCAATAATATACAATAAGAAGCAACCTCATATGATAGTAAAAAAGTTAAACAAATTTTGAAGCCTTATATCACTCCTGCTATAGTTAAGAGCATATATCTTAGAGATAAATTAAAAAGGAGAGTTATTAGAAATAAGAACAATATAGTCTTAAAAATAACTTGTACTAAATAAAGAAACAGTCTAACTAATATCATAAGCAGATCCAGGGAACAATATTTAAAACATGAATTTGAGAAGCATAAGCAGAATCCTAAAAAATGTGGGAAATTTTAAACGATATTACAGGCAAAGAGAATAATAATAATAAAAAAATTGAAAGTATTTATCATAATGACACTGCTTACAGTGACAATATAGAAATAGCAAATTTATTTAACAATTGCTTTACTACTATAGCAACCCAAATAGCTGGGAAAATAAAAGATAAAGGAATTACCACTAGTCAAGATGATTCGTTAAATATCTCTTTTGACCAGTATCAAAACAAAATTTATAATTTAGATCCAGACGGAAAAAGAAATAATCTGCACTATAGCTTCCTTGAAATGAAATAGCTGCTGTGGTACTGATAGCATTGGCACGTCCTTCTTAAAAAAATATTATTTACAATTAGCATTGCCCATCGCTTACATTATAAATAAAATATTTACAAATGGTACAATACCTTTAGCTTTTAAAAAGTCTATAATCATACCAATTCATAAAGCAAAGGAAAAGAACCAACTAACTAACTATAGACCGATCAGTTTGATTTCAAATATTGCTAAAGTTTTCGAAAATTGTTTTAAGACGAGACTAGTGAAATTTATAGGAGATAACAATATCCTGCATAATGCTCAATATGGGTTTAGATCAGGCAGAGGTGCAGAGGATGCTATTTATGACTTTACAACTCACCATTTAGAAAAAACTCAACATAAAAAAAATTCTGCAGTTTTCCTAGACCTGGCAAAAGTGTTTGACACGGTGCCTCATGAAAACTTGATACACAAAATGGATAAATACGGAATCAGAGTTGTTGTATTAAGGGTGGTATCCAGCTATTTAAAAAATCGAGAGCAAGTAGTGAGGGTAAATAAAGAATATAGCATTACCAATGAATTAACAATAGGAACCCCACAAGGTACTGTATATTGGGACCTGTTCTGTTTCTCTTATATATAAAGGATTTATTAAACCTGCCCATAAAAGGTAAATTAATGTCATATGCGGACGATACGGTATTGATTATGGACGAACTAAGTTAGCAACAGTGTCATAGTTATATAAAATAGTACATGAATAAAATATATGAATGGCTAATGAAAATTTGTTAACATTGAATATCCAAAAAACTAAATGCATAAACCTTTCACTAACTAGAGCAGGACTACCTTTAAGAACAGTACCAATAAGCCTAAATAATACTGAAGATAAAATTGACATTGTAGATAATCTAAAATACTTAGGAATAATGATAGACTAACACCTAAAATGGAATACACATATTGGGTAATTAAATAAAAAACTTACAAATCTCATACCAAATCTGTATAAATTGCGTAATACCCTTAACGGGCAAAACAAATACGTCTATTATCATGCTATGGTTGAACCATTATTAAGATATGGCATAATTGGTTGGGGTATAATGGTATAATCCTATAAAAATGCAGTTAATACAATTATGCAAACTCAAAACTATGTCTTCAAAATTATCTACAATAAACCGTTTATGTACCCAAGTTAGCTACTACTCGATGAAAGCGAACTATTAGATCTAAAATTAATATATGTATATGCCTGCTTAACGTATCAAAAGAAGAACAATACTATTATGGATCAAACAAATTGTTTTCATCATCACCTTACAAGAAATGTTGCTTCTGGATATCTCTCTCAGACCAGAGTAAACAAAACGCTAGCTTTAAGACATGCTGCTTATTTGGGACCTACATTTCTTAATACTTTACCAAAGCAGATTAAAAATACAAATAATCTAATATTATTTAAAAAGTTTAGCAAAAAATTATTACACTAAAATAAATAAATGTACAGAAATATGTTCAATGTTGATACATATAAAATCGTTTGATTGAGTAACAACTGTAAATACATGCACATACTCACCTACACCCACACACACATACACACACATTTTTATATATTAAAAACTATATGCTACATACTATTTTATAATACATACTCACTCCTACTCGAATATAATATAAATATACTATAATTTGTTATTATACCCCATTATAAATGTGCAACACAAGCTTTAGCTTAAGAACAATGTAAATGTAAATGTAAATAAATTGTATAAATAGAAATAAAAAATAATAATAAAAATAATAAAAACTATTCTGAATGCTTATGAGAGTATTTATATTAGGATAAATTCTGATTTAATGAATTTAGATTCAGGCCAAATTTCATGTTGTCTATTTAATTTATATTTATTTTATTCATTTTTTTAAATTATCACTACGGTGTTAAATTATAATGTAGAATATCACCCAAATACCGTAACAAGCATTAAGTAGCTAGATGTACATTTCAAGGGTTATGTTATCTTCAGTATCACGAATCGTGATTTCTATACTATTAAATAAATAAGTCAACATGACAGAAGTACTTCAAAAATGGCATATAATATGACCTATAAATCTATTAAAACAACATAAACTAATAATTAACGAAACCAACAAGCAAGAACAATAAACATTGGTTTGTCAAATCTAAAATAACCAAAAATTAATAAATAAAATTAAAATTAAAATATATTTAAAAATAATTCTTATTAAATAAATTAAATAGACAAGATGAAATTGCGTTTGATACTATTTTTATTTATTTTGATTATTTTAGTTTTGACAAGCCAATGTTTACTGTTGTTAATTGTCAGTTTCGTTAATTATTAATTTATATTGTTTTTTTTAAAGATTTGTAGATCATATTATATTCCATTTTAGAAATAATTCTGTCGTGTTGATTTATTTATTTAATTGTGATTGTAATCACGATTCGTGACAGAGATATTTTATTTAGTTTTTATCTTGTGCTACTGAAGATGGGGGTATAGCCTTCGAAATGCGCATCTAGCTAGTTAATACTTTGATTTACGGTATTTGGGTGATATTCTATACTATTACACACCGTAATAAATACACCGTTCTGTACACCGTAGTGATCGTTTTTTAAATATAATATGATGATGGAACATGAAAACCAATTTTCAGTTTGATATACTTGTGAACAGATGGAATTGGACCGTTTGAATTCAAATCAACAAAAGTACAGTTTATTATATTGCTCAACTTAATACATATTAAAATCTCCTGAATTAAATATTCATATATGGTTATATTTGCGTAATGCGATATTTTTGAAATGATATACGGCACTTTTTATACGGCGTAAATTCATATTTATAATTCAATGCGCGATAATCTTGCCGTTTATAACTTAAAAATAATAATTTTGAAGTTATAAATTTTGAAGTACTGATTTTTGTTAATTCAAATTTAAACCGATTGTGAATAGTGTGTATATATATTTTTTTAATTATATTTTTAAAGCGTTACACATCTAAAAAAAAAGTTTATTGTTACAAAATTTTAGATAGTACTTTGAATTTAAGATGTACATGTCAATAATAATAAAGAATATATGACTAATGACTAACTTACATGTAAAAAAAGGAAATTTACAAAGTAAACGTTCGATTTGAAGTATGTGGTTGTTGTTGTTTGATTTGGTATTAATTTAATTTTAGTAGATATTGAACATTTTGACTTGTTCTTCTGTATTGTTTTTATTCCATCTAATTAATTTTTCAATTTTAATGATGTTGAATAGCTAATAAGCTAAAATATATTGGATATATATATGTTTATATGATATACATGATATATATGGATAAAAATAACATAGAGTAGATC
The DNA here is from genome assembly GCA_947310635.1 of Leptodirus hochenwartii. Classification (NCBI taxonomy): domain Eukaryota; kingdom Metazoa; phylum Arthropoda; class Insecta; order Coleoptera; family Leiodidae; genus Leptodirus; species Leptodirus hochenwartii. The sequence continues at coordinate 12,881,131 of OX371176.1, forward strand.
TCTATGTTCGATTCTTCTTCCAATATGATCCGTGATACTTTACATTATTCGATTTTTTAATTTTTTATCATCGAAAAAATACCAGTTGCGTAGATTTTTCTTTCCTTTTTTACAATTAAATAAACAAAAACAAATATTAATTCATAGTATATGAATTCGGAGTACTTTATTTTGGAGAACAAAAAACTTATTTATTTACTAATTCGCTAATCAAATTATCCTTTGCAACGAAATCGTTATTTGTTCGAAACTTTAAAAAATTATTTACTGTATATGCCGTTTGGGAACTTTAATCTCGGATTTTTAATAATAAATTAGAGGGAGAATGTAATTTGAGTTGCAATGTAAATTAAAAAATTAAAACGGATTCACTTCCTTCGCACATTTAAAACACTGACACAAATATAAATAAATAAATAATAAATGTTCCTTTCTACTTTTTCCGCGTGATCTTCCACTTGTTGAATTAATTTTATACGCGCGCGCGCGCACACACACACACACACACACACACACACCTAATATATTAGGTAAATAGGTACCATTCTGGCGCAATTAAAAATGGCTTCATTTGGGCGATAATAAAAAAGCTAAAATCCGTCAAGCGCACGATTATTAAATTGGAAGTGTTAGACAGATACAGAGAAAAGCATGTTTTATTATATATAATAATAATTCAATATAATGAATTCAATAATAAAATTTATAAAACAAGTTCTAGTTAAATAGTCATCAATCCTCCTAAGGATTGGTTGGAAACAGCACGCCACGCCGATCTATTCTGAGCTGATTCCTTCATCTCTATAGCTATTCATCCCACACGTTCTCGACTATCTGACCCACATACTCCAATCTAGGCTTACCTACCCCTTTCTTCCCTTTTATATACAATATAAGATATTATATAATTAAAAATGTAATGCATTTAAGGCGAAGTTCAGGTTTAAGTATAACAGTAATGTAAACAAAAAAAATATATTCATGAGCTGCTTTTACATTTAACCCATTCATTGAATATCGTCTATGACAACATACAGTTCATAACATAAATTAAGGATATACCTCCATACTTTACACATAACTGATTATAGATGCAGTAACAGCGCAATATGTTGCATATATCATTTAATATGAATTTAATTAAATTAAATTAAATTCCATTTCGATTTTAATTTTCATTGTAGGTGCGAAAAAACATTGGCTACTCGATCCGCCAACTGATTTTCATATTGAGAATGGATTTAATGATATACGTGGGACTCCTCGTCAGTGTTCTTTAAATCCAAAACTGTCTGGTAAACCGAAACATGGGAAGAAAAAATCTGGCTTACTGAAAGGATTTGGAATTATGTTCCGTTAGATTTAGAATATATCTTTCACTTATAAGTATCGTCTAATATAATAGGAGTAGTAAGAAAAAAGTTGGTAAAACGTATAAAATGTACGGAAAATAAAAAAGAGCGTTGTAACGAAAATGTTGAAAACAGCTAATGTGTGACAACAATGAATCGGTTATGCTCATGGATATATATTATAGTAAATATTTTATTTGCGTGAAAAGAGATATAAATTATATATTTTTGTTTAATAGTTTAAATAATGTGATATAATTATATAATTTAATATTTTTAAAAAAATGCATTAAGTACTTTATAATAAAAATTCAATAAAAGTAAATAATCTGTAAGTGAGGCTATATTAATTATATCTTTTGTGTTATTGTGTAGTTTTATAAAATGGTTCAAAATGTTTGCGAGCAATTTCAATTACAATTAGAAGCAATTTAATTATAAAATTTTGTTCTATTTTAAATATATGAATTACAAATGCGAGAAAGTGTAATAATAATTTACATTACAAATTAAGAAGTAAAACATTTACTTAGATTATAAATAATTGATTGAATCAAGTGTTACCTTGTGGTAGTTCATAGTAAATGGGATTGAAGGAAAAAAAACTTAGTCATAATATGACTTAAAATATATTTATTTATGTTGACCGGGTTTCACTGGTAGGGGTATCATCGGAGTAATTCGAAAACGTACAATTAGTAGTATTTATTTAATAATGCGAACAGGCATAGGCGTCGTTACACATATTGTCAGTGTGTGTGGGGGGGGGGGGGGGGGAATATAAACAGACAAATTAAATCAAACCACTTATAATTAATAATATAATAAGATACATTTGCAAAAATATTAAATTTAACAGCTATCAGTTAAGAAAACAATAATTTTATATTCCTTCGGTTAGCACCGAAAACATCAATAACAGCAGCAATTATATTCTGCTTGTCTGCTTCCACCAACTTTCTGTGCACACTGACCATACAAAGACCCGATAATATGGCTTCATTCATTGTAGACCTAAGCCATGTTTTTACCCGTCTTAATGTGGTTGTGTAAAAAATGTTTATAGCTTCCTTTATAGCGAGGAAAAAACGCACACTCTTGGTTAAGCAGCTCTACAAAGTCTAAGTCTTTTGCCACTTGCTGCCTCTCTTTCCAAGCTGACACCCACGTTAAATATTCTGCTCCAAAATTGTCTATTCCATATTTCTCTGTTATATTTTCAATATCATCTTATTTCAACAGGTCATTGTGTAACGGTTGCCTTGCATCCCCGTTACTTTGATGGCTGTTAAGCCGGAGACTACCATCATTATCAGTAAGTTTGTGTTGGACTGAGTTAATGTTTCCTTGTTTTCCCTGTCATTCCTTTTAATCCTACCCGTTCGTTCGGCCATGGACTTGTATTGCGTTCCATGTTACGTTGTTCTTCCGCGGGATTAATTTCATTTGGACCGTGAGCCACCGTGTTACATATTATGCTAGTATAATAATGAGTGTAGTAGTTTATTTGCATATGACCATCTCATGTAATGTAGTTCTACTAGAGTTCTTATTGATATTTTCGGAATTTCGTTGGCGTATTGAAATCATGTTTAGCTCTGATATAGATGCGAGTTGCAGCGCGCTGTCTAGCTCATTGTCGTCGCAATGTTGAAGTAGTATGTATATACGCGGTTTGTTGTTGTAGTATCCCTTTTTTGAGAGCCGAGCGCATTGTCGTCGCGATTTTGAAATAGTTGTGTATCATTTTGTGGGTGGTAGATATGATATTTTCCTGGGAATTCCTGTGTTTTTGGTGGTGGCATGTGTTATGATTTTCGGAAGTAGAATTACCTCCACTGGTCAGAACGGTTCTGAGGAACTGGCGTTGGGCTCTTGGAGCGTCTCGAGGAGCTCCGGAGCTCTCGAGTGCGTGGTTTGAGCGTGAGAGGTGCTCATTTTCGAGGACCTAGAAGGTATAATTAACCGTTTTTTTATCATGTTGTAAACTAAAAAATCGCGTGTTTCAATTTTGTATTTGGACCAATGTAGTCTATTTCGATTTTTTTTATAATTGCTTATGCAAGAATGAAGGCCGATCTGATTTGCGTAATATTTCGCAAATTTTAGACCCATTATGAGTTATCAGTTATTGATAACTTGCACGTGTGTGCGATTTTTTGCGTTTCAGCACCACGGGGTTATTTATTGTGTTGGACCACGTTTTGATTTAGTGCTCCTACAAATTTTGCGGTAGTTTACGTAATTCATTAAGAGTTTAATGGTTTGATATATTTGGTTATACGTTGCGTGATCTTGTGATCACTTAGTCGGATCGCTTTAGGGACTCACCAAATGTGCAGTCCGGCATCCTTATGTAAATTCATGTTTACAGTTTTGGTCTGGTGTGATCATTACTGCGTGGTCATTACTGTGATATTGCTTGATAGCAATATATGTGTGACCTTTTGATATGCTCTTTTTGCATTTGATAGTAGTTTTTTAATCTGATCTATGGTAATGGCTCGGTAATTGCTTCATTTTTTTGATGCCTTGTGCTTGCTTATTGAAGTGTTTCTCTGACTCGTGTTTGGTGACCTCGTGCTACCTTAGGGCGTAGGACTGCTGGTCGAAAGACATGGGGGAGAGAAGCCAGTCCTGCCGCAGCATCTGGCCGTGTTGGCGTTTAAGTAGTCGGGCGAGACGCCCGTGTGGGCGACTGCCGTCAGCAGGCCTTGTGGCCTTGTTGGGTGAACCGCCAAACAACTTGCAGCACCCAGTTACAATATTACTACTGCACCACCGTCACCAGCTTCAGATCTCTGTCTCTGTCCAGTACGCGGCAGTCAGAAGAGGATATAGCTAGGTGTGTTTACGGTACATGTAACCGATTTTAGTGCTTCATTTGCACAATTTGCCTAGCATTGATCCTTATAAGTAGTTGCTTCACTACTTGGCTACATTTGTACTTTCTATTGATAAATTATGCTTTGTGCTGAATAGATCAGATATTGTTTGGCGTATGTTGTTTGTTAATCTTTTATCCTGCCTATGAGATTATAAATCAAGATTATTAATCATTATTAATTATTATTTTATTGTTTTATCTTTTCTTGTTAAGATGACTTTATGAACTAGTTCATTTACTAATAACGATTAATTTCACATTTTTTTATTGCTTTTATTTATTTAGAATCAATTTGAAATTGCTATTTATTTGATTCAAGTTTCACTTTTATTTTTCGTGTTCATGCACGGCGCCGTGCCCACGTGAGTAATTTTCCTTATTTGTAGCAATTTAGAATTGAACCCACGGCTAGTGGGTTTTCGGAGTAATCTCGCTCCTTTATTGCGGATTACATCCACAGAGGGTGACAATTGTTTCGAACTTTTATTGGATGCACTAAACTTAACGAAAATGCAACACTAGTATCTTTGGAAAATCCAGTTTGAAGTGATGTAATTAAGGAATTCAAGTATGCGTTAAATATAGCTTTTCTAAAATACTCTCAGCTGGCTTTGCAGGAATATTAGTTCGATGAGATTGCCGTCCATTGCCGTGGTAGCTTTATTGCTATGTCCATCGTTTTTGATAATTCTTCTATATTTTTGAATATATCAGAAAAAAAAATTCTCTGAATTATCTCGATCGCATTGAAAATTTTGGGTCAGTTCTCAATGTGGTGTTTTATGGACAAATGATTGACTGAAGCACCTTGCATTGTATTAGTGACAAGTTCAAGCTGAGAAGACTATCGAGATATAATTTTTAAGCATATGATAAAAGTTTGACATGATATAACATTAAGAAGATGAATTGCCCGCGTACATGTCTGTAAGTTGAAGCCTTCATCAAACGACATGTCCTCTAGAGCATTTATTAGCGTAATGAACTGTTCAGAAAATATACGTATCGCCTTTTATTTTGTACTCCACCGAGTTTCAGATAAAAGAGGAATGTTTGGTACAGGAATACATCTTCTTTTTGGGATCTCTCTAAAGAATTTAATAACCTCTTTTATAGTACAAACTTGCAGCAACCACTCTCGCAAGTGTGAGTTCCGCAGCTAGCCAACCGCTAGCAAATCTAGCTATAGATTTCCGTCACCATAAGGAACTGACCCATCTAGTCCATAGGTCCCTATTGTCATAAGAAACTGACCCATCAAGTTCATAGGGAGACCCGTCAAGTTCATTGTGCCTTTATTTTCACTCTTAGAACAATATCAATACGGATATAAAATTTAAAATTTACTTTTTATTAAAATCAATAAAGATTTTATTGTTCTTTCTAGCAGAGATTGAAATTAAGTAAAATTAAAAAAAAAAATTTCAGGTCCTCTTTCTAATAGTTTTTATAAAAAAATCCGTGGCGTCTTAAATGATATACCCTGTACATATTGTGGACGTACAGACCTCTTTATAAATGCAAAATATTTTTTAATTGCAGCAATTTTTAATATTTATATTTTATTTAATACATTAAACGTATGATTTATATTTATTGGAGCATCTTCTAGAATTAAAAAATGAACGATAGGTATACAGTTACCCACTATTTGGAATGAAAATATTATGTCTAACTATAAGACCTAATATTATAATGAACATATATAGTACCATAAAATTTAGCTTTTAATCTAAATTCGCAAAATAACTCATGGACAATATTTGGATGGAAAATATTTTTAATTTTCCAGCTTTCTGACGTTAATAAATTTATTTTCAAAGATAAAAAATATTTTTTGTCGTGAAAAATACAGTTTTAGTCCGCGAAGTACGAAAATGTCTAAAAACGCTTGTTTTTTAGACGATTCCAGCTTTCTGACGTTGATAAATTGATTTTCAGAGAAAAAAAAATTTTTTGTCGTGAAAAATACAGTTTTAGTCCGCGAAGTACGAAAATGTCTAAAAACGCTTGTTTTTTAGACGTTTCCAGCTTTCTGACGTTAATAAATAGATTTTCAGAGAAAAAATTTTTTTTTTGTCGTGAAAAATACAGTTTTAGTTCGCGAAGTACGAAAATGTCTAAAACCGCTTGTATTCATTGAAAGTGATCGTTTTTAGACGTTTCCAGTTCTCTGACGTTAATAAATTGATTTTCAGAGATAAAAAATATTTGTTGTTGTGAAAAATACAGTTTTAGTCCGAGAAGTACGAAAATGTCTAAAAACGCTTATATTCGTTGAAAGTGATCGATTTTAGACATTTCCAGCTTTCTGAAGTTAATAAATTGATTTTCAGAGATAAAAAATATTTTTTGTCTTGAAAAATACAGTTTTAGTCCGCGAAGTACGAAAATGTCTAAAAACGCTTGTTTTTTAGACGTTTCCAGCTTTCTGACGTTAATAAATAGATTTTCAGAGAAAAAAATTTTTTTTTGTCGTGAAAAATACAGTTTTAGTTCGCGAAGTACGAAAATGTCTAAAACCGCTTGTATTCGTCGAAAGTGATCGTTTTTAGACGTTTCCAGTTCTCTGACGTTAATAAATTTATTTTCAGAGATAAAAAATATTTTTTGTCGTGAAAAATACAGTTTTAGTCCGAGAAGTACGAAAATGTCTAAAAACGCTTATATTCGTTGAAAGTGATCGATTTTAGACATTTCCAGCTTTCTGAAGTTAATAAATTGATTTTCAGAGATAAAAAATATTTTTTGTCGTGAAAAATACAGTTTTAGACCGCGAAGTACGAAAATGTCAAAAAACGATTGTATTCGTCGAAAGTGATCGTTTTTAGACCTTTCCAGCTTTCTGACGTTAATAAATTTATTTTCAGAGATAAAAAATATTTTTTGTGGTGAAAAATACAGTTTTAGTCCGAGAAGTACGAAAATGTCTAAAAATGCTTGTATTCATTGAAAGTGATCGATTTTAGACATTTCCAGCTTTCTGACGTTAATAAATTTATTTTCAGAGATAAAAAATATTTTTTGTCGTGAAAAATACAGTTTTAGTCCGCGAGTACGAAATTGTCTAAAAACGCTTGTATTCGTTGAAAGTGGTCGATTTTAGACATTTCCAGCTTTCTGACGTTAATAAATTGATTTTCAGAGAAAAAAAAATTTTTTTGTCGTGAAAAATACAGTTTTAGTCCGGGAAGTACGAAAATGTCTAAAAACGCTTGTATTCGTCGAAAGTGATCGTTTTTAGACCTTTCCAGCTTTCTGACGATAATAAATTGATTTTCAGAGAAAAAAAAATTTTTGTCGTGAAAAATACAGTTTTAGTCCGCGAAGTACGATAATGTCTAAAAACGCTTGTATTCATTGAAAGTGATCTTTTATAGACGTTTCCAGCTCTCTGACGTTAATAAATTTATTTTCAGAGATAAAAAATATTTTTCGTCGTGAAAAATACAGTTTTAGTCCGCGAAGTACGAAAATGTCAAAAAACGGTTGTATTCGTCGTAGGTGATCGTTTTTAGACGTTTCCAGCTTTCTGACGTTAATAAACTTATTTTCAAAGATAAAAAAAAAAAATTGTCGTGAAAAATACTGTTTTAGTTCGAGAAGTACGAAAACGTCAAAATATACTTGTATTCGTCGAAAGTGATCGTTTTTAGACCTTTCTAGCTTTCTGACGTTAATAAATTGATTTTCAGAGAAAAATAATAATTTTTGTCGTGAAAAATACAGTTTTAGTACTAGAATTATGAAAATGTCTTAAAACGCTTGTATTCATTGAAAGTGATCGTTTATAGACGTTTCCAGTTCTGTGATGTTAATAAATTGATTTTCAGAGATAAAAAATATTTTTTATCGTGAAAACTACAGTTTTAGTCCGCGAAGTACGAAAATGTCTAAAAATGCTTGTATTCGTTGAAAGTGAACGTTTTTAGACGTTTCCAGCTCTCTGACGTTAATAAATTTATTTTCAGAGATAAAAAATATTTTTGTTGTGAAAAATACAGTTTTAGCACGAGAAGTACGAAAATGTCTTAAAACGCTGGTATTCATTGAAAGTGATCGTTTATAGACGTTTAAAGCTCTCTCACGTTAATAAATTTATTTTCAGAGATAAAAAATATTTTTCGTCGTGAAAAATACAGTTTTAGTCCGCGAAGTACGAAAATGTCAAAAACGATTGTATTCGTCGAAAGTGATCGTTTTAGACCTTTCCAGCTTTCTGACATTAATAAACTTATTTTCAAAGATAAAAAAATATTTTTTGTCGTGAAAAATACAGTTTTAGTCCGAGAAGTACGAAAATGTCTAAAAACGCTTGTATTCGTCGAAAGTGATCATTTTTAGACCTTTCCAGCTTTCTGACGATAATAATTTGATTTTCAGAGAAAAAATAATTTTTGTCGTGAAAAATACAGTTTTAGTCCGCGAAGTACGAAAATGTCTAAAAACGCTTGTATTCATTGAAAGTGATCGTTTATAGACGTTTCCAGCTCTCTGACGTTAATAAATTTATTTTCAGAGATAAAAAATATTTTTCGTCGTGAAAAATACAGTTTTAGTCCGCGAAGTACGAAAATGTCAAAAAACGATTGTATTCGTCGAAAGTGATCGTTTTTAGACCTTTCCAGCTTTCTGACGTTAATAAATTGATTTTCAGAGATATAAAATATTTTTTGTCGTGAAAAATACAGTCTTAGCACGAAAAGTACGAAAATGTCTTAAAACGTTTGTATTCATTGAAAGTAATCGTTTATAGACGTTTCCAGCTCTCTCATGTTAATAAATTTATTTTCAGAGATAAAAAATATTTTTCGTCGTGAAAAATACAGTTTTAGTCCGTGAAGTACGAAAATGTCAAAAAACGATTGTATTCGTCGTAAGTGATCGTTTTTAGACGTTTCCAGCTTTCTGACGTTAATAAATTGATTTTCAGAGATAGAAAATATTTTTTGTCGTGAAAAATACAGTTTTAGTACGAGAAGTACGAAAATGTCTTAAAACGCTTGTATTCGTCGAAAGTGATCGTTTTTAGACCTTTCCAGCTTTATGACGTTAATAAATTGATTTTCAGACAAAAAAAAATTTTTTGTCGTGAAAAATACAGTTTTAATCCGCGAAGTACGAAAATGTCTAAAAACGCTTGTATTCGTCGAAAGTGATCGTTTTTAGACCTTTCTAGCTTTCTGACGTTAATAATTTGATTTTCAGAGAAAAATAATAATTTTTGTCGTGAAAAATACAGTTTTAGTACTAGAATTATGAAAATGTCTTAAAACGCTTGTATTCATTGAAAGTGATCGTTTATAGACGTTTCCAGTTCTGTGATGTTAATAAATTGATTTTCAGAGATAAAAAATATTTTTTATCGTGAAAACTACAGTTTTAGTCCGCGAAGTACGAAAATGTCTAAAAATGCTTGTATTCATTGAAAGTGAACGTTTTTAGACGTTTCCAGCTCTCTGACGTTAATAAATTTATTTTCAGAGATAAAAAATATTTTTGTTGTGAAAAATACAGTTTTAGCACGAGAATTACGAAAATGTCTTAAAACGCTGGTATTCATTGAAAGTGATCGTTTATAGACGTTTAAAGCTCTCTCACGTTAATAAATTTATTTTCAAAGATAAAAAAATATTTTTTGTCGTGAAAAATACAGTTTTAGTCCGAGAAGTACGAAAATGTCTAAAAACGCTTGTATTCATTGAAAGTGATCTTTTATAGACGTTTCCAGCTCTCTGACGTTAATAAATTTATTTTCAGAGATAAAAAATATTTTTCGTCGTGAAAAATACAGTTTTAGTCCGCGAAGTACGAAAATGTCAAAAAACGGTTGTATTCGTCGTAGGTGATCGTTTTTAGACGTTTCCAGCTTTCTGACGTTAATAAACTTATTTTCAAAGATAAAAAAAAAATTTTGTCGTGAAAAATACTGATTTAGTTCGAGAAGTACGAAAACGTCAAAAAATACTTGTATTCGTCGAAGTGATCGTTTTTAGACCTTTCCAGCTTTCTGACGTTAATAAATTGATTTTCAGAGATAAAAAATATTTTTTGTCGTGAAAAATACAGTTTTAGTACGAGAAGTACGAAAATGTCTTAAGACGCTTGTATTCATTGAATGTGATCGTTTATAGACGTTTCCAGCTTTCTGACGTTAATAAACTTATTTTCAAAGATAAAAAATATTTTTTGTCGTGAAAAATACAGTTTTAGTCCGCGAAGTACGAAAATGTCTAAAAACGCTTGTATTCGTCGAAAGTGATCGTTTTTAGACCTTTCTAGCTTTCTGACGTTAATGATTTGATTTTCAGAGAAAAAAAAAAAAATTTGTCGTGAAAAATACAGTTTTAGTCCGAGAAGTACGAAAATGTCAAAAAAGACTTTTATTCATCGAAAGTGATCGTTTCTAGACCTTTCCAGCTTTCTGACGTTAATAAATTGATTTTCAAAAATAAAAAATATTTGTTGTGAAAAATACAGTTTTAGTACGAGGAGTACGAAAATGTCAAAAAACGCTTGTATTCATCGAAAGTGAACGTTTTTAGACGTTTCCAGCTCTGTGACGTTAATAAATTTATTTTCAGAGAAAAAATATTTTTTGTCGTGAAAAATACAGGTTTATTCCGCGAAGTACGAAAATTTCTAAAAACGCTTGTATTCGTCGAAAGTGGTCGATTTTAAATATTTCCAGCTTTCTGACGTTAATAAATTGATTTTCAAAAATAAAAAATATTTGTTGTGAAAAATACAGTTTTAGTACGAGGAGTACGAAAATGTCAAAAAACGCTTGTATTCATCGAAAGTGAACGTTTTTAGACGTTTCCAGCTCTGTGACGTTAATAAATTTATTTTCAGAGATAAAAAATATTTTTCGTCGTGAAAAATACAGTTTTAGTCCGCCAAGTACGAAAATGTCAAAAACGATTGTATTCGTCGAAAGTGGTCGTTTTTAGACCTTTATAGCTTTCTGACGTTAATAATTTGATTTTCAGAGAAAAATAAAAAATTTTGTCGTGAAAAATACAGTTTTAGTACTAGAATTATGAAAATGTCTTAAAACGCTTGTATACATTGAAAGTGATCGTTTATAGACGTTTCCAGTTCTGTGATGTTAATAAATTGATTTTCAGAGATAAAAAATGTTTTTAGTCGTGAAAAAGACAGTTTTAGTCCGAGAAGTACGAAAATGTCAAAAAATACCTGTATTCGTGGAAAGTGATCGTTTTTAGACCTTTCCAGCTTTCTCACATTAATAAATTGATTTTCAGACAAAAAAAAAATTTTTTGTCGTGAAAAATACAGTTTTAATCCGCGAAGTACGAAAATGTCTAAAAACGCTTGTATTCGTCGAAAGTGATCGTTTTTAGACCTTTCTAGCTTTCTGACGTTAATAATTTGATTTTCAAAGAAAAATAATAATTTTTGTCGTGAAAAATACAGTTTTAGTACTAGAATTATGAAAATGTCTTAAAACGCTTGTATTCATTGAAAGTGATCGTTTATAGACGTTTCCAGTTCTGTGATGTTAATAAATTGATTTTCAGAGATAAAAAATATTTTTTATCGTGAAAACTACAGTTTTAGTACGAGAAGTACGAAAATGTGTAAAATCGCTTGTATTCGTTGAAAGTGGTCGATTTTAGATATTTCCAGCTTTCTGATGTTAATAAATTGATTTTCAGAGAAAAACATTTTTTTTTGTCGTGAAAAATACAGTTTTAGTCCGGGAAGTACGAAAATGTCTAAAAACGCTTGTATTCGTCGAAAGTGATCGTTTATAGACCTTTCCAGCTTTCTGACGATAATAAATTGATTTTCAGAGAAAAAAAAATTTTTGTCGTGAAAAATACAGTTTCAGTCCGCGAAGTACGATAATGTCTGAAAACGCTTGTATTCATTGAAAGTGATCTTTTATAGACGTTTCCAGCTCTCTGACGTTAATAAATTTATTTTCAGAGATAAAAATTATTTTTCGTCGTGAAAAATACAGTTTTAGTCCGCGAAGTACGAAAATGTCAAAAAACGGTTGTATTCGTCGTAGGTGATCGTTTTTAGACGTTTCCAGCTTTCTGACGTTAATAAACTTATTTTCAAAGATAAAAAAAAAATTTTGTCGTGAAAAATACTGTTTTAGTTCGAGAAGTACGAAAACGTCAAAAAATACTTGTATTCGTCGAAAGTGATCGTTTTTAGACCTTTCCAGCTTTCTGACGTTAATAAATTTATTTTCAGAGATAAAAAATATTTTTTGTCGTGAAAAATACAGTTTTAGTACGAGAAGTACGAAAATGTCTTAAGACGCTTGTATTCATTGAATGTGATCGTTTATAGACGTTTCCAGCTTTCTGACGTTAATAAACTTATTTTCAAAGATAAAAAATATTTTTTGTCGTGAAAAATACAGTTTTAGTCCGCGAAGTACGAAAATGTCTAAAAACGCTAGTATTCGTCGAAAGTGATCGTTTTTAGACCTTTCTAGCTTTCTGACGTTAATGATTTGATTTTCAGAGAAAAAAAAAAAATTTTGTCGTGAAAAATACAGTTTTAGTCCGAGAAGTACGAAAATGTCAAAAAAGACTTTTATTCATCGAAAGTGATCGTTTCTAGACCTTTCCAGCTTTCTGACGTTAATAAATTGATTTTCAAAAATAAAAAATATTTGTTGTGAAAAATACAGTTTTAGTACGAGGAGTACGAAAATGTCAAAAAACGCTTGTATTCATCGAAAGTGAACGTTTTTAGACGTTTCCAGCTCTGTGACGTTAATAAATTTATTTTCAGAGAAAAAATATTTTTTGTCGTGAAAAATACAGGTTTATTCCGCGAAGTACGAAAATTTCTAAAAACGCTTGTATTCGTCGAAAGTGGTCGATTTTAAACATTTCCAGCTTTCTGACGTTAATAAATTGATTTTCAAAAATAAAAAATATTTGTTGTGAAAAATACAGTTTTAGTACGAGGAGTACGAAAATGTCAAAAAACGCTTGTATTCATCGAAAGTGAACGTTTTTAGACGTTTCCAGCTCTGTGACGTTAATAAATTTATTTTCAGAGATAAAAAATATTTTTCGTCGTGAAAAATACAGTTTTAGTCCGCCAAGTACGAAAATGTCAAAAACGATTGTATTCGTCGAAAGTGGTCGTTTTTAGACCTTTATAGCTTTCTGACGTTAATAATTTGATTTTCAGAGAAAAATAAAAAATTTTGTCGTGAAAAATACAGTTTTAGTACTAGAATTATGAAAATGTCTTAAAACGCTTGTATTCATTGAAAGTGATCGTTTATAGACGTTTCCAGTTCTGTGATGTTAATAAATTGATTTTCAGAGATAAAAAATGTGTTTAGTCGTGAAAAAGACAGTTTTAGTCCGAGAAGTACGAAAATGTCAAAAAATACCTGTATTCGTGGAAAGTGATCGTTTTTAGACCTTTCCAGCTTTCTCACGTTAATAAATTGATTTTCAGACAAAAAAAAAATTTTTTGTCGTGAAAAATACAGTTTTAATCCGCGAAGTACGAAAATGTCTAAAAACGCTTGTATTCGTCGAAAGTGATCGTTTTTAGACCTTTCCAGCTTTCTGACGTTAATAAATTGATTTTCAGAGATAGAAAATATTTTTTGTCGTGAAAAATACAGTTTTAGTACGAGAAGTACGAAAATGTGTAAAATCGCTTGTATTCGTTGAAAGTGGTCGATTTTAGACATTTCCAGCTTTCTGACGTTAATAAATTGATTTTCAGAGAAAAAAAAATTTTTGTCGTGAAAAATACAGTTTCAGTCCGCGAAGTACGATAATGTCTAAAAACGCTTGTATTCATTGAAAGTGATCTTTTATAGACGTTTCCAGCTCTCTGACGTTAATAAATTTATTTTCAAAGATAAAAAAATATTTTTTGTCGTGAAAAATACAGTTTTAGTCCGAGAAGTACGAAAATGTCTAAAAACGCTTGTATTCGTCGAAAGTGATCGTTTTTAGACCTTTCTAGCTTTCTGATGTTAATAATTTGATTTTCAGAGAAAAATAATAATTTTTGTCGTGAAAAATACAGTTTTAGTACTAGAATTATGAAAATGTCTTAAAACGCTTGTATTCATTGAAAGTGATCGTTTATAGACGTTTCCAGTTCTGTGATGTTAATAAATTGATTTTCAGAGATAACAAATATTTTTTATCGTGAAAACTACAGTTTTAGTCCGCGAAGTACGAAAATGTCTAAAAATGCTTGTATTCGTCGAAAGTGATCGTTTTTAGACCTTTCCAGCTTTCTGACGTTAATAAATTGATTTTCAGAGATAGAAAATATTTTTTGTCGTGAAAAATACAGTTTTAGTACGAGAAGTACGAAAATGTCTAAAAACGCTTGTATTCGTCAAAAGTGATCGTTTATAGACCTTTCCAGCTTTCTGACGATAATAAATTGATTTTCAGAGAAAAAAAAATTTTTGTCGTGAAAAATACAGTTTCAGTCCGCGAAGTACGATAATGTCTAAAAACGCTTGTATTCATTGAAAGTGATATTTTATAGACGTTTCCAGCTCTCTGACGTTAATAAATTTATTTTCAGAGATAAAAAAATTTTTCGTCGTGAAAAATACAGTTTTAGTCCGCGAAGTACGAAAATGTCAAAAAACGGTTGTATTCGTCGTAGGTGATCGTTTTTAGACGTTTCCAGCTTTCTGACGTTAATAAACTTATTTTCAAAGATAAAAAAAAAATTTTGTCGTGAAAAATACTGTTTTAGTTCGAGAAGTACGAAAACGTCAAAAAATACTTGTATCGTCGAAAGTGATCGTTTTTAGACCTTTCCAGCTTTCTGACGTTAATAAATTTATTTTCAGAGATAAAAAATATTTTTTGTCGTGAAAAATACAGTTTTAGTACGAGAAGTACGAAAATGTCTTAAGACGCTTGTATTCATTGAATGTGATCGTTTATAGACGTTTCCAGCTTTCTGACGTTAATAAACTTATTTTCAAAGATAAAAAATATTTTTTGTCGTGAAAAATACAGTTTTAGTCCGCGAAGTACGAAAATGTCTAAAAACGCTAGTATTCGTCGAAAGTGATCGTTTTTAGACCTTTCTAGCTTTCTGACGTTAATGATTTGATTTTCAGAGAAAAAAAAAAAATTTTGTCGTGAAAAATACAGTTTTAGTCCGAGAAGTACGAAAATGTCAAAAAAGACTTTTATTCATCGAAAGTGATCGTTTCTAGACCTTTCCAGCTTTCTGACGTTAATAAATTGATTTTCAAAAATAAAAAATATTTGTTGTGAAAAATACAGTTTTAGTACGAGGAGTACGAAAATGTCAAAAAACGCTTGTATTCATCGAAAGTGAACGTTTTTAGACGTTTCCAGCTCTGTGACGTTAATAAATTTATTTTCAGAGATAAAAAATATTTTTCGTCGTGAAAAATACAGTTTTAGTCCGCCAAGTACGAAAATGTCAAAAACGATTGTATTCGTCGAAATTGGTCGTTTTTAGACCTTTATAGCTTTCTGACGTTAATAATTTGATTTTCAGAGAAAAATAAAAAATTTTGTCGTGAAAAATACAGTTTTAGTACTAGAATTATGAAAATGTCTTAAAACGCTTGTATTCATTGAAAGTGATCGTTTATGGACGTTTCCAGTTTTGTGATGTTAATAAATTGATTTTCAGAGATAAAAAATGTTTTTAGTCGTGAAAAATACAGTTTTAGTCCGAGAAGTACGAAAATGTCAAAAAATACCTGTATTCGTGGAAAGTGATCGTTTTTAGACCTTTCCAGCTTTCTCACGTTAATAAATTGATTTTCAGACAAAAAAATATTTTTTTGTCGTGAAAAATACAGTTTTAATCCGCGAAGTACGAAAATGTCTAAAAACGCTTGTATTCGTCGAAAGTGATCGTTTTTAGACCTTTCTAGCTTTCTGACGTTAATAATTTGATTTTCAGAGAAAAATAATAATTTTTGTCGTGAAAAATACAGTTTTAGTACTAGAATTATGAAAATGTCTTAAAACGCTTGTATTCATTGAAAGTGATCGTTTATAGACGTTTCCAGTTCTGTGATGTTAATAAATTGATTTTCAGAGATAAAAAATATTTTTTATCGTGAAAACTACAGTTTTAGTCCGCGAAGTACGAA
Source organism: Leptodirus hochenwartii (assembly GCA_947310635.1). Classification (NCBI taxonomy): domain Eukaryota; kingdom Metazoa; phylum Arthropoda; class Insecta; order Coleoptera; family Leiodidae; genus Leptodirus; species Leptodirus hochenwartii. The sequence continues at coordinate 12,897,503 of OX371176.1, forward strand.
AATGTCTAAAAATGCTTGTATTCATTGAAAGTGAACGTTTTTAGACGTTTCCAGCTCTCTGACGTTAATAAAGTTATTTTCAGAGATAAAAAATATTTTTGTTGTGAAAAATACAGTTTTAGCACGAGAAGTACGAAAATGTCTTAAAACGCTGGTATTCATTGAAAGTGATCGTTTATAGACGTTTAAAGCTCTCTCACGTTAATAAATTTATTTTCAAAGATAAAAAAATATTTTTTGTCGTGAAAAATACAGTTTTAGTACGAGAAGTACGAAAATGTGTAAAATCGCTTGTATTCGTTGAAAGTGGTCGATTTTAGACATTTCCAGCTTTCTGACGTTAATAAATTGATTTTCAGAGAAAAAAAAATTTTTTTGTCGTGAAAAATACAGTTTTAGTCCGGGAAGTACGAAAATGTCTAAAAACGCTTGTATCATCGAAAGTGATCGTTTTTAGACCTTTCCAGCTTTCTGACGATAATAAATTGATTTTCAGAGATAAAAAATATTTTTTGTCGTGAAAAATACAGTTTTAGTCCGAGAAGTACGAAAATGTCAAAAAATACTTGTATTCGTCGAAAGTGATCGTTTTTAGACCTTTCCAGCTTTCTGAAGTTAATAAATTGATTTTCAGAGATAAAAAATATTTTTTGTCGTGAAAAATACAGTTTTAGTACGAGAAGTACGAAAATGTCTTAAGACGCCTGTATTCATTGAAAGTGATCGTTTATAGACGTTTCTAGTTCTGTGATGTTAATAAATTGATTTTCAGAGATAAAAAATATTTTTTATCGTGAAAAATACAGTTTTAGTCCGAGAAGTACGAAAATGTCAAAAAATACTTGTATTCGTCGAAAGTGATCGTTTTTAGACCTTTCCAGCTTTCTGACGTTAATAAATTGATTTTCAGAGATAGAAAATATTTTTTGTCGTGAAAAATACAGTTTTAGTACGAGAAGTACGAAAATGTGTAAAATCGCTTGTATTCGTCGAAAGTGATCGTTTTTAGACCTTTCCAGCTTTCTGACGATAATAAATTGATTTTCAGAGAAAAAAAAATTTTTGTCGTGCAAAATACAGTTTTAGTCCGCGAAGTACGATAATGTCTAAAAACGCTTGTATTCATTGAAAGTGATCTTTTATAGACGTTTCCAGCTCTCTGACGTTAATAAATTTATTTTCAGAGATAAAAAATATTTTTCGTCGTGAAAAATACAGTTTTAGTCCGCGAAGTACGAAAATGTCAAAAAACGGTTGTATTCGTCGTAGGTGATCGTTTTTAGACGTTTCCAGCTTTCTAACGTTAATAAACTTATTTTCAAAGATAAAAAAAAAATTTTGTCGTGAAAAATACTGTTTTAGTTCGAGAAGTACGAAAACGTCAAAAAATACTTGTATTCGTCGAAAGTGATCGTTTTTAGACCTTTCCAGCTTTCTGACGTTAATAAATTGATTTTCAGAGAAAAAATTTTTTTTTGTCGTGAAAAATACAGTTTTAGTCCGGGAAGTACGAAAATGTCTAAAAACGCTTGTATTCGTCGAAAGTGATCGTTTTTAGACCTTTCCAGCTTTCTGACGATAATAAATTGATTTTCAGAGATAAAAAATATTTTTTGTCGTGAAAAATACAGTTTTAGTCCGAGAAGTACGAAAATGTCAAAAAATACTTGTATTCGTCGAAAGTGATCGTTTTTAGACCTTTCCAGCTTTCTGAAGTTAATAAATTGATTTTCAGAGATAAAAAATATTTTTTGTCGTGAAAAATACAGTTTTAGTACGAGAAGTACGAAAATGTCTTAAGACGCCTGTATTCATTGAAAGTGATCGTTTATAGACGTTTCCAGTTCTGTGATGTTAATAAATTGATTTTCAGAGATAAAAAATATTTTTTATCGTGAAAAATACAGTTTTAGTCCGAGAAGTACGAAAATGTCAAAAAATACTTGTATTCGTCGAAAGTGATCGTTTTTAGACCTTTCCAGCTTTCTGACGTTAATAAATTGATTTTCAGAGATAGAAAATATTTTTTGTCGTGAAAAATACAGTTTTAGTCCGGGAAGTACGAAAATGTCTAAAAACGCTTGTATTCGTCGAAAGTGATCGTTTTTAGACCTTTCCAGCTTTCTGACGATAATAAATTGATTTTCAGAGAAAAAAAAATTTTTGTCGTGCAAAATACAGTTTTAGTCCGCGAAGTACGATAATGTCTAAAAACGCTTGTATTCATTGAAAGTGATCTTTTATAGACGTTTCCAGCTCTCTGACGTTAATAAATTTATTTTCAGAGATAAAAAATATTTTTCGTCGTGAAAAATACAGTTTTAGTCCGCGAAGTACGAAAATGTCAAAAAACGGTTGTATTCGTCGTAGGTGATCGTTTTTAGACGTTTCCAGCTTTCTAACGTTAATAATCTTATTTTCAAAGATAAAAAAAAAAATTTGTCGTGAAAAATACTGTTTTAGTTCGAGAAGTACGAAAACGTCAAAAAATACTTGTATTCGTCGAAAGTGATCGTTTTTAGACCTTTCCAGCTTTCTGACGTTAATAAATTGATTTTCAGAGAAAAAATTTTTTTTTGTCGTGAAAAATACAGTTTTAGTCCGGGAAGTACGAAAATGTCTAAAAACGCTTGTATTCATTGAAAGTGATCGTTTATAGACGTTTCCAGCTCTCTGACGTTAATAAATTTATTTTCAGAGATAAAAAATATTTTTCGTCGTGAAAAATACAGTTTTAGTCCGCGAAGTACGAAAATGTCAAAAAACGATTGTATTCGTCGAAAGTGATCGTTTTTAGACCTTTCCAGTTTTCTGACGTTAATAAATTGATTTTCAGAGATATAAAATATTTTTTGTCGTGAAAAATACAGTTTTAGTACGAGATGTATGAAAATGTCTATAAACGCTTGTATTCATTGAAAGTGAACGTTTTTAGACGTTTCCAGCTCACTGACGTTAATAAATTTATTTTCAGAGATAAAAAATATTTTTTGTTGTGAAAAATACAGTCATAGCACGAAAAGTACGAAAATGTCTTAAAACGTTTGTATTCATTGAAAGTAATCGTTTATAGACGTTTCCAGCTCTCTCATGTTAATAAATTTATTTTCAGAGATAAAAAATATTTTTCGTCGTGAAAAATACAGTTTTAGTCCGCGAAGTACGAAAATGTCAAAAAACGATTGTATTCGTCGTAAGTGATCGTTTTTAGACGTTTCCAGCTTTCTGACGTTAATAAATTGATTTTCAGAGATAGAAAATATTTTTTGTCGTGAAAAATACAGTTTTAATCCGCGAAGTACGAAAATGTCTAAAACCGCTTGTATTCATCGAAAGTGAACGTTTTTAGACCTTTCTAGCTTTCTGACGTTAATAAATTGATTTTCAGAGAAAAAAAAAATTTTTGTCGAGAAAAATACAGTTTTAGTCCGCGAAGTACGAAAATGTCTAAAAACGCTTGTTTTTTAGACGTTTCCAGCTTTCTGACGTTAATAAATAGATTTTCAGAGAAAAAATTTTTTTTTGTCGTGAAAAATACAGTTTTAGTTCGCGAAGTACGAAAATGTCTAAAACCGCTTGTATTCATTGAAAGTGATCGTTTTTAGACGTTGCCAGTTCTCTGACGTTAATAAATTGATTTTCAGAGATAAAAAATATTTTTTGTCGTGAAAAATACAGTTTTAGTCCGAGAAGTACGAAAATGTCTAAAAACGCTTATATTCGTTGAAAGTGATCGATTTTAGACATTTCCAGCTTTCTGAAGTTAATAAATTGATTTTCAGAGATAAAAAATATTTTTTGTCGTGAAAAATACAGTTTTAGACCGCGAAGTACGAAAATGTCAAAAAACGATTGTATTCGTCGAAAGTGATCGTTTTTAGACCTTTCCAGCTTTCTGACGTTAATAAATTTATTTTCAGAGATAAAAAATATTTTTTGTCGTGAAAAATACAGTTTTAGTCCGCGAGTACGAAATTGTCTAAAAACGCTTGTATTCGTCGAAAGTGATCGTTTTTAGACCTTTCCAGCTTTCTGACGTTAATAAATTGATTTTCAGAGATAAAAAATATTTTTTGTCGTGAAAAATACAGTTTTAGTCCGAGAAGTACGAAAATGTCAAAAAATACTTGTATTCGTCGAAAGTGATCGTTTTTAGACCTTTCCAGCTTTCTGAAGTTAATAAATTGATTTTCAGAGATAAAAAATATTTTTTGTCGTGAAAAATACAGTTTTAGTACGAGAAGTACGAAAATGTCTTAAGACGCCTGTATTCATTGAAAGTGATCGTTTATAGACGTTTCCAATTCTGTGATGTTAATAAATTGATTTTCAGAGATAAAAAATATTTTTTGTGGTGAAAAATACAGTTTTAGTCCGAGAAGTACGAAAATGTCTAAAAATGCTTGTATTCATTGAAAGTGATCGATTTTAGACATTTCCAGCTTTCTGACGTTAATAAATTTATTTTCAGAGATAAAAAATATTTTTTGTCGTGAAAAATACAGTTTTAGTCCGCGAGTACGAAATTGTTTAAAAACGCTTGTATTCGTCGAAAGTGATCGTTTTTAGACCTTTCCAGCTTTCTGACGTTAATAAATTGATTTTCAGAGATAAAAAATATTTTTTGTCGTGAAAAATACAGTTTTAGTCCGAGAAGTACGAAAATGTCAAAAAATACCTGTATTCGTCGAAAGTGATCGTTTTTAGACCTTTCCAGCTTTCTCACGTTAATAAATTGATTTTCAGAGATAAAAAATATTTTTTGTCGTGAAAAATACAGTTTTAATCCGCGAAGTACGAAAATGTCTAAAAACGCTTGTATTCATTGAAAGTGATCTTTTATAGACGTTTCCAGCTCTCGGACGTTTATAAATTTATTTTCAGAGATAAAAAATATTTTTCGTCGTGAAAAATACAGTTTTAATCCGCGAAGTACGAAAATGTCTAAAAACGCTTGTATTCATTGAAAGTGATCTTTTATAGACGTTTCCAGCTCTCTGACGTTAATAAATTTATTTTCAGAGATAAAAAATATTTTTCGTCGTGAAAAATACAGTTTTAGTCCGCGAAGTACGAAAATGTCTAAAAATGCTTGTATTCATTGAAAGTTAACGTTTTTAGACGTTTCCAGCTCTCTGACGTTAATAAATTTATTTTCAGAGATAAAAAATATTTTTGTTGTGAAAAATACAGTTTTAGCACGAGAAGTACGAAAATGTCTAAAAATGCTTGTATTCATTGAAAGTGAACGTTTTTAGACGTTTCCAGCTCTCTGACGTTAATAAATTTATTTTCAGAGATAAAAAATATTTTTGTTGTGAAAAATACAGTTTTAGCACGAGAAGTACGAAAATGTCTTAAAACGCTGGTATTCATTGAAAGTGATCGTTTATAGACGTTTAAAGCTCTCTCACGTTAATAAATTTATTTTCAGAGATAAAAAATATTTTTCGTCGTGAAAAATACAGTTTTAGTCCGCGAAGTACGAAAATGTCAAAAACGATTGTATTCGTCGAAAGTGATCGTTTTTAGACCTTTCCAGCTTTCTGACATTAATAAACTTATTTTCAAAGATAAAAAAATATTTTTTGTCGTGAAAAATACAGTTTTAGTCCGAGAAGTACGAAAATGTCAAAAAATACTTGTATTCGTCGAAAGTGATCGTTTTTTGACCTTTCCAGCTTTCTGACGTTAATAAATTGATTTTCAGTGATAGAAAATAGTTTTTTTCGTGAAAAATACAGTTTTAGTACGAGAAGTACGAAAATGTGTAAAATCGCTTGTATTCGTTGAAAGTGGTCGATTTTAGACATTTCCAGCTTTCTGACGTTAATAAATTGATTCTCAGAGAAAAAAATTTTTTTTTGTCGTGAAAAATACAGTTTTAGTCCGGGAAGTACGAAAATGTCTAAAAACGCTTGTATTCGTCGAAAGTGATCGTTTTTAGACCTTTCCAGCTTTCTGACGATAATAAATTGATTTTCAGAGAAAAAAAAATTTTTGTCGTGAAAAATACAGTTTTAGTCCGCGAAGTACGATAATGTCTAAAAACGCTTGTATTCATTGAAAGTGATCTTTTATAGACGTTTCCAGCTCTCTGACGTTAATAAATTTATTTTCAGAGATAAAAAATATTTTTCGTCGTGAAAAATACAGTTTTAGTCCGCAAAGTACGAAAATGTCAAAAAACGGTTGTATTCGTCGTAGGTGATCGTTTTTAGACGTTTCCAGCTTTCTGACGTTAATAAACTTATTTTCAAAGATAAAAAAAAAATTTTGTCGTGAAAAATACTGTTTTAGTTCGAGAAGTACGAAAACGTCAAAATATACTTGTATTCGTCGAAAGTGATCGTTTTTAGACCTTTCCAGCTTTCTGACGTTAATAAATTGATTTTCAGAGATAGAAAATATTTTTTGTCGTGAAAAATACAGTTTTAGTACGAGAAGTACGAAAATGTCTTAAGACGCTTGTATTCATTGAATGTGATCGTTTATAGACGTTTCCAGCTTTCTGACGTTAATAAACTTATTTTCAAAGATAAAAAATATTTTTTGTCGTGAAAAATACAGTTTTAGTCCGAGAAGTACGAAAATGTCAAAAAATACTTGTATTCGTCGAAAGTGATCGTTTTTAGACCTTTCCAGCTTTCTCACGTTAATAAATTGATTTTCAGAGATAAAAAATATTTTTTGTCGTGAAAAATACAGTTTTAGTCCGAGAAGTACGAAAATGTCAAAAAATACCTGTATTCGTCGAAAGTGATCGTTTTTAGACCTTTCCAGCTTTCTCACGTTAATAAATTGATTTTCAGACAAAAAAAAATTTTTTTGTCGTGAAAAATACAGTTTTAATCCGCGAAGTACGAAAATGTCTAAAAACGCTTGTATTCGTCGAAAGTGATCGTTTTTAGACCTTTCTAGCTTTCTGACGTTAATAATTTGATTTTCAGAGAAAAATAATAATTTTTGTCGTGAAAAATACAGTTTTAGTACTAGAATTATGAAAATGTCTTAAAACGCTTGTATTCATTGAAAGTGATCGTTTATAGACGTTTCCAGTTCTGTGATGTTAATAAATTGATTTTCAGAGATAAAAAATATTTGTTATCGTGAAAACTACAGTTTTAGTCCGCGAAGTACGAAAATGTCTAAAAATGCTTGTATTCATTGAAAGTGAACGTTTTTAGACGTTTCCAGCTCTCTGACGTTAATAAATTTATTTTCAGAGATAAAAAATATTTTTGTTGTGAAAAATACAGTTTTAGCACGAGAAGTACGAAAATGTCTTAAAACGCTGGTATTCATTGAAAGTGATCGTTTATAGACGTTTAAAGCTCTCTCACGTTAATAAATTTATTTTCAGAGATAAAAAATATTTTTCGTCGTGAAAAATACAGTTTTAGTCCGCGAAGTACGAAAATGTCAAAAACGATTGTATTCGTCGAAAGTGATCGTTTTTAGACCTTTCCAGCTTTCTGACATTAATAAACTTATTTTCAAAGATAAAAAAATATTTTTTGTCGTGAAAAATACAGTTTTAGTCCGGGAAGTACGAAAATGTCTAAAAACGCTTGTATTCGTCGAAAGTGATCATTTTTAGACCTTTCCAGCTCTCTGACGTTAATAAATTTATTTTCAGAGATAAAAAATATTTTTCGTCGTGAAAAATACAGTTTTAGTCCGCGAAGTACGAAAATGTCAAAAAACGATTGTATTCGTCGAAAGTGATCGTTTTTAGACCTTTCCAGCTTTCTGACGTTAATAAATTGATTTTCAGAGATATAAAATATTTTTTGTCGTGAAAAATACAGTTTTAGTACGAGATGTATGAAAATGTCTATAAACGCTTGTATTCATTGAAAGTGAACGTTTTTAGACGTTTCCAGCTCACTGACGTTAATAAATTTATTTTCAGAGATAAAAAATATTTTTTGTTGTGAAAAATACAGTCTTAGCACGAAAAGTACGAAAATGTCTTAAAACGTTTGTATTCATTGAAAGTAATCGTTTATAGACGTTTCCAGCTCTCTCATGTTAATAAATTTATTTTAAGAGATAAAAAATATTTTTCGTCGTGAAAAATACAGTTTTAGTCCGTGAAGTACGAAAATGTCAAAAAACGATTGTATTCGTCGTAAGTGATCGTTTTTAGACGTTTCCAGCTTTCTGACGTTAATAAATTGATTTTCAGAGATAAAAAATGTTTTTAGTAGTGAAAAATACAGTTTTAGTCCGAGAAGTACGAAAATGTCAAAAAATACCTGTATTCGTGGAAAGTGATCGTTTTTAGACCTTTCCAGCTTTCTCACGTTAATAAATTGATTTTCAGACAAAAAAAAATTTTTTGTCGTGAAAAATACAGTTTTATCCGCGAAGTACGAAAATGTCTAAAAACGCTTGTATTCGTCGAAAGTGATCGTTTTTAGACCTTTCTAGCTTTCTGACGTTAATAATTTGATTTTCAGAGAAAAATAATAATTTTTGTCGTGAAAAATACAGTTTTAGTACTAGAATTATGAAAATGTCTTAAAACGCTTGTATTCATTGAAAGTGATCGTTTATAGACGTTTCCAGTTCTGTGATGTTAATAAATTGATTTTCAGAGATAAAAAATATTTTTTATCGTGAAAACTACAGTTTTAGTCCGCGAAGTACGAAAATGTCTAAAAATGCTTGTATTCATTGAAAGTGAACGTTTTTAGACGTTTCCAGCTCTCTGACGTTAATAAATTTATTTTCATAGATAAAAAATATTTTTGTTGTGAAAAATACAGTTTTAGCACGAGAAGTACGAAAATGTCTTAAAACGCTTGTATTCATTGAAAGTGAACGTTTTTAGACGTTTCCAGCTCTCTGACGTTAATAAATTTATTTTCATAGATAAAAAATATTTTTGTTGTGAAAAATACAGTTTTAGTACGAGAAGTACGAAAATGTGTAAAATCGCTTGTATTCGTTGAAAGTGGTCGATTTTAGACATTTCCAGCTTTCTGACGTTAATAAATTGATTTTCAGAGAAAAAAATTTTTTTTTGTCGTGAAAAATACAGTTTCAGTCCGCGAAGTACGATAATGTCTAAAAACGCTTGTATTCATTGAAAGTGATCTTTTATAGACGTTTCCAGCTCTTTGACGTTAATACATTTATTTTCAGAGATAAAAAATATTTTTCGTCGTGAAAAATACAGTTTTAGTCCGCGAAGTACGAAAATGTCAAAAAACGGTTGTATTCGTCGTAGGTGATCGTTTTTAGACGTTTCCAGCTTTCCGACGTTAATAAACTTATTTTCAAAGATTAAAAAAAAATTTTGTCGTGAAAAATACTGTTTTAGTTCGAGAAGTACGAAAACGTCAAAAAATACTTGTATTCGTCGAAAGTGATCGTTTTTAGACCTTTCCAGCTTTCTGACGTTAATAAATTGATTTTCAGAGATAGAAAATATTTTTTGTCGTGAAAAATACAGTTTTAGTACGAGAAGTACGAAAATGTCTTAAGACGCTTGTATTCATTGAATGTGATCGTTTATAGACGTTTCCAGCTTTCTGACGTTAATAAACTTATTTTCAAAGATAAAAAATATTTTTTGTCGTGAAAAATACAGTTTTAGTCCGCGAAGTACGAAAATGTCTAAAAACGCTTGTATTCGTCGAAAGTGATCGTTTTTAGACCTTTCTAGCTTTCTGACGTTAATGATTTGATTTTCAGAGAAAAAAAATAAATTTTGTCGTGAAAAATACAGTTTTAGTCCGAGAAGTACGAAAATGTCAAAAAAGACTTTTATTCATTGAAAGTGATCGTTTCTAGACCTTTCCAGCTTTCTGACGTTAATAAATTGATTTTCAAAAATATAAAATATTTGTTGTGAAAAATACAGTTTTAGTACGAGGAGTACGAAAATGTCAAAAAACGCTTGTATTCATCGAAAGTGAACGTTTTTAGACGTTTCCAGCTCTGTGACGTTAATAAATTTATTTTCAGAGAAAAAATATTTTTTGTCGTGAAAAATACAGGTTTATTCCGCGAAGTACGAAAATTTCTAAAAACGCTTGTATTCGTCGAAAGTGGTCGATTTTAAACATTTCCAGCTTTCTGACGTTAATAAATTGATTTTCAAAAATAAAAAATATTTGTTGTGAAAAATACAGTTTTAGTACGAGGAGTACGAAAATGTCAAAAAACGCTTGTATTCATCGAAAGTGAACGTTTTTAGACGTTTCCAGCTCTGTGACGTTAATAAATTTATTTTCAGAGATAAAAAATATTTTTCGTCGTGAAAAATACAGTTTTAGTCCGCCAAGTACGAAAATGTCAAAAACGATTGTATTCGTCGAAAGTGGTCGTTTTTAGACCTTTATAGCTTTCTGACGTTAATAATTAGATTTTCAGAGAAAAATAAAAAAATTTGTCGTGAAAAATACAGTTTTAGTACTAGAATTATGAAATTGTCTTAAAACGCTTGTATTCATTGAAAGTGATCGTTTATAGACGTTTCCAGTTCTGTGATGTTAATAAATTGATTTTCAGAGATAAAAAATGTTTTTAGTCGTGAAAAATACAGTTTTAGTCCGAGAAGTACGAAAATGTCAAAAAATACCTGTATTCGTGGAAAGTGATCGTTTTTAGACCTTTCCAGCTTTCTCACGTTAATAAATTGATTTTCAGACAAAAAAAAATTTTTTGTCGTGAAAAATACAGTTTTATCCGCGAAGTACGAAAATGTCTAAAAACGCTTGTATTCGTCGAAAGTGATCGTTTTTAGACCTTTCTAGCTTTCTGACGTTAATAATTTGATTTTCAGAGAAAAATAATAATTTTTGTCGTGAAAAATACAGTTTTAGTACTAGAATTATGAAAATGTCTTAAAACGCTTGTATTCATTGAAAGTGATCGTTTATAGACGTTTCCAGTTCTGTGATGTTAATAAATTGATTTTCAGAGATAAAAAATATTTTTTATCGTGAAAACTACAGTTTTAGTCCGCGAAGTACGAAAATGTCTAAAAATGCTTGTATTCATTGAAAGTGAACGTTTTTAGACGTTTCCAGCTCTCTGACGTTAATAAATTTATTTTCATAGATAAAAAATATTTTTGTTGTGTAAAATACAGTTTTAGCACGAGAAGTACGAAAATGTCTTAAAACGCTTGTATTCATTGAAAGTGAACGTTTTTAGACGTTTCCAGCTCTCTGACGTTAATAAATTTATTTTCATAGATAAAAAATATTTTTGTTGTGAAAAATACAGTTTTAGTACGAGAAGTACGAAAATGTGTAAAATCGCTTGTATTCGTTGAAAGTGGTCGATTTTAGACATTTCCAGCTTTCTGACGTTAATAAATTCATTTTCAGAGAAAAAAATTTTTTTTTGTCGTGAAAAATACAGTTTCAGTCCGCGAAGTACGATAATGTCTAAAAACGCTTGTATTCATTGAAAGTGATCTTTTATAGACGTTTCCAGCTCTCTGACGTTAATACATTTATTTTCAGAGATAAAAAATATTTTTCGTCGTGAAAAATACAGTTTTAGTCCGCGAAGTACGAAAATGTCAAAAAACGGTTGTATTCGTCGTAGGTGATCGTTTTTAGACGTTTCCAGCTTTCCGACGTTAATAAACTTATTTTCAAAGATAAAAAAAAAATTTTGTCGTGAAAAATACTGTTTTAGTTCGAGAAGTACGAAAACGTCAAAAAATACTTGTATTCGTCGAAAGTGATCGTTTTTAGACCTTTCCAGCTTTCTGACGTTAATAAATTGATTTTCAGAGATAGAAAATATTTTTTGTCGTGAAAAATACAGTTTTAGTACGAGAAGTACGAAAATGTCTTAAGACGCTTGTATTCATTGAATGTGATCGTTTATAGACGTTTCCAGCTTTCTGACGTTAATAAACTTATTTTCAAAGATAAAAAATATTTTTTGTCGTGAAAAATACAGTTTTAGTCCGCGAAGTACGAAAATGTCTAAAAACGCTTGTATTCGTCGAAAGTGATCGTTTTTAGACCTTTCTAGCTTTCTGACGTTAATGATTTGATTTTCAGAGAAAAAAAATAAATTTTGTCGTGAAAAATACAGTTTTAGTCCGAGAAGTACGAAAATGTCAAAAAAGACTTTTATTCATTGAAAGTGATCGTTTCTAGACCTTTCCAGCTTTCTGACGTTAATAAATTGATTTTCAAAAATATAAAATATTTGTTGTGAAAAATACAGTTTTAGTACGAGGAGTACGAAAATGTCAAAAAACGCTTGTATTCATCGAAAGTGAACGTTTTTAGACGTTTCCAGCTCTGTGACGTTAATAAATTTATTTTCAGAGAAAAAATATTTTTTGTCGTGAAAAATACAGGTTTATTCCGCGAAGTACGAAAATTTCTAAAAACGCTTGTATTCGTCGAAAGTGGTCGATTTTAAACATTTCCAGCTTTCTGACGTTAATAAATTGATTTTCAAAAATAAAAAATATTTGTTGTGAAAAATACAGTTTTAGTACGAGGAGTACGAAAATGTCAAAAAACGCTTGTATTCATCGAAAGTGAACGTTTTTAGACGTTTCCAGCTCTGTGACGTTAATAAATTTATTTTCAGAGATAAAAAATATTTTTCGTCGTGAAAAATACAGTTTTAGTCCGCCAAGTACGAAAATGTCAAAAACGATTGTATTCGTCGAAAGTGGTCGTTTTTAGACCTTTATAGCTTTCTGACGTTAATAATTAGATTTTCAGAGAAAAATAAAAAAATTTGTCGTGAAAAATACAGTTTTAGTACTAGAATTATGAAATTGTCTTAAAACGCTTGTATTCATTGAAAGTGATCGTTTATAGATGTTTCCAGTTCTGTGATGTTAATAAATTGATTTTCAGAGATAAAAAATGTTTTTAGTCGTGAAAAATACAGTTTTAGTCCGAGAAGTACGAAAATGTCAAAAAATACCTGTATTCGTGGAAAGTGATCGTTTTTAGACCTTTCCAGCTTTCTCACGTTAATAAATTGATTTTCAGACAAAAAAAAATTTTTTGTCGTGAAAAATACAGTTTTATCCGCGAAGTACGAAAATGTCTAAAAACGCTTGTATTCGTCGAAAGTGATCGTTTTTAGACCTTTCTAGCTTTCTGACGTTAATAATTTGATTTTCAGAGAAAAATAATAATTTTTGTCGTGAAAAATACAGTTTTAGTACTAGAATTATGAAAATGTCTTAAAACGCTTGTATTCATTGAAAGTGATCGTTTATAGACGTTTCCAGTTCTGTGATGTTAATAAATTGATTTTCAGAGATAAAAAATATTTTTTATCGTGGAAACTACAGTTTTAGTCCGCGAAGTACGAAAATGTCTAAAAATGCTTGTATTCATTGAAAGTGAACGTTTTTAGACGTTTCCAGCTCTCTGACGTTAATAAATTTATTTTCATAGATAAAAAATATTTTTGTTGTGAAAAATACAGTTTTAGCACGAGAAGTACGAAAATGTCTTAAAACGCTGGTATTCATTGAAAGTGATCGTTTATAGACGTTTAAAGCTCTCTCACGTTAATAAATTTATTTTCAAAGATAAAAAAATATTTTTTGTCGTGAAAAATACAGTTTTAGTCCGAGAAGTACGAAAATGTCAAAAAATACTTGTATTCGTCGAAAGTGATCGTTTTTAGACCTTTCCAGCTTTCTGACGTTAATAAATTGATTTTCAGAGAAAAAAATTTTTTTTTGTCGTGAAAAATACAGTTTTAGTCCGAGAAGTACGAAAACGTCAAAATATACTTGTATTCGTCGAAAGTGATCGTTTTTAGACCTTTCCAGCTTTCTGACGTTAATAAATTGATTTTCAGAGATAGAAAATATATTTTGTCGTGAAAAATACAGTTTTAGTACGAGAAGTACGAAAATGTCTTAAGACGCTTGTATTCATTGAATGTGATCGTTTATAGACGTTTCCAGCTTTCTGACGTTAATAAACTTATTTTCAAAGATAAAAAATATTTTTTGTCGTGAAAAATACAGTTTTAGTCCGAGAAGTACGAAAATGTCTAAAAATGCTTGTATTCATTGAAAGTGATCGATTTTAGACATTTCTAGCTTTCTGAAGTTAATAATTGATTTTCAGAGATTAAAAATTTTTTTGTCGTGAAAAATACAGTTTTAGTCCGAGAAGTACGAAAATGTCAAAAAATACTTGTATTCGTCGAAAGTGATCGTTTTTAGACCTTTCCAGCTTTCTCACGTTAATAAATTGATTTTCAGAGATAAAAAATATTTTTTTGTCGTGAAAAATACAGTTTTAATCAGCCAAGTACGAAAATGTCTAAAAACGCTTGTATTCGTCGAAAGTGATCGTTTTTAGACCTTTCTAGCTTTCTGACGTTAATAATTTGATTTTCAGAGAAAAATAATAATTTTTGTCGTGAAAAATACAGTTTTAGTACTAGAATTATGAAAATGTCTTAAAACGCTTGTATTCATTGAAAGTGATCGTTTATAGACGTTTCCAGTTCTGTGATGTTAATAAATTGATTTTCAGAGATAAAAAATATTTTTTATCGTGAAAACTACAGTTTTAGTCCGCGAAGTACGAAAATGTCTAAAAATGCTTGTATTCATTGAAAGTGAACGTTTTTAGACGTTTCCAGCTCTCTGACGTTAATAAATTTATTTTCAGAGATAAAAAATATTTTTGTTATGAAAAATACAGTTTTAGCACGAGAAGTACGAAAATGTCTTAAAACGCTGGTATTCATTGAAAGTGATCGTTTATAGACGTTTAAAGCTCTCTCACGTTAATAAATTTATTTTCAGAGATAAAAAATATTTTTCGTCGTGAAAAATACAGTTTTAGTCCGCGAAGTACGAAAATGTCAAAAACGATTGTATTCGTCGAAAGTGATCGTTTTTAGACCTTTCCAGCTTTCTGACATTAATAAACTTATTTTCAAAGATAAAAAAATATTTTTTGTCGTGAAAAATACAGTTTTAGTCCGAGAAGTACGAAAATGTCAAAAAATACTTGTATTCGTCGAAAGTGATCGTTTTTAGACCTTTCCAGCTTTCTGACGTTAATAAATTGATTTTCAGAGATAGAAAATATTTTTTGTCGTGAAAAATACAGTTTTAGTACGACAAGTACGAAAATGTGTAAAATCGCTTGTATTCGTTGAAAGTGGTCGATTTTAGACATTTCCAGCTTTCTGACGTTAATAAATTGATTTTCAGAGAAAAAATTTTTTTTTTGTCGTGAAAAATACAGTTTTAGTCCGGGAAGTACGAAAATGTCTAAAAACGCTTGTATTCGTCGAAAGTGATCATTTTTAGACCTTTCCAGCTTTCTGACGATAATAATTTGATTTTCAGAGAAAAAATAATTTTTGTCGTGAAAAATACAGTTTTAGTCCGCGAAGTACGAAAATGTCTAAAAACGCTTGTATTCATTGAAAGTGATCGTTTATAGACATTTCCAGCTCTCTGACGTTAATAAATTTATTTTCAGAGATAAAAAATATTTTTCGTCGTGAAAAATACAGTTTTAGTCCGCGAAGTACGAAAATGTCAAAAAACGATTGTATTCGTCGAAAGTGATCGTTTTTAGACCTTTCCAGCTTTCTGACGTTAATAAATTGATTTTCAGAGATATAAAATATTTTTTGTCGTGAAAAATACAGTTTTAGTACGAGATGTATGAAAATGTCTATAAACGCTTGTATTCATTGAAAGTGAACGTTTTTAGACGTTTCCAGCTCACTGACGTTAATAAATTTATTTTCAGAGATAAAAAATATTTTTTGTTGTGAAAAATACAGTCTTAGCACGAAAAGTACGAAAATGTCTTAAAACGTTTGTATTCATTGAAAGTGATCGTTTATAGACGTTTAAAGCTCTCTCACGTTAATAAATTTATTTTCAGAGATAAAAAATATTTTTCGTCGTGAAAAATACAGTTTTAGTCCGCGAAGTACGAAAATGTCAAAAACGATTGTATTCGTCGAAAGTGATCGTTTTTAGACCTTTCCAGCTTTCTGACATTAATAAACTTATTTTCAAAGATAAAAAAATATTTTTTGTCGTGAAAAATACAGTTTTAGTCCGAGAAGTACGAAAATGTCAAAAAATACTTGTATTCGTCGAAAGTGATCGTTTTTAGACCTTTCCAGCTTTCTGACGTTAATAAATTGATTTTCAGAGATAGAAAATATTTTTTGTCGTGAAAAATACAGTTTTAGTACGAGAAGTACGAAAATGTGTAAAATCGCTTGTATTCGTTGAAAGTGGTCGATTTTAGACATTTCCAGCTTTCTGACGTTAATAAATTGATTTTCAGAGAAAAAATTTTTTTTTTGTCGTGAAAAATACAGTTTTAGTCCGGGAAGTACGAAAATGTCTAAAAACGCTTGTATTCGTCGAAAGTGATCATTTTTAGACCTTTCCAGCTTTCTGACGATAATAATTTGATTTTCAGAGAAAAAATAATTTTTGTCGTGAAAAATACAGTTTTAGTCCGCGAAGTACGAAAATGTCTAAAAACGCTTGTATTCATTGAAAGTGATCGTTTATAGACATTTCCAGCTCTCTGACGTTAATAAATTTATTTTCAGAGATAAAAAATATTTTTCGTCGTGAAAAATACAGTTTTAGTCCGCGAAGTACGAAAATGTCAAAAAACGATTGTATTCGTCGAAAGTGATCGTTTTTAGACCTTTCCAGCTTTCTGACGTTAATAAATTGATTTTCAGAGATATAAAATATTTTTTGTCGTGAAAAATACAGTTTTAGTACGAGATGTATGAAAATGTCTATAAACGCTTGTATTCATTGAAAGTGAACGTTTTTAGACGTTTCCAGCTCACTGACGTTAATAAATTTATTTTCAGAGATAAAAAATATTTTTTGTTGTGAAAAATACAGTCTTAGCACGAAAAGTACGAAAATGTCTTAAAACGTTTGTATTCATTGAAAGTAATCGTTTATAGACGTTTCCAGCTCTCTCATGTTAATAAATTTATTTTCAGAGATAAAAAATATTTTTCGTCGTGAAAAATACAGTTTTAGTCCGTGAAGTACGAAAATGTCAAAAAACGATTGTATTCGTCGTAAGTGATCGTTTTTAGACGTTTCCAGCTTTCTGACGTTAATAAATTGATTTTCAGAGATAGAAAATATTTTTTGTCGTGAAAAATACAGTTTTAGTACGAGAAGTACGAAAATGTCTTAAAACGCTTGTATTAGTCGAAAGTGATCGTTTTTAGACCTTTCCAGCTTTATGACGTTAATAAATTGATTTTCAGACAAAAAAAAAATTTTTGTCCTGAAAAATACAGTTTTATCCGCGAAGTACGAAAATGTCTAAAAACGCTTGTATTCGTCGAAAGTGATCGTTTTTAGACCTTTCTAGCTTTCTGACGTTAATAATTTGATTTTCAGAGAAAAATAATAATTTTTGTCGTGAAAAATACAGTTTTAGTACTAGAATTATGAAAATGTCTTAAAACGCTTGTATTCATTGAAAGTGATCGTTTATAGACGTTTCCAGTTCTGTGATGTTAATAAATTGATTTTCAGAGATAATAAATATTTTTTATCGTGAAAACTACAGTTTTAGTCCGCGAAATATGAAAATGTCTAAAAATGCTTGTATTCATTGAAAGTGAACGTTTTTAGACGTTTCCAGCTCTCTGACGTTAATAAATTTATTTTCAGAGATAAAAAATATTTTTGTTGTGAAAAATACAGTTTTAGCACGAGAAGTACGAAAATGTCTTAAAACGCTGGTATTCATTGAAAGTGATCGTTTATAGACGTTTAAAGCTCTCTCACGTTAATAAATTTATTTTCAAAGATAAAAAAATATTTTTTGTCTTGAAAAATACAGTTTTAGTCCGAGAAGTACG
This sequence comes from Leptodirus hochenwartii, assembly GCA_947310635.1. NCBI lineage: Eukaryota > Metazoa > Arthropoda > Insecta > Coleoptera > Leiodidae > Leptodirus > Leptodirus hochenwartii. The sequence goes on from OX371176.1 coordinate 12,915,371, forward strand.
AAAATGTCAAAAAATACTTGTATTCGTCGAAAGTGATCGTTTTTAGACCTTTCCAGCTTTCTGACGTTAATAAATTGATTTTTAGAGATAGAAAATATTTTTTGTCGCGAAAAATACAGTTTTAGTACGAGAAGTACGAAAATGTGTAAAATCGCTTGTATTCGTTGAAAGTGGTCGATTTTAGATATTTCCAGCTTTCTGACGTTAATAAATTGATTTTCAGAGAAAAAATTTTTTTTTTGTCGTGAAAAATACAGTTTTAGTCCGGGAAGTACGAAAATGTCTAAAAACGCTTGTATTCGTCAAAAGTGATCGTTTTTAGACCTTTCCAGCTTTCTGACGATAATAAATAGATTTTCAGAGAAAAAAAAATTTTTGTCGTGAAAAATACAGTTTCAGTCCGCGAAGTACGATAATGTCTAAAAACGCTTGTATTCATTGAAAGTGATCTTTTATAGACGTTTCCAGCTCTCTGACGTTAATAAATTTATTTTCAGAGATAAAAAATATTTTTCGTCGTGAAAAATACAGTTTTAGTCCGCGAAGTACGAAAATGTCAAAAAACGGTTGTATTCGTCGTAGGTGATCGTTTTTAGACGTTTCCAGCTTTCTGACGTTAATAAACTTATTTTCAAAGATAAAAAAAAAATTTTGTCGTGAAAAATACTGTTTTAGTTCGAGAAGTACGAAAACGTCAAAAAATACTTGTATTCGTCGAAAGTGATCGTTTTTAGACCTTTCCAGCTTTCTGACGTTAATAAATTGATTTTCAGAGATAGAAAATATTTTTTGTCGTGAAAAATACAATTTTAGTACGAGAAGTACGAAAATGTCTTAAGACGCTTGTATTCATTGAATGTGATCGTTTATAGACGTTTCCAGCTTTCTGACGTTAATAAACTTATTTTCAAAGATAAAAAATATTTTTTGTCGTGAAAAATACAGTTTTAGTCCGCGAAGTACGAAAATGTCTAAAAACGCTTGTATTCGTCGAAAGTGATCGTTTTTAGACCTTTCTAGCTTTCTGACGTTAATGATTTGATTTTCAGAGAAAAAAAATAAATTTTGTCGTGAAAAATACAGTTTTAGTCCGAGAAGTACGAAAATGTCAAAAAACGGTTGTATTCGTCGTAGGTGATCGTTTTTAGACGTTTCCAGCTTTCTGACGTTAATAAACTTATTTTCAAAGATAACAAAAAAATTTTGTCGTGAAAAATACTGTTTTAGTTCGAGAAGTACGAAAACGTCAAAAAATACTTGTATTCGTCGAAAGTGATCGTTTTTAGACCTTTCCAGCTTTCTGACGTTAATAAATTGATTTTCAGAGATAGAAAATATTTTTTGTCGTGAAAAATACAGTTTTAGTACGAGAAGTACGAAAATGTCTTAAGACGCTTGTATTCATTGAATGTGATCGTTTATAGACGTTTCCAGCTTTCTGACGTTAATAAACTTATTTTCAAAGATAAAAAATATTTTTTGTCGTGAAAAATACAGTTTTAGTCCGCGAAGTACGAAAATGTCTAAAAACGCTTGTATTCGTCGAAAGTGATCGTTTTTAGACCTTTCTAGCTTTCTGACGTTAATGATTTGATTTTCAGAGAAAAAAAAAAAATTTTGTCGTGAAAAATACAGTTTTAGTCCGAGAAGTACGAAAATGTCAAAAAAGACTTTTATTCATCGAAAGTGATCGTTTCTAGACCTTTCCAGCTTTCTGACGTTAATAAATTGATTTTCAAAAATAAAAAATATTTGTTGTGAAAAATACAGTTTTAGTACGAGGAGTACGAAAATGTCAAAAAACGCTTGTATTCATCGAAAGTGAACGTTTTTAGACGTTTCCAGCTCTGTGACGTTAATAAATTTATTTTCAGAGAAAAAATATTTTTTGTCGTGAAAAATACAGGTTTATTCCGCGAAGTACGAAAATTTCTAAAAACGCTTGTATTCGTCGAAAGTGGTCGATTTTAAACATTTCCAGCTTTCTGACGTTAATAAATTGATTTTCAAAAATAAAAAATATTTGTTGTGAAAAATACAGTTTTAGTACGAGGAGTACGAAAATGTCAAAAAACGCTTGTATTCATCGAAAGTGAACGTTTTTAGACGTTTCCAGCTCTGTGACGTTAATAAATTTATTTTCAGAGATAAAAAATATTTTTCGTCGTGAAAAATACAGTTTTAGTCCGCCAAGTACGAAAATGTCAAAAACGATTGTATTCGTCGAAAGTGGTCGTTTTTAGACCTTTATAGCTTTCTGACGTTAATAATTTGATTTTCAGAGAAAAATAAAAAATTTTGTCGTGAAAAATACAGTTTTAGTACTAGAATTATGAAAATGTCTTAAAACGCTTGTATACATTGAAAGTGATCGTTTATAGACGTTTCCAGTTCTGTGATGTTAATAAATTGATTTTCAGAGATAAAAAATGTTTTTAGTCGTGAAAAATACAGTTTTAGTCCGAGAAGTACGAAAATGCCAAAAAATACTTGTATTCGTCGAAAGTGATCGTTTTTAGACCTTTCCAGCATTCTGACGTTAATAAATTTATTTTCAGAGATAAAAAATATTTTTCGTCGTGAAAAATACAGTTTTAATCCGCGAAGTACGAAAATGTCTAAAAACGCTTGTATTCATTGAAAGTGATCGTTTTTAGACCTTTCCAGCATTCTGACGTTAATAAATTTATTTTCAGAGATAAAAAATATTTTTCGTCGTGAAAAATACAGTTTTAATCCGCGAAGTACGAAAATGTCTAAAAATGCTTGTATTCATTGAAAGTGAACGTTTTTAGACGTTTCCAGCTCTCTGACGTTAATAAATTTATTTTCAGAGTTAAAAAATATTTTTGTTGTGAAAAATACAGTTTTAGCACGAGAAGTACGAAAATGTCTTAAAACGCTGGTATTCATTGAAAGTGATCGTTTATGGACGTTTAAAGCTCTCTCACGTTAATAAATTTATTTTCAGAGATAAAAAATATTTTTCGTCGTGAAAAATACAGTTTTAGTCCGCGAAGTACGAAAATGTCAAAAACGATTGTATTCGTCGAAAGTGATCGTTTTTAGACCTTTCCAGCTTTCTGACATTAATAAACTTATTTTCAAAGATAAAAAAATATTTTTTGTCGTGAAAAATACAGTTTTAGTCCGAGAAGTACGAAAATGTCAAAAAATACTTGTATTCGTCGAAAGTGATCGTTTTTAGACCTTTCCAGCTTTCTGACGTTAATAAATTGATTTTCAGAGATAGAAAATATTTTTTTTCGTGAAAAATACAGTTTTAGTACGAGAAGTACGAAAATGTGTAAAATCGCTTGTATTCGTTGAAAGTGGTCGATTTTAGACATTTCCAGCTGTCTGACGTTAATAAATTGATTTTCAGAGAAAAAAAATTTTTTTTGTCGTGAAAAATACAGTTTAGTCCGCGAAGTACGATAATGTCTAAAAACGCTTGTATTCATTGAAAGTGATCTTTTATAGACGTTTCCAGCTCTCTGACGTTAATAAATTTATTTTCAGAGATAAAAAATATTTTTCGTCGTGAAAAATACAGTTTTAGTCCGCAAAGTACGAAAATGTCAAAAAAACGGTTGTATTCGTCGTAGGTGATCGTTTTTAGACGTTTCCAGCTTTCTGACGTTAATAAACTTATTTTCAAAGATAAAAAAAAAATTTTGTCGTGAAAAATACTGTTTTAGTTCGAGAAGTACGAAAACGTCAAAATATACTTGTATTCGTCGAAAGTGATCGTTTTTAGACCTTTCCAGCTTTCTGACGTTAATAAATTGATTTTCAGAGATAGAAAATATATTTTGTCGTGAAAAATACAGTTTTAGTACGAGAAGTACGAAAATGTCTTAAGACGCTTGTATTCATTGAATGTGATCGTTTATAGACGTTTCCAGCTTTCTGACGTTAATAAACTTATTTTCAAAGATAAAAAATATTTTTTGTCGTGAAAAATACAGTTTTAGTCCGAGAAGTACGAAAATGTCTAAAAATGCTTGTATTCATTGAAAGTGATCGATTTTAGACATTTCTAGCTTTCTGAAGTTAATAATTGATTTTCAGAGATTAAAAATTTTTTTGTCGTGAAAAATACAGTTTTAGTCCGAGAAGTACGAAAATGTCAAAAAATACTTGTATTCGTCGAAAGTGATCGTTTTTAGACCTTTCCAGCTTTCTCACGTTAATAAATTGATTTTCAGAGATAAAAAATATTTTTTTGTCGTGAAAAATACAGTTTTAATCAGCCAAGTACGAAAATGTCTAAAAACGCTTGTATTCGTCGAAAGTGATCGTTTTTAGACCTTTCTAGCTTTCTGACGTTAATAATTTGATTTTCAGAGAAAAATAATAATTTTTGTCGTGAAAAATACAGTTTTAGTACTAGAATTATGAAAATGTCTTAAAACGCTTGTATTCATTGAAAGTGATCGTTTATAGACGTTTCCAGTTCTGTGATGTTAATAAATTGATTTTCAGAGATAAAAAATATTTTTTATCGTGAAAACTACAGTTTTAGTCCGCGAAGTACGAAAATGTCTAAAAATGCTTGTATTCATTGAAAGTGAACGTTTTTAGACGTTTCCAGCTCTCTGACGTTAATAAATTTATTTTCAGAGATAAAAAATATTTTTGTTATGAAAAATACAGTTTTAGCACGAGAAGTACGAAAATGTCTTAAAACGCTGGTATTCATTGAAAGTGATCGTTTATAGACGTTTAAAGCTCTCTCACGTTAATAAATTTATTTTCAGAGATAAAAAATATTTTTCGTCGTGAAAAATACAGTTTTAGTCCGCGAAGTACGAAAATGTCAAAAACGATTGTATTCGTCGAAAGTGATCGTTTTTAGACCTTTCCAGCTTTCTGACATTAATAAACTTATTTTCAAAGATAAAAAAATATTTTTTGTCGTGAAAAATACAGTTTTAGTCCGAGAAGTACGAAAATGTCAAAAAATACTTGTATTCGTCGAAAGTGATCGTTTTTAGACCTTTCCAGCTTTCTGACGTTAATAAATTGATTTTCAGAGATAGAAAATATTTTTTGTCGTGAAAAATACAGTTTTAGTACGACAAGTACGAAAATGTGTAAAATCGCTTGTATTCGTTGAAAGTGGTCGATTTTAGACATTTCCAGCTTTCTGACGTTAATAAATTGATTTTCAGAGAAAAAATTTTTTTTTTGTCGTGAAAAATACAGTTTTAGTCCGGGAAGTACGAAAATGTCTAAAAACGCTTGTATTCGTCGAAAGTGATCATTTTTAGACCTTTCCAGCTTTCTGACGATAATAATTTGATTTTCAGAGAAAAAATAATTTTTGTCGTGAAAAATACAGTTTTAGTCCGCGAAGTACGAAAATGTCTAAAAACGCTTGTATTCATTGAAAGTGATCGTTTATAGACATTTCCAGCTCTCTGACGTTAATAAATTTATTTTCAGAGATAAAAAATATTTTTCGTCGTGAAAAATACAGTTTTAGTCCGCGAAGTACGAAAATGTCAAAAAACGATTGTATTCGTCGAAAGTGATCGTTTTTAGACCTTTCCAGCTTTCTGACGTTAATAAATTGATTTTCAGAGATATAAAATATTTTTTGTCGTGAAAAATACAGTTTTAGTACGAGATGTATGAAAATGTCTATAAACGCTTGTATTCATTGAAAGTGAACGTTTTTAGACGTTTCCAGCTCACTGACGTTAATAAATTTATTTTCAGAGATAAAAAATATTTTTTGTTTTGAAAAATACAGTCTTAGCACGAAAAGTACGAAAATGTCTTAAAACGTTTGTATTCATTGAAAGTAATCGTTTATAGACGTTTCCAGCTCTCTCATGTTAATAAATTTATTTTCAGAGATAAAAAATATTTTTCGTCGTGAAAAATACAGTTTTAGTCCGTGAAGTACGAAAATGTCAAAAAACGATTGTATTCGTCGTAAGTGATCGTTTTTAGACGTTTCCAGCTTTCTGACGTTAATAAATTGATTTTCAGAGATAGAAAATATTTTTTGTCGTGAAAAATACAGTTTTAGTACGAGAAGTACGAAAATGTCTTAAAACGCTTGTATTAGTCGAAAGTGATCGTTTTTAGACCTTTCCAGCTTTATGACGTTAATAAATTGATTTTCAGACAAAAAAAAAATTTTTGTCCTGAAAAATACAGTTTTATCCGCGAAGTACGAAAATGTCTAAAAACGCTTGTATTCGTCGAAAGTGATCGTTTTTAGACCTTTCTAGCTTTCTGACGTTAATAATTTGATTTTCAGAGAAAAATAATAATTTTTGTCGTGAAAAATACAGTTTTAGTACTAGAATTATGAAAATGTCTTAAAACGCTTGTATTCATTGAAAGTGATCGTTTATAGACGTTTCCAGTTCTGTGATGTTAATAAATTGATTTTCAGAGATAATAAATATTTTTTATCGTGAAAACTACAGTTTTAGTCCGCGAAATATGAAAATGTCTAAAAATGCTTGTATTCATTGAAAGTGAACGTTTTTAGACGTTTCCAGCTCTCTGACGTTAATAAATTTATTTTCAGAGATAAAAAATATTTTTGTTGTGAAAAATACAGTTTTAGCACGAGAAGTACGAAAATGTCTTAAAACGCTGGTATTCATTGAAAGTGATCGTTTATAGACGTTTAAAGCTCTCTCACGTTAATAAATTTATTTTCAAAGATAAAAAAATATTTTTTGTCTTGAAAAATACAGTTTTAGTCCGAGAAGTACGAAAATGTCAAAAAATACTTGTATTCGTCGAAAGTGATCGTTTTTAGACCTTTCCAGCTTTCTGACGTTAATAAATTGATTTTTAGAGATAGAAAATATTTTTTGTCGCGAAAAATACAGTTTTAGTACGAGAAGTACGAAAATGTGTAAAATCGCTTGTATTCGTTGAAAGTGGTCGATTTTAGATATTTCCAGCTTTCTGACGTTAATAAATTGATTTTCAGAGAAAAAATTTTTTTTTTGTCGTGAAAAATACAGTTTTAGTCCGGGAAGTACGAAAATGTCTAAAAACGCTTGTATTCGTCAAAAGTGATCGTTTTTAGACCTTTCCAGCTTTCTGACGATAATAAATAGATTTTCAGAGAAAAAAAAATTTTTGTCGTGAAAAATACAGTTTCAGTCCGCGAAGTACGATAATGTCTAAAAACGCTTGTATTCATTGAAAGTGATCTTTTATAGACGTTTCCAGCTCTCTGACGTTAATAAATTTATTTTCAGAGATAAAAAATATTTTTCGTCGTGAAAAATACAGTTTTAGTCCGCGAAGTACGAAAATGTCAAAAAACGGTTGTATTCGTCGTAGGTGATCGTTTTTAGACGTTTCCAGCTTTCTGACGTTAATAAACTTATTTTCAAAGATAAAAAAAAAATTTTGTCGTGAAAAATACTGTTTTAGTTCGAGAAGTACGAAAACGTCAAAAAATACTTGTATTCGTCGAAAGTGATCGTTTTTAGACCTTTCCAGCTTTCTGACGTTAATAAATTGATTTTCAGAGATAGAAAATATTTTTTGTCGTGAAAAATACAATTTTAGTACGAGAAGTACGAAAATGTCTTAAGACGCTTGTATTCATTGAATGTGATCGTTTATAGACGTTTCCAGCTTTCTGACGTTAATAAACTTATTTTCAAAGATAAAAAATATTTTTTGTCGTGAAAAATACAGTTTTAGTCCGCGAAGTACGAAAATGTCTAAAAACGCTTGTATTCGTCGAAAGTGATCGTTTTTAGACCTTTCTAGCTTTCTGACGTTAATGATTTGATTTTCAGAGAAAAAAAATAAATTTTGTCGTGAAAAATACAGTTTTAGTCCGAGAAGTACGAAAATGTCAAAAAACGGTTGTATTCGTCGTAGGTGATCGTTTTTAGACGTTTCCAGCTTTCTGACGTTAATAAACTTATTTTCAAAGATAACAAAAAAATTTTGTCGTGAAAAATACTGTTTTAGTTCGAGAAGTACGAAAACGTCAAAAAATACTTGTATTCGTCGAAAGTGATCGTTTTTAGACCTTTCCAGCTTTCTGACGTTAATAAATTGATTTTCAGAGATAGAAAATATTTTTTGTCGTGAAAAATACAGTTTTAGTACGAGAAGTACGAAAATGTCTTAAGACGCTTGTATTCATTGAATGTGATCGTTTATAGACGTTTCCAGCTTTCTGACGTTAATAAACTTATTTTCAAAGATAAAAAATATTTTTTGTCGTGAAAAATACAGTTTTAGTCCGCGAAGTACGAAAATGTCTAAAAACGCTTGTATTCGTCGAAAGTGATCGTTTTTAGACCTTTCTAGCTTTCTGACGTTAATGATTTGATTTTCAGAGAAAAAAAAAAAATTTTGTCGTGAAAAATACAGTTTTAGTCCGAGAAGTACGAAAATGTCAAAAAAGACTTTTATTCATCGAAAGTGATCGTTTCTAGACCTTTCCAGCTTTCTGACGTTAATAAATTGATTTTCAAAAATAAAAAATATTTGTTGTGAAAAATACAGTTTTAGTACGAGGAGTACGAAAATGTCAAAAAACGCTTGTATTCATCGAAAGTGAACGTTTTTAGACGTTTCCAGCTCTGTGACGTTAATAAATTTATTTTCAGAGAAAAAATATTTTTTGTCGTGAAAAATACAGGTTTATTCCGCGAAGTACGAAAATTTCTAAAAACGCTTGTATTCGTCGAAAGTGGTCGATTTTAAACATTTCCAGCTTTCTGACGTTAATAAATTGATTTTCAAAAATAAAAAATATTTGTTGTGAAAAATACAGTTTTAGTACGAGGAGTACGAAAATGTCAAAAAACGCTTGTATTCATCGAAAGTGAACGTTTTTAGACGTTTCCAGCTCTGTGACGTTAATAAATTTATTTTCAGAGATAAAAAATATTTTTCGTCGTGAAAAATACAGTTTTAGTCCGCCAAGTACGAAAATGTCAAAAACGATTGTATTCGTCGAAAGTGGTCGTTTTTAGACCTTTATAGCTTTCTGACGTTAATAATTTGATTTTCAGAGAAAAATAAAAAATTTTGTCGTGAAAAATACAGTTTTAGTACTAGAATTATGAAAATGTCTTAAAACGCTTGTATACATTGAAAGTGATCGTTTATAGACGTTTCCAGTTCTGTGATGTTAATAAATTGATTTTCAGAGATAAAAAATGTTTTTAGTCGTGAAAAATACAGTTTTAGTCCGAGAAGTACGAAAATGCCAAAAAATACTTGTATTCGTCGAAAGTGATCGTTTTTAGACCTTTCCAGCATTCTGACGTTAATAAATTTATTTTCAGAGATAAAAAATATTTTTCGTCGTGAAAAATACAGTTTTAATCCGCGAAGTACGAAAATGTCTAAAAACGCTTGTATTCATTGAAAGTGATCGTTTTTAGACCTTTCCAGCATTCTGACGTTAATAAATTTATTTTCAGAGATAAAAAATATTTTTCGTCGTGAAAAATACAGTTTTAATCCGCGAAGTACGAAAATGTCTAAAAATGCTTGTATTCATTGAAAGTGAACGTTTTTAGACGTTTCCAGCTCTCTGACGTTAATAAATTTATTTTCAGAGTTAAAAAATATTTTTGTTGTGAAAAATACAGTTTTAGCACGAGAAGTACGAAAATGTCTTAAAACGCTGGTATTCATTGAAAGTGATCGTTTATGGACGTTTAAAGCTCTCTCACGTTAATAAATTTATTTTCAGAGATAAAAAATATTTTTCGTCGTGAAAAATACAGTTTTAGTCCGCGAAGTACGAAAATGTCAAAAACGATTGTATTCGTCGAAAGTGATCGTTTTTAGACCTTTCCAGCTTTCTGACATTAATAAACTTATTTTCAAAGATAAAAAAATATTTTTTGTCGTGAAAAATACAGTTTTAGTCCGAGAAGTACGAAAATGTCAAAAAATACTTGTATTCGTCGAAAGTGATCGTTTTTAGACCTTTCCAGCTTTCTGACGTTAATAAATTGATTTTCAGAGATAGAAAATATTTTTTTTCGTGAAAAATACAGTTTTAGTACGAGAAGTACGAAAATGTGTAAAATCGCTTGTATTCGTTGAAAGTGGTCGATTTTAGACATTTCCAGCTGTCTGACGTTAATAAATTGATTTTCAGAGAAAAAAAATTTTTTTTGTCGTGAAAAATACAGTTTAGTCCGCGAAGTACGATAATGTCTAAAAACGCTTGTATTCATTGAAAGTGATCTTTTATAGACGTTTCCAGCTCTCTGACGTTAATAAATTTATTTTCAGAGATAAAAAATATTTTTCGTCGTGAAAAATACAGTTTTAGTCCGCAAAGTACGAAAATGTCAAAAAAACGGTTGTATTCGTCGTAGGTGATCGTTTTTAGACGTTTCCAGCTTTCTGACGTTAATAAACTTATTTTCAAAGATAAAAAAAAAATTTTGTCGTGAAAAATACTGTTTTAGTTCGAGAAGTACGAAAACGTCAAAATATACTTGTATTCGTCGAAAGTGATCGTTTTTAGACCTTTCCAGCTTTCTGACGTTAATAAATTGATTTTCAGAGATAGAAAATATATTTTGTCGTGAAAAATACAGTTTTAGTACGAGAAGTACGAAAATGTCTTAAGACGCTTGTATTCATTGAATGTGATCGTTTATAGACGTTTCCAGCTTTCTGACGTTAATAAACTTATTTTCAAAGATAAAAAATATTTTTTGTCGTGAAAAATACAGTTTTAGTCCGAGAAGTACGAAAATGTCTAAAAATGCTTGTATTCATTGAAAGTGATCGATTTTAGACATTTCTAGCTTTCTGAAGTTAATAATTGATTTTCAGAGATTAAAAATTTTTTTGTCGTGAAAAATACAGTTTTAGTCCGAGAAGTACGAAAATGTCAAAAAATACTTGTATTCGTCGAAAGTGATCGTTTTTAGACCTTTCCAGCTTTCTCACGTTAATAAATTGATTTTCAGAGATAAAAAATATTTTTTTGTCGTGAAAAATACAGTTTTAATCAGCCAAGTACGAAAATGTCTAAAAACGCTTGTATTCGTCGAAAGTGATCGTTTTTAGACCTTTCTAGCTTTCTGACGTTAATAATTTGATTTTCAGAGAAAAATAATAATTTTTGTCGTGAAAAATACAGTTTTAGTACTAGAATTATGAAAATGTCTTAAAACGCTTGTATTCATTGAAAGTGATCGTTTATAGACGTTTCCAGTTCTGTGATGTTAATAAATTGATTTTCAGAGATAAAAAATATTTTTTATCGTGAAAACTACAGTTTTAGTCCGCGAAGTACGAAAATGTCTAAAAATGCTTGTATTCATTGAAAGTGAACGTTTTTAGACGTTTCCAGCTCTCTGACGTTAATAAATTTATTTTCAGAGATAAAAAATATTTTTGTTATGAAAAATACAGTTTTAGCACGAGAAGTACGAAAATGTCTTAAAACGCTGGTATTCATTGAAAGTGATCGTTTATAGACGTTTAAAGCTCTCTCACGTTAATAAATTTATTTTCAGAGATAAAAAATATTTTTCGTCGTGAAAAATACAGTTTTAGTCCGCGAAGTACGAAAATGTCAAAAACGATTGTATTCGTCGAAAGTGATCGTTTTTAGACCTTTCCAGCTTTCTGACATTAATAAACTTATTTTCAAAGATAAAAAAATATTTTTTGTCGTGAAAAATACAGTTTTAGTCCGAGAAGTACGAAAATGTCAAAAAATACTTGTATTCGTCGAAAGTGATCGTTTTTAGACCTTTCCAGCTTTCTGACGTTAATAAATTGATTTTCAGAGATAGAAAATATTTTTTGTCGTGAAAAATACAGTTTTAGTACGACAAGTACGAAAATGTGTAAAATCGCTTGTATTCGTTGAAAGTGGTCGATTTTAGACATTTCCAGCTTTCTGACGTTAATAAATTGATTTTCAGAGAAAAAATTTTTTTTTTGTCGTGAAAAATACAGTTTTAGTCCGGGAAGTACGAAAATGTCTAAAAACGCTTGTATTCGTCGAAAGTGATCATTTTTAGACCTTTCCAGCTTTCTGACGATAATAATTTGATTTTCAGAGAAAAAATAATTTTTGTCGTGAAAAATACAGTTTTAGTCCGCGAAGTACGAAAATGTCTAAAAACGCTTGTATTCATTGAAAGTGATCGTTTATAGACATTTCCAGCTCTCTGACGTTAATAAATTTATTTTCAGAGATAAAAAATATTTTTCGTCGTGAAAAATACAGTTTTAGTCCGCGAAGTACGAAAATGTCAAAAAACGATTGTATTCGTCGAAAGTGATCGTTTTTAGACCTTTCCAGCTTTCTGACGTTAATAAATTGATTTTCAGAGATATAAAATATTTTTTGTCGTGAAAAATACAGTTTTAGTACGAGATGTATGAAAATGTCTATAAACGCTTGTATTCATTGAAAGTGAACGTTTTTAGACGTTTCCAGCTCACTGACGTTAATAAATTTATTTTCAGAGATAAAAAATATTTTTTGTTTTGAAAAATACAGTCTTAGCACGAAAAGTACGAAAATGTCTTAAAACGTTTGTATTCATTGAAAGTGATCGTTTATAGACGTTTAAAGCTCTCTCACGTTAATAAATTTATTTTCAGAGATAAAAAATATTTTTCGTCGTGAAAAATACAGTTTTAGTCCGCGAAGTACGAAAATGTCAAAAACGATTGTATTCGTCGAAAGTGATCGTTTTTAGACCTTTCCAGCTTTCTGACATTAATAAACTTATTTTCAAAGATAAAAAAATATTTTTTGTCGTGAAAAATACAGTTTTAGTCCGAGAAGTACGAAAATGTCAAAAAATACTTGTATTCGTCGAAAGTGATCGTTTTTAGACCTTTCCAGCTTTCTGACGTTAATAAATTGATTTTCAGAGATATAAAATATTTTTTGTCGTGAAAAATACAGTTTTAGTACGAGATGTATGAAAATGTCTATAAACGCTTGTATTCATTGAAAGTGAACGTTTTTAGACGTTTCCAGCTCACTGACGTTAATAAATTTATTTTCAGAGATAAAAAATATTTTTTGTTGTGAAAAATACAGTCTTAGCACGAAAAGTACGAAAATGTCTTAAAACGTTTGTATTCATTGAAAGTAATCGTTTATAGACGTTTCCAGCTCTCTCATGTTAATAAATTTATTTTCAGAGATAAAAAATATTTTTCGTCGTGAAAAATACAGTTTTAGTCCGTGAAGTACGAAAATGTCAAAAAACGATTGTATTCGTCGTAAGTGATCGTTTTTAGACGTTTCCAGCTTTCTGACGTTAATAAATTGATTTTCAGAGATAGAAAATATTTTTTGTCGTGAAAAATACAGTTTTAGTACGAGAAGTACGAAAATGTCTTAAAACGCTTGTATTAGTCGAAAGTGATCGTTTTTAGACCTTTCCAGCTTTATGACGTTAATAAATTGATTTTCAGACAAAAAACAAATTTTTGTCCTGAAAAATACAGTTTTATCCGCGAAGTACGAAAATGTCTAAAAACGCTTGTATTCGTCGAAAGTGATCGTTTTTAGACCTTTCTAGCTTTCTGACGTTAATAATTTGATTTTCAGAGAAAAATAATAATTTTTGTCGTGAAAAATACAGTTTTAGTACTAGAATTATGAAAATGTCTTAAAACGCTTGTATTCATTGAAAGTGAACGTTTTTAGACGTTTCCAGCTCTCTGACGTTAATAAATTTATTTTCAGAGATAAAAAATATTTTTGTTGTGAAAAATACAGTTTTAGCACGAGAAGTACGAAAATGTCTTAAAACGCTGGTATTCATTGAAAGTGATCGTTTATAGACGTTTAAAGCTCTCTCACGTTAATAAATTTATTTTCAAAGATAAAAAAATATTTTTTGTCTTGAAAAATACAGTTTTAGTCCGAGAAGTACGAAAATGTCAAAAAATACTTGTATTCGTCGAAAGTGATCGTTTTTAGACCTTTCCAGCTTTCTGACGTTAATAAATTGATTTTTAGAGATAGAAAATATTTTTTGTCGCGAAAAATACAGTTTTAGTACGAGAAGTACGAAAATGTGTAAAATCGCTTGTATTCGTTGAAAGTGGTCGATTTTAGATATTTCCAGCTTTCTGACGTTAATAAATTGATTTTCAGAGAAAAAATTTTTTTTTTGTCGTGAAAAATACAGTTTTAGTCCGGGAAGTACGAAAATGTCTAAAAACGCTTGTATTCGTCAAAAGTGATCGTTTTTAGACCTTTCCAGCTTTCTGACGATAATAAATAGATTTTCAGAGAAAAAAAAATTTTTGTCGTGAAAAATACAGTTTCAGTCCGCGAAGTACGATAATGTCTAAAAACGCTTGTATTCATTGAAAGTGATCTTTTATAGACGTTTCCAGCTCTCTGACGTTAATAAATTTATTTTCAGAGATAAAAAATATTTTTCGTCGTGAAAAATACAGTTTTAGTCCGCGAAGTACGAAAATGTCAAAAAACGGTTGTATTCGTCGTAGGTGATCGTTTTTAGACGTTTCCAGCTTTCTGACGTTAATAAACTTATTTTCAAAGATAAAAAAAAAATTTTGTCGTGAAAAATACTGTTTTAGTTCGAGAAGTACGAAAACGTCAAAAAATACTTGTATTCGTCGAAAGTGATCGTTTTTAGACCTTTCCAGCTTTCTGACGTTAATAAATTGATTTTCAGAGATAGAAAATATTTTTTGTCGTGAAAAATACAATTTTAGTACGAGAAGTACGAAAATGTCTTAAGACGCTTGTATTCATTGAATGTGATCGTTTATAGACGTTTCCAGCTTTCTGACGTTAATAAACTTATTTTCAAAGATAAAAAATATTTTTTGTCGTGAAAAATACAGTTTTAGTCCGCGAAGTACGAAAATGTCTAAAAACGCTTGTATTCGTCGAAAGTGATCGTTTTTAGACCTTTCTAGCTTTCTGACGTTAATGATTTGATTTTCAGAGAAAAAAAATAAATTTTGTCGTGAAAAATACAGTTTTAGTCCGAGAAGTACGAAAATGTCAAAAAACGGTTGTATTCGTCGTAGGTGATCGTTTTTAGACGTTTCCAGCTTTCTGACGTTAATAAACTTATTTTCAAAGATAACAAAAAAATTTTGTCGTGAAAAATACTGTTTTAGTTCGAGAAGTACGAAAACGTCAAAAAATACTTGTATTCGTCGAAAGTGATCGTTTTTAGACCTTTCCAGCTTTCTGACGTTAATAAATTGATTTTCAGAGATAGAAAATATTTTTTGTCGTGAAAAATACAGTTTTAGTACGAGAAGTACGAAAATGTCTTAAGACGCTTGTATTCATTGAATGTGATCGTTTATAGACGTTTCCAGCTTTCTGACGTTAATAAACTTATTTTCAAAGATAAAAAATATTTTTTGTCGTGAAAAATACAGTTTTAGTCCGCGAAGTACGAAAATGTCTAAAAACGCTTGTATTCGTCGAAAGTGATCGTTTTTAGACCTTTCTAGCTTTCTGACGTTAATGATTTGATTTTCAGAGAAAAAAAAAAAATTTTGTCGTGAAAAATACAGTTTTAGTCCGAGAAGTACGAAAATGTCAAAAAAGACTTTTATTCATCGAAAGTGATCGTTTCTAGACCTTTCCAGCTTTCTGACGTTAATAAATTGATTTTCAAAAATAAAAAATATTTGTTGTGAAAAATACAGTTTTAGTACGAGGAGTACGAAAATGTCAAAAAACGCTTGTATTCATCGAAAGTGAACGTTTTTAGACGTTTCCAGCTCTGTGACGTTAATAAATTTATTTTCAGAGAAAAAATATTTTTTGTCGTGAAAAATACAGGTTTATTCCGCGAAGTACGAAAATTTCTAAAAACGCTTGTATTCGTCGAAAGTGGTCGATTTTAAACATTTCCAGCTTTCTGACGTTAATAAATTGATTTTCAAAAATAAAAAATATTTGTTGTGAAAAATACAGTTTTAGTACGAGGAGTACGAAAATGTCAAAAAACGCTTGTATTCATCGAAAGTGAACGTTTTTAGACGTTTCCAGCTCTGTGACGTTAATAAATTTATTTTCAGAGATAAAAAATATTTTTCGTCGTGAAAAATACAGTTTTAGTCCGCCAAGTACGAAAATGTAAAAAACGATTGTATTCGTCGAAAGTGGTCGTTTTTAGACCTTTATAGCTTTCTGACGTTAATAATTTGATTTTCAGAGAAAAATAAAAAATTTTGTCGTGAAAAATACAGTTTTAGTACTAGAATTATGAAAATGTCTTAAAACGCTTGTATACATTGAAAGTGATCGTTTATAGACGTTTCCAGTTCTGTGATGTTAATAAATTGATTTTCAGAGATAAAAAATGTTTTTAGTCGTGAAAAATACAGTTTTAGTCCGAGAAGTACGAAAATGCCAAAAAATACTTGTATTCGTCGAAAGTGATCGTTTTTAGACCTTTCCAGCATTCTGACGTTAATAAATTTATTTTCAGAGATAAAAAATATTTTTCGTCGTGAAAAATACAGTTTTAATCCGCGAAGTACGAAAATGTCTAAAAACGCTTGTATTCATTGAAAGTGATCTTTTATAGACGTTTCCAGCTCTCTGACGTTAATAAATTTATTTTCAGAGATAAAAAATATTTTTCGTCGTCAAAAATACAGTTTTAGTCCGCGAAGTATGAAAATGTCTAAAAATGCTTGTATTCATTGAAAGTGAACGTTTTTAGACGTTTCCAGCTCTCTGACGTTAATAAATTTATTTTCAGAGTTAAAAAATATTTTTGTTGTGAAAAATACAGTTTTAGCACGAGAAGTACGAAAATGTCTTAAAACGCTGGTATTCATTGAAAGTGATCGTTTATGGACGTTTAAAGCTCTCTCACGTTAATAAATTTATTTTCAGAGATAAAAAATATTTTTCGTCGTGAAAAATACAGTTTTAGTCCGCGAAGTACGAAAATGTCAAAAACGATTGTATTCGTCGAAAGTGATCGTTTTTAGACCTTTCCAGCTTTCTGACATTAATAAACTTATTTTCAAAGATAAAAAAATATTTTTTGTCGTGAAAAATACAGTTTTAGTCCGAGAAGTACGAAAATGTCAAAAAATACTTGTATTCGTCGAAAGTGATCGTTTTTAGACCTTTCCAGCTTTCTGACGTTAATAAATTGATTTTCAGAGATAGAAAATATTTTTTTTCGTGAAAAATACAGTTTTAGTACGAGAAGTACGAAAATGTGTAAAATCGCTTGTATTCGTTGAAAGTGGTCGATTTTAGACATTTCCAGCTTTCTGACGTTAATAAATTGATTTTCAGAGAAAAAAAATTTTTTTTGTCGTGAAAAATACAGTTTAGTCCGCGAAGTACGATAATGTCTAAAAACGCTTGTATTCATTGAAAGTGATCTTTTATAGACGTTTCCAGCTCTCTGACGTTAATAAATTTATTTTCAGAGATAAAAAATATTTTTCGTCGTGAAAAATACAGTTTTAGTCCGCAAAGTACGAAAATGTCAAAAAAACGGTTGTATTCGTCGTAGGTGATCGTTTTTAGACGTTTCCAGCTTTCTGACGTTAATAAACTTATTTTCAAAGATAAAAAAAAAAATTTGTCGTGAAAAATACTGTTTTAGTTCGAGAAGTACGAAAACGTCAAAATATACTTGTATTCGTCGAAAGTGATCGTTTTTAGACCTTTCCAGCTTTCTGACGTTAATAAATTGATTTTCAGAGATAGAAAATATATTTTGTCGTGAAAAATACAGTTTTAGTACGAGAAGTACGAAAATGTCTTAAGACGCTTGTATTCATTGAATGTGATCGTTTATAGACGTTTCCAGCTTTCTGACGTTAATAAACTTATTTTCAAAGATAAAAAATATTTTTTGTCGTGAAAAATACAGTTTTAGTCCGAGAAGTACGAAAATGTCTAAAAATGCTTGTATTCATTGAAAGTGATCGATTTTAGACATTTCTAGCTTTCTGAAGTTAATAATTGATTTTCAGAGATTAAAAATTTTTTTGTCGTGAAAAATACAGTTTTAGTCCGAGAAGTACGAAAATGTCAAAAAATACTTGTATTCGTCGAAAGTGATCGTTTTTAGACCTTTCCAGCTTTCTCACGTTAATAAATTGATTTTCAGAGATAAAAAATATTTTTTTGTCGTGAAAAATACAGTTTTAATCAGCCAAGTACGAAAATGTCTAAAAACGCTTGTATTCGTCGAAAGTGATCGTTTTTAGACCTTTCTAGCTTTCTGACGTTAATAATTTGATTTTCAGAGAAAAATAATAATTTTTGTCGTGAAAAATACAGTTTTAGTACTAGAATTATGAAAATGTCTTAAAACGCTTGTATTCATTGAAAGTGATCGTTTATAGACGTTTCCAGTTCTGTGATGTTAATAAATTGATTTTCAGAGATAAAAAATATTTTTTATCGTGAAAACTACAGTTTTAGTCCGCGAAGTACGAAAATGTCTAAAAATGCTTGTATTCATTGAAAGTGAACGTTTTTAGACGTTTCCAGCTCTCTGACGTTAATAAATTTATTTTCAGAGATAAAAAATATTTTTGTTATGAAAAATACAGTTTTAGCACGAGAAGTACGAAAATGTCTTAAAACGCTGGTATTCATTGAAAGTGATCGTTTATAGACGTTTAAAGCTCTCTCACGTTAATAAATTTATTTTCAGAGATAAAAAATATTTTTCGTCGTGAAAAATACAGTTTTAGTCCGCGAAGTACGAAAATGTCAAAAACGATTGTATTCGTCGAAAGTGATCGTTTTTAGACCTTTCCAGCTTTCTGACATTAATAAACTTATTTTCAAAGATAAAAAAATATTTTTTGTCGTGAAAAATACAGTTTTAGTCCGAGAAGTACGAAAATGTCAAAAAATACTTGTATTCGTCGAAAGTGATCGTTTTTAGACCTTTCCAGCTTTCTGACGTTAATAAATTGATTTTCAGAGATAGAAAATATTTTTTGTCGTGAAAAATACAGTTTTAGTACGACAAGTACGAAAATGTGTAAAATCGCTTGTATTCGTTGAAAGTGGTCGATTTTAGACATTTCCAGCTTTCTGACGTTAATAAATTGATTTTCAGAGAAGAAATTTTTTTTTTGTCGTGAAAAATACAGTTTTAGTCCGGGAAGTACGAAAATGTCTAAAAACGCTTGTATTCGTCGAAAGTGATCATTTTTAGACCTTTCCAGCTTTCTGACGATAATAATTTGATTTTCAGAGAAAAAATAATTTTTGTCGTGAAAAATACAGTTTTAGTCCGCGAAGTACGAAAATGTCTAAAAACGCTTGTATTCATTGAAAGTGATCGTTTATAGACATTTCCAGCTCTCTGACGTTAATAAATTTATTTTCAGAGATAAAAAATATTTTTCGTCGTGAAAAATACAGTTTTAGTCCGCGAAGTACGAAAATGTCAAAAAACGATTGTATTCGTCGAAAGTGATCGTTTTTAGACCTTTCCAGCTTTCTGACGTTAATAAATTGATTTTCAGAGATATAAAATATTTTTTGTCGTGAAAAATACAGTTTTAGTACGAGATGTATGAAAATGTCTATAAACGCTTGTATTCATTGAAAGTGAACGTTTTTAGACGTTTCCAGCTCACTGACGTTAATAAATTTATTTTCAGAGATAAAAAATATTTTTTGTTGTGAAAAATACAGTCTTAGCACGAAAAGTACGAAAATGTCTTAAAACGTTTGTATTCATTGAAAGTGATCGTTTATAGACGTTTAAAGCTCTCTCACGTTAATAAATTTATTTTCAGAGATAAAAAATATTTTTCGTCGTGAAAAATACAGTTTTAGTCCGCGAAGTACGAAAATGTCAAAAACGATTGTATTCGTCGAAAGTGATCGTTTTTAGACCTTTCCAGCTTTCTGACATTAATAAACTTATTTTCAAAGATAAAAAAATATTTTTTGTCGTGAAAAATACAGTTTTAGTCCGAGAAGTACGAAAATGTCAAAAAATACTTGTATTCGTCGAAAGTGATCGTTTTTAGACCTTTCCAGCTTTCTGACGTTAATAAATTGATTTTCAGAGATAGAAAATATTTTTTGTCGTGAAAAATACAGTTTTAGTACGAGAAGTACGAAAATGTGTAAAATCGCTTGTATTCGTTGAAAGTGGTCGATTTTAGACATTTCCAGCTTTCTGACGTTAATAAATTGATTTTCAGAGAAAAAATTTTTTTTTTGTCATGAAAAATACAGTTTTAGTCCGGGAAGTACGAAAATGTCTAAAAACGCTTGTATTCGTCGAAAGTGATCATTTTTAGACCTTTCCAGCTTTCTGACGATAATAATTTGATTTTCAGAGAAAAAATAATTTTTGTCGTGAAAAATACAGTTTTAGTCCGCGAAGTACGAAAATGTCTAAAAACGCTTGTATTCATTGAAAGTGATCGTTTATAGACATTTCCAGCTCTCTGACGTTAATAAATTTATTTTCAGAGATAAAAAATATTTTTCGTCGTGAAAAATACAGTTTTAGTCCGCGAAGTACGAAAATGTCAAAAAACGATTGTATTCGTCGAAAGTGATCGTTTTTAGACCTTTCCAGCTTTCTGACGTTAATAAATTGATTTTCAGAGATATAAAATATTTTTTGTCGTGAAAAATACAGTTTTAGTACGAGATGTATGAAAATGTCTATAAACGCTTGTATTCATTGAAAGTGAACGTTTTTAGACGTTTCCAGCTCACTGACGTTAATAAATTTATTTTCAGAGATAAAAAATATTTTTTGTTGTGAAAAATACAGTCTTAGCACGAAAAGTACGAAAATGTCTTAAAACGTTTGTATTCATTGAAAGTAATCGTTTATAGACGTTTCCAGCTCTCTCATGTTAATAAATTTATTTTCAGAGATAAAAAATATTTTTCGTCGTGAAAAATACAGTTTTAGTCCGTGAAGTACGAAAATGTCAAAAAACGATTGTATTCGTCGTAAGTGATCGTTTTTAGACGTTTCCAGCTTTCTGACGTTAATAAATTGATTTTCAGAGATAGAAAATATTTTTTGTCGTGAAAAATACAGTTTTAGTACGAGAAGTACGAAAATGTCTTAAAACGCTTGTATTAGTCGAAAGTGATCGTTTTTAGACCTTTCCAGCTTTATGACGTTAATAAATTGATTTTCAGACAAAAAAAAAATTTTTGGCCTGAAAAATACAGTTTTATCCGCGAAGTACGAAAATGTCTAAAAACGCTTGTATTCGTCGAAAGTGATCGTTTTTAGACCTTTCTAGCTTTCTGACGTTAATAATTTGATTTTCAGAGAAAAATAATAATTTTTGTCGTGAAAAATACAGTTTTAGTACTAGAATTATGAAAATGTCTTAAAACGCTTGTATTCATTGAAAGTGATCGTTTATAGACGTTTCCAGTTCTGTGATGTTAATAAATTGATTTTCAGAGATAATAAATATTTTTTATCGTGAAAACTACAGTTTTAGTCCGCGAAATATGAAAATGTCTAAAAATGCTTGTATTCATTGAAAGTGAACGTTTTTAGACGTTTCCAGCTCTCTGACGTTAATAAATTTATTTTCAGAGATAAAAAATATTTTTGTTGTGAAAAATACAGTTTTAGCACGAGAAGTACGAAAATGTCTTAAAACGCTGGTATTCATTGAAAGTGATCGTTTATAGACGTTTAAAGCTCTCTCACGTTAATAAATTTATTTTCAAAGATAAAAAAATATTTTTTGTCTTGAAAAATACAGTTTTAGTCCGAGAAGTACGAAAATGTCAAAAAATACTTGTATTCGTCGAAAGTGATCGTTTTTAGACCTTTCCAGCTTTCTGACGTTAATAAATTGATTTTTAGAGATAGAAAATATTTTTTGTCGCGAAAAATACAGTTTTAGTACGAGAAGTACGAAAATGTGTAAAATCGCTTGTATTCGTTGAAAGTGGTCGATTTTAGATATTTCCAGCTTTCTGACGTTAATAAATTGATTTTCAGAGAAAAAATTTTTTTTTTGTCGTGAAAAATACAGTTTTAGTCCGGGAAGTACGAAAATGTCTAAAAACGCTTGTATTCGTCAAAAGTGATCGTTTTTAGACCTTTCCAGCTTTCTGACGATAATAAATAGATTTTCAGAGAAAAAAAAATTTTTGTCGTGAAAAATACAGTTTCAGTCCGCGAAGTACGATAATGTCTAAAAACGCTTGTATTCATTGAAAGTGATCTTTTATAGACGTTTCCAGCTCTCTGACGTTAATAAATTTATTTTCAGAGATAAAAAATATTTTTCGTCGTGAAAAATACAGTTTTAGTCCGCGAAGTACGAAAATGTCAAAAAACGGTTGTATTCGTCGTAGGTGATCGTTTTTAGACGTTTCCAGCTTTCTGACGTTAATAAACTTATTTTCAAAGATAAAAAAAAAATTTTGTCGTGAAAAATACTGTTTTAGTTCGAGAAGTACGAAAACGTCAAAAAATACTTGTATTCGTCGAAAGTGATCGTTTTTAGACCTTTCCAGCTTTCTGACGTTAATAAATTGATTTTCAGAGATAGAAAATATTTTTTGTCGTGAAAAATACAATTTTAGTACGAGAAGTACGAAAATGTCTTAAGACGCTTGTATTCATTGAATGTGATCGTTTATAGACGTTTCCAGCTTTCTGACGTTAATAAACTTATTTTCAAAGATAAAAAATATTTTTTGTCGTGAAAAATACAGTTTTAGTCCGCGAAGTACGAAAATGTCTAAAAACGCTTGTATTCGTCGAAAGTGATCGTTTTTAGACCTTTCTAGCTTTCTGACGTTAATGATTTGATTTTCAGAGAAAAAAAATAAATTTTGTCGTGAAAAATACAGTTTTAGTCCGAGAAGTACGAAAATGTCAAAAAAGACTTTTATTCATTGAAAGTGATCGTTTCTAGACCTTTCCAGCTTTCTGACGTTAATAAATTGATTTTCAGAGAAAAAAATTTTTTTTTGTCGTGAAAAATACAGTTTAGTCCGCGAAGTACGATAATGTCTAAAAACGCTTGTATTCATTGAAAGTGATCTTTTATAGACGTTTCCAGCTCTCTGACGTTAATAAATTTATTTTCAGAGATAAAAAATATTTTTCGTCGTGAAAAATACAGTTTTAGTCCGCAAAGTACGAAAATGTCAAAAAAACGGTTGTATTCGTCGTAGGTGATCGTTTTTAGACGTTTCCAGCTTTCTGACGTTAATAAACTTATTTTCAAAGATAAAAAAAAAATTTTGTCGTGAAAAATACTGTTTTAGTTCGAGAAGTACGAAAACGTCAAAATATACTTGTATTCGTCGAAAGTGATCGTTTTTAGACCTTTCCAGCTTTCTGACGTTAATAAATTGATTTTCAGAGATAGAAAATATATTTTGTCGTGAAAAATACAGTTTTAGTACGAGAAGTACGAAAATGTCTTAAGACGCTTGTATTCATTGAATGTGATCGTTTATAGACGTTTCCAGCTTTCTGACGTTAATAAACTTATTTTCAAAGATAAAAAATATTTTTTGTCGTGAAAAATACAGTTTTAGTCCGAGAAGTACGAAAATGTCTAAAAATGCTTGTATTCATTGAAAGTGATCGATTTTAGACATTTCTAGCTTTCTGAAGTTAATAATTGATTTTCAGAGATTAAAATTTTTTTTGTCGTGAAAAATACAGTTTTAGTCCGAGAAGTACGAAAATGTCAAAAAATACTTGTATTCGTCGAAAGTGATCGTTTTTAGACCTTTCCAGCTTTCTCACGTTAATAAATTGATTTTCAGAGATAAAAAATATTTTTTGTCGTGAAAAATACAGTTTTAGTCCGAGAAGTACCAAAATGTCAAAAAATACCTGTATTCGTCGAAAGTGATCGTTTTTAGACCTTTCTAGCTTTCTGACGTTAATATTTTGATTTTCAGAGAAAAATAATAATTTTTGTCGTGAATAATACAGTTTTAGTACTAGAATTATGAAAATGTCTTAAAACGCTTGTATTCATTGAAAGTGATCGTTTATAGACGTTTCCAGTTCTGTGATGTTAATAAATTGATTTTCAGAGATAAAAAATATTTTTTATCGTGAAAACTACAGTTTTAGTCCGCGAAGTACGAAAATGTCTAAAAATGCTTGTATTCATTGAAAGTGAACGTTTTTAGACGTTTCCAGCTCTCTGACGTTAATAAATTTATTTTCAGAGATAAAAAATATTTTTGTTGTGAAAAATACAGTTTTAGCACGAGAAGTACGAAAATGTCTTAAAACGCTGGTATTCATTGAAAGTGATCGTTTATAGACCTTTCCAGCTTTCTGACATTAATAAACTTATTTTCAAAGATAAAAAAATATTTTTTGTCGTGAAAAATACAGTTTTAGTCCGAGAAGTACGAAAATGTCAAAAAATACTTGTATTCGTCGAAAGTGATCGTTTTTAGACCTTTCCAGCTTTCTGACGTTAATAAATTGATTTTCAGAGATAGAAAATATTTTTTGTCGTGAAAAATACAGTTTTAGTACGAGAAGTACGAAAATGTGTAAAATCGCTTGTATTCGTTGAAATTGGTCGATTTTAGACATTTCCAGCTTTCTGACGTTAATAAATTGATTTTCAGAGAAAAAATTTTTTTTTTGTCGTGAAAAATACAGTTTTAGTCCGGGAAGTACGAAAATGTCTAAAAACGCTTGTATTCGTCGAAAGTGATCATTTTTAGACCTTTCCAGCTTTCTGACGATAATAATTTGATTTTCAGAGAAAAAATAATTTTTGTCGTGAAAAATACAGTTTTAGTCCGCGAAGTACGAAAATGTCTAAAAACGCTTGTATTCATTGAAAGTGATCGTTTATAGACATTTCCAGCTCTCTGACGTTAATAAATTTATTTTCAGAGATAAAAAATATTTTTCGTCGTGAAAAATACAGTTTTAGTCCGCGAAGTACGAAAATGTCAAAAAACGATTGTATTCGTCGAAAGTGATCGTTTTTAGACCTTTCCAGCTTTCTGACGTTAATAAATTGATTTTCAGAGATATAAAATATTTTTTGTCGTGAAAAATACAGTTTTAGTACGAGATGTATGAAAATGTCTATAAACGCTTGTATTCATTGAAAGTGAACGTTTTTAGACGTTTCCAGCTCACTGACGTTAATAAATTTATTTTCAGAGATAAAAAATATTTTTTGTTGTGAAAAATACAGTCTTAGCACGAAAAGTACGAAAATGTCTTAAAACGTTTGTATTCATTGAAAGTGATCGTTTATAGACGTTTAAAGCTCTCTCACGTTAATAAATTTATTTTCAGAGATAAAAAATATTTTTCGTCGTGAAAAATACAGTTTTAGTCCGCGAAGTACGAAAATGTCAAAAACGATTGTATTCGTCGAAAGTGATCGTTTTTAGACCTTTCCAGCTTTCTGACATTAATAAACTTATTTTCAAAGATAAAAAAATATTTTTTGTCGTGAAAAATACAGTTTTAGTCCGAGAAGTACGAAAATGTCAAAAAATACTTGTATTCGTCGAAAGTGATCGTTTTTAGACCTTTCCAGCTTTCTGACGTTAATAAATTGATTTTCAGAGATAGAAAATATTTTTTGTCGTGAAAAATACAGTTTTAGTACGAGAAGTACGAAAATGTGTAAAATCGCTTGTATTCGTTGAAAGTGGTCGATTTTAGACATTTCCAGCTTTCTGACGTTAATAAATTGATTTTAAGAGAAAAAAAATTTTTTTTGTCGTGAAAAATACAGTTTTAGTCCGGGAAGTACGAAAATGTCTAAAAACGCTTGTATTCGTCGAAAGTGATCATTTTTAGACCTTTCCAGCTTTCTGACGATAATAATTTGATTTTCAGAGAAAAAATAATTTTTGTCGTGAAAAATACAGTTTTAGTCCGCGAAGTACGAAAATGTCTAAAAACGCTTGTATTCATTGAAAGTGATCGTTTATAGACATTTCCAGCTCTCTGACGTTAATAAATTTATTTTCAGAGATAAAAAATATTTTTCGTCGTGAAAAATACAGTTTTAGTCCGCGAAGTACGAAAATGTCAAAAAACGATTGTATTCGTCGAAAGTGATCGTTTTTAGACCTTTCCAGCTTTTTGACGTTAATAAATTGATTTTCAGAGATATAAAATATTTTTTGTCGTGAAAAATACAGTTTTAGTACGAGATGTATGAAAATGTCTATAAACGCTTGTATTCATTGAAAGTGAACGTTTTTAGACGTTTCCAGCTCACTGACGTTAATAAATTTATTTTCAGAGATAAAAAATATTTTTTGTTGTGAAAAATACAGTCTTAGCACGAAAAGTACGAAAATGTCTTAAAACGTTTGTATTCATTGAAAGTAATCGTTTATAGACGTTTCCAGCTCTCTCATGTTAATAAATTTATTTTCAGAGATAAAAAATATTTTTCGTCGTGAAAAATACAGTTTTAGTCCGTGAAGTACGAAAATGTCAAAAAACGATTGTATTCGTCGTAAGTGATCGTTTTTAGACGTTTCCAGCTTTCTGACGTTAATAAATTGATTTTCAGAGATAGAAAATATTTTTTGTCGTGAAAAATACTGTTTTAGTACGAGAAGTACGAAAATGTCTTAAAACGCTTGTATTAGTCGAAAGTGATCGTTTTTAGACCTTTCCAGCTTTATGACGTTAATAAATTGATTTTCAGACAAAAAAAAAATTTTTGTCCTGAAAAATACAGTTTTATCCGCGAAGTACGAAAATGTCTAAAAACGCTTGTATTCGTCGAAAGTGATCGTTTTTAGACCTTTCTAGCTTTCTGACGTTAATAATTTGATTTTCAGAGAAAAATAATAATTTTTGTCGTGAAAAATACAGTTTTAGTACTAGAATTATGAAAATGTCTTAAAACGCTTGTATTCATTGAAAGTGATCGTTTATAGACGTTTCCAGTTCTGTGATGTTAATAAATTGATTTTCAGAGATAATAAATATTTTTTATCGTGAAAACTACAGTTTTAGTCCGCGAAATATGAAAATGTCTAAAAATGCTTGTATTCATTGAAAGTGAACGTTTTTAGACGTTTCCAGCTCTCTGACGTTAATAAATTTATTTTCAGAGATAAAAAATATTTTTGTTGTGAAAAATACAGTTTTAGCACGAGAAGTACGAAAATGTCTTAAAACGCTGGTATTCATTGAAAGTGATCGTTTATAGACGTTTAAAGCTCTCTCACGTTAATAAATTTATTTTCAAAGATAAAAAAATATTTTTTGTCTTGAAAAATACAGTTTTAGTCCGAGAAGTACGAAAATGTCAAAAAATACTTGTATTCGTCGAAAGTGATCGTTTTTAGACCTTTCCAGCTTTCTGACGTTAATAAATTGATTTTTAGAGATAGAAAATATTTTTTGTCGCGAAAAATACAGTTTTAGTACGAGAAGTACGAAAATGTGTAAAATCGCTTGTATTCGTTGAAAGTGGTCGATTTTAGATATTTCCAGCTTTCTGACGTTAATAAATTGATTTTCAGAGAAAAAAATTTTTTTTTGTCGTGAAAAATACAGTTTTAGTCCGGGAAGTACGAAAATGTCTAAAAACGCTTGTATTCGTCAAAAGTGATCGTTTTTAGACCTTTCCAGCTTTCTGACGATAATAAATAGATTTTCAGAGAAAAAAAAATTTTTGTCGTGAAAAATACAGTTTCAGTCCGCGAAGTACGATAATGTCTAAAAACGCTTGTATTCATTGAAAGTGATCTTTTATAGACGTTTCCAGCTCTCTGACGTTAATAAATTTATTTTCAGAGATAAAAAATATTTTTCGTCGTGAAAAATACAGTTTTAGTCCGCGAAGTACGAAAATGTCAAAAACGATTGTATTCGTCGAAAGTGATCGTTTTTAGACCTTTCCAGCTTTCTGACATTAATAAACTTATTTTCAAAGATAAAAAAATATTTTTTGTCGTGAAAAATACAGTTTTAGTCCGAGAAGTACGAAAATGTCAAAAAATACTTGTATTCGTCGAAAGTGATCGTTTTTAGACCTTTCCAGCTTTCTGACGTTAATAAATTGATTTTCAGAGATAGAAAATATTTTTTGTCGTGAAAAATACAGTTTTAGTACGAGAAGTACGAAAATGTGTAAAATCGCTTGTATTCGTTGAAAGTGGTCGATTTTAGACATTTCCAGCTTTCTGACGTTAATAAATTGATTTTAAGAGAAAAAAATTTTTTTTTGTCGTGAAAAATACAGTTTTAGTCCGGGAAGTACGAAAATGTCTAAAAACGCTTGTATTCGTCGAAAGTGATCATTTTTAGACCTTTCCAGCTTTCTGACGATAATAATTTGATTTTCAGAGAAAAAATAATTTTTGTCGTGAAAAATACAGTTTTAGTCCGCGAAGTACGAAAATGTCTAAAAACGCTTGTATTCATTGAAAGTGATCGTTTATAGACATTTCCAGCTCTCTGACGTTAATAAATTTATTTTCAGAGATAAAAAATATTTTTCGTCGTGAAAAATACAGTTTTAGTCCGCGAAGTACGAAAATGTCAAAAAACGATTGTATTCGTCGAAAGTGATCGTTTTTAGACCTTTCCAGCTTTTTGACGTTAATAAATTGATTTTCAGAGATATAAAATATTTTTTGTCGTGAAAAATACAGTTTTAGTACGAGATGTATGAAAATGTCTATAAACGCTTGTATTCATTGAAAGTGAACGTTTTTAGACGTTTCCAGCTCACTGACGTTAATAAATTTATTTTCAGAGATAAAAAATATTTTTTGTTGTGAAAAATACAGTCTTAGCACGAAAAGTACGAAAATGTCTTAAAACGTTTGTATTCATTGAAAGTAATCGTTTATAGACGTTTCCAGCTCTCTCATGTTAATAAATTTATTTTCAGAGATAAAAAATATTTTTCGTCGTGAAAAATACAGTTTTAGTCCGTGAAGTACGAAAATGTCAAAAAACGATTGTATTCGTCGTAAGTGATCGTTTTTAGACGTTTCCAGCTTTCTGACGTTAATAAATTGATTTTCAGAGATAGAAAATATTTTTTGTCGTGAAAAATACAGTTTTAGTACGAGAAGTACGAAAATGTCTTAAAACGCTTGTATTAGTCGAAAGTGATCGTTTTTAGACCTTTCCAGCTTTATGACGTTAATAAATTGATTTTCAGACAAAAAAAAAATTTTTGTCCTGAAAAATACAGTTTTATCCGCGAAGTACGAAAATGTCTAAAAACGCTTGTATTCGTCGAAAGTGATCGTTTTTAGACCTTTCTAGCTTTCTGACGTTAATAATTTGATTTTCAGAGAAAAATAATAATTTTTGTCGTGAAAAATACAGTTTTAGTACTAGAATTATGAAAATGTCTTAAAACGCTTGTATTCATTGAAAGTGATCGTTTATAGACGTTTCCAGTTCTGTGATGTTAATAAATTGATTTTCAGAGATAATAAATATTTTTTATCGTGAAAACTACAGTTTTAGTCCGCGAAATATGAAAATGTCTAAAAATGCTTGTATTCATTGAAAGTGAACGTTTTTAGACGTTTCCAGCTCTCTGACGTTAATAAATTTATTTTCAGAGATAAAAAATATTTTTGTTGTGAAAAATACAGTTTTAGCACGAGAAGTACGAAAATGTCTTAAAACGCTGGTATTCATTGAAAGTGATCGTTTATAGACGTTTAAAGCTCTCTCACGTTAATAAATTTATTTTCAAAGATAAAAAAATATTTTTTGTCTTGAAAAATACAGTTTTAGTCCGAGAAGTACGAAAATGTCAAAAAATACTTGTATTCGTCGAAAGTGATCGTTTTTAGACCTTTCCAGCTTTCTGACGTTAATAAATTGATTTTTAGAGATAGAAAATATTTTTTGTCGCGAAAAATACAGTTTTAGTACGAGAAGTACGAAAATGTGTAAAATCGCTTGTATTCGTTGAAAGTGGTCGATTTTAGATATTTCCAGCTTTCTGACGTTAATAAATTGATTTTCAGAGAAAAAAATTTTTTTTTGTCGTGAAAAATACAGTTTTAGTCCGGGAAGTACGAAAATGTCTAAAAACGCTTGTATTCGTCGAAAGTGATCGTTTTTAGACCTTTCCAGCTTTCTGACGATAATAAATAGATTTTCAGAGAAAAAAAAATTTTTGTCGTGAAAAATACAGTTTCAGTCCGCGAAGTACGATAATGTCTAAAAACGCTTGTATTCATTGAAAGTGATCTTTTATAGACGTTTCCAGCTCTCTGACGTTAATAAATTTATTTTCAGAGATAAAAAATATTTTTCGTCGTGAAAAATACAGTTTTAGTCCGCGAAGTACGAAAATGTCAAAAAACGGTTGTATTCGTCGTAGGTGATCGTTTTTAGACGTTTCCAGCTTTCTGACGTTAATAAACTTATTTTCAAAGATAAAAAAAAAATTTTGTCGTGAAAAATACTGTTTTAGTTCGAGAAGTACGAAAACGTCAAAAAATACTTGTATTCGTCGAAAGTGATCGTTTTTAGACCTTTCCAGCTTTCTGACGTTAATAAATTGATTTTCAGAGATAGAAAATATTTTTTGTCGTGAAAAATACAATTTTAGTACGAGAAGTACGAAAATGTCTTAAGACGCTTGTATTCATTGAATGTGATCGTTTATAGACGTTTCCAGCTTTCTGACGTTAATAAACTTATTTTCAAAGATAAAAAATATTTTTTGTCGTGAAAAATACAGTTTTAGTCCGCGAAGTACGAAAATGTCTAAAAACGCTTGTATTCGTCGAAAGTGATCGTTTTTAGACCTTTCTAGCTTTCTGACGTTAATGATTTGATTTTCAGAGAAAAAAAATAAATTTTGTCGTGAAAAATACAGTTTTAGTCCGAGAAGTACGAAAATGTCAAAAAAGACTTTTATTCATTGAAAGTGATCGTTTCTAGACCTTTCCAGCTTTCTGACGTTAATAAATTGATTTTCAAAAATAAAAAATATTTGTTGTGAAAAATACAGTTTTAGTACGAGGAGTACGAAAATGTCAAAAAACGCTTGTATTCATCGAAAGTGAACGTTTTTAGACGTTTCCAGCTCTGTGACGTTAATAAATTTATTTTCAGAGAAAAAATATTTTTTGTCGTGAAAAATACAGGTTTATTCCGCGAAGTACGAAAATTTCTAAAAACTCTTGTATTCGTCGAAAGTGGTCGATTTTAAACATTTCCAGCTTTCTGACGTTAATAAATTGATTTTCAAAAATAAAAAATATTTGTTGTGAAAAATACAGTTTTAGTACGACGAGTACGAAAATGTCAAAAAACGCTTGTATTCATCGAAAGTGAACGTTTTTAGACGTTTCCAGCTCTGTGACGTTAATAAATTTATTTTCAGAGATAAAAAATATTTTTCGTCGTGAAAAATACAGTTTTAGTCCGCCAAGTACGAAAATGTCAAAAACAATTGTATTCGTCGAAAGTGGTCGTTTTTAGACCTTTATAGCTTTCTGACGTTAATAATTTGATTTTCAGAGAAAAATAAAAAAAATTGTCGTGAAAAATACAGTTTTAGTACTAGAATTATGAAATTGTCTTAAAACGCTTGTATTCATTGAAAGTGATCGTTTATAGACGTTTCCAGTTCTGTGATGTTAATAAATTGATTTTCAGAGATAAAAAATGTTTTTAGTCGTGAAAAATACTGTTTTAGTCCGAGAAGTACGAAAATGTCAAAAAATACCTGTATTCGTGGAAAGTGATCGTTTTTAGACCTTTCCAGCTTTCTGACGTTAATAAATTGATTTTCAGAGATAGAAAATATTTTTTGTCGCGAAAAATACAGTTTTAGTCCGCGAAGTACGAAAATGTCTAAAAATGCTTGTATTCATTGAAAGTGAACGTTTTTAGACGTTTCCAGCTCTCTGACGTTAATAAATTTATTTTCATAGATAAAAAATATTTTTGTTGTGAAAAATACAGTTTTAGCACGAGAAGTACGAAAATGTCTTAAAACGCTGGTATTCATTGAAAGTGATCGCTTATAGACGTTTAAAGCTCTCTCACGTTAATAAATTTATTTTCAAAGATAAAAAAATATTTTTTGTCGTGAAAAATACAGTTTTAGTCCGAGAAGTACGAAAATGTCAAAAAATACTTGTATTCGTCGAAAGTGATCGTTTTTAGACCTTTCCAGCTTTCTGACGTTAATAAATTGATTTTCAGAGATAGAAAATATTTTTTGTCGCGAAAAATACAGTTTTAGTACGAGAAGTACGAAAATGTGTAAAATCGCTTGTATTCGTTGAAAGTGGTCGATTTTAGACATTTCCAGCTTTCTGACGTTAATAAATTGATTTTCAGAGAAAAAAATTTTTTTTTGTCGTGAAAAATACAGTTTTAGTCCGGGAAGTACGAAAATGTCTAAAAACGCTTGTATTCGTCGAAAGTGATCGTTTTTAGACCTTTCTAGCTTTCTGACGATAATAAATTGATTTTCAGAGATAGAAAATATTTTTGTCTTGAAAAATACAGTTTTAGTCCGCGAAGTACGAAAATGTCAAAAAACGGTTGTATTCGTCGTAGGTGATCGTTTTTAGACGTTTCCAGCTTTCTGACGTTAATAAACTTATTTTCAAAGATAAAAAAAAAATTTTGTCGTGAAAAATACTGTTTTAGTTCGAGAAGTACGAAAACGTCAAAAAATACTTGTATTCGTCGAAAGTGATCGTTTTTAGACCTTTCCAGCTTTCTGACGTTAATAAATTGATTTTCAGAGATAGAAAATATTTTTTGTCGTGAAAAATACAGTTTTAGTACGAGAAGTACGAAAATGTCTTAAGACGCTTGTATTCATTGAATGTGATCGTTTATAGACGTTTCCAGCTTTCTGACGTTAATAAATTGATTTTCAGAGATAGAAAATATTTTTTGTCGTGAAAAATACAGTTTTAGTCCGCGAAGTACGAAAATGTCTAAAAACGCTTGTATTCGTCGAAAGTGATCGTTTTTAGACCTTTCTAGCTTTCTGACGTTAATGATTTGATTTTCAGAGAAAAAAAAAAAAATTTGTCGTGAAAAATACAGTTTTAGTCCGAGAAGTACGAAAATGTCAAAAAAGACTTTTATTCATCGAAAGTGAACGTTTTTAGACGTTTCCAGCTCTGTGACGTTAATCAATTTATTTTCAGAGAAAAAATATTTTTTGTCGTGAAAAATACAGGTTTATTCCGCGAAGTACGAAAATTTCTAAAAACGCTTGTATTCGTCGAAAGTGGTCGATTTTAAACATTTCCAGCTTTCTGACGTTATTAAATTGATTTTCAAAAATAAAAAATATTTGTTGTGAAAAATACAGTTTTAGTACGAGGAGTACGAAAATGTCAAAAAACGCTTGTATTCATCGAAAGTGAACGTTTTTAGACGTTTCCAGCTCTGTGACGTTAATAAATTTATTTTCAGAGATAAAAAATATTTTTCTTCGTGAAAAATACAGTTTTAGTCCGCCAAGTACGAAAATGTCAAAAACGATTGTATTCGTCGAAAGTGGTCGTTTTTAGACCTTTATAGCTTTCTGACGTTAATAATTTGATTTTCAGAGAAAAATAAAAAATTTTGTCGTGAAAAATACAGTTTTAGTACTAGAATTATGAAAATGTCTTAAAACGCTTGTATTCATTGAAAGTGATCGTTTATAGACGTTTCCAGTTCTGTGATGTTAATAAATTGATTTTCAGAGATAAAAAATGTTTTTAGTCGTGAAAAATACAGTTTTAGTCCGAGAAGTACGAAAATGTCAAAAATACCTGTATTCGTGGAAAGTGATCGTTTTTAGACCTTTCCAGCTTTCTCACGTTAATAAATTGATTTTCAGACAAAAAAAAAAATTTTTGTCGTGAAAAATACAGTTTTAATCCGCGAAGTACGAAAATGTCTAAAAACGCTTGTATTCGTCGAAAGTGATCATTTTTAGACCTTTCCAGCTTTCTGACGATAATAAATTGATTTTCAGAGAAAAAATAATTTTTGTCGTGAAAAATACAGTTTTAGTCCGCGAAGTACGAAAATGTCTAAAAACGCTTGTATTCATTGAAAGTGATCGTTTATAGATGTTTCCAGCTCTCTGACGTTAATAAATTTATTTTCAGAGATAAAAAATATTTTTCGTCGTGAAAAATACAGTTTTAGTCCGCGAAGTACGAAAATGTCAAAAAACGATTGTATTCGTCGAAAGTGATCGTTTTTAGACCTTTCCAGCTTTCTGACGTTAATAAATTGATTTTCAGAGATATAAAATATTTTTTGTCGTGAAAAATACAGTTTTAGTACGAGATGTATGAAAATGTCTATAAACGCTTGTATTCATTGAAAGTGAACGTTTTTAGACGTTTCCAGCTCACTGACGTTAATAAATTTATTCTCAGAGATAAAAAATATTTTTTGTTGTGAAAAATACAGTCTTAGCACGAAAAGTACGAAAATGTCTTAAAACGTTTGTATTCATTGAAAGTAATCGTTTATAGACGTTTCCAGCTCTCTCATGTTAATAAATTTATTTTCAGAGATAAAAAATATTTTTCGTCGTGAAAAATACAGTTTTAGTCCGCGAAGTACGAAAATGTCAAAAAACTATTGTATTCGTCGTAAGTGATCGTTTTTAGACGTTTCCAGCTTTCTGACGTTAATAAATTGATTTTCAGAGATAGAAACTATTTTTTGTCGTGAAAAATACAGTTTTAGTACGAGAAGTACGAAAATGTCTTAAAACGCTTGTATTCGTGGAAAGTGATCGTTTTTAGACCTTTCCAGCTTTATGACGTTAATAAATTGATTTTCAGACAAAAAAAAATTTTTTGTCTTGAAAAATACAGTTTTAATCCGCGAAGTACGAAAATGTCTAAAAACGCTTGTATTCGTCGAAAGTGATCGTTTTTAGACCTTTCTAGCTTTCTGACGTTACTAATTTGATTTTCAGAGAAAAATAATAATTTTTGTCGTGAAAAATACAGTTTTAGTACTAGAATTATGAAAATATCTTAAAACGCTTGTATTCATTGAAAGTGATCGTTTATAGACGTTTCCAGTTCTGTGATGTTAATAAATTGATTTTCAGAGATAAAAAATATTTTTTATCGTGAAAACTACAGTTTTAGTCCGCGAAGTACGAAAATGTCTAAAAATGCTTGCATTCATTGAAAGTGAACGTTTTTAGAGGTTTCCAGCTCTCTGACGTTAATAAATTTATTTTCAGAGATAAAAAATATTTTTGTTGTGAAAAATACAGTTTTAGCACGAGAAGTACGAAAATGTCTTAAAACGCTGGTATTCATTGAAAGTGATCGTTTATAGACGTTTAAAGCTCTCTCACGTTAATAAATTTATTTTCAAAGATAAAAAAATATTTTTTGTCGTGAAAAATACAGTTTTAGTCCGAGAAGTACGAAAATGTCAAAAAATACTTGTATTCCTCGAAAGTGATCGTTTTTAGACCTTTCCAGCTTTCTGACGTTAATAAATTGATTTTCAGAGATAGAAAATATTTTTTGTCGTGAAAAATACAGTTTCAGTCCACGAAGTACGATAATGTCTAAAAACGCTTGTATTCATTGAAAGTGATCTTTTATAGACGTTTCCAGCTCTCTGACGTTAATAAATTTATTTTCAGAGATAAAAAATATTTTTCGTCGTGAAAAATACAGTTTTAGTCCGCGAAGTACGAAAATGTCAAAAAACGGTTGTATTCGTCGTAGGTGATCGTTTTTAGACGTTTCCAGCTTTCTGACGTTTATAAACTTATTTTCAAAGATAAAAAAAAAAATTTGTCGTGAAAAATACTGTTTTAGTTCGAGAAGTACGAAAACGTAAAAAAATACTTGTATTCGTCGAAAGTGATCGTTTTTAGACCTTTCCAGCTTTCTGACGTTAATAAATTGATTTTCAGAGATAGAAAATATTTTTTGTCGTGAAAAATACAGTTTTAGTACGAGAAGTACGAAAATGTCTTAAGACGCTTGTATTCATTGAATGTGATCGTTTATAGACGTTTCCAGCTTTCTGACGTTAATAAACTTATTTTCAAAGATAAAAAATATTTTTTGTCGTGAAAAATACAGTTTTAGTCCGCGAAGTACGAAAATGTCTAAAAACGCTTGTATTCGTCGAAAGTGATCGTTTTTAGACCTTTCTAGCTTTCTGACGTTAATGATTTGATTTTCAGAGAAAAAAAAAAAATTTTGTCGTGAAAAATACAGGTTTATTCCGCGAAGTACGAAAATTTCTAAAAACGCTTGTATTCGTCGAAAGTGGTCGATTTTAAACATTTCCAGCTTTCTGACGTTATTAAATTGATTTTCAAAAATAAAAAATATTTGTTGTGAAAAATACAGTTTTAGTACGAGGAGTACGAAAATGTCAAAAAACGCTTGTATTCATCGAAAGTGAACGTTTTTAGACGTTTCCAGCTCTGTGACGTTAATAAATTTATTTTCAGAGATAAAAAATATTTTTCTTCGTGAAAAATACAGTTTTAGTCCGCCAAGTACGAAAATGTCAAAAACGATTGTATTCATTGAAAGTGATCGTTTATAGATGTTTCCAGCTCTCTGACGTTAATAAATTTATTTTCAGAGATAAAAAATATTTTTCGTCGTGAAAAATACAGTTTTAGTCCGCGAAGTACGAAAATGTCAAAAAACGATTGTATTCGTCGAAAGTGATCGTTTTTAGACCTTTCCAGCTTTCTGACGTTAATAAATTGATTTTCAGAGATATAAAATATTTTTTGTCGTGAAAAATACAGTTTTAGTACGAGATGTATGAAAATGTCTATAAACGCTTGTATTCATTGAAAGTGAACGTTTTTAGACGTTTCCAGCTCACTGACGTTAATAAATTTATTCTCAGAGATAAAAAATATTTTTTGTTGTGAAAAATACAGTCTTAGCACGAAAAGTACGAAAATGTCTTAAAACGTTTGTATTCATTGAAAGTAATCGTTTATAGACGTTTCCAGCTCTCTCATGTTAATAAATTTATTTTCAGAGATAAAAAATATTTTTCGTCGTGAAAAATACAGTTTTAGTCCGCGAAGTACGAAAATGTCAAAAAACGATTGTATTCGTCGTAAGTGATCGTTTTTAGACGTTTCCAGCTTTCTGACGTTAATAAATTGATTTTCAGAGATAGAAACTATTTTTTGTCGTGAAAAATACAGTTTTAGTACGAGAAGTACGAAAATGTCTTAAAACGCTTGTATTCGTGGAAAGTGATCGTTTTTAGACCTTTCCAGCTTTATGACGTTAATAAATTGATTTTCAGACAAAAAAAAATTTTTTGTCTTGAAAAATACAGTTTTAATCCGCGAAGTACGAAAATGTCTAAAAACGCTTGTATTCGTCGAAAGTGATCGTTTTTAGACCTTTCTAGCTTTCTGACGTTACTAATTTGATTTTCAGAGAAAAATAATAATTTTTGTCGTGAAAAATACAGTTTTAGTACTAGAATTATGAAAATATCTTAAAACGCTTGTATTCATTGAAAGTGATCGTTTATAGACGTTTCCAGTTCTGTGATGTTAATAAATTGATTTTCAGAGATAAAAAATATTTTTTATCGTGAAAACTACAGTTTTAGTCCGCGAAGTACGAAAATGTCTAAAAATGCTTGCATTCATTGAAAGTGAACGTTTTTAGAGGTTTCCAGCTCTCTGACGTTAATAAATTTATTTTCAGAGATAAAAAATATTTTTGTTGTGAAAAATACAGTTTTAGCACGAGAAGTACGAAAATGTCTTAAAACGCTGGTATTCATTGAAAGTGATCGTTTATAGACGTTTAAAGCTCTCTCACGTTAATAAATTTATTTTCAAAGATAAAAAAATATTTTTTGTCGTGAAAAATACAGTTTTAGTCCGAGAAGTACGAAAATGTCAAAAAATACTTGTATTCCTCGAAAGTGATCGTTTTTAGACCTTTCCAGCTTTCTGACGTTAATAAATTGATTTTCAGAGATAGAAAATATTTTTTGTCGTGAAAAATACAGTTTCAGTCCACGAAGTACGATAATGTCTAAAAACGCTTGTATTCATTGAAAGTGATCTTTTATAGACGTTTCCAGCTCTCTGACGTTAATAAATTTATTTTCAGAGATAAAAAATATTTTTCGTCGTGAAAAATACAGTTTTAGTCCGCGAAGTACGAAAATGTCAAAAAACGGTTGTATTCGTCGTAGGTGATCGTTTTTAGACGTTTCCAGCTTTCTGACGTTTATAAACTTATTTTCAAAGATAAAAAAAAAATTTTGTCGTGAAAAATACTGTTTTAGTTCGAGAAGTACGAAAACGTCAAAAATACCTGTATTCGTGGAAAGTGATCGTTTTTAGACCTTTCCAGCTTTCTCACGTTAATAAATTGATTTTCAGACAAAAAAAAAATTTTTTGTCGTGAAAAATACAGTTTTAATCCGCGAAGTACGAAAATGTCTAAAAACGCTTGTATTCGTCGAAAGTGATCGTTTTTAGACCTTTCTAGCTTTCTGACGTTAATAATTTGATTTTCAGAGAAAAATAATAATTTTTGTCGTGAAAAATACAGTTTTAGTACTAGAATTATGAAAATGTCTTAAAACGCTTGTATTCATTGAAAGTGATCGTTTATAGACGTTTCCAGTTCTGTGATGTTAATAAATTGATTTTCAGAGATAAAAAATATTTTTTATCGTGAAAACTACAGTTTTAGTCCGCGAAGTACGAAAATGTCTAAAAATGCTTGTATTCGTCGAAAGTGATCGTTTTTAGACCTTTCCAGCTTTCTGACGTTAATAAATTGATTTTCAGAGATAGAAAATATTTTTTGTCGTGAAAAATACAGTTTTAGTCCGGGAAGTACGAAAATGTCTAAAAACGCTTGTATTCGTCGAAAGTGATCGTTTTTAGACCTTTCCAGCTTTCTGACGATAATAAATTGATTTTCAGAGAAAAAAAAATTTTTGTCGTGAAAAATACAGTTTTAGTCCGCGAAGTACGATAATGTCTAAAAACGCTTGTATTCATTGAAAGTGATCTTTTATAGACGTTTCCAGCTCTCTGACGTTAATAAATTTATTTTCAGAGAAAAAAATATTTTTCGTCGTGAAAAATACAGTTTTAGTCCGGGAAGTACGAAAATGTCTAAAAACGCTTGTATTCGTCGAAAGTGATCATTTTTAGACCTTTCCAGCTTTCTGACGATAATAAATTGATTTTCAGAGAAAAAATAATTTTTGTCGTGAAAAATACAGTTTTAGTCCGCGAAGTACGAAAATGTCTAAAAACGCTTGTATTCATTGAAAGTGATCGTTTATAGACGTTTCCAGCTCTCTGACGTTAATAAATTTATTTTCAGAGATAAAAAATATTTTTCGTCGTGAAAAATACAGTTTTAGTCCGCGAAGTACGAAAATGTCAAAAAACGATTGTATTCGTCGAAAGTGATCGTTTTTAGACCTTTCCAGCTTTCTGACGTTAATAAATTGATTTTCAGAGATATAAAATATTTTTTGTCGTGAAAAATACAGTTTTAGTACGAGATGTATGAAAATGTCTATAAACGCTTGTATTCATTGAAAGTGAACGTTTTTAGACGTTTCCAGCTCACTGACGTTAATAAATTTATTTTCAGAGATAAAAAATATTTTTTGTTGTGAAAAATACAGTCTTAGCACGAAAAGTACGAAAATGTCTTAAAACGTTTGTATTCATTGAAAGTAATCGTTTATAGACGTTTCCAGCTCTCTCATGTTAATAAATTTATTTTCAGAGATAAAAAATATTTTTCGTCGTGAAAAATACAGTTTTAGTCCGCGAAGTACGAAAATGTCAAAAAACGATTGTATTCGTCGTAAGTGATCGTTTTTAGACGTTTCCAGCTTTCTGACGTTAATAAATTGATTTTCAGAGATAGAAAATATTTTTTGTCGTGAAAAATACAGTTTTAGTACGAGAAGTACGAAAATGTCTTAAAACGCTTGTATTCGTGGAAAGTGATCGTTTTTAGACCTTTCCAGCTTTATGACGTTAATAAATTGATTTTCAGACAAAAAAAAATTTTTTGTCTTGAAAAATACAGTTTTAATCCGCGAAGTACGAAAATGTCTAAAAACGCTTGTATTCGTCGAAAGTGATCGTTTTTAGACCTTTCTAGCTTTCTGACGTTAATAATTTGATTTTCAGAGAAAAAAAATAATTTTTGTCGTGAAAAATACAGTTTTAGTACTAGAATTATGAAAATGTCTTAAAACGCTTGTATTCATTGAAAGTGATCGTTTATAGACGTTTCCAGTTCTGTGATGTTAATAAATTGATTTTCAGAGATAAAAAATATTTTTTATCGTGAAAACTACAGTTTTAGTCCGCAAAGTACGAAAATGTCTAAAAATGCTTGTATTCATTGAAAGTGAACGTTTTTAGAGGTTTCCAGCTCTCTGACGTTAATAAATTTATTTTCAGAGATAAAAAATATTTTTGTTGTGAAAAATACAGTTTTAGCACGAGAAGTACGAAAATGTCTTAAAACGCTGGTATTCATTGAAAGTGATCGTTTATAGACGTTTAAAGCTCTCTCACGTTAATAAATTTATTTTCAAAGATAAAAAAATATTTTTTGTCGTGAAAAATACAGTTTTAGTCCGAGAAGTACGAAAATGTCAAAAAATACTTGTATTCGTCGAAAGTGATCGTTTTTAGACCTTTCCAGCTTTCTGACGTTAATAAATTGATTTTCAGAGATAGAAAATATTTTTTGTCGTGAAAAATACAGTTTTAGTCCGGGAAGTACGAAAATGTCTAAAAACGCTTGTATTCGTCGAAAGTGTTCGTTTTTAGACCTTTCCAGCTTTCTGACGATAATAAATAGATTTTCAGAGAAAAAAAAATTTTTGTCGTGAAAATACAGTTTCAGTCCGCGAAGTACGATAATGTCTAAAAACGCTTGTATTCATTGAAAGTGATCTTTTATAGACGTTTCCAGCTCTCTGACGTTAATAAATTTATTTTCAGAGATAAAAAATATTTTTCGTCGTGAAAAATACAGTTTTAGTCCGCGAAGTACGAAAATGTCAAAAAACGGTTGTATTCGTCGTAGGTGATCGTTTTTAGACGTTTCCAGCTTTCTGACGTTTATAAACTTATTTTCAAAGAAAAAAAAAAAAAATTGTCGTGAAAAATACTGTTTTAGTTCGAGAAGTACGAAAACGTCAAAAAATACTTGTATTCGTCGAAAGTGATCGTTTTTAGACCTTTCCAGCTTTCTGACGTTAATAAATTGATTTTCAGAGATAGAAAATATTTTTTGTCGTGAAAAATACAGTTTAAGTACGAGAAGTACGAAAATGTCTTAAGACGCTTGTATTCATTGAATGTGATCGTTTATAGACGTTTCCAGCTTTCTGACGTTAATAAACTTATTTTCAAAGATAAAAAATATTTTTTGTCGTGAAAAATACAGTTTTAGTCCGCGAAGTACGAAAATGTCTAAAAACGCTTGTATTCGTCGAAAGTGATCGTTTTTAGACCTTTCTAGCTTTCTGACGTTAATGATTTGATTTTCAGAGAAAAAAAAAAAATTTTGTCGTGAAAAATACAGTTTTAGTCCGAGAAGTACGAAAATGTCAAAAAAGACTTTTATTCATCGAAAGTGATCGTTTCTAGACCTTTCCAGCTTTCTGACGTTAATAAATTGATTTTCAAAAATAAAAAATATTTGTTGTGAAAAATACAGTTTTAGTACGAGGAGTACGAAAATGTCAAAAAACGCTTGTATTCATCGAAAGTGAACGTTTTTAGACGTTTCCAGCTCTGTGACGTTAATAAATTTATTTTCAGAGAAAAAATATTTTTTGTCGTGAAAAATACAGGTTTATTCCGCGAAGTACGAAAATTTCTAAAAACGCTTGTATTCGTCGAAAGTGGTCGATTTTAAACATTTCCAGCTTTCTGACGTTAATAAATTGATTTTCAAAAATAAAAAATATTTGTTGTGAAAAATACAGTTTTAGTACGAGGAGTACGAAAATGTCAAAAAACGCTTGTATTCATCGAAAGTGAACGTTTTTAGACGTTTCCAGCTCTGTGACGTTAATAAATTTATTTTCAGAGATAAAAAATATTTTTCGTCGTGAAAAATACAGTTTTAGTCCGCCAAGTACGAAAATGTCTAAAAACGCTTGTATTCATTGAAAGTGATCGTTTATAGACGTTTCCAGCTCTCTGACGTTAATAAATTTATTTTCAGAGATAAAAAATATTTTTCGTCGTGAAAAATACAGTTTTAGTCCGCGAAGTACGAAAATGTCAAAAAACGATTGTATTCGTCGAAAGTGATCGTTTTTAGACCTTTCCAGCTTTCTGACGTTAATAAATTGATTTTCAGAGATATAAAATATTTTTTGTCGTGAAAAATACAGTTTTAGTACGAGATGTATGAAAATGTCTATAAACGCTTGTATTCATTGAAAGTGAACGTTTTTAGACGTTTCCAGCTCACTGACGTTAATAAATTTATTTTCAGAGATAAAAAATATTTTTTGTTGTGAAAAATACAGTCTTAGCACGAAAAGTACGAAAATGTCTTAAAACGTTTGTATTCATTGAAAGTAATCGTTTATAGACGTTTCCAGCTCTCTCATGTTAATAAATTTATTTTCAGAGATAAAAAATATTTTTCGTCGTGAAAAATACAGTTTTAGTCCGCGAAGTACGAAAATGTCAAAAAACGATTTTATTCGTCGTAAGTGATCGTTTTTAGACGTTTCCAGCTTTCTGACGTTAATAAATTGATTTTCAGAGATAGAAAATATTTTTTGTCGTGAAAAATACAGTTTTTGTACGAGAAGTACGAAAATGTCTTAAAACGCTTGTATTCGTCAAAAGTGATCGTTTTTAGACCTTTCCAGCTTTATGACGTTAATAAATTGATTTTCAGACAAAAAAAAATTTTTTGTCGAGAAAAATACAGTTTTAGTCCGCGAAGTACGAAAATGTCTAAAAACGCTTGTTTTTTAGACGTTTCCAGCTTTCTGACGTTAATATATAGATTTTCAGAGAAATTTTTTTTTTTTTGTCGTGAAAAATACAGTTTTAGTTCGCGAAGTACGAAAATGTCTAAAACCGCTTGTATTCATTGAAAGTGATCGTTTTTAGACGTTTCCAGTTCTCTGACGTTAATAAATTGATTTTCAGAGATAAAAAATATTTGTTGTTGTGAAAAATACAGTTTTAGTCCGAGAAGTACGAAAATGTCTAAAAACGCTTATATTCGTTGAAAGTGATCGATTTTAGACATTTCCAGCTTTCTGAAGTTAATAAATTTATTTTCAGAGATAAAAAATATTTTTTGTCTTGAAAAATACAGTTTTAGTCCGCGAAGTACGAAAATGTCTAAAAACGCTTGTTTTTTAGACGTTTCCAGCTTTCTGACGTTAATAAATAGATTTTCAGAGAAAAAAATTTTTTTTTGTCGTGAAAAATACAGTTTTAGTTCGCGAAGTACGAAAATGTCTAAAACCGCTTGTATTCGTCGAAAGTGATCGTTTTTAGACCTTTCTAGCTTTCTGACGTTAATAATTTGATTTCAGAGAAAAATAATAATTTTTTTGTGAAAAATACAGTTTTAGTACTAGAATTATGAAAATGTCTTAAAACGCTTGTATTCATTGAAAGTGATCGTTTATAGACGTTTCCAGTTCTGTGATGTTAATAAATTGATTTTCAGAGATAAAAAATATTTTTTATCGTGAAAACTACAGTTTTAGTCCGCGAAGTACGAAAATGTCTAAAAATGCTTGTATTCATTGAAAGTGAACGTTTTTAGACGTTTCCAGCTCTCTGACGTTAATAAATTTAT
Source organism: Leptodirus hochenwartii (assembly GCA_947310635.1). Classification (NCBI taxonomy): domain Eukaryota; kingdom Metazoa; phylum Arthropoda; class Insecta; order Coleoptera; family Leiodidae; genus Leptodirus; species Leptodirus hochenwartii. The sequence continues at coordinate 12,959,178 of OX371176.1, forward strand.
TTTCAGAGATAAAAAATATTTTTGTTGTGAAAAATACAGTTTTAGCACGAGAAGTACGAAAATGTCTTAAAACGCTGGTATTCATTGAAAGTGATCGTTTATAGACGTTTAAAGCTCTCTCACGTTAATAAATTTATTTTCAGAGATAAAAAATATTTTTCGTCGTGAAAAATACAGTTTTAGTCCGCGAAGTACGAAAATGTCAAAAACGATTGTATTCGTCGAAAGTGATCGTTTTTAGACCTTTCCAGCTTTCTGACATTAATAAACTTATTTTCAAAGATAAAAAAATATTTTTTGTCGTGAAAAATACAGTTTTAGTCCGAGAAGTACGAAAATGTCAAAAAATACTTGTATTCGTCGAAAGTGATCGTTTTTAGACCTTTCCAGCTTTCTGACGTTAATAAATTGATTTTCAGAGATAGAAAATATTTTTTGTCGTGAAAAATACAGTTTTAGTACGAGAAGTACGAAAATGTGTAAAATCGCTTGTATTCGTTGAAAGTGGTCGATTTTAGACCTTCCAGCTTTCTGACGATAATAAATTGATTTTCAGAGAAAAAAAAATTTTTGTCGTGAAAAATACAGTTTTAGTCCGCGAAGTACGATAATGTCTAAAAACGCTTGTATTCATTGAAAGTGATCTTTTATAGACGTTTCCAGCTCTCTGACGTTAATAAATTTATTTTCAGAGATAAAAAATATTTTTTGTTGTGAAAAATACAGTCTTAGCACGAAAAGTACGAAAATATCTTAAAACGTTTGTATTCATTGAAAGTAATCGTTTATAGACGTTTCCAGCTCTCTCATGTTAATAAATTTATTTTCAGAGATAAAAAATATTTTTCGTCGTGAAAAATACAGTTTTAGTCCGCGAAGTACGAAAATGTCAAAAAACGATTGTATTCGTCGTAAGTGATCGTTTTTAGACGTTTCCAGCTTTCTGACGTTAATAAATTGATTTTCAGAGATAGAAAATATTTTTTGTCGTGAAAAATACAGTTTTTGTACGAGAAGTACGAAAATGTCTTAAAACGCTTGTATTCGTCGAAAGTGATCGTTTTTAGACCTTTCCAGCTTTATGACGTTAATAAATTGATTTTCAGACAAAAAAAAATTTTTTGTCGAGAAAAATACAGTTTTAGTCCGCGAAGCACGAAAATGTCTAAAAACGCTTGTTTTTTAGACGTTTCCAGCTTTCTGACGTTAATATATAGATTTTCAGAGAAATTTTTTTTTTTTTGTCGTGAAAAATACAGTTTTAGTTCGCGAAGTACGAAAATGTCTAAAACCGCTTGTATTCATTGAAAGTGATCGTTTTTAGACGTTTCCAGTTCTCTGACGTTAATAAATTGATTTTCAGAGATAAAAAATATTTGTTGTTGTGAAAAATACAGTTTTAGTCCGAGAAGTACGAAAATGTCTAAAAACGCTTATATTCGTTGAAAGTGATCGATTTTAGACATTTCCAGCTTTCTGAAGTTAATAAATTTATTTTCAGAGATAAAAAATATTTTTTGTCTTGAAAAATACAGTTTTAGTCCGCGAAGTACGAAAATGTCTAAAAACGCTTGTTTTTTAGACGTTTCCAGCTTTCTGACGTTGATAAATAGATTTTCAGGGAAAAATTTTTTTTTTTGTCGTGAAAAATACAGTTTTAGTTCGCGAAGTACGAAAATGTCTAAAACCGCTTGTATTCGTCGAAAGTGATCGTTTTTAGACCTTTCTAGCTTTCTGACGTTAATAATTTGATTTCAGAGAAAAATAATAATTTTTTTGTGAAAAATACAGTTTTAGTACTAGAATTATGAAAATGTCTTAAAACGCTTGTATTCATTGAAAGTGATCGTTTATAGACGTTTCCAGTTCTGTGATGTTAATAAATTGATTTTCAGAGATAAAAAATATTTTTTATCGTGAAAACTACAGTTTTAGTCCGCGAAGTACGAAAATGTCTAAAAATGCTTGTATTCATTGAAAGTGAACGTTTTTAGACGTTTCCAGCTCTCTGACGTTAATAAATTTATTTTCAGAGATAAAAAATATTTTTGTTGTGAAAAATACAGTTTTAGCACGAGAAGTACGAAAATGTCTTAAAACGCTGGTATTCATTGAAAGTGATCGTTTATAGACGTTTAAAGCTCTCTCACGTTAATAAATTTATTTTCAGAGATAAAAAATATTTTTCGTCGTGAAAAATACAGTTTTAGTCCGCGAAGTACGAAAATGTCAAAAACGATTGTATTCGTCGAAAGTGATCGTTTTTAGACCTTTCCAGCTTTCTGACATTAATAAACTTATTTTCAAAGATAAAAAAATATTTTTTGTCGTGAAAAATACAGTTTTAGTCCGAGAATTACGAAAATGTCAAAAAATACTTGTATTCGTCGAAAGTGATCGTTTTTAGACCTTTCCAGCTTTCTGACGTTAATAAATTGATTTTCAGAGATAGAAAATATTTTTTGTCGTGAAAAATACAGTTTTAGTACGAGAAGTACGAAAATGTGTAAAATCGCTTGTATTCGTTGAAAGTGGTCGATTTTAGACATTTCCAGCTTTCTGACGTTAATAAATTGATTTTCAGAGAAAAAATAATTTTTTTGTCGTGAAAAATACAGTTTTAGTCCGGGAAGTACGAAAATGTCTAAAAACGCTTGTATTCGTCGAAAGTGATCGTTTTTAGACCTTTCCAGCTTTCTGACGATAATAAATTGATTTTCAGAGAGAAAAAAATTTTTGTCGTGAAAAATACAGTTTTAGTCCGCGAAGTACGATAATGTCTAAAAACGCTTGTATTCATTGAAAGTGATCTTTTATAGACGTTTCCAGCTCTCTGACGTTAATAAATTTATTTTCAGAGATAAAAAATATTTTTTGTTGTGAAAAATACAGTCTTAGCACGAAAAGTACGAAAATGTCTTAAAACGTTTGTATTCATTGAAAGTAATCGTTTATAGACGTTTCCAGCTCTCTCATGTTAATAAATTTATTTTCAGAGATAAAAAATATTTTTCGTCGTGAAAAATACAGTTTTAGTACGAGAAGTACGAAAATGCCTTAAAACGCTTGTATTCGTCGAAAGTGATCGTTTTTAGACCTTTCCAGCTTTATGACGTTAATAAATTGATTTTCAGACAAAAAAAAATTTTTTGTCGTGAAAAATACAGTTTTAATCCGCGAAGTACGAAAATGTCTAAAACCGCTTGTATTCATCGAAAGTGAACGTTTTTAGACCTTTCTAGCTTTCTGACGTTAATAAATTGATTTTCAGAGAAAAAAAAATTTTTTGTCGAGAAAAATACAGTTTTAGTCCGCGAAGTACGAAAATGTCTAAAAACGCTTGTTTTTTAGACGTTTCCAGCTTTCTGACGTTAATAAATAGATTTTCAGAGAAAAATATTTTTCTTTGTCGTGAAAAATACAGTTTTAGTTCGCGAAGTACGAAAATGTCTAAAACCGCTTGTATTCATTGAAAGTCATCGTTTTTAGACGTTTCCAGTTCTCTGACGTTAATAAATTTATTTTCAGAGATAAAAAATATTTTTGTCGTGAAAAATACAGTTTTAGTCCGAGAAGTACGAAAATGTCTAAAAACGCTTATATTCGTTGAAAGTGATCGATTTTAGACATTTCCAGCTTTCTGAAGTTAATAAATTGATTTTCAGAGATAAAAAATATTTTTAGTCGTGAAAAATACAGTTTTAGTCCGAGAAGTACGAAAATGTCAAAAAATACCTGTATTCGTCGAAAGTGATCGTTTTTGACCTTTCCAGCTTTCTCACGTTAATAAATTGATTTTCAGACAAAAAAAAAATTTTTTGTCGTGAAAAATACAGTTTTAATCCGCGAAGTACGAAAATGTCTAAAAACGCTTGTATTCGTCGAAAGTGATCGTTTTTAGACCTTTCTAGCTTTCTGACGTTAATAATTTGATTTTCAGAGAAAAATAATAATTTTTGTCGTGAAAAATACAGTTTTAGTACTAGAATTATGAAAATGTCTTAAAACGCTTGTATTCATTGAAAGTGATCGTTTATAGACGTTTCCAGTTCTGTGATGTTAATAAATTGATTTTCAGAGATAAAAAATATTTTTTATCGTGAAAACTACAGTTTTAGTCCGCGAAGTACGAAAATGTCTAAAAATGCTTGTATTCGTCGAAAGTGATCGTTTTTAGACCTTTCCAGCTTTCTGACGTTAATAAATTGATTTTCAGAGATAGAAAATATTTTTTGTCGTGAAAAATACAGTTTTAGTACGAGAAGTACGAAAATGTGTAAAATCGCTTGTATTCGTTGAAAGTGGTCTATTTTAGACATTTCCAGCTTTCTGACGTTAATAAATTGATTTTCAGAGATAGAAAATATTTTTTGTCGTGAAAAATACAGTTTTAGTACGAGAAGTACGAAAATGTCTTAAGACGCCTGTATTCATTGAAAGTGATCGTTTATAGACGTTTCCAGTTCTGTGATGTTAATAAATTGATTTTCAGAGATAAAAAATATTTTTTGTGGTGAAAAATACAGTTTTAGTCCGAGAAGTACGAAAATGTCTAAAAATGCTTGTATTCATTGAAAGTGATCGATTTTAGACATTTCCAGCTTTCTGAAGTTAATAAATTGATTTTCAGAGATAAAATTTTTTTTTTGTGTTGAAAAATACAGTTTTAGTCCGCGAAGTACGAAAATGTCTAAAAACGCTTGTTTTTAAGACGTTTCCAGCTTTCTGACGTTAATAAATAGATTTTCAGAGAAAAAAAAATATTTTTAGTCGTGAAAAATACAGTTTTAGTCCGCGAAGTACGAAAATCTCTAAAAATACTTGTATTCGTCGAAAGTGATCGTTTTTAGACCTTTCCAGCTTTCTGACGTTAATAAATTGATTTTCAGAGATAAAAAATATTTTTTGTCGTGAAAAATACAGTTTTAGTCCGAGAAGTACGAAAATGTCAAAAAATACCTGTATTCGTCGAAAGTGATCGTTTTTAGACCTTTCTAGCTTTCTGACGTTAATGATTTGATTTTCAGAGAAAAAAAAAAAAATTTGTCGTGAAAAATACAGTTTTAGTCCGAGAAGTACGAAAATGTCAAAAAAGACTTTTATTCATCGAAAGTGATCGTTTCTAGACCTTTCCAGCTTTCTGACGTTAATAAATTGATTTTCAAAAATAAAAAATATTTGTTGTGAAAAATACAGTTTTAGTACGAGGAGTACGAAAATGTCAAAAAACGCTTGTATTCATCGAAAGTGAACGTTTTTAGACGTTTCCAGCTCTGTGACGTTAATAAATTTATTTTCAGAGAAAAAATATTTTTTGTCGTGGAAAATACAGGTTTATTCCGCGAAGTACGAAAATTTCTAAAAACGCTTGTATTCGTCGAAAGTGGTCGATTTTAAACATTTCCAGCTTTCTGACGTTAATAAATTGATTTTCAAAAATAAAAAATATTTGTTGTGAAAAATACAGTTTTAGTACGAGGAGTACGAAAATGTCAAAAAACGCTTGTATTCATCGAAAGTGAACGTTTTTAGACGTTTCTAGCTCTGTGACGTTAATAAATTTATTTTCAGAGATAAAAAATATTTTTCGTCGTGAAAAATACAGTTTTAGTCCGCCAAGTACGAAAATGTCAAAAACGATTGTATTCGTCGAAAGTGGTCGTTTTTAGACCTTTATAGCTTTCTGACGTTAATAATTTGATTTTCAGAGAAAAATAAAAAAATTTGTCGTGAAAAATACAGTTTTAGTACTAGAATTATGAAAATGTCTTAAAACGCTTGTATTCATTGAAAGTGATCGTTTATAGACGTTTCCAGTTCTGTGATGTTAATAAATTAATTTTCAGAGATAAAAAATATTTTTAGTCGTGAAAACTACAGTTTTAGTCCGAGAAGTACGAAAATGTCTAAAAATGCTTGTATTCATTGAAAGTGATCGTTTTTAGACCTTTCCAGCTTTCTCACGTTAATAAATTGATTTTCAAAAATAAAAAATATTTTTTGTCGTGAAAAATACAGTTTTAGTCCGAGAAGTACGAAAATGTCTATAAACGCTTGTATTCACTGAAAGTGAACGTTTTTAGACGTTTCCAGCTCACTGACGTTAATAAATTTATTTTCAGAGATAAAAAATATTTTTTGTTGTGAAAAATACAGTCTTAGCACGAAAAGTACGAAAATGTCTTAAAACGTTTGTATTCATTGAAAGTAATCGTTTATAGACGTTTCCAGCTCTCTCATGTTAATAAATTTATTTTCAGAGATAAAAAATATTTTTCGTCGTGAAAAATACAGTTTTAGTCCGCGAAGTACGAAAATGTCAAAAAACGATTGTATTCGTCGTAAGTGATCGTTTTTAGACGTTTCCAGCTTTCTGACGTTAATAAATTGATTTTCAGAGATAGAAAATATTTTTTGTCGTGAAAAATACAGTTTTAGTACGAGAAGTACGAAAATGTCTTAAAACGCTTGTATTCGTCGAAAGTGATCGTTTTTAGACCTTTCCAGCTTTATGACGTTAATAAATTGATTTTCAGACAAAAAAAAATTTTTTGTCGTGAAAAATACAGTTTTAATCCGCGAAGTACGAAAATGTCTAAAACCGCTTGTATTCATCGAAAGTGAACGTTTTTAGACCTTTCTAGCTTTCTGACGTTAATAAATTGATTTTCAGAGAAAAAAAATTTTTTTGTCGAGAAAAATACAGTTTTAGTCCGCGAAGTACGAAAATGTCTAAAAACGCTTGTTTTTTAGACGTTTCCAGCTTTCTGACGTTAATAAATAGATTTTCAGAGAAAAATATTTTTTTTTGTCGTGAAAAATACAGTTTTAGTTCGCGAAGTACGAAAATGTCTAAAACCGCTTGTATTCATTGAAAGTGATCGTTTTTAGACGTTTCCAGTTCTCTGACGTTAATAAATTGATTTTCAGAGGTAAAAAATATTTGTTGTTGTGAAAAATACAGTTTTAGTCCGAGAAGTACGAAAATGTCTAAAACCGCTTGTATTCGTCGAAAGTGATCGTTTTTAGACGTTTCCAGTTCTCTGACGTTAATAAATTTATTTTCAGAGATAAAAAATATTTTTTGTCGTGAAAAATACAGTTTTAGTCCGAGAAGTACGAAAATGTCTAAAAACGCTTATATTCGTTGAAAGTGATCGATTTTAGACATTTCCAGCTTTCTGAAGTTAATAAATTGATTTTCAGAGATAAAAAATATTTTTTGTCGTGAAAAATACAGTTTTAGACCGCGAAGTACGAAAATGTCAAAAAACGATTGTATTCGTCGAAAGTGATCGTTTTTAGACCTTTCCAGCTTTCTGACGTTAATAAATTTATTTTCAGAGATAAAAAATATTTTTTGTCGTGAAAAATACAGTTTTAGTCCGCGAGTACGAAATTGTCTAAAAACGCTTGTATTCGTCGAAAGTGATCGTTTTTAGACCTTTCCAGCTTTCTGACGTTAATAAATAGATTTTCAGAGATAGAAAATATTTTGTGTCGTGAAAAATACAGTTTTAGTACGAGAAGTACGAAAATGTGTAAAATCGCTTGTATTCGTTGAAAGTGGTCGATTTTAGACATTTCCAGCTTTCTGAGGTTCATAAATTGATTTTCAGAGATAAAAAATATTTTTTGTGGTGAAAAATACAGTTTTAGTCCGGGAAGTACGAAAATGTCTAAAAACGCTTGTATTCGTCGAAAGTGATCGTTTTTAGACCTTTCCAGCTTTCTGACGATAATAAATTGATTTTCAGAGAAAAAAAAAATTTTTGTCGTGAAAGATACAGTTTTAGTCCGCGAAGTACGATAATGTCTAAAAACGCTTGTATTCATTGAAAGTGATCTTTTATAGACGTTTCCAGCTCTCTGACGTTAATAAATTTATTTTCAGAGATAAAAAATATTTTTTGTTGTGAAAAATACAGTCTTAGCACGAAAAGTACGAAAATGTCTTAAAACGTTTGTATTCATTGAAAGTAATCGTTTATAGACGTTTCCAGCTCTCTCATGTTAATAAATTTATTTTCAGAGATAAAAAATATTTTTCGTCGTGAAAAATACAGTTTTAGTCCGCGAAGTACGAAAATGTCTAAAACCGCTTGTATTCATCGAAAGTGAACGTTTTTAGACCTTTCTAGCTTTCTGACGTTAATAAATTGATTTTCAGAGAAAAAAAATTTTTTTGTCGAGAAAAATACAGTTTTAGTCCGCGAAGTACGAAAATGTCTAAAAACGCTTGTTTTTTAGACGTTTCCAGCTTTCTGACGTTAATAAATAGATTTTCAGAGAAAAATATTTTTTTTTGTCGTGAAAAATACAGTTTTAGTTCGCGAAGTACGAAAATGTCTAAAACCGCTTGTATTCATTGAAAGTGATCGTTTTTAGACGTTTCCAGTTCTCTGACGTTAATAAATTGATTTTCAGAGGTAAAAAATATTTGTTGTTGTGAAAAATACAGTTTTAGTCCGAGAAGTACGAAAATGTCTAAAACCGCTTGTATTCGTCGAAAGTGATCGTTTTTAGACGTTTCCAGTTCTCTGACGTTAATAAATTTATTTTCAGAGATAAAAAATATTTTTTGTTGTGAAAAATACAGTCTTAGCACGAAAAGTACGAAAATGTCTTAAAACGTTTGTATTCATTGAAAGTAATCGTTTATAGACGTTTCCAGCTCTCTCATGTTAATAAATTTATTTTCAGAGATAAAAAATATTTTTCGTCGTGAAAAATACAGTTTTAGTCCGCGAAGTACGAAAATGTCAAAAAACGATTGTATTCGTCGTAAGTGATCGTTTTTAGACGTTTCCAGCTTTCTGACGTTAATAAATTGATTTTCAGAGATAGAAAATATTTTTTGTCGTGAAAAATACAGTTTTAGTACGAGAAGTACGAAAATGTCTTAAAACGCTTGTATTCGTCGAAAGTGATCGTTTTTAGACCTTTCCAGCTTTATGACGTTAATAAATTGATTTTCAGACAAAAAAAAATTTTTTGTCGTGAAAAATACAGTTTTAATCCGCGAAGTACGAAAATGTCTAAAACCGCTTGTATTCATCGAAAGTGAACGTTTTTAGACCTTTCTAGCTTTCTGACGTTAATAAATTGATTTTCAGAGAAAAAAAATTTTTTTGTCGAGAAAAATACAGTTTTAGTCCGCGAAGTACGAAAATGTCTAAAAACGCTTGTTTTTTAGACGTTTCCAGCTTTCTGACGTTAATAAATAGATTTTCAGAGAAAAATATTTTTTTTTGTCGTGAAAAATACAGTTTTAGTTCGCGAAGTACGAAAATGTCTAAAACCGCTTGTATTCATTGAAAGTGATCGTTTTTAGACGTTTCCAGTTCTCTGACGTTAATAAATTGATTTTCAGAGGTAAAAAATATTTGTTGTTGTGAAAAATACAGTTTTAGTCCGAGAAGTACGAAAATGTCTAAAACCGCTTGTATTCGTCGAAAGTGATCGTTTTTAGACGTTTCCAGTTCTCTGACGTTAATAAATTTATTTTCAGAGATAAAAAATATTTTTTGTCGTGAAAAATACAGTTTTAGTCCGAGAAGTACGAAAATGTCTAAAAACGCTTATATTCGTTGAAAGTGATCGATTTTAGACATTTCCAGCTTTCTGAAGTTAATAAATTGATTTTCAGAGATAAAAAATATTTTTTGTCGTGAAAAATACAGTTTTAGACCGCGAAGTACGAAAATGTCAAAAAACGATTGTATTCGTCGAAAGTGATCGTTTTTAGACCTTTCCAGCTTTCTGACGTTAATAAATTTATTTTCAGAGATAAAAAATATTTTTTGTCGTGAAAAATACAGTTTTAGTCCGCGAGTACGAAATTGTCTAAAAACGCTTGTATTCGTCGAAAGTGATCGTTTTTAGACCTTTCCAGCTTTCTGACGTTAATAAATAGATTTTCAGAGATAGAAAATATTTTTTGTCGTGAAAAATACAGTTTTAGTACGAGAAGTACGAAAATGTGTAAAATCGCTTGTATTCGTTGAAAGTGGTCGATTTTAGACATTTCCAGCTTTCTGAGGTTCATAAATTGATTTTCAGAGATAAAAAATATTTTTTGTGGTGAAAAATACAGTTTTAGTCCGGGAAGTACGAAAATGTCTAAAAACGCTTGTATTCGTCGAAAGTGATCGTTTTTAGACCTTTCCAGCTTTCTGACGATAATAAATTGATTTTCAGAGAAAAAAAAAATTTTTGTCGTGAAAAATACAGTTTTAGTCCGCGAAGTACGATAATGTCTAAAAACGCTTGTATTCATTGAAAGTGATCTTTTATAGACGTTTCCAGCTCTCTGACGTTAATAAATTTATTTTCAGAGATAAAAAATATTTTTTGTTGTGAAAAATACAGTCTTAGCACGAAAAGTACGAAAATGTCTTAAAACGTTTGTATTCATTGAAAGTAATCGTTTATAGACGTTTCCAGCTCTCTCATGTTAATAAATTTATTTTCAGAGATAAAAAATATTTTTCGTCGTGAAAAATACAGTTTTAGTCCGCGAAGTACGAAAATGTCAAAAAACGATTGTATTCGTCGTAAGTGATCGTTTTTAGACGTTTCCAGCTTTCTGACGTTAATAAATTGATTTTCAGAGATAGAAAATATTTTTTGTCGTGAAAAATACAGTTTTAGTACGAGAAGTACGAAAATGTCTTAAAACGCTTGTATTCGTCGAAAGTGATCGTTTTTAGACCTTTCCAGCTTTATGACGTTAATAAATTGATTTTCAGACAAAAAAAAATTTTTTGTCGTGAAAAATACAGTTTTAATCCGCGAAGTACGAAAATGTCTAAAACCGCTTGTATTCATCGAAAGTGAACGTTTTTAGACCTTTCTAGCTTTCTGACGTTAATAAATTGATTTTCAGAGAAAAAAAATTTTTTTGTCGAGAAAAATACAGTTTTAGTCCGCGAAGTACGAAAATGTCTAAAAACGCTTGTTTTTTAGACGTTTCCAGCTTTCTGACGTTAATAAATAGATTTTCAGAGAAAAATAATTTTTTTTGTCGTGAAAAATACAGTTTTAGTTCGCGAAGTACGAAAATGTCTAAAACCGCTTGTATTCAACAACGTGATCGTTTTTAGACGTTTCCAGTTCTCTGACGTTAATAAATTGATTTTCAGAGATAAAAAATATTTGTTGTTGTGAAAAATACAGTTTTAGTCCGAGAAGTACGAAAATGTCTAAAACCGCTTGTATTCGTCGAAAGTGATCGTTTTTAGACGTTTCCAGTTCTCTGACGTTAATAAATTTATTTTCAGAGATAAAAAATATTTTTTGTCGTGAAAAATACCGTTTTAGTCCGAGAAGTACGAAAATGTCTAAAAACGCTTATATTCGTTGAAAGTGATCGATTTTAGACATTTCCAGCTTTCTGAAGTTAATAAATTGATTTTCAGAGATAAAAAATATTTTTTGTCGTGAAAAATACAGTTTTAGACCGCGAAGTACGAAAATGTCAAAAAACGATTGTATTCGTCGAAAGTGATCGTTTTTAGACCTTTCCAGCTTTCTGACGTTAATAAATTTATTTTCAGAGATAAAAAATATTTTTTGTCGTGAAAAATACAGTTTTAGTCCGCGAGTACGAAATTGTCTAAAAACGCTTGTATTCGTCGAAAGTGATCGTTTTTAGACCTTTCCAGTTTTCTGACGTTAATAAATTGATTTTCAGAGATAAAAAATATTTTTTGTCGTGAAAAATACAGTTTTAGTCCGAGAAGTACAAAAACGTCAAAATATACTTGTATTCGTCGAAAGTGATCGTTTTTAGACCTTTCCAGATTTCTGACGTTAATAAATTGATTTTCAGAGATAGAAAATATTTTTTGTCGTGAAAAATACAGTTTTAGTACGAGAAGTACGAAAATGTCTTAAGACGCTTGTATTCATTGAAAGTGATCGTTTATAGACGTTTCCAGTTCTGTGATGTTAATAAATTGGTTTTCAGAGATAAAAAATATTTTTTGTGGTGAAAAATACAGTTTTAGTCCGAGAAGTACGAAAATGTCTAAAAATGCTTGTATTCATTGAAAGTGATCGATTTTAGACATTTCCAGCTTTCTGAAGTTAATAAATTGATTTTCAGAGATAAATTTTTTTTTTTGTGTTGAAAAATACAGTTTTAGTCCGCGAAGTACGAAAATGTCTAAAAACGCTTGTTTTTTAGACGTTTCCAGCTTTCTGACGTTAATAAATAGATTTTCAGAGAAAAAAAAATATTTTTAGTCGTGAAAAATACAGTTTTAGTCCGCGAAGTACGAAAATCTCTAAAAATACTTGTATTCGTCGAAAGTGATCGTTTTTAGACCTTTCCAGCTTTCTGACGTTAATAAATTTATTTTCAGAGATAAAAAATATTTTTTGTCGTGAAAAATACAGTTTTAGTCCGCGAGTACGAAATTGTCTAAAAACGCTTGTATTCGTCGAAACTGATCGTTTTTAGACCTTTCCAGCTTTCTGACGTTAATAAATTGATTTTCAGAGATAAAAAATATTTTTTGTCGTGAAAAATACAGTTTTAGTCCGAGAAGTACGAAAATGTCTAAAAACGCTTGTATTCGTCGAAAGTGATCGTTTTTAGACCTTTCCAGCTTTCTGACGTTAATAATTTGATTTTCAGAGAAAAATAATAATTTTTGTCGTGAAAAATACAGTTTTAGACCGCGAAGTACGAAAATGTCAAAAAACGATTGTATTCGTCGAAAGTGATCGTTTTTAGACCTTTCTAGCTTTCTGACGTTAATGATTTGATTTTCAGAGAAAAAAAAAAAAATTTGTCGTGAAAAATACAGTTTTAGTCCGAGAAGTACGAAAATGTCAAAAAAGACTTTTATTCATCGAAAGTGATCGTTTCTAGACCTTTCCAGCTTTCTGACGTTAATAAATTGATTTTCAAAAATAAAAAATATTTGTTGTGAAAAATACAGTTTTAGTACGAGGAGTACGAAAATGTCAAAAAACGCTTGTATTCATCGAAAGTGAACGTTTTTAGACGTTTCCAGCTCTGTGACGTTAATAAATTTATTTTCAGAGAAAAAATATTTTTTGTCGTGAAAAATACAGGTTTATTCCGCGAAGTACGAAATTTTCTAAAAACGCTTGTATTCGTCGAAAGTGGTCGATTTTAAACATTTCCAGCTTTCTGACGTTAATAAATTGATTTTCAAAAATAAAAAATATTTGTTGTGAAAAATACAGTTTTAGTACGAGGAGTACGAAAATGTCAAAAAACGCTTGTATTCATCGAAAGTGAACGTTTTTAGACGTTTCTAGCTCTGTGACGTTAATAAATTTATTTTCAGAGATAAAAAATATTTTTCGTCGTGAAAAATACAGTTTTAGTCCGCCAAGTACGAAAATGTCAAAAACGATTGTATTCGTCGTAAGTGATCGTTTTTAGACCTTTCCAGCTTTCTGACGTTAATAAATTGATTTTCAGAGATAGAAAATATTTTTTGTCGTGAAAAATACAGTTTTAGTACGAGAAGTACGAAAATGTGTAAAATCGCTTGTATTCGTTGAAAGTGGTCGATTTTAGACATTTCCAGCTTTCTGACGTTAATAAATTGATTTTCAGAGAAAAAAATTTTTTTTTGTCGTGAAAAATACAGTTTTAGTCCGGGAAGTACGAAAATGTCTAAAAACGCTTGTATTCGTCGAAAGTGATCGTTTTTAGACCTTTCCAGCTTTCTGACGATAATAAATTGATTTTCAGAGAAAAAAAAATTTTTGTCGTGAAAAATACAGTTTTAGTCCGCGAAGTACGATAATGTCTAAAAACGCTTGTATTCATTGAAAGTGAACGTTTTTAGACGTTTCCAGCTCTCTGACGTTAATAAATTAATTTTCAGAGATAAAAAATATTTTTAGTCGTGAAAAATACAGTTTTAGTCCGAGAAGTACGAAAATGTCTAAAAATGCTTGTATTCATTGAAAGTGATCGTTTTTAGACCTTTCCAGCTTTCTCACGTTAATAAATTGATTTTCAAAAATAAAAAATATTTTTTGTCGTGAAAAATACAGTTTTAGTCCGAGAAGTACGAAAATGTCTATAAACGCTTGTATTCACTGAAAGTGAACGTTTTTAGACGTTTCCAGCTCACTGACGTTAATAAATATATTTTCAGAGATAAAAAATATTTTTTGTTGTGAAAAATACAGTCGTAGCACGAAAAGTACGAAAATGTCTTAAAACGTTTGTATTCATTGAAAGTAATCGTTTATAGACGTTTCCAGCTCTCTCATGTTAATAAATTTATTTTCAGAGATAAAAAATATTTTTCGTCGTGAAAAATACAGTTTTAGTCCGCGAAGTACGAAAATGTCAAAAAACGATTGTATTCGTCGTAAGTGATCGTTTTTAGACGTTTCCAGCTTTCTGACGTTAATAAATTGATTTTCAGAGATAGAAAATATTTTTTGTCGTGAAAAATACAGTTTTAGTACGAGAAGTACGAAAATGTCTTAAAACGCTTGTATTCGTCGAAAGTGATCGTTTTTAGACCTTTCCAGTTCTCTGACGTTAATAAATTGATTTTCAGAGGTAAAAAATATTTGTTGTTGTGAAAAATACAGTTTTAGTCCGAGAAGTACGAAAATGTCTAAAACCGCTTGTATTCGTCGAAAGTGATCGTTTTTAGACGTTTCCAGTTCTCTGACGTTAATAAATTTATTTTCAGAGATAAAAAATATTTTTTGTCGTGAAAAATACAGTTTTAGTCCGAGAAGTACGAAAATGTCTAAAAACGCTTATATTCGTTGAAAGTGATCGATTTTAGACATTTCCAGCTTTCTGAAGTTAATAAATTGATTTTCAGACAAAAAAAAAATTTTTTGTCGTGAAAAATACAGTTTTAATCCGCGAAGTACGAAAATGTCTAAAAACGCTTGTATTCGTCGAAAGTGATCGTTTTTAGACCTTTCTAGCTTTCTGACGTTAATAATTTGATTTTCAGAGAAAAATAATAATTTTTGTCGTGAAAAATACAGTTTTAGTACTAGAATTATGAAAATGTCTTAAAACGCTTGTATTCATTGAAAGTGATCGTTTATAGACGTTTCCAGTTCTGTGATGTTAATAAATTGATTTTCAGAGATAAAAAATATTTTTTATGGTGAAAACTACAGTTTTAGTCCGCGAAGTACGAAAATGTCTAAAAATGCTTGTATTCATTGAAAGTGAACGTTTTTAGACGTTTCCAGCTCTCTGACGTTAATAAATTTATTTTCAGAGATAAAAAATATTTTTGTTGTGAAAAATACAGTTTTAGCACGAGAAGTACGAAAATGTCTTAAAACGCTGGTATTCATTGAAAGTGATCGTTTATAGACGTTTAAAGCTCTCTCACGTTAATAAATTTATTTTCAGAGATAAAAAATATTTTTTGTCGTGAAAAATACAGTTTTATTCGGAGAAGTACGAAAATGCCTAAAAACGATCGTATTCGTTGAAAGTGAACGTTTTTAGACATTTCCAGCTCTCTGACGTTAATAAATTTATTTTCAGAGATAAAAAATATTTTTTGTCGTGAAAAATGCAGTTTTAGTCCGAGAAGTACGAAAATGTCTAAAAACACTTGTATTCGTCGAAAGTGGTCGTTTTTAGACGTTTCCAGCTTTCTGACCAGAATAAATTTATTTCCAGAGATATAAAATATTTTTTGTCGTGAAAAATACAGTTTTATTCGGAGAAGTACGAAAATGCCTAAAAACGCTCGTATTCGTTGAAAGTGAACGTTTTTAGACATTTCCAGCTCTCTGACGTTAATAAATTTATTTTCAAAGATATAAAATATTTTTTGTCGTGAAAAATGCAGTTTTAGTCCGAGAAGTACGAAAATGTCTAAAAACGCTTGTATTCGTCGAAAGTGGTCATTTTTAGACGTTTCCAGCTTTCTGACCTGAATAAATTGATTTTCAGACATAAAAAATATTTTTTGTCGTGAAAAATACAGTTTTATTCAGAGAAGTACGAAAATGCTTAAAAACACTCGTATTCGTTGAAAGTGAACCTTTTTAGACATTTCCAGCTCTCTGACGTTAATAAATTTATCTTCAGAGATAAAAAATATTTTTTGTCGTGAAAAATGCAGTTTTAGTCCGAGAAGTACGAAAATGTCTAAAAACGCTTGTATTCGTCGAAAGTGGTCGTTTTTAGACGTTTCCAGCTTTCTGACCTGAATAAATTGATTTTCAGAGATAAAAAATATTTTTTGTCGTGAAAAATACAGTTTTATTCCGAGAAGTACAAAAATGCCTAAAAACGCTCGTATTCGTTGAAAGTGAACGTTTTTAGACATTTCCAGCTCTCTGACGTTAATAAATTTATTTTCAGAGATATAAAATATTTTTTGTCGTGAAAAATGCAGTCTTATTCCGAGAAGTACGAAAATATCTAAAAACGCTTGTATTTGTCGAAAGTGAACGTCTTTAGACATTTCCAGCTCTCTGAAGTTAATAAATTTATTTTCAAAGATATAAAATATTTTTTGTCGTGAAAAATGCAGTTTTAGTCCGAGAAGTACGAAAATGTCTAAAAACGCTTGTATTCGTCGAAAGTGGTCGTTTTTAGACGTTTCCAGCTTTCTGACCTGAATAAATTGATTTTCATAGATAAAAAATATATTTTGTCGTGAAAAATACAGTTTTATTCAGAGAAGTACGAAAATGCCTAAAAACACTCGTATTCGTTGAAAGTGAACCTTTTTAGACATTTCCAGCTCTCTGACGTTAATAAATTTATTTTCAGAGATAAAAAATATTTTTTGTCGTGAAAAATGCAGTTTTAGTCCGAGAAGTACGAAAATGTCTAAAAACGCTTGTATTCGTCGAAAGTGGTCGTTTTTAGACGTTTCGAGCTTTCTGACCTGAATAAATTGATTTTCAGAGATAAAAAATATTTTTTGTCGTGAAAAATACAGTTTTATTCCGAGAAGTACAAAAATGCCTAAAAACGCTCGTATTCGTCGAAAGTGAACGGTTTTAGACATTTCCAGCTCTCTGACGTTAATAAATTTATTTTCAGAGATATAAAATATTTTTTGTCGTGAAAAATGCAGTCTTATTCCGAGAAGTACGAAAATGTCTAAAAACGCTTGTATTTGTCGAAAGTGATCGTTGTTAGATGTTTCCAGCTTTCTGACCAGAATAAATTTATTTCCAGAGATATAAAATATTTTTTGTCGTGAAAAATACAGTTTTATTCGGAGAAGTACGAAAATGCCTAAAAACGATCGTATTCGTTGAAAGTGAACGTTTTTAGACATTTCCAGCTCTCTGACGTTAATAAATTTATTTTCAAAGATATAAAATATTTTTTGTCGTGAAAAATGCAGTTTTAGTCCGAGAAGTACGAAAATGTCTAAAAACGCTTGTATTCGTCGAAAGTGGTCGTTTTTAGACGTTTCCAGCTTTCTGACCAGAATAAATTAATTTCCAGAGATATAAAATATTTTTTGTCGTGAAAAATACAGTTTTATTCGGAGAAGTACGAAAATGCCTAAAAACGCTCGTATTCGTTGAAAGTGAACGTTTTTAGACATTTCCAGCTCTCTGACGTTAATAAATTTATTTTCAAAGATATAAAATATTTTTTGTCGTGAAAAATGCAGTTTTAGTCCGAGAAGTACGAAAATGTCAAAAAACGCTTGTATTCGTCGAAAATGGTCGTTTTTAGACGTTTCCAGCTTTCTGACCTGAATAAATTGATTTTCAGAGATAAAAAATATTTTTTGTCGTGAAAAATACAGTTTTATTCAGAGAAGTACGAAAATGCCTAAAAACACTCGTATTCGTTGAAAGTGAACGTTTTTAGACATTTCCAGCTCTCTGACGTTAATAAATTTATTTTCAGAGATAAAAAATATTTTTTGTCGTGAAAAATGCAGTTTTAGTCCGAGAAGTACGAAAATGTCTAAAAACGCTTGTATTCGTCGAAAGTGGTCGGTTTTAGACGTTTCCAGCTTTCTGACCTGAATAAATTGATTTTCAGAGATAAAAAATATTTTTTGTCGTGAAAAATACAGTTTTATTCGGAGAAGTACGAAAATGCCTATAAACGATCGTATTCGTTGAAAGTGAACGTTTTTAGACATTTCCAGCTCTCTGACGTTAATAAATTTATTTTCAAAGATATAAAATATTTTTTGTCGTGAAAAATGCAGTTTTAGTCCGAGAAGTACGAAAATGTCTAAAAACGCTTGTATTCGTCGAAAGTGGTCGTTTTTAGACGTTTCCAGCTTTCTGACCAGAATAAATTTATTTCCAGAGATATAAAATATTTTTTGTCGTGAAAAATACAGTTTTATTCGGAGAAGTACGAAAATGCCTAAAAACGCTCGTATTCGTTGAAAGTGAACGTTTTTAGACATTTCCAGCTCTCTGACGTTAATAAATTTATTTTCAAAGATATACAATATTTTTTGTCGTGAAAAATGCAGTTTTAGTCCGAGAAGTACGAAAATGTCTAAAAACTCTTGTATTCGTCGAAAATGGTCGTTTTTAGACGTTTCCAGCTTTCTGACCTGAATAAATTGATTTTCAGAGATAAAAAATATATTTTGTCGTGAAAAATACAGTTTTATTCAGAGAAGTACGAAAATGCCTAAAAACACTCGTATTCGTTGAAAGTGAACCTTTTTAGACATTTCCAGCTCTCTGACGTTAATAAATTTATTTTCAGAGATAAAAAATATTTTTTGTCGTGAAAAATGCAGTTTTAGTCCGAGAAGTACGAAAATGTCTAAAAACGCTTGTATTCGTCGAAAGTGGTCGTTTTAGACGTTTCCAGCTTTCTGACCTGAATAAATTGATTTTCAGAGACAAAAAATATTTTTTGTCGTGAAAAATACAGTTTTATTCCGAGAAGTACAAAAATGCCTAAAAACGCTCGTATTCGTCGAAAGTGAACGTTTTTAGACATTTCCAGCTCTCTGACGTTAATAAATTTATTTTCAGAGATATAAAATATTTTTTGTCGTGAAAAATGCAGTCTTATTCCGAGAAGTACGAAAATGTCTAAAAACGCTTGTATTTGTCGAAAGTGATCGTTGTTAGACGTTTCCAGCTTTCTGACCAGAATAAATTTATTTCCAGAGATATAAAATATTTTTTGTCGTGAAAAATACAGTTTTATTCGGAGAAGTACGAAAATGCCTAAAAACGATCGTATTCGTTGAAAGTGAACGTTTTTAGACATTTCCAGCTCTCTGACGTTAATAAATTTATTTTCAAAGATATAAAATATTTTTTGTCGTGAAAAATGCAGTTTTAGTCCGAGAAGTACGAAAATGTCTAAAAACGCTTGTATTCGTCGAAAGTGGTCGTTTTTAGACGTTTCCAGCTTTCTGACCAGAATAAATTAATTTCCAGAGATATAAAATATTTTTTGTCGTGAAAAATACAGTTTTATTCGGAGAAGTACGAAAATGCCTAAAAACGCTCGTATTCGTTGAAAGTGAACGTTTTTAGACATTTCCAGCTCTCTGACGTTAATAAATTTATTTTCAAAGATATAAAATATTTTTTGTCGTGAAAAATGCAGTTTTAGTCCGAGAAGTACGAAAATGTCAAAAAACGCTTGTATTCGTCGAAAGTGGTCGTTTTTAGACGTTTCCAGCTTTCTGACCTGAATAAATTGATTTTCAGAGATAAAAAATATTTTTTGTCGTGAAAAATACAGTTTTATTCAGAGAAGTACGAAAATGCCTAAAAACACTCGTATTCGTTGAAAGTGAACGTTTTTAGACATTTCCAGCTCTCTGACGTTAATAAATTTATTTTCAGAGATAAAAAATATTTTTTGTCGTGAAAAATGCAGTTTTAGTCCGAGAAGTACGAAAATGTCTAAAAACGCTTGTATTCGTCGAAAGTGGTACTTTTTAGACGTTTCCAGCTTTCTGACCTGAATAAATTGATTTTCAGAGATAAAAAATATTTTTTGTCGTGAAAAATACAGTTTTATTCCGAGAAGTACAAAAATGCCTAAAAACGCTCGTATTCGTTGAAAGTGAACGTTTTTAGACATTTCCAGCTCTCTGACGTTAATAAATTTATTTTCAGAGATATAAAATATTTTTTGTCGTGAAAAATGCAGTTTTAGTCCGAGAAGTACGAAAATGTCTAAAAACGCTTGTATTCGTCGAAACTGGTCGTTTTTAGATGTTTCCAGCTTTCTTACCTGAATAAATTGATTTTCAGTGATAAAAAATATTTTTTGTCGTGAAAAATACAGTTTTATTCAGAGAAGTACGAAAATGCCTAAAAACGCTCGTATTCGTTGAAAGTGAACGTTTTTAGACATTTCCAGCTCTCTGACGTTAATAAATTTATTTTCAGAGATAAAAAATATTTTTTGTCGTGAAAAATGCAGTTTTAGTCCGAGAAGTACGAAAATGTCTAAAAACACTTGTATTCGTCGAAAGTGGTCGTTTTTAGACGTTTCCAGCTTTCTGACCAGAATAAATTTATTTCCAGAGATATAAAATATTTTTTGTCGTGAAAAATACAGTTTTATTCGGAGAAGTACGAAAATGCCTAAAAACGCTCGTATTCGTTGAAAGTGAACGTTTTTAGACATTTCCAGCTCTCTGACGTTAATAAATTTATTTTCAAAGATATAAAATATTTTTTGTCGTGAAAAATGCAGTTTTAGTCCGAGAAGTACGAAAATGTCTAAAAACGCTTGTATTCGTCGAAAGTGGTCATTTTTAGACGTTTCCAGCTTTCTGACCTGAATAAATTGATTTTCAGACATAAAAAATATTTTTTGTCGTGAAAAATACAGTTTTATTCAGAGAAGTACGAAAATGCTTAAAAACACTCGTATTCGTTGAAAGTGAACCTTTTTAGACATTTCCAGCTCTCTGACGTTAATAAATTTATCTTCAGAGATAAAAAATATTTTTTGTCGTGAAAAATGCAGTTTTAGTCCGAGAAGTACGAAAATGTCTAAAAACGCTTGTATTCGTCGAAAGTGGTCGTTTTTAGACGTTTCCAGCTTTCTGACCTGAATAAATTGATTTTCAGAGATAAAAAATATTTTTTGTCGTGAAAAATACAGTTTTATTCCGAGAAGTACAAAAATGCCTAAAAACGCTCGTATTCGTTGAAAGTGAACGTTTTTAGACATTTCCAGCTCTCTGACGTTAATAAATTTATTTTCAGAGATATAAAATATTTTTTGTCGTGAAAAATGCAGTCTTATTCCGAGAAGTACGAAAATATCTAAAAACGCTTGTATTTGTCGAAAGTGAACGTCTTTAGACATTTCCAGCTCTCTGAAGTTAATAAATTTATTTTCAAAGATATAAAATATTTTTTGTCGTGAAAAATGCAGTTTTAGTCCGAGAAGTACGAAAATGTCTAAAAACGCTTGTATTCGTCGAAAGTGGTCGTTTTTAGACATTTCCAGCTCTCTGAAGTTAATAAATTTATTTTCAAAGATATAAAATATTTTTTGTCGTGAAAAATGCAGTTTTAGTCCGAGAAGTACGAAAATGTCTAAAAACGCTTGTATTCGTTGAAAGTGAACGTTTTTAGACATTTCCAGCTCTCTGACGTTAATAAATTTATTTTCAGAGATAAAAAATATTTTTTGTCGTGAAAAATGCAGTTTTAGTCCGAGAAGTACGAAAATATCTAAAAACGCTTGTATTCGTCGAAAGTGGTCGTTTTTAGACGTTTCCAGCTTTCTGACCTGAATAAATTGATTTTCAGAGATAAAAAATATTTTTTGTCGTGAAAAATACAGTTTTATTCGGAGAAGTACGAACGTGCCTAAATACGATCGTATTCGTTGAAAGTGAACGTTTTTAGACATTTCCAGCTCTCTGACGTTAATAAATTTATTTTCAAAGATATAAAATATTTTTTGTCGTGAAAAATGCAGTTTTAGTCCGAGAAGTACGAAAATGTCTAAAAACGCTTGTATTCGTCGAAAGTGGTCGTTTTTAGACGTTTCCAGCTTTCTGACCAGAATAAATTTATTTCCAGAGATATAAAATATTTTTTGTCGTGAAAAATACAGTTTTATTCGGAGAAGTACGAAAATGCCTAAAAACGCTCGTATTTGTTGAAAGTGAACGTTTTTAGACATTTCCAGCTCTCTGACGTTAATAAATTTATTTTCAAAGATATAAAATATTTTTTGTCGTGAAAAATGCAGTTTTATTCCGAGAAGTACGAAAATGTCTAAAAACGCTTGTATTCGTCGAAAGTGGTCGTTTTTAGACGTTTCCAGCTTTCTGACCTGAATAAATTGATTTTCAGAGATAAAAAATATTTTTTGTCGTGAAAAATACAGTTTTATTCAGAGAAGTACGAAAATGCCTAAAAACACTCGTATTCGTTGAAAGTGAACCTTTTTAGACATTTCCAGCTCTCTGACGTTAATAAATTTATTTTCAGAGATAAAAAATATTTTTTGTCGTGAAAAATGCAGTTTTAGTCCGAGAAGTACGAAAATGTCTAAAAACGCTTGTATTCGTCGAAAGTGGTCATTTTTAGACGTTTCCAGCTTTCTGACCTGAATAAATTGATTTTCAGACATAAAAAATATTTTTTGTCGTGAAAAATAAAGTTTTATTCAGAGAAGTACGAAAATGCTTAAAAACACTCGTATTCGTTGAAAGTGAACCTTTTTAGACATTTCCAGCTCTCTGACGTTAATAAATTTATTTTCAGAGATAAAAAATATTTTTTGTCGTGAAAAATGCAGTTTTAGTCCGAGAAGTACGAAAATGTCTAAAAACGCTTGTATTCGTCGAAAGTGGTCGTTTTTAGACGTTTCCAGCTTTCTGACCTGAATAAATTGATTTTCAGAGATAAAAAATATTTTTTGTCGTGAAAAATACAGTTTTATTCCGAGAAGTACAAAAATGCCTAAAAACGCTCGTATTCGTTGAAAGTGAACGTTTTTAGACATTTCCAGCTCTCTGACGTTAATAAATTTATTTTCAGAGATATAAAATATTTTTTGTCGTGAAAAATGCAGTCTTATTCCGAGAAGTACGAAAATATCTAAAAACGCTTGTATTTGTCGAAAGTGAACGTCTTTAGACATTTCCAGCTCTCTGAAGTTAATAAATTTATTTTCAAAGATATAAAATATTTTTTGTCGTGAAAAATGCAGTTTTAGTCCGAGAAGTACGAAAATGTCTAAAAACGCTTGTATTCGTCGAAAGTGGTCGTTTTTAGACATTTCCAGCTCTCTGAAGTTAATAAATTTATTTTCAAAGATATAAAATATTTTTTGTCGTGAAAAATGCAGTTTTAGTCCGAGAAGTACGAAAATGTCTAAAAACGCTTGTATTCGTCGAAAGTGGTCGTTTTTAGATGTTTCCAGCTTTCTTACCTGAATAAATTGATTTTCAGAGATAAAAAATATTTTTTGTCGTGAAAAATACAGTTTTATTCAGAGAAGTACGAAAATGCCTAAAAACGCTCGTATTCGTTGAAAGTGAACGTTTTTAGACATTTCCAGCTCTCTGACGTTAATAAATTTATTTTCAGAGATAAAAAATATTTTTTGTCGTGAAAAATGCAGTTTTAGTCCGAGAAGTACGAAAATATCTAAAAACGCTTGTATTCGTCGAAAGTGGTCGTTTTTAGACGTTTCCAGCTTTCTGACCTGAATAAATTGATTTTCAGAGATAAAAAATATTTTTTGTCGTGAAAAATACAGTTTTATTCGGAGAAGTACGAAAATGCCTAAATACGATCGTATTCGTTGAAAGTGAACGTTTTTAGACATTTCCAGCTCTCTGACGTTAATAAATTTATTTTCAAAGATATAAAATATTTTTTGTCGTGAAAAATGCAGTTTTAGTCCGAGAAGTACGAAAATGTCTAAAAACGCTTGTATTCGTCGAAAGTGGTCGTTTTTAGACGTTTCCAGCTTTCTGACCAGAATAAATTTATTTCCAGAGATATAAAATATTTTTTGTCGTGAAAAATACAGTTTTATTCGGAGAAGTACGAAAATGCCTAAAAACGCTCGTATTTGTTGAAAGTGAACGTTTTTAGACATTTCCAGCTCTCTGACGTTAATAAATTTATTTTCAAAGATATAAAATATTTTTTGTCGTGAAAAATGCAGTTTTAGTCCGAGAAGTACGAAAATGTCTAAAAACGCTTGTATTCGTCGAAAGTGGTCGTTTTTAGACGTTTCCAGCTTTCTGACCTGAATAAATTGATTTTCAGAGATAACAAATATTTTTTGTCGTGAAAAATACAGTTTTATTCAGAGAAGTACGAAAATGCCTAAAAACACTCGTATTCGTTGAAAGTGAACCTTTTTAGACATTTCCAGCTCTCTGACGTTAATAAATTTATTTTCAGAGATAAAAAATATTTTTTGTAGTGAAAAATGCAGTTTTAGTCCGAGAAGTACGAAAATGTCTAAAAACGCTTGTATTCGTCGAAAGTGGTCGTTTTTAGACGTTTCCAGCTTTCTGACCTGAATAAATTGATTTTCAGAGATAAAAAATATTTTTTGTCGTGAAAAATACAGTTTTATTCCGAGAAGTACAAAAATGCCTAAAAACGCTCGTATTCGTTGAAAGTGAACGTTTTTAGACATTTCCAGCTCTCTGACGTTAATAAATTTATTTTCAGAGATTTAAAATATTTTTTGTCGTGAAAAATGCAGTCTTATTCCGAGAAGTACGAAAATGTCTAAAAACGCTTGTATTTGTCGAAAGTGATCGTTTTTAGACGTTTCCAGCTTTCTGACCAGAATAAATTTATTTCCAGAGATATAAAATATTTTTTGTCGTGAAAAATACAGTTTTATTCGGAGAAGTACGAAAATGCCTAAAAACGGTCGTATTCGTTGTAAATGAACGTTTTTAGACATTTCCAGCTCTCTGACGTTAAGAAATTTATTTTCAAAGATATAAAATATTTTTTGTCGTGAAAAATGCAGTTTTAGTCCGAGAAGTACGAAAATGTCTAAAAACGCTTGTATTCGTCGAAAGTGGTCGTTTTTAGACGTTTCCAGCTCTCTGACCAGAATAAATTTATTTCCAGAGATATAAAATATTTTTTGTCGTGAAAAATACAGTTTTATTCAGAGAAGTACAAAAATGCCTAAAAACGCTCGTATTCGTTGAAAGTGAACGTTTTTAGACATTTCCAGCTCTCTGACGTTAATAAATTTATTTTCAGAGATAAAAAATATTTTTTGTCGTGAAAAATGCAGTTTTAGTCCGAGAAGTACGAAAATATCTAAAACCGCTTGTATTCGTCGAAAGTGGTCGTTTTTAGACGTTTCCAGCTTTCTGATCTGAATAAATTGATTTTCAGAGATAAAAAATATTTTTTGTCGTGAAAAATACAGTTTTATTCGGAGAAGTACGAAAATGCCTAAAAACGATCGTATTCGTTGAAAGTGAACGTTTTTAGACATTTCCAGCTCTCTGACGTTAATAAATTTATTTTCAAAGATATAAAATATTTTTTGTCGTGAAAAATGCAGTTTTAGTCCGAGAAGTACGAAAATGTCTAAAAACGCTTGTATTTGTCGAAAGTGGTCGTTTTTAGACGTTTCCAGCTTTCTGACCTGAATAAATTGATTTTCAGAGATAAAAAATATTTTTTGTCGTGAAAAATACAGTTTTATTCAGAGAAGTACGAAAATGCCTAAAAACACTCGTATTCGTTGAAAGTGAACCTTTTTAGACATTTCCAGCTCTCTGACGTTAATAAATTTATTTTCAGAGATAAAAAATATTTTTTGTCGTGAAAAATGCAGTTTTAGTCCGAGAAGTACGAAAATGTCTAAAAACGCTTGTATTCGTCGAAAGTGGTCGTTTTTAGACGTTTCCAGCTTTCTGACCTGAATAAATTGATTTTCAGAGATAAAAAATATTTTTTGTCGTGAAAAATACAGTTTTATTCCGTGAAGTACAAAAATGCCTAAAAACGCTCGTATTCGTTGAAAGTGAACGTTTTTAGACATTTCCAGCTCTCTGACGTTAATAAATTTATTTTCAGAGATATAAAATATTTTTTGTCGTGAAAAATGCAGTCTTATTCCGAGAAGTACGAAAATGTCTAAAAACGCTTATATTTGTCGAAAGTGATCGTTTTTAGACGTTTACAGCTTTCTCACCAGAATAAATTTATTTCCAGAGATATAAAATATTTTTTGTCGTGAAAAATACAGTTTTATTCGGAGAAGTACGAAAATGCCTAAAAACGATCGTATTCGTTGTAAATGAACGTTTTTAGACATTTCCAGCTCTCTGACGTTAATAAATTTATTTTCAAAGATATAAAATATTTTTTGTCGTGAAAAATGCAGTTTTAGTCCGAGAAGTACGAAAATGTCTAAAAACGCTTGTATTCGTCGAAAGTGGTCGTTTTTAGACGTTTCCAGCTTTCTGACCAGAATAAATTTATTTCCAGAGATATAAAATATTTTTTGTCGTGAAAAATACAGTTTTATTCGTAGAAGTACAAAAATGCCTAAAAACGCTCGTATTCGTTGAAAGTGAACGTTTTTAGACATTTCCAGCTCTCTGACGTTAATAAATTTATTTTCAGAGATATAAAATATTTTTTGTCGTGAAAAATGCAGTCTTATTCCGAGAAGTACGAAAATGTCTAAAAACGCTTATATTTGTCGAAAGTGATCGTTTTTAGACGTTTACAGCTTTCTCACCAGAATAAATTTATTTCCAGAGATATAAAATATTTTTTGTCGTGAAAAATACAGTTTTATTCGGAGAAGTACGAAAATGCCTAAAAACGATCGTATTCGTTGTAAATGAACGTTTTTAGACATTTCCAGCTCTCTGACGTTAATAAATTTATTTTCAAAGATATAAAATATTTTTTGTCGTGAAAAATGCAGTTTTAGTCCGAGAAGTACGAAAATGTCTAAAAACGCTTGTATTCGTCGAAAGTGGTCGTTTTTAGACGTTTCCAGCTTTCTGACCAGAATAAATTTATTTCCAGAGATATAAAATATTTTTTGTCGTGAAAAATACAGTTTTATTCGGAGAAGTACAAAAATGCCTAAAAACGCTCGTATTCGTTGAAAGTGAACGTTTTTAGACATTTCCAGCTCTCTGACGTTAATAAATTTATTTTCAGAGATATAAAATATTTTTTGTCGTGAAAAATGCAGTCTTATTCCGAGAAGTACGAAAATGTCTAAAAACGCTTGTATTTGTCGAAAGTGATCGTTTTTAGACGTTTCCAGCTTTCTGACCAGAATAAATTTATTTCCAGAGATATAAAATATTTTTTGTCGTGAAAAATACAGTTTTATTCGGAGAAGTACGAAAATGCCTAAAAACGGTCGTATTCGTTGTAAATGAACGTTTTTAGACATTTCCAGCTCTCTGACGTTAAGAAATTTATTTTCAAAGATATAAAATATTTTTTGTCGTGAAAAATGCAGTTTTAGTCCGAGAAGTACGAAAATGTCTAAAAACGCTTGTATTCGTCGAAAGTGGTCGTTTTTAGACGTTTCCAGCTCTCTGACCAGAATAAATTTATTTCCAGAGATATAAAATATTTTTTGTCGTGAAAAATACAGTTTTATTCAGAGAAGTACGAAAATGCCTAAAAACGCTCGTATTCGTTGAAAGTGAACGTTTTTAGACATTTCCAGCTCTCTGACGTTAATAAATTTATTTTCAGAGATAAAAAATATTTTTTGTCGTGAAAAATGCAGTTTTAGTCCGAGAAGTACGAAAATATCTAAAACCGCTTGTATTCGTCGAAAGTGGTCGTTTTTAGACGTTTCCAGCTTTCTGATCTGAATAAATTGATTTTCAGAGATAAAAAATATTTTTTGTCGTGAAAAATACAGTTTTATTCGGAGAAGTACGAAAATGCCTAAAAACGATCGTATTCGTTGAAAGTGAACGTTTTTAGACATTTCCAGCTCTCTGACGTTAATAAATTTATTTTCAAAGATATAAAATATTTTTTGTCGTGAAAAATGCAGTTTTAGTCCGAGAAGTACGAAAATGTCTAAAAACGCTTGTATTTGTCGAAAGTGGTCGTTTTTAGACGTTTCCAGCTTTCTGACCTGAATAAATTGATTTTCAGAGATAAAAAATATTTTTTGTCGTGAAAAATACAGTTTTATTCAGAGAAGTACGAAAATGCCTAAAAACACTCGTAATCGTTGAAAGTGAACCTTTTTAGACATTTCCAGCTCTCTGACGTTAATAAATTTATTTTCAGAGATAAAAAATATTTTTTGTCGTGAAAAATGCAGTTTTAGTCCGAGAAGTACGAAAATGTCTAAAAACGCTTGTATTCGTCGAAAGTGGTCGTTTTTAGACGTTTCCAGCTTTCTGACCTGAATAAATTGATTTTCAGAGATAAAAAATATTTTTTGTCGTGAAAAATACAGTTTTATTCCGAGAAGTACAAAAATGCCTAAAAACGCTCGTATTCGTTGAAAGTGAACGTTTTTAGACATTTCCAGCTCTCTGACGTTAATAAATTTATTTTCAGAGATATAAAATATTTTTTGTCGTGAAAAATGCAGTCTTATTCCGAGAAGTACGAAAATGTCTAAAAACGCTTATATTTGTCGAAAGTGATCGTTTTTAGACGTTTACAGCTTTCTCACCAGAATAAATTTATTTCCAGAGATATAAAATATTTTTTGTCGTGAAAAATACAGTTTTATTCGGAGAAGTACGAAAATGCCTAAAAACGCTCGTATTCGTTGAAAGTGAACGTTTTTAGACATTTCCAGCTCTCTGACGTTAATAAATTTATTTTCAAAGATATAAAATATTTTTTGTCGTGAAAAATGCAGTTTTAGTCCGAGAAGTACGAAAATGTCTAAAAAGCTTGTATTCGTCGAAAGTGGTCGTTTTTAGATGTTTCCAGCTTTCTTACCTGAATAAATTGATTTTCAGAGATAAAAAATATTTTTTGTCGTGAAAAATAGTTTTATTCAGAGAAGTACGAAAATGCCTAAAAACGCTCGTATTCGTTGAAAGTGAACCTTTTTAGACATTTCCAGCTCTCTGACGTTAATAAATTTATTTTCAGAGATAAAAAATATTTTTTGTCGTGAAAAATGCAGTTTTAGTCCGAGAAGTACGAAAATGTCTAAAAACGCTTGTATTCGTCGAAAGTGGTCGTTTTTAGACGTTTCCAGCTTTCTGACCTGAATAAATTGATTTTCAGAGATAAAAAATATTTTTTGTCGTGAAAAATACAGTTTTATTCCGAGAAGTACAAAAATGCCTAAAAACGCTCGTATTCGTTGAAAGTGAACGTTTTTAGACATTTCCAGCTCTCTGACGTTAATAAATTTATTTTCAGAGATATAAAATATTTTTTGTCGTGAAAAATGCAGTCTTATTCCGAGAAGTACGAAAATGTCTAAAAACGCTTGTATTTGTCGAAAGTGATCGTTTTTAGACGTTTCCAGCTTTCTGACCAGAATAAATTTATTTCCAGAGATATAAAATATTTTTTGTCGTGAAAAATACAGTTTTATTCGGAGAAGTACGAAAATGCCTAAAAACGGTCGTATTCGTTGTAAATGAACGTTTTTAGACATTTCCAGCTCTCTGACGTTAAGAAATTTATTTTCAAAGATATAAAATATTTTTTGTCGTGAAAAATGCAGTTTTAGTCCGAGAAGTACGAAAATGTCTAAAAACGCTTGTATTCGTCGAAAGTGGTCGTTTTTAGACGTTTCCAGCTCTCTGACCAGAATAAATTTATTTCCAGAGATATAAAATATTTTTTGTCGTGAAAAATACAGTTTTATTCGGAGAAGTACGAAAATGCCTAAAAACGCTCGTATTCGTTGAAAGTGAACGTTTTTAGACATTTCCAGCTCTCTGACGTTAATAAATTTATTTTCAAAGATATAAAATATTTTTTGTCGTGAAAAATGCAGTTTTACTCCGAGAAGTACGAAAATGTCTAAAAACGCTTGTATTCGTCGAAAGTGGTCGTTTTTAGATGTTTCCAGCTTTCTTACCTGAATAAATTGATTTTCAGAGATAAAAAATATTTTTTGTCGTGAAAAATACAGTTTTATTCAGAGAAGTACGAAAATGCCTAAAAACGCTCGTATTCGTTGAAAGTGAACGTTTTTAGACATTTCCAGCTCTCTGACGTTAATAAATTTATTTTCAGAGATAAAAAATATTTTTTGTCGTGAAAAATGCAGTTTTAGTCCGAGAAGTACGAAAATATCTAAAACCGCTTGTATTCGTCGAAAGTGGTCGTTTTTAGACGTTTCCAGCTTTCTGACTTGAATAAATTGATTTTCAGAGATAAAAAATATTTTTTGTCGTGAAAAATACAGTTTTATTCGGAGAAGTACGAAAATGCCTAAAAACGATCGTATTCGTTGAAAGTGAACGTTTTTAGACATTTCCAGCTCTCTGACGTTAATAAATTTATTTTCAAAGATATAAAATATTTTTTGTCGTGAAAAATGCAGTTTTAGTCCGAGAAGTACGAAAATGTCTAAAAACGCTTGTATTTGTCGAAAGTGGTCGTTTTTAGACGTTTCCAGCTTTCTGACCTGAATAAATTGATTTTCAGAGATAAAAAATATTTTTTGTCGTGAAAAATACAGTTTTATTCAGAGAAGTACGAAAATGCCTAAAAACACTCGTATTCGTTGAAAGTGAACCTTTTAAGACATTTCCAGCTCTCTGACGTTAATAAATTTATTTTCAGAGATAAAAAATATTCTTTGTCGTGAAAAATGCAGTTTTAGTCCGAGAAGTACGAAAATGTCTAAAAACGCTTGTATTCGTCGAAAGTGGTCGTTTTTAGACGTTTCCAGCTTTCTGACCTGAATAAATTGATTTTCAGAGATAAAAAATATTTTTTGTCGTGAAAAATACAGTTTTATTCCGAGAAGTACAAAAATGGCTAAAAACGCTCGTATTCGTTGAAAGTGAACGTTTTTAGACATTTCCAGCTCTCTGACGTTAATAAATTTATTTTCAGAGATATATAATATTTTTTGTCGTGAAAAATGCAGTCTTATTCCGAGAAGTACGAAAATGTCTAAAAACGCTTATATTTGTCGAAAGTGATCGTTTTTAGACGTTTACAGCTTTCTGACCAGAATAAATTTATTTCCAGAGATATAAAATATTTTTTGTCGTGAAAAATACAGTTTTATTCGGAGAAGTACGAAAATGCCTAAAAACGATCGTATTCGTTGTAAATGAACGTTTTTAGACATTTCCAGCTCTCTGACGTTAATAAATTTATTTTCAAAGATATAAAATATTTTTTGTCGTGAAAAATGCAGTTTTAGTCCGAGAAGTACGAAAATGTCTAAAAACGCTTGTATTCGTCGAAAGTGGTCGTTTTTAGACGTTTCCAGCTTTCTGACCAGAATAAATTTATTTCCAGAGATATAAAATATTTTTTGTCGTGAAAAATACAGTTTTATTCGGAGAAGTACGAAAATGCCTAAAAACGCTCGTATTCGTTGAAAGTGAACGTTTTTAGACATTTCCAGCTCTCTGACGTTAATAAATTTATTTTCAAAGATATAAAATATTTTTTGTCGTGAAAAATGCAGTTTTAGTCCGAGAAGTACGAAAATGTCTAAAAACGCTTGTATTCGTCGAAAGTGGTCGTTTTTAGATGTTTCCAGCTTTCTGACCAGAATAAATTTATTTCCAGAGGTATAAACTATTTTTTGTCGTGAAAAATACAGTTTTATTCGGAGAAGTACGAAAATGCCTAAAAACGCTCGTATTCGTTGAAAGTGAACGTTTTTAGACATTTCCAGCTCTCTGACGTTAATAAATTTATTTTCAAAGATATAAAATATTTTTTGTCGTGAAAAATGCAGTTTTAGTCCGAGAAGTACGAAAATGTCTAAAAATGCTTGTATTCGTCGAAAGTGGTCGTTTTTAGATGTTTCCAGCTTTCTTACCTGAATAAATTGATTTTCAGAGATAAAAAATATTTTTTGTCGTGAAAAATACAGTTTTATTCAGAGAAGTACGAAAATGCCTAAAAACGCTCGTATTCGTTGAAAGTGAACGTTTTTAGACATTTCCAGCTCTCTGACGTTAATAAATTTATTTTCAAAGATATAAAATATTTTTTGTCGTGAAAAATGCAGTTTTAGTCCGAGAAGTACGAAAATGTCTAAAAACGCTTGTATTTGTCGAAAGTGGTCGTTTTTAGACGTTTCCAGCTTTCTGACCTGAATAAATTGATTTTCAGAGATAAAAAATATTTTTTGTCGTGAAAAATACAGTTTTATTCAGAGAAGTACGAAAATGCCTAAAAACACTCGTATTCGTTGAAAGTGAACCTTTTTAGACATTTCCAGCTCTCTGACGTTAATAAATTTATTTTCAGAGATAAAAAATATTTTTTGTCGTGAAAAATGCAGTTTTAGTCCGAGAAGTACGAAAATGTCTAAAAACGCTTGTATTCGTCGAAAGTGGTCGTTTTTAGACGTTTCCAGCTTTCTGACCTGAATAAATTGATTTTCAGAGATAAAAAATATTTTTTGTCGTGAAAAATACAGTTTTATTCCGAGAAGTACAAAAATGCCTAAAAACGCTCGTATTCGTTGAAAGTGAACGTTTTTAGACATTTCCAGCTCTCTGACGTTAATAAATTTATTTTCAGAGATATAAAATATTTTTTGTCGTGAAAAATGCAGTCTTATTCCGAGAAGTACGAAAATGTCTAAAAACGCTTGTATTTGTCGAAAGTGATCGTTTTTAGACGTTTACAGCTTTCTGACCAGAATAAATTTATTTCCAGAGATATAAAATATTTTTTGTCGTGAAAAATACAGTTTTATTCGGAGAAGTACGAAAATGCCTAAAAACGATCGTATTCGTTGTAAATGAACGTTTTTAGACATTTCCAGCTCTCTGACGTTAATAAATTTATTTTCAAAGATATAAAATATTTTTTGTCGTGAAAAATGCAGTTTTAGTCCGAGAAGTACGAAAATGTCTAAAAACGCTTGTATTCGTCGAAAGTGGTCGTTTTTAGACGTTTCCAGCTTTCTGACTAGAATAAATTTATTTCCAGAGATATAAAATATTTTTTGTCGTGAAAAATACAGTTTTATTCGGAGAAGTACGAAAATGCCTAAAAACGCTCGTATTCGTTGTAAATGAACGTTTTTAGACATTTCCAGCTCTCTGACGTTAATAAATTTATTTTCAAAGATATAAAATATTTTTTGTCGTGAAAAATACAGTTTTATTCGGAGAAGTACGAAAATGCCTAAAAACGCTCGTATTCGTTGTAAATGAACGTTTTTAGACATTTCCAGCTCTCTGACGTTAATAAATTTATTTTCAAAGATATAAAATATTTTTTGTCGTGAAAAATGCAGTTTTAGTCCGAGAAGTACGAAAATATCTAAAACCGCTTGTATTCGTCGAAAGTGGTCGTTTTTAGACGTTTCCAGCTTTCTGACTTGAATAAATTGATTTTCAGAGATAAAAAATATTTTTTGTCGTGAAAAATACAGTTTTATTCGGAGAAGTACGAAAATGCCTAAAAACGATCGTATTCGTTGAAAGTGAACGTTTTTAGACATTTCCAGCTCTCTGACGTTAATAAATTTATTTTCAAAGATATAAAATATTTTTTGTCGTGAAAAATGCAGTTTTAGTCCGAGAAGTACGAAAATGTCTAAAAACGCTTGTATTTGTCGAAAGTGGTCGTTTTTAGACGTTTCCAGCTTTCTGACCTGAATAAATTGATTTTCAGAGATAAAAAATATTTTTTGTCGTGAAAAATACAGTTTTATTCAGAGAAGTACGAAAATGCCTAAAAACACTCGTATTCGTTGAAAGTGAACCTTTTAAGACATTTCCAGCTCTCTGACGTTAATAAATTTATTTTCAGAGATAAAAAATATTTTTTGTCGTGAAAAATGCAGTTTTAGTCCGAGAAGTACGAAAATGTCTAAAAACGCTTGTATTCGTCGAAAGTGGTCGTTTTTAGACGTTTCCAGCTTTCTGACCTGAATAAATTGATTTTCAGAGATAAAAAATATTTTTTGTCGTGAAAAATACAGTTTTATTCCGAGAAGTACAAAAATGCCTAAAAACGCTCGTATTCGTTGAAAGTGAACGTTTTTAGACATTTCCAGCTCTCTGACGTTAATAAATTTATTTTCAGAGATATAAAATATTTTTTGTCGTGAAAAATGCAGTCTTATTCCGAGAAGTACGAAAATGTCTAAAAACGCTTATATTTGTCGAAAGTGATCGTTTTTAGACGTTTACAGCTTTCTGACCAGAATAAATTTATTTCCAGAGATATAAAATATTTTTTGTCGTGAAAAATACAGTTTTATTCGGAGAAGTACGAAAATGCCTAAAAACGATCGTATTCGTTGTAAATGAACGTTTTTAGACATTTCCAGCTCTCTGACGTTAATAAATTTATTTTCAAAGATATAAAATATTTTTTGTCGTGAAAAATGCAGTTTTAGTCCGAGAAGTACGAAAATGTCTAAAAACGCTTGTATTCGTCGAAAGTGGTCGTTTTTAGACGTTTCCAGCTTTCTGACCAGAATAAATTTATTTCCAGAGATATAAAATATTTTTTGTCGTGAAAAATACAGTTTTATTCGGAGAAGTACGAAAATGCCTAAAAACGCTCGTATTCGTTGAAAGTGAACGTTTTTAGACATTTCCAGCTCTCTGACGTTAATAAATTTATTTTCAAAGATATAAAATATTTTTTGTCGTGAAAAATGCAGTTTTAGTCCGAGAAGTACGAAAATGTCTAAAAACGCTTGTATTCGTCGAAAGTGGTCGTTTTTAGATGTTTCCAGCTTTCTGACCAGAATAAATTTATTTCCAGAGGTATAAACTATTTTTTGTCGTGAAAAATACAGTTTTATTCGGAGAAGTACGAAAATGCCTAAAAACGCTCGTATTCGTTGAAAGTGAACGTTTTTAGACATTTCCAGCTCTCTGACGTTAATAAATTTATTTTCAAAGATATAAAATATTTTTTGTCGTGAAAAATGCAGTTTTAGTCCGAGAAGTACGAAAATGTCTAAAAATGCTTGTATTCGTCGAAAGTGGTCGTTTTTAGATGTTTCCAGCTTTCTTACCTGAATAAATTGATTTTCAGAGATAAAAAATATTGTTTGTCGTGAAAAATACAGTTTTATTCAGAGAAGTACGAAAATGCCTAAAAACGCTCGTATTCGTTGAAAGTGAACGTTTTTAGACATTTCCAGCTCTCTGACGTTAATAAATTTATTTTCAAAGATATAAAACATTTTTTGTCGTGAAAAATGCAGTTTTAGTCCGAGAAGTACGAAAATGTCTAAAAACGCTTGTATTCGTCGAAGGTGGTCGTTTTTAGATGTTTCCAGCTTTCTTACCTGAATAAATTGATTTTCAGAGATAAAAAATATTTTTTGTAGTCAAAAATACAGTTTTATTCAGAGAAGTACGAAAATGCCTAAAAACGCTCGTATTCGTTGAAAGTGAACGTTTTTAGACATTTCCAGCTCTCTGACGTTAATAAATTAATTTTCAGAGATAAAAAATATTTTTTGTCGTGAAAAATGCAGTTTTAGTCCGAGAAGTACGACAATATCTAAAAACGCTTGTATTCGTCGAAAGTGGTCGTTTTTAGACGTTTCCAGCTTTCTGACCTGAATAAATTGATTTTCAGAGATAAAAAATATTTTTTGTCGTGAAAAATACAGTTTTATTCGGAGAAGTACGAAAATGCCTAAAAACGATCGTATTCGTTGAAAGTGAACGTTTTTAGACATTTCCAGCTCTCTGACGTTAATAAATTTATTTTCAAAGATATAAAATATTTTTTGTCGTGAAAAATGCAGTTTTAGTCCGAGAAGTACGAAAATGTCTAAAAACGCTTGTATTTGTCGAAAGTGGTCGTTTTTAGACGTTTCCAGCTTTCTGACCGGAATAAATTGATTTTCAGAGATAAAAAATATTTTTTGTCGTGAAAAATACAGTTTTATTCAGAGAAGTACGAAAATGCCTAAAAACACTCGTATTCGTTGAAAGTGAACCTTTTTAGACATTTCCAGCTCTCTGACGTTAATAAATTTATTTTCAGAGATAAAAAATATTTTTTGTCGTGAAAAATACAGTTTTATTCCGAGAAGTACAAAAATGCCTAAAAACGCTCGTATTCGTTGAAAGTGAACGTTTTTAGACATTTCCAGCTCTCTGACGTTAATAAATTTATTTTCAGAGATATAAAATATTTTTTGTCGTGAAAAATGCAGTCTTATTCCGAGAAGTACGAAAATGTCTAAAAACGCTTGTATTTGTCGAAAGTGATCGTTTTTAGACGTTTACAGCTTTCTGACCAGAATAAATTTATTTCCAGAGATATAAAATATTTTTTGTCGTGAAAAATACAGTTTTATTCGGAGAAGTACGAAAATGCCTAAAAACGATCGTATTCGTTGTAAATGAACGTTTTTAGACATTTCCAGCTCTCTGACGTTAATAAATTTATTTTCAAAGATATAAAATATTTTTTGTCGTGAAAAATGCAGTTTTAGTCCGAGAAGTACGAAAATGTCTAAAAACGCTTGTATTCGTCGAAAGTGGTCGTTTTTAGACGTTTCCAGCTTTCTGACTAGAATAAATTTATTTCCAGAGATATAAAATATTTTTTGTCGTGAAAAATACAGTTTTATTCGGAGAAGTACGAAAATGCCTAAAAACGCTCGTATTCGTTGAAAGTGAACGTTTTTAGACATTTCCAGCTCTCTGACGTTAATAAATTTATTTTCAAAGATATAAAATATTTTTTGTCGTGAAAAATGCAGTTTTAGTCCGAGAAGTACGAAAATGTCTAAAAACGCTTGTATTCGTCGAAAGTGGTCGTTTTTAGACGTTTCCAGCTTTCTGACCAGAATAAATTTATTTCCAGAGATATAAAATATTTTTTGTCGTGAAAAATACAGTTTTATTCGGAGAAGTACGAAAATGCCTAAAAACGCTGTATTCGTTGAAAGTGAACGTTTTTAGACATTTCCAGCTCTCTGACGTTAATAAATTTATTTTCAAAGATATAAAATATTTTTTGTCGTGAAAATGCAGTTTTAGTCCGAGAAGTACGAAAATGTCTAAAAACGCTTGTATTCGTCGAAAGTGGTCGTTTTTAGATGTTTCCAGCTTTCTTACCTGAATAAATTGATTTTCAGAGATAAAAAATATTTTTTGTCGTGAAAAATACAGTTTTATTCAGAGAAGTACGAAAATGCCTAAAAACGCTCGTATTCGTTGAAAGTGAACGTTTTTAGACATTTCCAGCTCTCTGACGTTAATAAATTTATTTTCAGAGATAAAAAATATTTTTTGTCGTGAAAAATGCAGTTTTAGTCCGAGAAGTACGAAAATGTCCAAAAACGCTTGTATTCGTCGAAAGTGGTCGTTTTTAGACGTTTCCAGCTTTCTGACCTGAATAAATTGATTTTCAGAGATAAAAAATATTTTTTTGTCGTGAAAAATACAGTTTTATTCCAAGAAGTACAAAAATGCCTAAAAACGCTCGTATTCGTTGAAAGTGAACGTTTTTAGACATTTCCAGCTCTCTGACGTTAATAAATTTATTTTCAGAGATATAAAATATTTTTTGTCGTGAAAAATGCAGTCTTATTCCGAGAAGTACGAAAATGTCTAAAAACGCTTGTATTTGTCGAAAGTGATCGTTTTTAGACGTTTCCAGCTTTCTGACCAGAATAAATTTATTTCCAGAGATATAAAATATTTTTTGTCGTGAAAAATACAGTTTTATTCGGAGAAGTACGAAAATGCCTAAAAACGATCGTATTCGTTGAAAGTGAACGTTTTTAGACATTTCCAGCTCTCTGACGTTAATAAATTTATTTTCAAAGATATAAAATATTTTTTGTCGTGAAAAATGCAGTTTTAGTCCGAGAAGTACGAAAATGTCTAAAAACGCTTGTATTCGTCGAAAGTGGTCGTTTTTAGACGTTTCCAGCTTTCTGACCAGATTAAATTTATTTCCAGAGATATAAAATATTTTTTGTCGTGAAAAATACAGTTTTATTCAGAGAAGTACGAAAATGCCTAAAAACGCTCGTATTCGTTGAAAGTGAACATTTTTAGACATTTCCAGCTCTCTGACGTTAATAAATTAATTTTCAAAGATATAAATATTTTTTGTCGTGAAAAATGCAGTTTTAGTCCGAGAAGTACGAAAATGTCTAAAAACGCTTGTATTCGTCGAAAGTGGTTGTTTTTAGATGTTTCCAGCTTTCTTACCTGAATAAATTGATTTTCAGAGATAAAAAAATTTTTTGTCGTGAAAAATACAGTTTTATTCAGAGAAGTACGAAAATGCCTAAAAACGCTCGTATTCGTTGAAAGTGAACGTTTTTAGACATTCCCAGCTCTCTGACGTTAATAAATTTATTTTCAGAGATAAAAAATATTTTTTGTCGTGAAAAATGCAGTTTTAGTCCGAGAAGTACGAAAATATCTAAAATCGCTTGTATTCGTCGCAAGTGGTCGTTTTTAGACGTTTCCAGCTTTCTGACCTGAATAAATTGATTTTCTGAGATAAAAAATATTTTTTGTCGTGAAAAATACAGTTTTATTCGGAGAAGTACGAAAATGCCTAAAAACGATCGTATTCGTTGAAAGTGAACGTTTTTAGACATTTCCAGCTCTCTGACGTTAATAAATTTATTTTCAAAGATATAAAATATTTTTTGTCGTGAAAAATGCAGTTTTAGTCCGAGAAGTACGAAAATGTCTAAAAACGCTTGTATTCGTCGAAAGTGGTCGTTTTTAGACGTTTCCAGCTTTCTGACCAGAATAAATTTATTTCCAGAGATATAAAATATTTTTTGTCGTGAAAAATACAGTTTTATTCGGAGAAGTACGAAAATGCCTAAAAACGCTCGTATTCGTTGAAAGTGAACGTTTTTAGACATTTCCAGCTCTCTGACGTTAATAAATTTATTTTCAAAGATATAAAATATTTTTTGTCGTGAAAAATGCAGTTTTAGTCCGAGAAGTACGAAAATGTCTAAAAGCGCTTGTATTCGTCGAAAGTGGTCGTTTTTAGACGTTTCCAGCTTTCTGACCTGAATAAATTGATTTTCAGAGATAAAAAATATTTTTTGTCGTGAAAAATACAGTTTTATTCAGAGAAGTACGAAAATGCCTAAACACACTCGTATTCGTTGAAAGTGAACGTTTTTAGACATTTCCAGCTCTCTGACGTTAATAAATTTATTTTCAGAGATAAAAAATATTTTTTGTCGTGAAAAATGCAGTTTTAGTCCGAGAAGTACGAAAATGTCTAAAAACGCTTGTATTCGTCGAAAGTGGTCGTTTTTAGACGTTTCCAGCTTTCTGACCTGAATAAATTGATTTTCAGAGATAAAAAATATTTTTTGTCGTGCAAAATACAGTTTTATTCCGAGAAGTACAAAAATGCCTAAAAACGCTCGTATTCGTTGAAAGTGAACGTTTTTAGACATTTCCAGCTCTCTGACGTTAATAAATTTATTTTCAGAGATATAAAATATTTTTTGTCGTGAAAAATGCAGTCTTATTCCGAGAAGTACGAAAATGTCTAAAAACGCTTGTATTTGTCGAAAGTGATCGTTTTTAGACGTTTCCAGCTCTCTGACCAGAATAAATTTATTTCCAGAGATATAAAATATTTTTTGTCGTGAAAAATACAGTTTTATTCGGAGAAGTACGAAAATGCCTAAAAACGATCGTATTCGTTGAAAGTGAACGTTTTTAGACATTTCCACCTCTCTGACGTTAATAAATTTATTTTCAAAGATATAAAATATTTTTTGTCGTGAAAAATGCAGTTTTAGTCCGAGAAGTACGAAAATGTCTAAAAACGCTTGTATTCGTCGAAAGTGGTCGTTTTTAGACGTTTCCAGCTTTCTGACCAGAATAAATTTATTTCCAGAGATATAAAATATTTTTTGTCGTGAAAAATACAGTTTTATTCGGAAAAGTACGAAAATGCCTAAAAACGCTCGTATTCGTTGAAAGTGAACATTTTTAGACATTTCCAGCTCTCTGACGTTAATAAATTTATTTTCAAAGATATAAAATATTTTTTGTCGTGAAAAATGCAGTTTTAGTCCGAGAAGTACGAAAATGTCTAAAAACGCTTGTATTCGTCGAAAGTGGTCGTTTTTAGATGTTTCCAGCTTTCTTACCTGAATAAATTGATTTTCAGAGATAAAAAATATTTTTTGTCGTGAAAAATACAGTTTTATTCAGAGAAGTACGAAAATGCCTAAAAACGCTCGTATTCGTTGAAAGTGAACGTTTTTAGACATTTCCAGCTCTCTGACGTTAATAAATTTATTTTCAGAGATAAAAAATATTTTTTGTCGTGAAAAATGCAGTTTTAGTCCGAGAAGTACGAAAATATCTAAAAACGCTTGTATTCGTCGCAAGTGGTCGTTTTTAGACGTTTCCAGCTTTCTGACCTGAATAAATTGATTTTCTGAGATAAAAAATATTTTTTGTCGTGAAAAATACAGTTTTATTCGCAGAAGTACGAAAATGCCTAAAAACGATCGTATTCGTTGAAAGTTAACGTTTTTAGACATTTCCAGCTCTCTGACGTTAATAAATTTATTTTCAAAGATATAAAATATTTTTTGTCGTGAAAAATGCAGTTTTAGTCCGAGAAGTACGAAAATGTCTAAAAACGCTTGTATTCGTCGAAAGTGGTCGTTTTTAGACGTTTCCAGCTTTCTGACCAGAATAAATTTATTTCCAGAGATATAAAATATTTTTTGTCGTGAAAAATACAGTTTTATTCGGAGAAGTACAAAATGCCTAAAAACGCTCGTATTCGTTGAAAGTGAACGTTTTTAGACATTTCCAGCTCTCTCACGTTAATAAATTTATTTTCAAAGATATAAAATATTTTTTGTCGTGAAAAATGCAGTTTTAGTCCGAGAAGTACGAAAATGTCTAAAAGCGCTTGTATTCGTCGAAAGTGGTCGTTTTTAGACGTTTCCAGCTTTCTGACCTGAATAAATTGATTTTCACAGATAAAAAATATTTTTTGTCGTGAAAAATACAGTTTTATTCAGAGAAGTACGAAAATGCCTAAACACACTCGTATTCGTTGAAAGTGAACGTTTTTAGACATTTCCAGCTCTCTGACGTTAATAAATTTATTTTCAGAGATAAAAAATATTTTTTGTCGTGAAAAATGCAGTTTTAGTCCGAGAAGTACGAAAATGTCTAAAAACGCTTTTATTCGTCGAAAGTGGTCGTTTTTAGACGTTTCCAGCTTTCTGACCTGAATAAATTGATTTTCTGAGATAAAAAATATTTTTTGTCGTGAAAAATACAGTTTTATTCGCAGAAGTACGAAAATGCCTAAAAACGATCGTATTCGTTGAAAGTGAACGTTTTTAGACATTTCCAGCTCTCTGACGTTAATAAATTTATTTTCAAAGATATAAAATATTTTTTGTCGTGAAAAATGCAGTTTTAGTCCGAGAAGTACGAAAATGTCTAAAAACGCTTGTATTCGTCGAAAGTGGTCGTTTTTAGACGTTTCCAGCTTTCTGACCAGAATAAATTTATTTCCAGAGATATAAAATATTTTTTGTCGTGAAAAATACAGTTTTATTCGGAGAAGTACAAAATGCCTAAAAACGGTCGTATTCGTTGAAAGTGAACGTTTTTAGACATTTCCAGCTCTCTCACGTTAATAAATTTATTTTCAAAGATATAAAATATTTTTTGTCGTGAAAAATGCAGTTTTAGTCCGAGAAGTACGAAAATGTCTAAAAGCGCTTGTATTCGTCGAAAGTGGTCGTTTTTAGACGTTTCCAGCTTTCTGACCTGAATAAATTGATTTTCACAGATAAAAAATATTTTTTGTCGTGAAAAATACAGTTTTATTCAGAGAAGTACGAAAATGCCTAAACACACTCGTATTCGTTGAAAGTGAACGTTTTTAGACATTTCCAGCTCTCTGACGTTAATAAATTTATTTTCAGAGATAAAAAATATTTTTTGTCGTGAAAAATGCAGTTTTAGTCCGAGAAGTACGAAAATGTCTAAAAACGCTTTTATTCGTCGAAAGTGGTCGTTTTTAGACGTTTCCAGCTTTCTGACCTGAATAAATTGATTTTCAGAGATAAAAAATATTTTTTGTCGTGCAAAATACAGTTTTATTCCGAGAAGTACAAAAATGCCTAAAAACGCTCGTATTCGTTGAAAGTGAACGTTTTTAGACATTTCCAGCTCTCTGACGTTAATAAATTTATTTTCAGAGATATAAAATATTTTTTGTCGTGAAAAATGCAGTCTTATTCCGAGAAGTACGAAAATGTCTAAAAACGCTTGTATTTGTCGAAAGTGATCGTTTTTAGACGTTTCCAGCTTTCTGACCAGAATAAATTTATTTCCAGAGATATAAAATATTTTTTGTCGTGAAAAATACAGTTTTATTCGGAGAAGTACGAAAATGTCTAAAAACGCTCGTATTCGTTGAAAGTGAACGTTTTTAGACATTTCCAGCTCTCTGACGTTAATAAATTTATTTTCAAAGATATAAAATATTTTTTGTCGTGAAAAATGCAGTTTTAGTCCGAGAAGTACGAAAATGTCTAAAAACGCTTGTATTCGTTGAAAGTGGTCGTTTTTAGACGTTTCCAGCTTTCTGACCAGAATAAATTTATTTCCAGAGATATAAAATATTTTTTGTCGTGAAAAATACAGTTTTATTCGGAGAAGTACGAAAATGCCTAAAAACGCTCGTATTCGTTGAAAGTGAACGTTTTTAGACATTTCCAGCTCTCTGACGTTAATAAATTTATTTTCAAAGATATAAAATATATTTTGTCGTGAAAAATGCAGTTTTAGTCCCAGAAGTACGAAAATGTCTAAAAACGCTTGTATTCGTCGAAAGTGGTAGTTTTTAGACGTTTCCAGCTTTCTGACCAGAATAAATTTATTTCCACAGATATAAAATATTTTTTGTCGTGAAAAATACAGTTTTATTCGGAGAAG
This sequence comes from Leptodirus hochenwartii, assembly GCA_947310635.1. Classification (NCBI taxonomy): domain Eukaryota; kingdom Metazoa; phylum Arthropoda; class Insecta; order Coleoptera; family Leiodidae; genus Leptodirus; species Leptodirus hochenwartii. The sequence continues at coordinate 13,002,209 of OX371176.1, forward strand.
TACGAAAATGCCTAAAAACGCTCGTATTCCTTGAAAGTGAACGTTTTTAGACATTTCCAGCTCTCTGACGTTAATAAATTTATTTTCAAAGATATAAAATATTTTTTGTCGTGAAAAATGCAGTTTTAGTCCGAGAAGTACGAAAATGCCTAAAAACACTCGTATTCGTTGAAAGTGAACGTTTTTAGACATTTCCAGCTCTCTGACGTTAATAAATTTATTTTCAGAGATATAAAATATTTTTTGTCGTGAAAAATGCAGTTTTAGTCCGAGAAGTACGAAAATGTCTAAAAACGCTTGTATTCGTCGAAAGTGGTCGTTTTTAGACGTTTCCAGCTTTCTGACCTGAATAAATTGATTTTCAGAGATAAAAAATATTTTTTGTCGTGCAAAATACAGTTTTATTCCGAGAAGTTCAAAAATGCCTAAAAACGCTCGTATTCGTTGAAAGTGAACGTTTTTAGACATTTCCAGCTCTCTGACGTTAATAAATTTATTTTCAGAGATATAAAATATTTTTTGTCGTGAAAAATGCAGTCTTATTCCGAGAAGTACGAAAATGTCTAAAACGCTTGTATTTGTCGAAAGTGATCGTTTTTAGACGTTTCCAGCTTTCTGACCAGAATAAATTTATTTCCAGAGATATAAAATATTTTTTGTCGTGAAAAATACAGTTTTATTCGGAGAAGTACGAAAATGTCTAAAAACGCTCGTATTCGTTGAAAGTGAACGTTTTTAGACATTTCCAGCTCTCTGACGTTAATAAATTTATTTTCAAAGATATAAAATATTTTTTGTCGTGAAAAATGCAGTTTTAGTCCGAGAAGTACGAAAATGTCTAAAAACGCTTGTATTCGTCGAAAGTGGTCGTTTTTAGACGTTTCCAGCTTTCTGACCCGAATAAATTGATTTTCAGAGATAAAAAATATTTTTTGTCGTGAAAAATACAGTTTTATTCAGAGAAGTACGAAAATGCCTAAAAACGCTCGTATTCGTTGAAAGTGAACGTTTTTAGACATTTCCAGCTCTCTGACGTTAATAAATTTATTTTCAAAGATATAAAATATTTTTTGTCGTGAAAAATGCAGTTTTAGTCAGAGAAGTACGAAAATGTCTAAAAACGCTTGTATTCGTCGAAAGTGGTCGTTTTTAGATGTTTCCAGCTTTCTTACCTGAATAAATTGATTTTCAGAGATAAAAAATATTTTTTGTCGTGAAAAATACAGTTTTATTCAGAGAAGTACGAAAATGCCTAAAAACACTCGTATTCGTTGAAAGTGAACGTTTTTAGACATTTCCAGCTCTCTGACGTTAATAAATTTATTTTCAGAGATAAAAAATATTTTTTGTCGTGAAAAATGCAGTTTTAGTCCGAGAAGTACGAAAATGTCTAAAAACGCTTGTATTCGTCGAAAGTGTTCGTTTTTAGACGTTTCCAACTTTCTGACCTGAATAAATTGATTTTCAGAGATAAAAAATATTTTTTGTCGTGAAAAATACAGTTTTATTCCGAGAAGTACAAAAATGCCTAAAAACGCTCGTATTCGTTGAAAGTGAACGTTTTTAGACATTTCCAGCTCTCTGACGTTAATAAATTTATTTTCAGAGATATAAAATATTTTTTGTCGTGAAAAATGCAGTCTTATTCCGAGAAGTACGAAAATGTCTAAAAACGCTTGTATTTGTTGAAAGTGATCGTTTTTAGACATTTCCAGCTTTCTGACCAGAATAAATTTATTTCCAGAGATATAAAATATTTTTTGTCGTGAAAAATACAGTTTTATTCGGAGAAGTACGAAAATGCCTAAAAACGATCGTATTCGTTGAAAGTGAACGTTTTTAGACATTTCCAGCTCTCTGACGTTAATAAATTTATTTTCAAAGATATAAAATTTTTTTGTCGTGAAAAATGCAGTTTTAGTCCGAGAAGTACGAAAATGTCTAAAAACGCTTGTAGTCGTCGAAAGTGGTCGTTTTTAGACGTTTCCAGCTTTCTGACCTGAATAAATTGATTTCCAGAGATATAAAATATTTTTTGTCGTGAAAAATACAGTTTTATTCGGAGAAGTACGAAAATGCCTAAAAACGCTCGTAATCGTTGAAAGTGAACGTTTTTAGACATTTCCAGCTCTCTGACGTTAATAAATTTATTTTCAAAGATATAAAATATTTTTTGTCGTGAAAAATGCAGTTTTAGTCCGAGAAGTACGAAAATGTCTAAAAACGCTTGTATTCATCGAAAGTGGTCGTTTTTAGATGTTTCCAGCTTTCTTACCTGAATAAATTGATTTTCAGAGATAAAAAATATTTTTTGTCGTGAAAAATACAGTTTTATTCAGAGAAGTACGAAAATGCCTAAAAACGCTCGTATTCGTTGAAAGTGAACGTTTTTAGACATTTCCAGCTCTCTGACGTTAATAAATTTATTTTCAGAGATAAAAAATATTTTTTGTCGTGAAAAATGCAGTTTTAGTCCGAGAAGTACGAAAATATCTAAAAACGCTTGTATTCGTCGCAAGTGGTCGTTTTTAGACGTTTCCAGCTTTCTGACCTGAATAAATTGATTTTCTGAGATAAAAAATATTTTTTGTCGTGAAAAATACAGTTTTATTCGCAGAAGTACGAAAATGCCTAAAAACGATCGTATTCGTTGAAAGTTAACGTTTTTAGACATTTCCAGCTCTCTGACGTTAATAAATTTATTTTCAAAGATATAAAATATTTTTTGTCGTGAAAAATGCAGTTTTAGTCCGAGAAGTACGAAAATGTCTAAAAACGCTTGTATTCGTCGAAAGTGGTCGTTTTTAGACGTTTCCAGCTTTCTGACCAGAATAAATTTATTTCCAGAGATATAAAATATTTTTTGTCGTGAAAAATACAGTTTTATTCGGAGAAGTACAAAATGCCTAAAAACGCTCGTATTCGTTGAAAGTGAACGTTTTTAGACATTTCCAGCTCTCTCACGTTAATAAATTTATTTTCAAAGATATAAAATATTTTTTGTCGTGAAAAATGCAGTTTTAGTCCGAGAAGTACGAAAATGTCTAAAAGCGCTTGTATTCGTCGAAAGTGGTCGTTTTTAGACGTTTCCAGCTTTCTGACCTGAATAAATTGATTTTCACAGATAAAAAATATTTTTTGTCGTGAAAAATACAGTTTTATTCAGAGAAGTACGAAAATGCCTAAACACACTCGTATTCGTTGAAAGTGAACGTTTTTAGACATTTCCAGCTCTCTGACGTTAATAAATTTATTTTCAGAGATAAAAAATATTTTTTGTCGTGAAAAATGCAGTTTTAGTCCGAGAAGTACGAAAATGTCTAAAAACGCTTTTATTCGTCGAAAGTGGTCGTTTTTAGACGTTTCCAGCTTTCTGACCTGAATAAATTGATTTTCAGAGATAAAAAATATTTTTTGTCGTGCAAAATACAGTTTTATTCCGAGAAGTACAAAAATGCCTAAAAACGCTCGTATTCGTTGAAAGTGAACGTTTTTAGACATTTCCAGCTCTCTGACGTTAATAAATTTATTTTCAGAGATATAAAATATTTTTTGTCGTGAAAAATGCAGTCTTATTCGGAGAAGTACGAAAATGTCTAAAAACGCTCGTATTCGTTGAAAGTGAACGTTTTTAGACATTTCCAGCTCTCTGACGTTAATAAATTTATTTTCAAAGATATAAAATATTTTTTGTCGTGAAAAATGCAGTTTTAGTCCGAGAAGTACGAAAATGTCTAAAAACGCTTGTATTCGTCGAAAGTGGTCGTTTTTAGACGTTTCCAGCTTTCTGACCAGAATAAATTTATTTCCAGAGATATAAAATATTTTTTGTCGTGAAAAATACAGTTTTATTCGGAGAAGTACGAAAATGCCTAAAAACGCTCGTATTCGTTGAAAGTGAACGTTTTTAGACATTTCCAGCTCTCTGACGTTAATAAATTTATTTTCAAAGATATAAAATATTTTTTGTCGTGAAAAATGCAGTTTTAGTCCGAGAAGTACGAAAATGTCTAAAAACGCTTGTATTCGTCGAAAGTGGTCGTTTTTAGACGTTTCCAGCTTTCTGACCAGAATAAATTTATTTCCAGAGATATAAAATATTTTTTGTCGTGAAAAATACAGTTTTATTCGGAGAAGTACGAAAATGCCTAAAAACGCTCGTATTCCTTGAAAGTGAACGTTTTTAGACATTTCCAGCTCTCTGACGTTAATAAATTTATTTTCAAAGATATAAAATATTTTTTGTCGTGAAAAATGCAGTTTTAGTCCGAGAAGTACGAAAATGCCTAAAAACACTCGTATTCGTTGAAAGTGAACGTTTTTAGACATTTCCAGCTCTCTGACGTTAATAAATTTATTTTCAGAGATAAAAAATATTTTTTGTCGTGAAAAATGCAGTTTTAGTCCGAGAAGTACGAAAATGTCTAAAAACGCTTGTATTCGTCGAAAGTGGTCGTTTTTAGACGTTTCCAGCTTTCTGACCTGAATAAATAGATTTTCAGAGATAAAAAATATTTTTTGTCGTGCAAAATACAGTTTTATTCCGAGAAGTTCAAAAATGCCTAAAAACGCTCGTATTCGTTGAAAGTGAACGTTTTTAGACATTTCCAGCTCTCTGACGTTAATAAATTTATTTTCAGAGATATAAAATATTTTTTGTCGTGAAAAATGCAGTCTTATTCCGAGAAGTACGAAAATGTCTAAAACGCTTGTATTTGTCGAAAGTGATCGTTTTTAGACGTTTCCAGCTTTCTGACCAGAATAAATTTATTTCCAGAGATATAAAATATTTTTTGTCGTGAAAAATACAGTTTTATTCGGAGAAGTACGAAAATGTCTAAAAACGCTCGTATTCGTTGAAAGTGAACGTTTTTAGACATTTCCAGCTCTCTGACGTTAATAAATTTATTTTCAAAGATATAAAATATTTTTTGTCGTGAAAAATGCAGTTTTAGTCCGAGAAGTACGAAAATGTCTACAAACGCTTGTATTCGTCGAAAGTGGTCGTTTTTAGACGTTTCCAGCTTTCTGACCTGAATAAATTGATTTTCAGAGATAAAAAATATTTTTTGTCGTGAAAAATACAGTTTTATTCAGAGAAGTACGAAAATGCCTAAAAACACTCGTATTCGTTGAAAGTGAACGTTTTTAGACATTTCCAGCTCTCTGACGTTAATAAATTTATTTTCAAAGATATAAAATATTTTTTGTCGTGAAAAATGCAGTTTTAGTCCGAGAAGTACGAAAATGTCTAAAAACGCTTGTATTCGTCGAAAGTGGTCGTTTTTAGATGTTTCCAGCTTTCTTACCTGAATAAATTGATTTTCAGAGATAAAAAATATTTTTTGTCGTGAAAAATACAGTTTTATTCGGAGAAGTACGAAAATGCCTAAAAACGCTCGTATTCGTTGAAAGTGAACGTTTTTAGACATTTCCAGCTCTCTGACGTTAATAAATTTATTTTCAGAGATAAAAAATATTTTTTGTCGTGAAAAATGCAGTTTTAGTCCGAGAAGTACGAAAATATCTAAACACGCTTGTATTCATCGAAAGTGGTCGTTTTTAGACGTTTCCAGCTTTCTGACCTGAATAAATTGATTTTCAGAGATAAAAAATATTTTTTGTCGTGAAAAATACAGTTTTATTCGGAGAAGTACGAAAATGCCTAAAAACGATCGTACTCGTTGAAAGTGAACGTTTTTAGATATTTCCAGCTCTCTGACGTTAATAAATTTATTTTCAGAGATAAAAAATATTTTTTGTCGTGAAAAATGCAGTTTTAGTCCGAGAAGTACGAAAATATCTAAAAACGCTTGTATTCGTCGCAAGTGGTCGTTTTTAGACGTTTCCAGCTTTCTGACCTGAATAAATTGATTTTCTGAGATAAAAAATATTTTTTGTCGTGAAAAATACAGTTTTATTCGGAGAAGTACGAAAATGCCTAAAAACGATCGTACTCGTTGAAAGTGAACGTTTTTAGACATTTCCAGCTCTCTGACGTTAATAAATTTATTTTCAGAGATAAAAAATATTTTTTGTCTTGAAAAATGCAGTTTTAGTCCGAGAAGTACGAAAATATCTAAAAACGCTTGTATTCGTCGCAAGTGGTCGTTTTTAGACGTTTCCAGCTTTCTGACCAGAATAAATTTATTTCCAGAGATATAAAATATTTTTTGTCGTGAAAAATACAGTTTTATTCGGAGAAGTACGAAAATGCCTAAAAACGATCGTATTCGTTGAAAGTGAACGTTTTTAGACATTTCCACCTCTCTGACGTTAATAAATTTATTTTCAAAGATATAAAATATTTTTTGTCGTGAAAAATGCAGTTTTAGTCCGAGAAGTACGAAAATGTCTAAAAACGCTTGTATTCGTCGAAAGTGGTCGTTTTTAGACGTTTCCAGCTTTCTGACCAGAATAAATTTATTTCCAGAGATATAAAATATTTTTTGTCGTGAAAAATACAGTTTTATTCGGAGAAGTACGAAAATGCCTAAAAACGCTCGTATTCGTTGAAAGTGAACGTTTTTAGACATTTCCAGCTCTCTGACGTTAATAAATTTATTTTCAAAGATATAAAATATTTTTTGTCGTGAAAAATGCAGTTTTAGTCCGAGAAGTACGAAAATGTCCAAAAACGCTTGTATTCGTCGAAAGTGGTCGTTTTTAGACGTTTCCAGCTTTCTGACCTGAATAAATTGATTTTCAGAGATAAAAAATATTTTTTTGTCGTGAAAAATACAGTTTTATTCCAAGAAGTACAAAAATGCCTAAAAACGCTCGTATTCGTTGAAAGTGAACGTTTTTAGACATTTCCAGCTCTCTGACGTTAATAAATTTATTTTCAGAGATATAAAATATTTTTTGTCGTGAAAAATGCAGTCTTATTCCGAGAAGTACGAAAATGTCTAAAAACGCTTGTATTTGTCGAAACTGAAAGTTTTTAGACGTTTCCAGCTCTCTGACCAGAATAAATTTATTTCCAGAGATATAAAATATTTTTTGTCGTGAAAAATACAGTTTTATTCGGAGAAGTACGAAAATGCCTAAAAACGCTCGTATTCGTTGAAAGTGAACATTTTTAGACATTTCCAGCTCTCTGACGTTAATAAATTTATTTTCAAAGATATAAAATATTTTTTGTCGTGAAAAATGCAGTTTTAGTCCGAGAAGTACGAAAATGTCTAAAAACGCTTGTATTCGTCGAAAGTGGTCGTTTTTAGATGTTTCCAGCTTTCTTACCTGAATAAATTGATTTTCAGAGATAAAAAATATTTTTTGTCGTGAAAAATACAGTTTTATTCAGAGAAGTACGAAAATGCCTAAAAACGCTCGTATTCGTTGAAAGTGAACGTTTTTAGACATTTCCAGCTCTCTGACGTTAATAAATTTATTTTCAGAGATAAAAAATATTTTTTGTCGTGAAAAATGCAGTTTTAGTCCGAGAAGTACGAAAATATCTAAAAACGCTTGTATTCGTCGCAAGTGGTCGTTTTTAGACGTTTCCAGCTCTCTGACGTTAATAAATTTATTTTCAAAGATATAAAATATTTTTTGTCGTGAAAAATGCAGTTTTAGTCCGAGAAGTACGAAAATGTCTAAAAACGCTTGTATTCGTCGAAAGTGGTCGTTTTTAGACGTTTCCAGCTTTCTGACCAGATTAAATTTATTTCCAGAGATATAAAATATTTTTTGTCGTGAAAAATACAGTTTTATTCGGAGAAGTACGAAAATGCCTAAAAACGCTCGTATTCGTTGAAAGTGAACATTTTTAGACATTTCCAGCTCTCTGACGTTAATAAATTTATTTTCAAAGATATAAATATTTTTTGTCGTGAAAAATGCAGTTTTAGTCCGAGAAGTACGAAAATGTCTAAAAACGCTTGTATTCGTCGAAAGTGGTTGTTTTTAGATGTTTCCAGCTTTCTTACCTGAATAAATTGATTTTCAGAGATAAAAAAAATTTTTGTCGTGAAAAATACAGTTTTATTCAGAGAAGTACGAAAATGCCTAAAAACGCTCGTATTCGTTGAAAGTGAACGTTTTTAGACATTCCCAGCTCTCTGACGTTAATAAATTTATTTTCAGAGATAAAAAATATTTTTTGTCGTGAAAAATGCAGTTTTAGTCCGAGAAGTACGAAAATATCTAAAAACGCTTGTATTCGTCGCAAGTGGTCGTTTTTAGACGTTTCCAGCTTTCTGACCTGAATAAATTGATTTTCTGAGATAAAAAATATTTTTTGTCGTGAAAAATACAGTTTTATTCGGAGAAGTACGAAAATGCCTAAAAACGATCGTATTCGTTGAAAGTGAACGTTTTTAGACATTTCCAGCTCTCTGACGTTAATAAATTTATTTTCAAAGATATAAAATATTTTTTGTCGTGAAAAATGCAGTTTTAGTCCGAGAAGTACGAAAATGTCTAAAAACGCTTGTATTCGTCGAAAGTGGTCGTTTTTAGACGTTTCCAGCTTTCTGACCAGAATAAATTTATTTCCAGAGATATAAAATATTTTTTGTCGTGAAAAATACAGTTTTATTCGGAGAAGTACGAAAATGCCTAAAAACGCTCGTATTCGTTGAAAGTGAACGTTTTTAGACATTTCCAGCTCTCTGACGTTAATAAATTTATTTTCAAAGATATAAAATATTTTTTGTCGTGAAAAATGCAGTTTTAGTCCGAGAAGTACGAAAATGTCTAAAAGCGCTTGTATTCGTCGAAAGTGGTCGTTTTTAGACGTTTCCAGCTTTCTGACCTGAATAAATTGATTTTCAGAGATAAAAAATATTTTTTGTCGTGAAAAATACAGTTTTATTCAGAGAAGTACGAAAATGCCTAAACACACTCGTATTCGTTGAAAGTGAACGTTTTTAGACATTTCCAGCTCTCTGACGTTAATAAATTTATTTTCAGAGATAAAAAATATTTTTTGTCGTGAAAAATGCAGTTTTAGTCCGAGAAGTAGGAAAATGTCTAAAAACGCTTGTATTCGTCGAAAGTGGTCGTTTTTAGACGTTTCCAGCTTTCTGACCTGAATAAATTGATTTTCAGAGTTAAAAAATATTTTTTGTCGTGCAAAATACAGTTTTATTCCGAGAAGTACAAAAATGCCTAAAAACGCTCGTATTCGTTGAAAGTGAACGTTTTTAGACATTTCCAGCTCTCTGACGTTAATAAATTTATTTTCAGAGATATAAAATATTTTTTGTCGTGAAAAATGCAGTCTTATTCCGAGAAGTACGAAAATGTCTAAAAACGCTTGTATTTGTCGAAAGTGATCGTTTTTAGACGTTTCCAGCTCTCTGACCAGAATAAATTTATTTCCAGAGATATAAAATATTTTTTGTCGTGAAAAATACAGTTTTATTCGGAGAAGTACGAAAATGCCTAAAAACGATCGTATTCGTTGAAAGTGAACGTTTTTAGACATTTCCACCTCTCTGACGTTAATAAATTTATTTTCAAAGATATAAAATATTTTTTGTCGTGAAAAATGCAGTTTTAGTCCGAGAAGTACGAAAATGTCTAAAAACGCTTGTATTCGTCGAAAGTGGTCGTTTTTAGACGTTTCCAGCTTTCTGACCAGAATAAATTTATTTCCAGAGATATAAAATATTTTTTGTCGTGAAAAATACAGTTTTATTCGGAGAAGTACGAAAATGCCTAAAAACGCTCGTATTCGTTGAAAGTGAACATTTTTAGACATTTCCAGCTCTCTGACGTTAATAAATTTATTTTCAAAGATATAAAATATTTTTTGTCGTGAAAAATGCAATTTTAGTCCGAGAAGTACGAAAATGTCTAAAAACGCTTGTATTCGTCGAAAGTGGTCGTTTTTAGATGTTTCCAGCTTTCTTACCTGAATAAATTGATTTTCAGAGATAAAAAAATTTTTTTGTCGTGAAAAATACAGTTTTATTCAGAGAAGGACGAAAATGCCTAAAAACGCTCGTATTCGTTGAAAGTGAACGTTTTTAGACATTTCCAGCTCTCTGACGTTAATAAATTTATTTTCAGAGATAAAAAATATTTTTTGTCGTGAAAAATGCAGTTTTAGTCCGAGAAGTACGAAAATATCTAAAAACGCTTGTATTCGTCGCAAGTGGTCGTTTTTAGACGTTTCCAGCTTTCTGACCTGAATAAATTGATTTTCTGAGATAAAAAATATTTTTTGTCGTGAAAAATACAGTTTTATTCGCAGAAGTACGAAAATGCCTAAAAACGATCGTATTCGTTGAAAGTTAACGTTTTTAGACATTTCCAGCTCTCTGACGTTAATAAATTTATTTTCAAAGATATAAAATATTTTTTGTCGTGAAAAATACAGTTTTAGTCCGAGAAGTACGAAAATGTCTAAAAACGCTTGTATTCGTCGAAAGTGGTCGTTTTTAGACGTTTCCAGCTTTCTGACCAGAATAAATTTATTTCCAGAGATATAAAATATTTTTGTCGTGAAAAATGCAGTTTTATTCGGAGAAGTACAAAATGCCTAAAAACGCTCGTATTCGTTGAAAGTGAACGTTTTTAGACATTTCCAGCTCTCTCACGTTAATAAATTTATTTTCAAAGATATAAAATATTTTTTGTCGTGAAAAATGCAGTTTTAGTCCGAGAAGTACGAAAATGTCTAAAAGCGCTTGTATTCGTCGAAAGTGGTCGTTTTTAGACGTTTCCAGCTTTCTGACCTGAATAAATTGATTTTCAGAGATAAAAAATATTTTTTGTCGTGCAAAATACAGTTTTATTCCGAGAAGTACAAAAATGCCTAAAAACGCTCGTATTCGTTGAAAGTGAACGTTTTTAGACATTTCCAGCTCTCTGACGTTAATAAATTTATTTTCAAAGATATACAATATTTTTTGTCGTGAAAAATGCAGTTTTAGTCCGAGAAGTACGAAAATGTCTAAAAACGCTTGTATTCGTCGAAAGTGGTCGTTTTTAGACGTTTCCAGCTTTCTGACCTGAATAAATTGATTTTCTGAGATAAAAAATATTTTTTGTCGTGAAAAATACAGTTTTATTCGCAGAAGTACGAACATGCCTAAAAACGATCGTATTCGTTGAAAGTTAACGTTTTTAGACATTTCCAGCTCTCTGACGTTAATAAATTTATTTTCAAAGATATAAAAAATTTTTTTTCGTGAAAAATGCAGTTTTAGTCCGAGAAGTACGAAAATGTCTAAAAACGCTTGTATTCGTCGAAAGTGGTCGTTTTTAGACGTTTCCAGCTTTCTGACCAGAATAAATTTATTTCCAGAGATATAAAATATTTTTTGTCGTGAAAAATACAGTTTTATTCGGAGAAGTACGAAAATGCCTAAAAACGCTCGTATTCGTTGAAAGTGAACGTTTTTAGACATTTCCAGCTCTCTGACGTTAATAAATTTATTTTCAGAGATATAAAATATTTTTTGTCGTGAAAAATGCAGTCTTATTCCGAGAAGTACGAAAATATCTAAAAACGCTTGTATTCGTCGCAAGTGGTCGTTTTTAGACGTTTCCAGCTTTCTGACCTGAATAAATTGATTTTCTGAGATAAAAAATATTTTTTGTCGTGAAAAATACAGTTTTATTCGCAGAAGTACGAAAATGCCTAAAAACGATCGTATTCGTTGAAAGTTAACGTTTTTAGACATTTCCAGCTCTCTGACGTTAATAAATTTATTTTCAAAGATATAAAATATTTTTTGTCGTGAAAAATGCAGTTTTAGTCCGAGAAGTACGAAAATGTCTAAAAACGCTTGTATTCGTCGAAAGTGGTCGTTTTTAGACGTTTCCAGCTTTCTGACCAGAATAAATTTATTTCCAGAGATATAAAATATTTTTTGTCGTGAAAAATGCAGTTTTATTCGGAGAAGTACAAAATGCCTAAAAACGCTCGTATTCGTTGAAAGTGAACGTTTTTAGACATTTCCAGCTCTCTCACGTTAATAAATTTATTTTCAAAGATATAAAATATTTTTTGTCGTGAAAAATGCAGTTTTAGTCCGAGAAGTACGAAAATGTCTAAAAGCGCTTGTATTCGTCGAAAGTGGTCGTTTTTAGACGTTTCCAGCTTTCTGACCTGAATAAATTGATTTTCAGAGATAAAAAATATTTTTTGTCGTGCAAAATACAGTTTTATTCCGAGAAGTACAAAAATGCCTAAAAACGCTCGTATTCGTTGAAAGTGAACGTTTTTAGACATTTCCAGCTCTCTGACGTTAATAAATTTATTTTCAGAGATATAAAATATTTTTTGTCGTGAAAAATGCAGTCTTATTCCGAGAAGTACGAAAATGTCTAAAAACGCTCGTATTCGTTGAAAGTGAACGTTTTTAGACATTTCCAGCTCTCTGACGTTAATAAATTTATTTTCAAAGATATACAATATTTTTTGTCGTGAAAAATGCAGTTTTAGTCCGAGAAGTACGAAAATGTCTAAAAACGCTTGTATTCGTCGAAAGTGGTCGTTTTTAGACGTTTCCAGCTTTCTGACCTGAATAAATTGATTTTCAGAGATAAAAAATATTTTTTGTCGTGAAAAATACAGTTTTATTCAGAGAAGTACGAAAATGCCTAAAAACACTCGTATTCGTTGAAAGTGAACGTTTTTAGACATTTCCAGCTCTCTGACGTTAATAGATTTATTTTCAAAGATATAAAATATTTTTTGTCGTGAAAAATGCAGTTTTAGTCCGAGAAGTACGAAAATGTCTAAAAACGCTTGTATTCGTCGAAAGTGGTCGTTTTTAGACGTTTCCAGCTTTCTGACCAGAATAAATTTATTTCCAGAGATATAAAATATTTTTTGTCGTGAAAAATACAGTTTTATTCGGAGAAGTACGAAAATGCCTAAAAACGCTCGTATTCGTTGAAAGTGAACGTTTTTAGACATTTCCAGCTCTCTGACGTTAATAAATTTATTTTCAAAGATATAAAATATTTTTTGTCGTGAAAAATGCAGTTTTAGTCCGAGAAGTACGAAAATGTCTAAAAACGCTTGTATTCGTCGAAAGTGGTCGTTTTTAGACGTTTCCAGCTTTCTGACCAGAATAAATTTATTTCCAGAGATATAAAATATTTTTTGTCGTGAAAAATACAGTTTTATTCGGAGAAGTACGAAAATGCCTAAAAACGCTCGTATTCCTTGAAAGTGAACGTTTTTAGACATTTCCAGCTCTCTGACGTTAATAAATTTATTTTCAAAGATATAAAATATTTTTTGTCGTGAAAAATGCAGTTTTAGTCCGAGAAGTACGAAAATGCCTAAAAACACTCGTATTCGTTGAAAGTGAACGTTTTTAGACATTTCCAGCTCTCTGACGTTAATAAATTTATTTTCAGAGATAAAAAATATTTTTTGTCGTGAAAAATGCAGTTTTAGTCCGAGAAGTACGAAAATGTCTAAAAACGCTTGTATTCGTCGAAAGTGGTCGTTTTTAGACGTTTCCAGCTTTCTGACCTGAATAAATTGATTTTCAGAGATAAAAAATATTTTTTGTCGTGCAAAATACAGTTTTATTCCGAGAAGTTCAAAAATGCCTAAAAACGCTCGTATTCGTTGAAAGTGAAAGTTTTTAGACATTTCCAGCTCTCTGACGTTAATAAATTTATTTTCAGAGATATAAAATATTTTTTGTCGTGAAAAATGCAGTCTTATTCCGAGAAGTACGAAAATGTCTAAAACGCTTGTATTTGTCGAAAGTGATCGTTTTTAGACGTTTCCAGCTTTCTGACCAGAATAAATTTATTTCCAGAGATATAAAATATTTTTTGTCGTGAAAAATACAGTTTTATTCGGAGAAGTACGAAAATGTCTAAAAACGCTCGTATTCGTTGAAAGTGAACGTTTTTAGACATTTCCAGCTCTCTGACGTTAATAAATTTATTTTCAAAGATATAAAATATTTTTTGTCGTGAAAAATGCAGTTTTAGTCCGAGAAGTACGAAAATGTCTAAAAACGCTTGTATTCGTCGAAAGTGGTCGTTTTTAGACGTTTCCAGCTTTCTGACCTGAATAAATTGATTTTCAGAGATAAAAAATTTTTTTGTCGTGAAAAATACAGTTTTATTCAGAGAAGTACGAAAATGCCTAAAAACGCTCGTATTCGTTGAAAGTGAACGTTTTTAGACATTTCCAGCTATCTGACGTTAATAAATTTATTTTCAGAGATAAAAAATATTTTTTGTCGTGAAAAATGCAGTTTTAGTCCGAGAAGTACGAAAATATCTAAACACGCTTGTATTCATCGAAAGTGGTCGTTTTTAGACGTTTCCAGCTTTCTGACCTGAATAAATTGATTTTCAGAGATAAAAAATATTTTTTGTCGTGAAAAATACAGTTTTATTCGGAGAAGTACGAAAATGCCTAAAAACGATCGTACTCGTTGAAAGTGAACGTTTTTAGACATTTCCAGCTCTCTGACGTTAATAAATTTATTTTCAGAGATAAAAAATATTTTTTGTCGTGAAAAATGCAGTTTTAGTCCGAGAAGTTCGAAAATATCTAAAAACGCTTGTATTCGTCGCAAGTGGTCGTTTTTAGACGTTTCCAGCTTTCTGACCTGAATAAATTGATTTTCTGAGATAAAAAATATTTTTTGTCGTGAAAAATACAGTTTTATTCGGAGAAGTACGAAAATGCCTAAAAACGATCGTACTCGTTGAAAGTGAACGTTTTTAGACATTTCCAGCTCTCTGACGTTAATAAATTTATTTTCAGAGATAAAAAATATTTTTTGTCGTGAAAAATGCAGTTTTAGTCCGAGAAGTACGAAAATATCTAAAAACGCTTGTATTCGTCGCAAGTGGTCGTTTTTAGACGTTTCCAGCTTTCTGACCAGAATAAATTTATTTCCAGAGATATAAAATATTTTTTGTCGTGAAAAATACAGTTTTATTCGGAGAAGTACGAAAATGCCTAAAAACGATCGTATTCGTTGAAAGTGAACGTTTTTAGACATTTCCACCTCTCTGACGTTAATAAATTTATTTTCAAAGATATAAAATATTTTTGGTCGTGAAAAATGCAGTTTTAGTCCGAGAAGTACGAAAATGTCTAAAAACGTTTGTATTCGTCGAAAGTGGTCGTTTTTAGACGTTTCCAGCTTTCTGACCAGAATAAATTTATTTCCAGAGATATAAAATATTTTTTGTCGTGAAAAATACAGTTTTATTCGGAGAAGTACGAAAATGCCTAAAAACGCTCCTATTCGTTGAAAGTGAACATTTTTAGACATTTCCAGCTCTCTGACGTTAATAAATTTATTTTCAAAGATATAAAATATTTTTTGTCGTGAAAAATGCAGTTTTAGTCCGAGAAGTACGAAAATGTCTAAAAACGCTTGTATTCGTCGAAAGTGGTCGTTTTTAGATGTTTCCAGCTTTCTTACCTGAATAAATTGATTTTCAGAGATAAAAAATATTCGCTGTCGTGAAAAATACAGTTTTATTCAGAGAAGTACGAAAATGCCTAAAAACGCTCGTATTCGTTGAAAGTTAACGTTTTTAGACATTTCCAGCTCTCTGACGTTAATAAATTTATTTTCAAAGATATAAAATATTTTTTGTCGTGAAAAATGCAGTTTTAGTCCGAGAAGTACGAAAATGTCTAAAAACGCTTGTATTCGTCGAAAGTGGTCGTTTATAGACGTTTCCAGCTTTCTGACCAGAATAAATTTATTTCCAGAGATATAAAATATTTTTTGTCGTGAAAAATACAGTTTTATTCGGAGAAGTACAAAATGCCTAAAAACGCTCGTATTCGTTGAAAGTGAACGTTTTTAGACATTTCCAGCTCTCTGACGTTAATAAATTTATTTTCAAAGATATAAAATATTTTTTGTCGTGAAAAATGCAGTTTTAGTCCGAGAAGTACGAAAATGTCTAAAAGCGCTTGTATTCGTCGAAAGTGGTCGTTTTTAGACGTTTCCAGCTTTCTGACCTGAATAAATTGATTTTCACAGATAAAAAATATTTTTTGTCGTGAAAAATACAGTTTTATTCAGAGAAGTACGAAAATGCCTAAACACACTCGTATTCGTTGAAAGTGAACGTTTTTAGACATTTCCAGCTCTCTGACGTTAATAAATTTATTTTCAGAGATAAAAAATATTTTTTGTCGTGAAAAATGCAGTTTTAGTCCGAGAAGTACGAAAATGTCTAAAAACGCTTTTATTCGTCGAAAGTGGTCGTTTTTAGACGTTTCCAGCTTTCTGACCTGAATAAATTGATTTTCAGAGATAAAAAATATTTTTTGTCGTGCAAAATACAGTTTTATTCCGAGAAGTACAAAAATGCCTAAAAACGCTCGTATTCGTTGAAAGTGAACGTTTTTAGACATTTCCAGCTCTCTGACGTTAATAATTTTATTTTCAGAGATATAAAATATTTTTTGTCGTGAAAAATGCAGTCTTATTCCGAGAAGTACGAAAATGTCTAAAAACGCTTGTATTTGTCGAAAGTGATCGTTTTTAGACGTTTCCAGCTTTCTGACCAGAATAAATTAATTTCCAGAGATATAAAATATTTTTTGTCGTGAAAAATACAGTTTTATTCGGAGAAGTACGAAAATGTCTAAAAACGCTCGTATTCGTTGAAAGTGAACGTTTTTAGACATTTCCAGCTCTCTGACGTTAATAAATTTATTTTCAAAGATATAAAATATTTTTTGTCGTGAAAAATGCAGTTTTAGTCCGAGAAGTACGAAAATGTTTAAAAACGCTTGTATTCGTCGAAAGTGGTCGTTTTTAGACGTTTCCAGCTTTCTGACCAGAATAAATTTATTTCCAGAGATATAAAATATTTTTTGTCGTGAAAAATACAGTTTTATTCGGAGAAGTACGAAAATGCCTAAAAACGCTCGTATTCGTTGAAAGTGAACGTTTTTAGACATTTCCAGCTCTCTGACGTTAATAAATTTATTTTCAAAGATATAAAATTTTTTTTGTCGTGAAAAATGCAGTTTTAGTCCGAGAAGTACGAAAATGTCTAAAAACGCTTGTATTCGTCGAAAGTGGTCGTTTTTAGACGTTTCCAGCTTTCTGACCAGAATAAATTTATTTCCAGAGATATAAAATATTTTTTGTCGTGAAAAATACAGTTTTATTCGGAGAAGTACGAAAATGCCTAAAAACGCTCGTATTCCTTGAAAGTGAACGTTTTTAGACATTTCCAGCTCTCTGACGTTAATAAATTTATTTTCAAAGATATAAAATATTTTTTGTCGTGAAAAATGCAGTTTTAGTCCGAGAAGTACGAAAATGCCTAAAACCACTCGTATTCGTTGAAAGTGAACGTTTTTAGACATTTCCAGCTCTCTGACGTTAATAAATTTATTTTCAGAGATAAAAAATATTTTTTGTCGTGAAAAATGCAGTTTTAGTCCGAGAAGTACGAAAATGTCTAAAAACGCTTGTATTCGTCGAAAGTGGTCGTTTTTAGACGTTTCCAGCTTTCTGACCTGAATAAATTGATTTTCAGAGATAAAAAATATTTTTTGTCTTGCAAAATACAGTTTTATTCCGAGAAGTTCAAAAATGCCTAAAAACGCTCGTATTCGTTGAAAGTGAACGTTTTTAGACATTTCCAGCTCTCTGACGTTAATAAATTTATTTTCAGAGATATAAAATATTTTTTGTCGTGAAAAATGCAGTCTTATTCCGAGAAGTACGAAAATGTCTAAAACGCTTGTATTTGTCGAAAGTGATCGTTTTTAGACGTTTCCAGCTTTCTGACCAGAATAAATTTATTTCCAGAGATATAAAATATTTTTTGTCGTGAAAAATACAGTTTTATTCGGAGAAGTACGAAAATGTCTAAAAACGCTCGTATTCGTTGAAAGTGAACGTTTTTAGACATTTCCAGCTCTCTGACGTTAATAAATTTATTTTCAAAGATATAAAATATTTTTTGTCGTGAAAAATGCAGTTTTAGTCCGAGAAGTACGAAAATGTCTAAAAACGCTTGTATTCGTCGAAAGTGGTCGTTTTTAGACGTTTCCAGCTTTCTGACCAGAATAAATTTATTTCCAGAGATATAAAATATTTTTTGTCGTGAAAAATACAGTTTTATTCGGAGAAGTACGAAAATGCCTAAAAACGCTCGTATTCCTTGAAAGTGAACGTTTTTAGACATTTCCAGCTCTCTGACGTTAATAAATTTATTTTCAAAGATATAAAATATTTTTTGTCGTGAAAAATGCAGTTTTAGTCCGAGAAGTACGAAAATGCCTAAAAACACTCGTATTCGTTGAAAGTGAACGTTTTTAGACATTTCCAGCTCTCTGACGTTAATAAATTTATTTTCAGAGATAAAAAATATTTTTTGTCGTGAAAAATGCAGTTTTAGTCCGAGAAGTACGAAAATGTCTAAAAACGCTTGTATTCGTCGAAAGTGGTCGTTTTTAGACGTTTCCAGCTTTCTGACCTGAATAAATTGATTTTCAGAGATAAAAAATATTTTTTGTCTTGCAAAATACAGTTTTATTCCGAGAAGTTCAAAAATGCCTAAAAACGCTCGTATTCGTTGAAAGTGAACGTTTTTAGACATTTCCAGCTCTCTGACGTTAATAAATTTATTTTCAGAGATATAAAATATTTTTTGTCGTGAAAAATGCAGTCTTATTCCGAGAAGTACGAAAATGTCTAAAACGCTTGTATTTGTCGAAAGTGATCGTTTTTAGACGTTTCCAGCTTTCTGACCAGAATAAATTTATTTCCAGAGATATAAAATATTTTTTGTCGTGAAAAATACAGTTTTATTCGGAGAAGTACGAAAATGTCTAAAAACGCTCGTATTCGTTGAAAGTGAACGTTTTTAGACATTTCCAGCTCTCTGACGTTAATAAATTTATTTTCAGAGATAAAAAATATTTTTTGTCGTGAAAAATGCAGTTTTAGTCCGAGAAGTACGAAAATGTCTAAAAACGCTTGTATTCGTCGAAAGTGGTCGTTTTTAGACGTTTCCAGCTTTCTGACCTGAATAAATTGATTTTCAGAGATAAAAAATATTTTTTGTCTTGCAAAATACAGTTTTATTCCGAGAAGTTCAAAAATGCCTAAAAACGCTCGTATTCGTTGAAAGTGAACGTTTTTAGACATTTCCAGCTCTCTGACGTTAATAAATTTATTTTCAGAGATATAAAATATTTTTTGTCGTGAAAAATGCAGTCTTATTCCGAGAAGTACGAAAATGTCTAAAACGCTTGTATTTGTCGAAAGTGATCGTTTTTAGACGTTTCCAGCTTTCTGACCAGAATAAATTTATTTCCAGAGATATAAAATATTTTTTGTCGTGAAAAATACAGTTTTATTCGGAGAAGTACGAAAATGTCTAAAAACGCTCGTATTCGTTGAAAGTGAACGTTTTTAGACATTTCCAGCTCTCTGACGTTAATAAATTTATTTTCAAAGATATAAAATATTTTTTGTCGTGAAAAATGCAGTTTTAGTCCGAGAAGTACGAAAATGTCTAAAAACGCTTGTATTCGTCGAAAGTGGTCGTTTTTAGACGTTTCCAGCTTTCTGACCTGAATAAATTGATTTTCAGAGATAAAAAATATTTTTTGTCGTGAAAAATACAGTTTTATTCAGAGAAGTACGAAAATGCCTAAAAACACTCGTATTCGTTGAAAGTGAACGTTTTTAGACATTTCCAGCTCTCTGACGTTAATAAATTTATTTTCAAAGATATAAAATATTTTTTGTCGTGAAAAATGCAGTTTTAGTCCGAGAAGTACGAAAATGTCTAAAAACGCTTGTATTCGTCGAAAGTGGTCGTTTTTAGATGTTTCCAGCTTTCTTACCTGAATAAATTGATTTTCAGAGATAAAAAATATTTTTTGTCGTGAAAAATACAGTTTTATTCAGAGAAGTACGAAAATGCCTAAAAACGCTCGTATTCGTTGAAAGTGAACGTTTTTAGACATTTCCAGCTCTCTGACGTTAATAAATTTATTTTCAGAGATAAAAAATATTTTTTGTCGTGAAAAATGCAGTTTTAGTCCGAGAAGTACGAAAATATCTAAACACGCTTGTATTCATCGAAAGTGGTCGTTTTTAGACGTTTCCAGCTTTCTGACCTGAATAAATTGATTTTCAGAGATAAAAAATATTTTTTGTCGTGAAAAATACAGTTTTATTCGGAGAAGTACGAAAATGCCTAAAAACGATCGTACTCGTTGAAAGTGAACGTTTTTAGACATTTCCAGCTCTCTGACGTTAATAAATTTATTTTCAGAGATAAAAAATATTTTTTGTCGTGAAAAATGCAGTTTTAGTCCGAGAAGTACGAAAATATCTAAAAACGCTTGTATTCGTCGCAAGTGGTCGTTTTTAGACGTTTCCAGCTTTCTGACCTGAATAAATTGATTTTCTGAGATAAAAAATATTTTTTGTCGTGAAAAATACAGTTTTATTCGGAGAAGTACGAAAATGCCTAAAAACGATCGTACTCGTTGAAAGTGAACGTTTTTAGACATTTCCAGCTCTCTGACGTTAATAAATTTATTTTCAGAGATAAAAAATATTTTTTGTCGTGAAAAATGCAGTTTTAGTCCGAGAAGTACGAAAATATCTAAAAACGCTTGTATTCGTCGCAAGTGGTCGTTTTTAGACGTTTCCAGCTTTCTGACCAGAATAAATTTATTTCCAGAGATATAAAATATTTTTTGTCGTGAAAAATACAGTTTTATTCGGAGAAGTACGAAAATGTCTAAAAACGCTCGTATTCGTTGAAAGTGAACGTTTTTAGACATTTCCAGCTCTCTGACGTTAATAAATTTATTTTCAAAGATATAAAATATTTTTTGTCGTGAAAAATGCAGTTTTAGTCCGAGAAGTACGAAAATGTCTAAAAACGCTTGTATTCGTCGAAAGTGGTCGTTTTTAGACGTTTCCAGCTTTCTGACCTGAATAAATTGATTTTCAGAGATAAAAAATATTTTTTGTCGTGAAAAATACAGTTTTATTCAGAGAAGTACGAAAATGCCTAAAAACACTCGTATTCGTTGAAAGTGAACGTTTTTAGACATTTCCAGCTCTCTGACGTTAATAAATTTATTTTCAAAGATATAAAATATTTTTTGTCGTGAAAAATGCAGTTTTAGTCCGAGAAGTACGAAAATGTCTAAAAACGCTTGTATTCGTCGAAAGTGGTCGTTTTTAGATGTTTCCAGCTTTCTTACCTGAATAAATTGATTTTCAGAGATAAAAAATATTTTTTGTCGTGAAAATTACAGTTTTATTCAGAGAAGTACGAAAATGCCTAAAAACGCTCGTATTCGTTGAAAGTGAACGTTTTTAGACATTTCCAGCTCTCTGACGTTAATAAATTTATTTTCAGAGATAAAAAATATTTTTTGTCGTGAAAAATGCAGTTTTAGTCCGAGAAGTACGAAAATATCTAAACACGCTTGTATTCGTCGAAAGTGGTCGTTTTTAGACGTTTCCAGCTTTCTGACCTGAATAAATTGATTTTCAGAGATAAAAAATATTTTTTGTCGTGAAAAATACAGTTTTATTCGGAGAAGTACGAAAATGCCTAAAAACGATCGTACTCGTTGAAAGTGAACGTTTTTAGACATTTCCAGCTCTCTGACGTTAATAAATTTATTTTCAGAGATAAAAAATATTTTTTGTCGTGAAAAATGCAGTTTTAGTCCGAGAAGTACGAAAATATCTAAAAACGCTTGTATTCGTCGCAAGTGGTCGTTTTTAGACGTTTCCAGCTTTCTGACCTGAATAAATTGATTTTCTGAGATAAAAAATATTTTTTGTCGTGAAAAATACAGTTTTATTCGGAGAAGTACGAAAATGCCTAAAAACGATCGTATTCGTTGAAAGTGAACGTTTTTAGACATTTCCAGCTCTCTGACGTTAATAAATTTATTTTCAAAGATATAAAATATTTTTTGTCGTGAAAAATGCAGTTTTAGTCCGAGAAGTACGAAAATGTCTAAAAACGCTTGTATTCGTCGAAAGTGGTCGTTTTTAGACGTTTCCAGCTTTCTGACCAGAATAAATTTATTTCCAGAGATATAAAATATTTTTTGTCGTGAAAAATACAGTTTTATTCGGAGAAGTACGAAAATGCCTAAAAACGCTCGTATTCGTTGAAAGTGAACGTTTTTAGACATTTCCAGCTCTCTGACGTTAATAAATTTATTTTCAAAGATATAAAATATTTTTTGTCGTGAAAAATGCAGTTTTAGTCCGAGAAGTACGAAAATGTCTAAAACGCTTGTATTCGTCGAAAGTGGTCGTTTTTAGACGTTTCCAGCTTTCTGACCTGAATAAATTGATTTTCAGAGATAAAAAATATTTTTTGTCGTGAAAAATACAGTTTTATTCAGAGAAGTACGAAAATGCCTAAACACACTCGTATTCGTTGAAAGTGAACGTTTTTAGACATTTCCAGCTTTCTGACCTGAATAAATTGATTTTCAGAGATAAAAAATATTTTTTGTCGTGAAAAATACAGTTTTATTCAGAGAAGTACGAAAATGCCTAAAAACACTCGTATTCGTTGAAAGTGAACGTTTTTAGACATTTCCAGCTCTCTGACGTTAATAAATTTATTTTCAAAGATATAAAATATTTTTTGTCGTGAAAAATGCAGTTTTAGTCCGAGAAGTACGAAAATGTCTAAAAACGCTTGTATTCGTCGAAAGTGGTCGTTTTTAGATGTTTCCAGCTTTCTTACCTGAATAAATTGATTTTCAGAGATAAAAAATATTTTTTGTCGTGAAAATTACAGTTTTATTCAGAGAAGTACGAAAATGCCTAAAAACGCTCGTATTCGTTGAAAGTGAACGTTTTTAGACATTTCCAGCTCTCTGACGTTAATAAATTTATTTTCAGAGATAAAAAATATTTTTTGTCGTGAAAAATGCAGTTTTAGTCCGAGAAGTACGAAAATATCTAAACACGCTTGTATTCGTCGAAAGTGGTCGTTTTTAGACGTTTCCAGCTTTCTGACCTGAATAAATTGATTTTCAGAGATAAAAAATATTTTTTGTCGTGAAAAATACAGTTTTATTCGGAGAAGTACGAAAATGCCTAAAAACGATCGTACTCGTTGAAAGTGAACGTTTTTAGACATTTCCAGCTCTCTGACGTTAATAAATTTATTTTCAGAGATAAAAAATATTTTTTGTCGTGAAAAATGCAGTTTTAGTCCGAGAAGTACGAAAATATCTAAAAACGCTTGTATTCGTCGCAAGTGGTCGTTTTTAGACGTTTCCAGCTTTCTGACCTGAATAAATTGATTTTCTGAGATAAAAAATATTTTTTGTCGTGAAAAATACAGTTTTATTCGGAGAAGTACGAAAATGCCTAAAAACGATCGTATTCGTTGAAAGTGAACGTTTTTAGACATTTCCAGCTCTCTGACGTTAATAAATTTATTTTCAAAGATATAAAATATTTTTTGTCGTGAAAAATGCAGTTTTAGTCCGAGAAGTACGAAAATGTCTAAAAACGCTTGTATTCGTCGAAAGTGGTCGTTTTTAGACGTTTCCAGCTTTCTGACCAGAATAAATTTATTTCCAGAGATATAAAATATTTTTTGTCGTGAAAAATACAGTTTTATTCGGAGAAGTACGAAAATGCCTAAAAACGCTCGTATTCGTTGAAAGTGAACGTTTTTAGACATTTCCAGCTCTCTGACGTTAATAAATTTATTTTCAAAGATATAAAATATTTTTTGTCGTGAAAAATGCAGTTTTAGTCCGAGAAGTACGAAAATGTCTAAAACGCTTGTATTCGTCGAAAGTGGTCGTTTTTAGACGTTTCCAGCTTTCTGACCTGAATAAATTGATTTTCAGAGATAAAAAATATTTTTTGTCGTGAAAAATACAGTTTTATTCAGAGAAGTACGAAAATGCCTAAACACACTCGTATTCGTTGAAAGTGAACGTTTTTAGACATTTCCAGCTCTCTGACGTTAATAAATTTATTTTCAGAGATAAAAAATATTTTTTGTCGTGAAAAATGCAGTTTTAGTCCGAGAAGTACGAAAATGTCTAAAAACGCGTGTATTCGTCGAAAGTGGTCGTTTTTAGACGTTTCCAGCTTTCTGACCTGAATAAATTGATTTTCAGAGATAAAAAATATTTTTTGTCGTGCAAAATACAGTTTTATTCAGAGAAGTACGAAAATGCCTAAAAACACTCGTATTCGTTGAAAGTGAACGTTTTTAGACATTTCCAGCTCTCTGACGTTAATAACTTTATTTTCAGAGATAAAAAATATTTTTTGTCGTGAAAAATGCAGTTTTAGTCCGAGAAGTACAAAAATGCCTAAAAACGCTCGTATTCGTTGAAAGTGAACGTTTTTAGACATTTCCAGCTCTCTGACGTTAATAAATTTATTTTCAAAGATATAAAATATTTTTTGTCGTGAAAAATGCAGTTTTAGTCCGAGAAGTACGAAAATGTCTAAAAACGCTTGTATTCGTCGAAAGTGGTCGTTTTTAGACGTTTCCAGCTTTCTGACCTGAATAAATTGATTTTCAGAGATAAAAAATATTTTTTGTCGTGAAAAATACAGTTTTATTCAGAGAAGTACGAAAATGCCTAAAAACGCTCGTATTCGTTGAAAGTGAACGTTTTTAGACATTTCCAGCTATCTGACGTTAATAAATTTATTTTCAGAGATAAAAAATATTTTTTGTCGTGAAAAATGCAGTTTTAGTCCGAGAAGTACGAAAATATCTAAACACGCTTGTATTCATCGAAAGTGGTCGTTTTTAGACGTTTCCAGCTTTCTGACCTGAATAAATTGATTTTCAGAGATAAAAAATATTTTTTGTCGTGAAAAATACAGTTTTATTCGGAGAAGTACGAAAATGCCTAAAAACGATCGTACTCGTTGAAAGTGAACGTTTTTAGACATTTCCAGCTCTCTGACGTTAATAAATTTATTTTCAGAGATAAAAAATATTTTTTGTCGTGAAAAATGCAGTTTTAGTCCGAGAAGTACGAAAATATCTAAAAACGCTTGTATTCGTCGCAAGTGGTCGTTTTTAGACGTTTCCAGCTTTCTGACCTGAATAAATTGATTTTTGAGATAAAAAATATTTTTTGTCGTGAAAAATACAGTTTTATTCGGAGAAGTACGAAAATGCCTAAAAACGATCGTACTCGTTGAAAGTGAACGTTTTTAGACATTTCCAGCTCTCTGACGTTAATAAATTTATTTTCAGAGATAAAAAATATTTTTTGTCGTGAAAAATGCAGTTTTAGTCCGAGAAGTACGAAAATATCTAAAAACGCTTGTATTCGTCGCAAGTGGTCGTTTTTAGACGTTTCCAGCTTTCTGACCAGAATAAATTTATTTCCAGAGATATAAAATATTTTTTGTCGTGAAAAATACAGTTTTATTCGGAGAAGTACGAAAATGCCTAAAAACGATCGTATTCGTTGAAAGTGAACGTTTTTAGACATTTCCACCTCTCTGACGTTAATAAATTTATTTTCAAAGATATAAAATATTTTTTGTCGTGAAAAATGCAGTTTTAGTCCGAGAAGTACGAAAATGTCTAAAAACGCTTGTATTCGTCGAAAGTGGTCGTTTTTAGACGTTTCCAGCTTTCTGACCAGAATAAATTTATTTCCAGAGATATAAAATATTTTTTGTCGTGAAAAATACAGTTTTATTCGGAGAAGTACGAAAATGCCTAAAAACGCTCCTATTCGTTGAAAGTGAACATTTTTAGACATTTCCAGCTCTCTGACGTTAATAAATTTATTTTCAAAGATATAAAATATTTTTTGTCGTGAAAAATGCAGTTTTAGTCCGAGAAGTACGAAAATGTCTAAAAACGCTTGTATTCGTCGAAAGTGGTCGTTTTTAGATGTTTCCAGCTTTCTTACCTGAATAAATTGATTTTCAGAGATAAAAAATATTTTTTGTCGTGAAAAATACAGTTTTATTCAGAGAAGTACGAAAATGCCTAAAAACGCTCGTATTCGTTGAAAGTGAACGTTTTTAGACATTTCCAGCTCTCTGACGTTAATAAATTTATTTTCAGAGATAAAAAATATTTTTTGTCGTGAAAAATGCAGTTTTAGTCCGAGAAGTACGAAAATATCTAAAAACGCTTGTATTCGTCGCAAGTGGTCGTTTTTAGACGTTTCCAGCTTTCTGACCTGAATAAATTGATTTTCTGAGATAAAAAATATTTTTTGTCGTGAAAAATACAGTTTTATTCGCAGAAGTACGAAAATGCCTAAAAACGATCGTATTCGTTGAAAGTTAACGTTTTTAGACATTTCCAGCTCTCTGACGTTAATAAATTTATTTTCAAAGATATAAAATATTTTTTGTCGTGAAAAATGCAGTTTTAGTCCGAGAAGTACGAAAATGTCTAAAAACGCTTGTATTCGTCGAAAGTGGTCGTTTTTAGACGTTTCCAGCTTTCTGACCAGAATAAATTTATTTCCAGAGATATAAAATATTTTTTGTCGTGAAAAATACAGTTTTATTCGGAGAAGTACAAAATGCCTAAAAACGCTCGTATTCGTTGAAAGTGAACGTTTTTAGACATTTCCAGCTCTCTGACGTTAATAAATTTATTTTCAAAGATATAAAATATTTTTTGTCGTGAAAAATGCAGTTTTAGTCCGAGAAGTACGAAAATGTCTAAAAGCGCTTGTATTCGTCGAAAGTGGTCGTTTTTAGACGTTTCCAGCTTTCTGACCTGAATAAATTGATTTTCACAGATAAAAAATATTTTTTGTCGTGAAAAATACAGTTTTATTCAGAGAAGTACGAAAATGCCTAAACACACTCGTATTCGTTGAAAGTGAACGTTTTTAGACATTTCCAGCTCTCTGACGTTAATAAATTTATTTTCAGAGATAAAAAATATTTTTTGTCGTGAAAAATGCAGTTTTAGTCCGAGAAGTACGAAAATGTCTAAAAACGCTTTTATTCGTCGAAAGTGGTCGTTTTTAGACGTTTCCAGCTTTCTGCCCTGAATAAATTGATTTTCAGAGATAAAAAATATTTTTTGTCGTGCAAAATACAGTTTTATTCCGAGAAGTACAAAAATGCCTAAAAACGCTCGTATTCGTTGAAAGTGAACGTTTTTAGACATTTCCAGCTCTCTGACGTTAATAAATTTATTTTCAGAGATATAAAATATTTTTTGTCGTGAAAAATGCAGTCTTATTCCGAGAAGTACGAAAATGTCTAAAAACGCTTGTATTTGTCGAAAGTGATCGTTTTTAGACGTTTCCAGCTTTCTGACCAGAATAAATTTATTTCCAGAGATATAAAATATTTTTTGTCGTGAAAAATACAGTTTTATTCGGAGAAGTACGAAAATGTCTAAAAACGCTCGTATTCGTTGAAAGTGAACGTTTTTAGACATTTCCAGCTCTCTGACGTTAATAAATTTATTTTCAAAGATATAAAATATTTTTTGTCGTGAAAAATGCAGTTTTAGTCCGAGAAGTACGAAAATGTTTAAAAACGCTTGTATTCGTCGAAAGTGGTCGTTTTTAGACGTTTCCAGCTTTCTGACCAGAATAAATTTATTTCCAGAGATATAAAATATTTTTTGTCGTGAAAAATACAGTTTTATTCGGAGAAGTACGAAAATGCCTAAAAACGCTCGTATTCGTTGAAAGTGAACGTTTTTAGACATTTCCAGCTCTCTGACGTTAATAAATTTATTTTGAAAGATATAAAAAATTTTTTGTCGTGAAAAATGCAGTTTTAGTCCGAGAAGTACGAAAATGTCTAAAAACGCTTGTATTCGTCGAAAGTGGTCGTTTTTAGACGTTTCCAGCTTTCTGACCAGAATAAATTTATTTCCAGAGATATAAAATATTTTTTGTCGTGAAAAATACAGTTTTATTCGGAGAAGTACGAAAATGCCTAAAAACGCTCGTATTCCTTGAAAGTGAACGTTTTTAGACATTTCCAGCTCTCTGACGTTAATAAATTTATTTTCAAAGATATAAAATATTTTTTGTCGTGAAAAATGCAGTTTTAGTCCGAGAAGTACGAAAATGCCTAAAAACACTCGTATTCGTTGAAAGTGAACGTTTTTAGACATTTCCAGCTCTCTGACGTTAATAAATTTATTTTCAGAGATAAAAAATATTTTTTGTCGTGAAAAATGCAGTTTTAGTCCGAGAAGTACGAAAATATCTAAAAACGCTTGTATTCGTCGCAAGTGGTCGTTTTTAGACGTTTCCAGCTTTCTGACCTGAATAAATTGATTTTCTGAGATAAAAAATATTTTTTGTCGTGAAAAATACAGTTTTATTCGCAGAAGTACGAAAATGCCTAAAAACGATCGTATTCGTTGAAAGTTAACGTTTTTAGACATTTCCAGCTCTCTGACGTTAATAAATTTATTTTCAAAGATATAAAATATTTTTTGTCGTGAAAAATGCAGTTTTAGTCCGAGAAGTACGAAAATGTCTAAAAACGCTTGTATTCGTCGAAAGTGGTCGTTTTTAGACGTTTCCAGCTTTCTGACCAGAATAAATTTATTTCCAGAGATATAAAATATTTTTTGTCGTGAAAAATACAGTTTTATTCGGAGCAGTACAAAATGCCTAAAAATGCTCGTATTCGTTGAAAGTGAACGTTTTTAGACATTTCCAGCTCTCTGACGTTAATAAATTTATTTTCAAAGATATAAAATATTTTTTGTCGTGAAAAATGCAGTTTTAGTCCGAGAAGTACGAAAATGTCTAAAAGCGCTTGTATTCGTCGAAAGTGGTCGTTTTTAGACGTTTCCAGCTTTCTGACCTGAATAAATTGATTTTCACAGATAAAAAATATTTTTTGTCGTGAAAAATACAGTTTTATTCAGAGAAGTACGAAAATGCCTAAACACACTCGTATTCGTTGAAAGTGAACGTTTTTAGACATTTCCAGCTCTCTGACGTTAATAAATTTATTTTCAGAGATAAAAAATATTTTTTTGTCGTGAAAAATGCAGTTTTAGTCCGCGAAGTACGAAAATGTCTAAAAACGCTTTTATTCGTCGAAAGTGGTCGTTTTTAGACGTTTCCAGCTTTCTGACCTGAATAAATTGATTTTCAGAGATAAAAAATATTTTTTGTCGTGCAAAATACAGTTTTATTCCGAGAAGTACAAAAATGCCTAAAAACGCTCGTATTCGTTGAAAGTGAACGTTTTTAGACATTTCCAGCTCTCTGACGTTAATAAATTTATTTTCAGAGATATAAAATATTTTTTGTCGTGAAAAATGCAGTCTTATTCCGAGAAGTACGAAAATGTCTAAAAACGCTTGTATTTGTCGAAAGTGATCGTTTTTAGACGTTTCCAGCTTTCTGACCAGAATAAATTTATTTCCAGAGATATAAAATATTTTTTGTCGTGAAAAATACAGTTTTATTCGGAGAAGTACGAAAATGTCTAAAAACGCTCGTATTCGTTGAAAGTGAACGTTTTTAGACATTTCCAGCTCTCTGACGTTAATAAATTTATTTTCAAAGATATAAAATATTTTTTGTCGTGAAAAATGCAGTTTTAGTCCGAGAAGTACGAAAATGTTTAAAAACGCTTGTATTCGTCGAAAGTGGTCGTTTTTAGACGTTTCCAGCTTTCTGACCAGAATAAATTTATTTCCAGAGATATAAAATATTTTTTGTCGTGAAAAATACAGTTTTATTCGGAGAAGTACGAAAATGCCTAAAAACGCTCGTATTCGTTGAAAGTGAACGTTTTTAGACATTTCCAGCTCTCTGACGTTAATAAATTTATTTTGAAAGATATAAAAATTTTTTTGTCGTGAAAAATGCAGTTTTAGTCCGAGAAGTACGAAAATGTCTAAAAACGCTTGTATTCGTCGAAAGTGGTCGTTTTTAGACGTTTCCAGCTTTCTGACCAGAATAAATTTATTTCCAGAGATATAAAATATTTTTTGTCGTGAAAAATACAGTTTTATTCGGAGAAGTACGAAAATGCCTAAAAACGCTCGTATTCCTTGAAAGTGAACGTTTTTAGACATTTCCAGCTCTCTGACGTTAATAAATTTATTTTCAAAGATATAAAATATTTTTTGTCGTGAAAAATGCAGTTTTAGTCCGAGAAGTACGAAAATGCCTAAAAACACTCGTATTCGTTGAAAGTGAACGTTTTTAGACATTTCCAGCTCTCTGACGTTAATAAATTTATTTTCAGAGATAAAAAATATTTTTTGTCGTGAAAAATGCAGTTTTAGTCCGAGAAGTACGAAAATGTCTAAAAACGCTTGTATTCGTCGAAAGTGGTCGTTTTTAGACGTTTCCAGCTTTCTGACCTGAATAAATTGATTTTCAGAGATAAAAAATATTTTTTGTCTTGCAAAATACAGTTTTATTCCGAGAAGTTCAAAAATGCCTAAAAACGCTCGTATTCGTTGAAAGTGAACGTTTTTAGACATTTCCAGCTCTCTGACGTTAATAAATTTATTTTCAGAGATATAAAATATTTTTTGTCGTGAAAAATGCAGTCTTATTCCGAGAAGTACGAAAATGTCTAAAACGCTTGTATTTGTCGAAAGTGATCGTTTTTAGACGTTTCCAGCTTTCTGACCAGAATAAATTTATTTCCAGAGATATAGAATATTTTTTGTCGTGAAAAATACAGTTTTATTCGGAGAAGTACGAAAATGTCTAAAAACGCTCGTATTCGTTGAAAGTGAACGTTTTTAGACATTTCCAGCTCTCTGACGTTAATAAATTTATTTTCAAAGATATAAAATATTTTTTGTCGTGAAAAATGCAGTTTTAGTCCGAGAAGTACGAAAATGTCTAAAAACGCTTGTATTCGTCGAAAGTGGTCGTTTTTAGACGTTTCCAGCTTTCTGACCTGAATAAATTGATTTTCAGAGATAAAAAATATTTTTTGTCGTGAAAAATACAGTTTTATTCAGAGAAGTACGAAAATGCCTAAAAACGCTCGTATTCCTTGAAAGTGAACGTTTTTAGACATTTCCAGCTCTCTGACGTTAATAAATTTATTTTCAGAGATATAAAATATTTTTTGTCGTGAAAAATGCAGTTTTAGTCCGAGAAGTACGAAAATGTCTAAAAACGCTTGTATTCGTCGAAAGTGGTCGTTTTTAGATGTTTCCAGCTTTCTTACCTGAATAAATTGATTTTCAGAGATAAAAAATATTTTTTGTCGTGAAAAATACAGTTTTATTCAGAGAAGTACGAAAATGCCTAAAAACGCTCGTATTCGTTGAAAGTGAACGTTTTTAGACATTTCCAGCTCTCTGACGTTAATAAATTTATTTTCAGAGATAAAAAATATTTTTTGTCGTGAAAAATGCAGTTTTAGTCCGAGAAGTACGAAAATATCTAAACACGCTTGTATTCATCGAAAGTGGTCGTTTTTAGACGTTTCCAGCTTTCTGACCTGAATAAATTGATTTTCAGAGATAAAAAATATTTTTTGTCGTGAAAAATACAGTTTTATTCGGAGAAGTACGAAAATGCCTAAAAACGATCGTACTCGTTGAAAGTGAACGTTTTTAGACATTTCCAGCTCTCTGACGTTAATAAATTTATTTTCAGAGATAAAAAATATTTTTTGTCGTGAAAAATGCAGTTTTAGTCCGAGAAGTACGAAAATATCTAAAAACGCTTGTATTCGTCGCAAGTGGTCGTTTTTAGACGTTTCCAGCTTTCTGACCTGAATAAATTGATTTTCTGAGATAAAAAATATTTTTTGTCGTGAAAAATACAGTTTTATTCGGAGAAGTACGAAAATGCCTAAAAACGATCGTACTCGTTGAAAGTGAACGTTTTTAGACATTTCCAGCTCTCTGACGTTAATAAATTTATTTTCAGAGATAAAAAATATTTTTTGTCGTGAAAAATGCAGTTTTAGTCCGAGAAGTACGAAAATATCT
Organism: Leptodirus hochenwartii; assembly: GCA_947310635.1. NCBI lineage: Eukaryota > Metazoa > Arthropoda > Insecta > Coleoptera > Leiodidae > Leptodirus > Leptodirus hochenwartii. The sequence continues at coordinate 13,034,081 of OX371176.1, forward strand.
AAAAACGCTTGTATTCGTCGCAAGTGGTCGTTTTTGGACGTTTCCAGCTTTCTGACCAGAATAAATTTATTTCCAGAGATATAAAATATTTTTTGTCGTGAAAAATACAGTTTTATTCGGAGAAGTACGAAAATGTCTAAAAACGCTCGTATTCGTTGAAAGTGAACGTTTTTAGACATTTCCAGCTCTCTGACGTTAATAAATTTATTTTCAAAGATATAAAATATTTTTTGTCGTGAAAAATGCAGTTTAAGTCCGAGAAGTACGAAAATGTCTAAAAACGCTTGTATTCGTCGAAAGTGGTCGTTTTTAGACGTTTCCAGCTTTCTGACCTGAATAAATTGATTTTCAGAGATAAAAAATATTTTTTGTCGTGAAAAATACAGTTTTATTCAGAGAAGTACGAAAATGCCTAAAAACACTCGTATTCGTTGAAAGTGAACGTTTTTAGACATTTCCAGCTCTCTGACGTTAATCAATTTATTTTCAAAGATATAAAATATTTTTTGTCGTGAAAAATGCAGTTTTAGTCCGAGAAGTACGAAAATGTCTAAAAACGCTTGTATTCGTCGAAAGTGGTCGTTTTTAGATGTTTCCAGCTTTCTTACCTGAATAAATTGATTTTCAGAGATAAAAAATATTTTTTGTCGTGAAAAATACAGTTTTATTCAGAGAAGTACGAAAATGCCTAAAAACGCTCGTATTCGTTGAAAGTGAACGTTTTTAGACATTTCCAGCTCTCTGACGTTAATAAATTTATTTTCAGAGATAAAAAATATTTTTTGTCGTGAAAAATGCAGTTTTAGTCCGAGAAGTACGAAAATATCTAAAAACGCTTGTATTCGTCGCAAGTGGTCGTTTTTAGACGTTTCCAGCTTTCTGACCTGAATAAATTGATTTTCTGAGATAAAAAATATTTTTTGTCGTGAAAAATACAGTTTTATTCGCAGAAGTACGAAAATGCCTAAAAACGATCGTATTCGTTGAAAGTTAACGTTTTTAGACATTTCCAGCTCTCTGACGTTAATAAATTTATTTTCAAAGATATAAAATATTTTTTGTCGTGAAAAATGCAGTTTTAGTCCGAGAAGTACGAAAATGTCTAAAAACGCTTGTATTCGTCGAAAGTGGTCGTTTTTAGACGTTTCCAGCTTTCTGACCAGAATAAATTTATTTCCAGAGATATAAAATATTTTTTGTCGTGAAAAATACAGTTTTATTCGGAGAAGTACAAAATGCCTAAAAACGCTCGTATTCGTTGAAAGTGAACGTTTTTAGACATTTCCAGCTCTCTGACGTTAATAAATTTATTTTCAAAGATATAAAATATTTTTTGTCGTGAAAAATGCAGTTTTAGTCCGAGAAGTACGAAAATGTTTAAAAACGCTTGTATTCGTCGAAAGTGGTCGTTTTTAGACGTTTCCAGCTTTCTGACCAGAATAAATTTATTTCCAGAGATATAAAATATTTTTTGTCGTGAAAAATACAGTTTTATTCGGAGAAGTACGAAAATGCCTAAAAACGCTCGTATTCGTTGAACGTGAACGTTTTTAGACATTTCCAGCTCTCTGACGTTAATAAATTTATTTTGAAAGATATAAAAATTTTTTTGTCGTGAAAAATGCAGTTTTAGTCCGAGAAGTACGAAAATGTCTAAAAACGCTTGTATTCGTCGAAAGTGGTCGTTTTTAGACGTTTCCAGCTTTCTGACCAGAATAAATTTATTTCCAGAGATATAAAATATTTTTTGTCGTGAAAAATACAGTTTTATTCGGAGAAGTACGAAAATGCCTAAAAACGCTCGTATTCCTTGAAAGTGAACGTTTTTAGACATTTCCAGCTCTCTGACGTTAATAAATTTATTTTCAAAGATATAAAATATTTTTTGTCGTGAAAAATGCAGTTTTAGTCCGAGAAGTACGAAAATGCCTAAAAACACTCGTATTCATTGAAAGTGAACGTTTTTAGACATTTCCAGCTCTCTGACGTTAATAAATTTATTTTCAGAGATAAAAAATATTTTTTGTCGTGAAAAATGCAGTTTTAGTCCGAGAAGTACGAAAATGTCTAAAAACGCTTGTATTCGTCGAAAGTGGTCGTTTTTAGACGTTTCCAGCTTTCTGACCTGAATAAATTGATTTTCAGAGATAAAAAATATTTTTTGTCTTGCAAAATACAGTTTTATTCCGAGAAGTTCAAAAATGCCTAAAAACGCTCGTATTCGTTGAAAGTGAACGTTTTTAGACATTTCCAGCTCTCTGACGTTAATAAATTTATTTTCAGAGATATAAAATATTTTTTGTCGTGAAAAATGCAGTCTTATTCCGAGAAGTACGAAAATGTCTAAAACGCTTGTATTTGTCGAAAGTGATCGTTTTTAGACGTTTCCAGCTTTCTGACCAGAATAAATTTATTTCCAGAGATATAAAATATTTTTTGTCGTGAAAAATACAGTTTTATTCGGAGAAGTACGAAAATGTCTAAAAACGCTCGTATTCGTTGAAAGTGAACGTTTTTAGACATTTCCAGCTCTCTGACGTTAATAAATTTATTTTCAAAGATATAAAATATTTTTTGTCGTGAAAAATGCAGTTTTAGTCCGAGAAGTACGAAAATGTCTAAAAACGCTTGTATTCGTCGAAAGTGGTCGTTTTTAGACGTTTCCAGCTTTCTGACCAGAATAAATTTATTTCCAGAGATATAAAATATTTTTTGTCGTGATAAATACAGTTTTATTCGGAGAAGTACGAAAATGCCTAAAAACGCTCGTATTCCTTGAAAGTGAACGTTTTTAGACATTTCCAGCTCTCTGACGTTAATAAATTTATTTTCAAAGATATAAAATATTTTTTGTCGTGAAAAATGCAGTTTTAGTCCGAGAAGTACGAAAATGCCTAAAAACACTCGTATTCGTTGAAAGTGAACGTTTTTAGACATTTCCAGCTCTCTGACGTTAATAAATTTATTTTCAGAGATAAAAAATATTTTTTGTCGTGAAAAATGCAGTTTTAGTCCGAGAAGTACGAAAATGTCTAAAAACGCTTGTATTCGTCGAAAGTGGTCGTTTTTAGACGTTTCCAGCTTTCTGACCTGAATAAATTGATTTTCAGAGATAAAAAATATTTTTTGTCTTGCAAAATACAGTTTTATTCCGAGAAGTTCAAAAATGCCTAAAAACGCTCGTATTCGTTGAAAGTGAACGTTTTTAGACATTTCCAGCTCTCTGACGTTAATAAATTTATTTTCAGAGATATAAAATATTTTTTGTCGTGAAAAATGCAGTCTTATTCCGAGAAGTACGAAAATGTCTAAAACGCTTGTATTTGTCGAAAGTGATCGTTTTTAGACGTTTCCAGCTTTCTGACCAGAATAAATTTATTTCCAGAGATATAAAATATTTTTTGTCGTGAAAAATACAGTTTTATTCGGAGAAGTACGAAAATGTCTAAAAACGCTCGTATTCGTTGAAAGTGAACGTTTTTAGACATTTCCAGCTCTCTGACGTTAATAAATTTATTTTCAGAGATAAAAAATATTTTTTGTCGTGAAAAATGCAGTTTTAGTCCGAGAAGTACGAAAATGTCTAAAAACGCTTGTATTCGTCGAAAGTGGTCGTTTTTAGACGTTTCCAGCTTTCTGACCTGAATAAATTGATTTTCAGAGATAAAAAATATTTTTTGTCTTGCAAAATACAGTTTTATTCCGAGAAGTTCAAAAATGCCTAAAAACGCTCGTATTCGTTGAAAGTGAACGTTTTTAGACATTTCCAGCTCTCTGACGTTAATAAATTTATTTTCAGAGATATAAAATATTTTTTGTCGTGAAAAATGCAGTCTTATTCCGAGAAGTACGAAAATGTCTAAAACGCTTGTATTTGTCGAAAGTGATCGTTTTTAGACGTTTCCAGCTTTCTGACCAGAATAAATTTATTTCCAGAGATATAAAATATTTTTTGTCGTGAAAAATACAGTTTTATTCGGAGAAGTACGAAAATGTCTAAAAACGCTCGTATTCGTTGAAAGTGAACGTTTTTAGACATTTCCAGCTCTCTGACGTTAATAAATTTATTTTCAGAGATAAAAAATATTTTTTGTCGTGAAAAATGCAGTTTTAGTCCGAGAAGTACGAAAATGTCTAAAAACGCTTGTATTCGTCGAAAGTGGTCGTTTTTAGACGTTTCCAGCTTTCTGACCTGAATAAATTGATTTTCAGAGATAAAAAATATTTTTTGTCTTGCAAAATACAGTTTTATTCCGAGAAGTTCAAAAATGCCTAAAAACGCTCGTATTCGTTGAAAGTGAACGTTTTTAGACATTTCCAGCTCTCTGACGTTAATAAATTTATTTTCAGAGATATAAAATATTTTTTGTCGTGAAAAATGCAGTCTTATTCCGAGAAGTACGAAAATGTCTAAAACGCTTGTATTTGTCGAAAGTGATCGTTTTTAGACGTTTCCAGCTTTCTGACCAGAATAAATTTATTTCCAGAGATATAAAATATTTTTTGTCGTGAAAAATACAGTTTTATTCGGAGAAGTACGAAAATGTCTAAAAACGCTCGTATTCGTTGAAAGTGAACGTTTTTAGACATTTCCAGCTCTCTGACGTTAATAAATTTATTTTCAAAGATATAAAATATTTTTTGTCGTGAAAAATGCAGTTTTAGTCCGAGAAGTACGAAAATGTCTAAAAACGCTTGTATTCGTCGAAAGTGGTCGTTTTTAGACGTTTCCAGCTTTCTGACCTGAATAAATTGATTTTCAGAGATAAAAAATATTTTTTGTCGTGAAAAATACAGTTTTATTCAGAGAAGTACGAAAATGCCTAAAAACACTCGTATTCGTTGAAAGTGAACGTTTTTAGACATTTCCAGCTCTCTGACGTTAATAAATTTATTTTCAAAGATATAAAATATTTTTTGTCGTGAAAAATGCAGTTTTAGTCCGAGAAGTACGAAAATGTCTAAAAACGCTTGTATTCGTCGAAAGTGGTCGTTTTTAGATGTTTCCAGCTTTCTTACCTGAATAAATTGATTTTCAGAGATAAAAAATATTTTTTGTCGTGAAAAATACAGTTTTATTCAGAGAAGTACGAAAATGCCTAAAAACGCTCGTATTCGTTGAAAGTGAACGTTTTTAGACATTTCCAGCTCTCTGACGTTAATAAATTTATTTTCAGAGATAAAAAATATTTTTTGTCGTGAAAAATGCAGTTTTAGTCCGAGAAGTACGAAAATATCTAAACACGCTTGTATTCATCGAAAGTGGTCGTTTTTAGACGTTTCCAGCTTTCTGACCTGAATAAATTGATTTTCAGAGATAAAAAATATTTTTTGTCGTGAAAAATACAGTTTTATTCGGAGAAGTACGAAAATGCCTAAAAACGATCGTACTCGTTGAAAGTGAACGTTTTTAGACATTTCCAGCTCTCTGACGTTAATAAATTTATTTTCAGAGATAAAAAATATTTTTTGTCGTGAAAAATGCAGTTTTAGTCCGAGAAGTACGAAAATATCTAAAAACGCTTGTATTCGTCGCAAGTGGTCGTTTTTAGACGTTTCCAGCTTTCTGACCTGAATAAATTGATTTTCTGAGATAAAAAATATTTTTTGTCGTGAAAAATACAGTTTTATTCGGAGAAGTACGAAAATGCCTAAAAACGATCGTACTCGTTGAAAGTGAACGTTTTTAGACATTTCCAGCTCTCTGACGTTAATAAATTTATTTTCAGAGATAAAAAATATTTTTTGTCGTGAAAAATGCAGTTTTAGTCCGAGAAGTACGAAAATATCTAAAAACGCTTGTATTCGTCGCAAGTGGTCGTTTTTGGACGTTTCCAGCTTTCTGACCAGAATAAATTTATTTCCAGAGATATAAAATATTTTTTGTCGTGAAAAATACAGTTTTATTCGGAGAAGTACGAAAATGTCTAAAAACGCTCGTATTCGTTGAAAGTGAACGTTTTTAGACATTTCCAGCTCTCTGACGTTAATAAATTTATTTTCAAAGATATAAAATATTTTTTGTCGTGAAAAATGCAGTTTTAGTCCGAGAAGTACGAAAATGTCTAAAAACGCTTGTATTCGTCGAAAGTGGTCGTTTTTAGACGTTTCCAGCTTTCTGACCTGAATAAATTGATTTTCAGAGATAAAAAATATTTTTTGTCGTGAAAAATACAGTTTTATTCAGAGAAGTACGAAAATGCCTAAAAACACTCGTATTCGTTGAAAGTGAACGTTTTTAGACATTTCCAGCTCTCTGACGTTAATAAATTTATTTTCAAAGATATAAAATATTTTTTGTCGTGAAAAATGCAGTTTTAGTCCGAGAAGTACGAAAATGTCTAAAAACGCTTGTATTCGTCGAAAGTGGTCGTTTTTAGATGTTTCCAGCTTTCTTACCTGAATAAATTGATTTTCAGAGATAAAAAATATTTTTTGTCGTGAAAAATACAGTTTTATTCAGAGAAGTACGAAAATGCCTAAAAACGCTCGTATTCGTTGAAAGTGAACGTTTTTAGACATTTCCAGCTCTCTGACGTTAATAAATTTATTTTCAGAGATAAAAAATATTTTTTGTCGTGAAAAATGCAGTTTTAGTCCGAGAAGTACGAAAATATCTAAACACGCTTGTATTCGTCGAAAGTGGTCGTTTTTAGACGTTTCCAGCTTTCTGACCTGAATAAATTGATTTTCAGAGATAAAAAATATTTTTTGTCGTGAAAAATACAGTTTTATTCGGAGAAGTACGAAAATGCCTAAAAACGATCGTACTCGTTGAAAGTGAACGTTTTTAGACATTTCCAGCTCTCTGACGTTAATAAATTTATTTTCAGAGATAAAAAATATTTTTTGTCGTGAAAAATGCAGTTTTAGTCCGAGAAGTACGAAAATGTCTAAAAACGCTTGTATTCGTCGAAAGTGGTCGTTTTTAGACGTTTCCAGCTTTCTGACCTGAATAAATTGATTTTCAGAGATAAAAAATATTTTTTGTCGTGCAAAATACAGTTTTATTCAGAGAAGTACGAAAATGCCTAAAAACACTCGTATTCGTTGAAAGTGAACGTTTTTAGACATTTCCAGCTCTCTGACGTTAATAACTTTATTTTCAGAGATAAAAAATATTTTTTGTCGTGAAAAATGCAGTTTTAGTCCGAGAAGTACAAAAATGCCTAAAAACGCTCGTATTCGTTGAAAGTGAACGTTTTTAGACATTTCCAGCTCTCTGACGTTAATAATTTTATTTTCAAAGATATAAAATATTTTTTGTCGTGAAAAATGCAGTTTTAGTCCGAGAAGTACGAAAATGTCTAAAAACGCTTGTATTCGTCGAAAGTGGTCGTTTTTAGACGTTTCCAGCTTTCTGACCTGAATAAATTGATTTTCAGAGATAAAAAATATTTTTTGTCGTGAAAAATACAGTTTTATTCAGAGAAGTACGAAAATGCCTAAAAACACTCGTATTCGTTGAAAGTGAAAGTTTTTAGACATTTCCAGCTCTCTGACGTTAATAAATTTATTTTCAGAGATAAAAAATATTTTTTGTCGTGAAAAATGCAGTTTTAGTCCGAGAAGTACGAAAATGTCTAAAAACGCTTGTATTCGTCGAAAGTGGTCGTTTTTAGACGTTTCCAGCTTTCTGACCTGAATAAATTGATTTTCAGAGATAAAAAATATTTTTTGTCGTGAAAAATACAGTTTTATTCGGAGAAGTACGAAAATGCCTAAAAACGATCGTATTCGTTGAAAGTGAACGTTTTTAGACATTTCCAGCTCTCTGACGTTAATAAATTTATTTTCAAAAATATAAAATATTTTTTGTCGTGAAAAATGCAGTTTTAGTCCGAGAAGTACGAAAATGTCTAAAAACGCTTGCATTCGTCGAAAGTGGTCGTTTTTAGACGTTTCCAGCTTTCTGACCAGAATAAATTTATTTCCAGAGATATAAAATATTTTTTGTCGTGAAAAATACAGTTTTATTCGGAGAAGTACGAAAATGCCTAAAAACGCTCGTATTCGTTGAAAGTGAACGTTTTTAGACATTTCCAGCTCTCTGACGTTAATAAATTTATTTTCAAAGATATAAATTATTTTTTGTCGTGAAAAATGCAGTTTTAGTCCGAGAAGTACGAAAATGTCTAAAAACGCTTGTATTCGTCGAAAGTGGTCGTTTTTAGGCGTTTCCAGCTTTCTGACCTGAATAAATTGATTTTCAGAGATAAAAAATATTTTTTGTCGTGAAAAATACAGTTTTATTCAGAGAAGTACGAAAATGCCTAAAAACACTCGTATTCGTTGAAATTGAACGTTTTTAGACATTTCCAGCTCTCTGACGTTAATAAATTTATTTTCAAAGATATAAAATATTTTTTGTCGTGAAAAATGCAGTTTTAGTCCGAGAAGTACGAAAATGTCTAAAAACGCTTGTATTCGTCGAAAGTGGTTGTTTTTAGACGTTTCCAGCTTTCTGACCTGAATAAATTGATTTTCAGAGATAAAAAATATTTTTTGTCGTGAAAAATACAGTTTTATTCAGAGAAGTACGAAAATGCCTAAAAACACTCGTATTCGTTGAAAGTGAACGTTTTTAGACATTTCCAGCTTTCTGACGTTAATAAATTTATTTTCAGAGATAAAAAATATTTTTTGTCGTGAAAAATGCAGTTTTAGTCCGAGAAGTACGAAAATGTCTAAAAACGCTTGTATTCGTCGAAAGTGGTCGTTTTTAGACGTTTCCAGCTTTCTGACCTGAATAAATTGATTTTCAGAGATAAAAAATATTTTTTGTCGTGAAAAATACAGTTTTATTCCGAGAAGTACAAAAATGCCTAAAAACGCTCGTATTCGTTGAAAGTGAACGTTTTTAGACATTTCCAGCTCTCTGACGTTAATAAATTTATTTTCAAAAATATAAAATATTTTTTTGTCGTGAAAAATGCAGTTTTAGTCCGAGAAGTACGAAAATGTCTAAAAACGCTTGTATTCGTCGAAAGTGGTCGTTTTTAGACGTTTCCAGCTTTCTGACCAGAATAAATTTATTTCCAGAGATATAAAATATTTTTTGTCGTGAAAAATACAGTTTTATTCGGAGAAGTACGAAAATGCCTAAAAACGCTCGTATTCGTTGAAAGTGAACGTTTTTAGACATTTCCAGCTCTCTGACGTTAATAAATTTATTTTCAAAGATATAAAATATTTTTTGTCGTGAAAAATGCAGTTTTAGTCCGAGAAGTACGAAAATGTCTAAAAACGCTTGTATTCGTCGAAAGTGGTCGTTTTTAGGCGTTTCCAGCTTTCTGACCTGAATAAATTGATTTTCAGAGATAAAAAATATTTTTTGTCGTGAAAAATACAGTTTTATTCAGAGAAGTACGAAAATGCCTAAAAACACTCGTATTCGTTGAAAGTGAACGTTTTTAGACATTTCCAGCTCTCTGACGTTAATAAATTTATTTTCAAAGATATAAAATATTTTTTGTCGTGAAAAATGCAGTTTTAGTCCGAGAAGTACGAGAATGTCTAAAAACGCATGTATTCGTCGAAAGTGGTCGTTTTTAGACGTTTCCAGCTTTCTGACCTGAATAAATTGATTTTCAGAGATAAAAAATATTTTTTGTCGTGAAAAATACAGTTTTATTCAGAGAAGTACGAAAATGCCTAAAAACGCTCGTATTCGTTGAAAGTGAACGTTTTTAGACATTTCCAGCTCTCTGACGTTAATAAATTGATTTTCAGAGATAAAAAATATTTTTTGTCGTGAAAAATACAGTTTTATTCGGAGAAGTACGAAAATGCCTAAAAACGCTCGTATTCGTTGAAAGTGAACGTTTTTAGACATTTCCAGCTCTCTGACGTTAATAAATTTATTATCAAAGATATAAAATATTTTTTGTCGTGAAAAATGCAGTTTTAGTCCGAGAAGTACAAAAATGTCTAAAAACGCTTGTATTCGTCGAAAGTGGTCGTTTTTATACGTTTCCAGCTTTCTGACCTGAATAAATTGATTTTCAGAGATAAAAAATATTTTTTGTCGTGAAAAATACAGTTTTATTCAGAGAAGTACGAAAATGCCTAAAAACACTCGTATTCGTTGAAAGTGAACGTTTTTAGACATTTCCAGCTCTCTGACGTTAATAAATTAATTTTCAGAGATAAAAAATATTTTTTGTCGTGAAAAATGCAGTTTTAGTCCGAGAAGTACGAAAATGTCTAAAAACGCTTGTATTCGTCGAAAGTGGTCGTTTTTAGACGTTTTCAGCTTTCTGACCTGAATAAATTGATTTTCAGAGATAAAAAATATTTTTTGTCGTGAAAAATACAGTTTTATTCCGAGAAGTACAAAAATGCCTAAAAACGCTCGTATTCGTTGAAAGTGAACGTTTTTAGACATTTCCAGCTCTCTGACGTTAATAAATTTATTTTCAGAGATATAAAATATTTTTTGTCGTGAAAAATGCAGTCTTATTCCGAGAATGACGAAAATGTCTAAAAACGCTTGTATTTGTCGAAAGTGATCGTTTTTAGACGTTTCCAGCTTTCTGACCAGAATAAATTTATTTCCAGAGATAAAAAATATTTTTTGTCGTGAAAAATACAGTTTTATTCAGAGAAATACGAAAATGCCTAAAAACGCTCGTATTCGTTGAAAGTGAACGTTTTTAGACATTTCCAGCTCTCTGACGTTAATAAATTTATTTTCAGAGATAAAAAATATTTTTTGTCGTGAAAAATGCAGTTTTAGTCCGAGAAGTACGAAAATGTCTAAAAACGCTTGTATTCGTCGAAAGTGGTCGTTTTTAGACGTTTCCAGCTTTCTGACCTGAATAAATTGATTTTCAGAGATAACAAATATTTTTTGTCGTGAAAAATACAGTTTTATTCTGAGAAGTACAAAAATGCCTAAAAACGCTCGTATTCGTTGAAAGTGAACGTTTTTAGACATTTCCAGCTGTCTGACGTTAATAAATTTATTTTCAGAGATATAAAATATTTTTTGTCGTGAAAAATGCAGTCTTATTCCGAGAAGTACGAAAATATCTAAAAACGCTTGTATTTGTCGAAAGTGATCGTTTTTAGACGTTTCCAGCTTTCTGACCAGAATAAATTTATTTCCAGAGATATAAAATATTTTTTGTCCTGAAAAATACAGTTTTATTCGGAGAAGTACGAAAATGCCTAAAAACGATCGTATTCGTTGAAAGTGAACGTTTTTAGACATTTCCAGCTCTCTGACGTTAATAAATTTATTTTCAAAGATATAAAATATTTTTTGTCGTGAAATATGCAGTTTTAGTCCGAGAAGTACGAAAATGTCTAAAAACGCTTGTATTCGTCGAAAGTGGTCGTTTTTATACGTTTCCAGCTTTCTGACCAGAATAAATTTATTTCCAGAGATATAAAATATTTTTTGTCGTGAAAAATACAGTTTTATTCGGAGAAGTACGAAAATGCCTAAAAACGCTCGTATTCGTTGAAAGTGAACGTTTTTAGACATTTCCAGCTCTCTGACGTTAATAAATTTATTTTCAGAGATAAAAAATATTTTTTGTCGTGAAAAATGCAGTTTTAGTCCGAGAAGTACGAAAATGTCTAAAAACGCTTGTATTCGTCGAAAGTGGTCGTTTTTAGACGTTTCCAGCTTTCTGACCTGAATAAATTGATTTTCAGAGATAAAAAATATTTTTTGTCGTGAAAAATACAGTTTTATTCCGAGAAGTACAAAAATGCCTAAAAACGCTCGTATTCGTTGAAAGTGAACGTTTTTAGACATTTCCAGCTCTCTGACGTTAATAAATTTATTTTCAGAGATATAAAATATTTTTTGTCGTGAAAAATGCAGTTTTAGTCCGAGAAGTACGAAAATGTCTAAAAACGCTTGTATTCGTCGAAAGTGGTCGTTTTTAGACGTTTCCAGCTTTCTGACCAGAATAAATTTATTTCCAGAGATATAAAATATTTTTGTCGTGAAAAATACAGTTTTATTCGGAGAAGTACGAAAATGCCTAAAAACGCTCGTATTCGTTTAAAGTGAACGTTTTTAGACATTTCCAGCTCTCTGACGTTAATAAATTTATTTTCAAAGATATAAAATATTTTTTGTCGTGAAAAATGCAGTTTTAGTCCGAGAAGTACGAAAATGTCTAAAAACGCATGTATTCGTCGAAAGTGGTCGTTTTTAGACGTTTCCAGCTTTCTGACCTGAATAAATTGATTTTCAGAGATAAAAAATATTTTTTGTCGTGAAAAATACAGTTTTATTCAGAGAAGTACGAAAATGCCTAAAAACGCTCGTATTCGTTGAAAGTGAACGTTTTTAGACATTTCCAGCTCTCTGACGTTAATAAATTGATTTTCAGAGATAAAAAATATTTTTTGTCGTGAAAAATACAGTTTTATTCGGAGAAGTACGAAAATGCCTAAAAACGCTCGTATTCGTTGAAAGTGAACGTTTTTAGACATTTCCAGCTCTCTGACGTTAATAAATTTATTTTCAAAGATATAAAATATTTTTTGTCGTGGAAAATGCAGTTTTAGTCCGAGAAGTACAAAAATGTCTAAAAACGCTTGTATTCGTCGAAAGTGGTCGTTTTTAGACGTTTCCAGCTTTCTGACCTGAATAAATTGATTTTCAGAGATAAAAAATATTTTTTGTCGTGAAAAATACAGTTTTATTCAGAGAAGTACGAAAATGCCTAAAAACACTCGTATTCGTTGAAAGTGAACGTTTTTAGACATTTCCAGCTCTCTGACGTTAATAAATTAATTTTCAGAGATAAAAAATATTTTTTGTCGTGAAAAATGCAGTTTTAGTCCGAGAAGTACGAAAATGTCTAAAAACGCTTGTATTCGTCGAAAGTGGTCGTTTTTAGACGTTTTCAGCTTTCTGACCTGAATAAATTGATTTTCAGAGATAAAAAATATTTTTTGTCGTGAAAAATACAGTTTTATTCCGAGAAGTACAAAAATGCCTAAAAACGCTCGTATTCGTTGAAAGTGAACGTTTTTAGACATTTCCAGCTCTCTGACGTTAATAAATTTATTTTCAGAGATATAAAATATTTTTTGTCGTGAAAAATGCAGTCTTATTCCGAGAAGTACGAAAATGTCTAAAAACGCTTGTATTTGTCGAAAGTGATCGTTTTTAGACGTTTCCAGCTTTCTGACCAGAATAAATTTATTTCCAGGGATAAAAAATATTTTTTGTCGTGAAAAATACAGTTTTATTCAGAGAAGTACGAAAATGCCTAAAAACGCTCGTATTCGTTGAAAGTGAACGTTTTTAGACATTTCCAGCTCTCTGACGTTAATAAATTTATTTTCAGAGATAAAAAATATTTTTTGTCGTGAAAAATGCAGTTTTAGTCCGAGAAGTACGAAAATGTCTAAAAACGCTTGTATTCGTCGAAAGTGGTCGTTTTTAGACGTTTCCAGCTTTCTGACCTGAATAAATTGATTTTCAGAGATAAAAAATATTTTTTGTCGTGAAAAATACAGTTTTATTCTGAGAAGTACAAAAATGCCTAAAAACGCTCGTATTCGTTGAAAGTGAACGTTTTTAGACATTTCCAGCTCTCTGACGTTAATAAATTTATTTTCAGAGATATAAAATATTTTTTGTCGTGAAAAATGCAGTCTTATTCCGAGAAGTACGAAAATATCTAAAAACGCTTGTATTTGTCGAAAGTGATCGTTTTTAGACGTTTCCAGCTTTCTGACCAGAATAAATTTATTTCCAGAGATATAAAATATTTTTTGTTGTGAAAAATACAGTTTTATTCGGAGAAGTACGAAAATGCCTAAAAACGATCGTATTCGTTGAAAGTGAACGTTTTTAGACATTTCCAGCTCTCTGACGTTAATAAATTTATTTTCAAAGATATAAAATATTTTTTGTCGTGAAATATGTAGTTTTAGTCCGAGAAGTACGAAAATGTCTAAAAACGCTTGTATTCGTCGAAAGTGGTCGTTTTTATACGTTTCCAGCTTTCTGACCAGAATAAATTTATTTCCAGAGATATAAAATATTTTTTGTCGTGAAAAATACAGTTTTATTCGGAGAAGTACGAAAATGCCTAAAAACGCTCGTATTCGTTGAAAGTGAACGTTTTTAGACATTTCCAGCTCTCTGACGTTAATAAATTTATTTTCAGAGATATAAAATATTTTTTGTCGTGAAAAATGCAGTCTTATTCCGAGAAGTACGAAAATGTCTAAAAACGCTTGTATTCGTCGAAAGTGGTCGTTTTTAGATGTTTCCAGCTTTCTTACCTGAATAAATTGATTTTCAGAGATAAAAAATATTTTTTGTCGTGAAAAATACAGTTTTATTCAGAGAAGTACGAAAATGCCTAAAAACGCTCGTATTCGTTGCAAGTGAACGTTTTTAGACATTTCCAGCTCTCTGACGTTAATAAATTTATTTTCAGAGATAAAAAATATTTTTTGTCGTGAAAAATGCAGTTTTAGTCCGAGAAGTACGAAAATATCTAAAAACGCTTGTATTCGTCGAAAGTGGTCGTTTTTAGACATTTTCCAGCTCTCTGACCTGAATAAATTGATTTTCAGAGATAAAAAATATTTTTTGTCGTGAAAAATGCAGTTTTAGTCCGAGAAGTACGAAAATGTCTAAAAACGCTTGTATTCGTCGAAAGTGGTCGTTTTTAGATGTTTCCAGCTTTCTTACCTGAATAAATTGATTTTCAGAGATAAAAAATATTTTTGTCGTGAAAAATACAGTTTTATTCAGAGAAGTACGAAAATGCCTAAAAACGCTCGTATTCGTTGAAAGTGAACGTTTTTAGACATTTCCAGATCTCTGACGTTAATAAATTTATTTTCAGAGATAAAAAATATTTTTTGTCGTGAAAAATACAGTTTTATTCGGAGAAGTACGAAAATGCCTAAAAACGATCGTATTCGTTGAAAGTGAACGTTTTTAGACATTTCCAGCTCTCTGACGTTAATAAATTTATTTTCAAAGATATAAAATATTTTTTGTCGTGAAAAATGCAGTTTTAGTCCGAGAAGTACGAAAATGTCTAAAAACGCTTGTATTCGTCGAAAGTGGTCGTTTTTAGACGTTTCCAGCTTTCTGACCAGAATAAATTTATTTCCAGGGATATAAAATATTTTTTGTCGTGAAAAATACAGTTTTATTCGGAGAAGTACGAAAATGCCTAAAAACGCTCGTATTCGTTGAAAGTGAACGTTTTTAGACATTTCCAGCTCTCTGACGTTAATAAATTTATTTTCAAAGATATAAAATATGTTTTGTCGTGAAAAATGCAGTTTTAGTTCGAGAAGTACGAAAATGTCTAAAAACGCTTGTATTCGTCGAAAGTGGTCGTTTTTAGACGTTTCCATCTTTCTGACCTGAATAAATTGATTTTCAGAGATAAAAAATATTTTTTGTCGTGAAAAATACAGTTTTATTCAGAGAAGTACAAAAATGCCTTAAAACGCTCGTATTCGTTGAAAGTGAACGTTTTTAGACATTTCCAGCTCTCTGACGTTAATAAATTTATTTTCAGAGATATAAAATATTTTTTGTCGTGAAAAATGCAGTCTTATTCCGAGAAGTACGAAAATGTCTAAAAACGCTTGTATTTGTCGAAAGTGATCGTTTTTAGACGTTTCCAGCTTTCTGACCAGAATAAATTTATTTCCAGAGATATAAAATATTTTTTGTCGTGAAAAATACAGCTTTATTCGGAGAAGTACGAAAATGCCTAAAAACGACCGTATTCGTTGAAAGTGAACGTTTTTAGACATTTCCAGCTCTCTGACGTTAATAAATTTATTTTCAAAGATATAAAATATTTTTTGTCGTGAAAAATGCAGTTTTAGTCCGAGAAGTCGAAAATGTCTAAAAACGCTTGTATTCGTCGAAAGTTTTCGTTTTTAGACGTTTCCAGCTTTCTGACCAGAATAAATTTATTTCCAGAGATATAAAATATTTTTTGTCGTGAAAAATACAGTTTTATTCGGAGAAGTACGAAAATGCCTAAAAACGCTCGTATTCGTTGAAAGTGAACGTTTTTAGACATTTCCAGCTCTCTGACGTTAATAAATTTATTTTCAAAGATATAAAATATTTTTTGTCGTGAAAAATACAGTTTTAGTCCGAGAAGTACGAAAATGTCTAAAAACGCTTGTATTCGTCGAAAGTGGTCGTTTTTAGATGTTTCCAGCTCTCTGACCAGAATAAATTTATTTCCAGAGATATAAAATATTTTTTGTCGTGAAAAATACAGTTTTATTCGGAGAAGTACGAAAATGCCTAAAAACGCTCGTATTCGTTGAAAGTGAACGTTTTTAGACATTTCCAGCTCTCTGACGTTAATAAATTTATTTTCAAAGATATAAAATATTTTTTGTCGTGAAAAATGCAGTTTTAGTTCGAGAAGTACGAAAATGTCTAAAAACGCTTGTATTCGTCGACAGTGGTCGTTTTTAGACGTTTCCATCTTTCTGACCTGAATAAATTGATTTTCAGAGATAAAAAATATTTTTTGTCGTGTAAAATACAGTTTTATTCAGAGAAGTACAAAAATGCCTAAAAACGCTCGTATTCGTTGAAAGTGAACGTTTTTAGACATTTCCAGCTCTCTGATGTTAATAAATTTATTTTCAGAGATATAAAATATTTTTTGTCGTGAAAAATGCAGTCTTATTCCGAGAAGTACGAAAATGTCTAAAAACGCTTGTATTTGTCGAAAGTGATCGTTTTTAGACGTTTCCAGCTTTCTGACCAGAATAAATTTATTTCCAGTGATATAAAATATTTTTTGTCGTGAAAAATACAGCTTTATTCGGAGAAGTACGAAAATGCCTAAAAACGACCGTATTCGTTGAAAGTGAACGTTTTTAGACATTTCCAGCTCTCTGACGTTAATAAATTTATTTTCAAAGATATAAAATATTTTTTGTCGTGAAAAATGCAGTTTTAGTCCGAGAAGTCGAAAATGTCTAAAAACGCTTGTATTCGTCGAAAGTGGTCGTTTTTAGACGTTTCCAGCTTTCTGACCAGAATAAATTTATTTCCAGAGATATAAAATATTTTTTGTCGTGAAAAATACAGTTTTATTCGGAGAAGTACGAAAATGCCTAAAAACGCTCGTATTCGTTGAAAGTGAACGTTTTTAGACATTTCCAGCTCTCTGACGTTAATAAATTTATTTTCAAAGATATAAAATATTTTTTGTCGTGAAAAATACAGTTTTATTCGGAGAAGTACGAAAATGCCTAAAAACGCTTGTATTCGTCGAAAGTGGTCGTTTTTAGATGTTTCCAGCTCTCTGACGTTAATAAATTTATTTTCAAAGATATAAAATATTTTTTGTCGTGAAAAATGCAGTTTTAGTCCGAGAAGTACGAAAATGTCTAAAAACGCTTGTATTCGTCGAAAGTGGTCGTTTTTAGACGTTTCCAGCTTTCTGACCTGAATAAATTGATTTTCAGAGATAAAAAATATTTTTTGTCGTGAAAAATACAGTTTTATTCAGAGAAGTACGAAAATGCCTAAAAACGCTCGTATTCGTTGAAAGTGAACGTTTTTAGACATTTCCAGCTCTCTGACTTTAATAAATTTATTTTCAAAGATATAAAATATTTTTTGTCGTGAAAAATGCAGTTTTAGTCCGAGAAGTACGAAAATGTCTAAAAACGCTTGTATTCGTCGAAAGTGGTCGTTTTTAAACGTTTCCAGCTTTCTGACCAGAATAAATTTATTTCCAGAGATATAAAATATTTTTTGTCGTGAAAAATACAGTTTTATTCGGAGAAGTACGAAAATGCCTAAAAACGCTCGTATTCGTTGAAAGTGAACGTTTTTAGACATTTCCAGCTCTCTGACGTTAATAAATTTATTTTCAAAGATATAAAGTTTTTTGTCGTGAAAAATACAGTTTTATTCGGAGAAGTACGAAAATGCCTAAAAACGCTTGTATTCGTCGAAAGTGGTCGTTTTTAGATGTTTCCAGCTCTCTGACGTTAATAAATTTATTTTCAAAGATATAAAATATTTTTTGTCGTGAAAAATACAGTTTTAGTCCGACAAGTACGAAAATGTCTAAAAACGCTTGTATTCGTCGAAAGTGGTCGTTTTTAGACGTTTCCAGCTTTCTGACCAGATAAATTTATTTCCAGAGATATAAAATATTTTTTGTCGTGAAAAATACAGTTTTATTCGGAGAAGTACGAAAATGCCTAAAAACGCTCGTATTCGTTGAAAGTGAACGTTTTTAGACATTTCCAGCTCTCTGACGTTAATAAATTTATTTTCAAAGATATAAAATATTTTTTGTCGTGAAAAATGCAGTTTTAGTCCGAGAAGTACGAAAATGTCTAAAAACGCTTGTATTCGTCGAAAGTGGTCGTTTTTAGATGTTTCCAGCTTTCTTACCTGAATAAATTGATTTTCAGAGATAAAAAATATTTTTTGTCGTGAAAAATACAGTTTTATTCAGAGAAGTACGAAAATGCCTAAAAACGCTCGTATTCGTTGAAAGTGAACGTTTTTAGACATTTCCAGCTCTCTGACGTTAATAAATTTATTTTCAGAGATAAAAAATATTTTTTGTCGTGAAAAATGCAGTTTTAGTCCGAGAAGTACGAAAATATCTAAAAACGCTTGTATTCGTCGAAAGTGGTCGTTTTTAGACGTTTCCAGCTTTCTGACCTGAATAAATTGATTTTCACAGATAAAAAATATTTTTTGTCGTGAAAAATACAGTTTTATTCGGAGAAGTACGAAAATGCCTAAAAACGATCGTATTCGTTGAAAGTGAACGTTTTTAGACATTTCCAGCTCTCTGACGTTAATAAATTTATTTTCAGAGATAAAAAATATTTTTTGTCGTGAAAAATGCAGTCTTATTCCGAGAAGTACGAAAATGTCTAAAAACGCTTGTATTTGTCGAAAGTGATCGTTTTTAGACGTTTCCAGCTTTCTGACCAGAATAAATTTATTTCCAGAGATATAAAATATTTTTTGTCGTGAAAAATACAGCTTTATTCGGAGAAGTACGAAAATGCCTAAAAACGATCGTATTCGTTGAAAGTGAACGTTTTTAGACATTTCCAGCTCTCTGACGTTAATAAATTTATTTTCAAAGATATAAAATATTTTTTGTCGTGAAAAATGCAGTTTTAGTCCGAGAAGTACGAAAATGTCTAAAAACGCTTGTATTCGTCGAAAGTGGTCGTTTTTAGACGTTTCCAGCTTTCTGACCAGAATAAATTTATTTCCAGAGATATAAAATATTTTTTGTCGTGAAAAATACAGTTTTATTCGGAGAAGTACGAAAATGCCTAAAAACGCTCGTATTCGTTGAAAGTGAACGTTTTTAGACATTTCCAGCTCTCTGACGTTAATAAATTTATTTTCAAAGATATAAAATATTTTTTGTCGTGAAAAATGCAGTTTTAGTCCGAGAAGTACGAAAATGTCTAAAAACGCTTGTATTCGTCGAAAGTGGTCGTTTTTAGATGTTTCCAGCTTTCTTACCTGAATAAATTGATTTTCAGAGATAAAAAATATTTTTTGTCGTGAAAAATACAGTTTTATTCAGAGAAGTACGAAAATGCCTAAAAACACTCGTATTCGTTGAAAGTGAACGTTTTTAGACATTTCCAGCTCTCTGACGTTAATAAATTAATTTTCAGAGATAAAAAATATTTTTTGTCGTGAAAAATGCAGTTTTAGTCCGAGAAGTACGAAAATGTCTAAAAACGCTTGTATTCGTCGAAAGTGATCGTTTTTAGACGTTTCCAGCTTTCTGACCAGAATAAATTTATTTCCAGAGATAAAAAATATTTTTTGTCGTGAAAAATACAGTTTTATTCCGAGAAGTACGAAAATGCCTAAAAACGCTCGTATTCATTGAAGGTGAACGTTTTTAGACATTTCCAGCTCTCTGACGTTAATAAATTTATTTTCAAAGATATAAAATATTTTTTGTCGTGAAAAATGCAGTTTTAGTCCGAGAAGTACGAAAATGTCTAAAAACGCTTGTATTCGTCGAAAGTGGTCGTTTTTAGACGTTTCCAGCTTTCTGACCAGAATAAATTTATTTCCAGAGATATAAAATATTTTTTGTCGTGAAAAATACAGTTTTATTCGGAGAAGTACGAAAATGCCTAAAAACGCTCGTATTCGTTGAAAGTGAACGTTTTTAGACATTTACAGCTCTCTGACGTTAATAAATTTATTTTCAAAGATATAAAATATTTTTTGTCGTGAAAAATGCAGTTTTAGTCTGAGAAGTACGAAAATGTCTAAAAACGCTTGTATTCCTCGAAAGTGGTCGTTTTTAGACGTTTCCATCTTTCTGACCTTAATAAATTGATTTTCAGAGATAAAAAATATTTTTTGTCGTGAAAAATACAGTTTTATTCAGAGAAGTACAAAAATGCCTAAAAACGCTCGTATTCGTTGAAAGTGAACGTTTTTAGACATTTCCAGCTCTCTGACGTTGATAAATTTATTTTCAGAGATATAAAATATTTTTTGTCGTGAAAAATGCAGTCTTATTCCGAGAAGTACGAAAATGTCTAAAAACGCTTGTATTTGTCGAAAGTGATCGTTTTTAGACGTTTCCAGCTTTCTGACCAGAATAAATTTATTTCCAGAGATATAAAATATTTTTTGTCGTGAAAAATACAGCTTTATTCGGAGAAGTACGAAAATGCCTAAAAACGATCGTATTCGTTGAAAGTGAACGTTTTTAGACATTTCCAGCTCTCTGACGTTAATAAATTTATTTTCAAAGATATAAAATATTTTTTGTCGTGAAAAATGCAGTTTTAGTCCGAGAAGTACGAAAATGTCTAAAAACGCTTGTATTCGTCGAAAGTGGTCGTTTTTAGACGTTTCCAGCTTTCTGACCAGAATAAATTTATTTCCAGAGATATAAAATATTTTTTGTCGTGAAAAATACAGTTTTATTCGGAGAAGTACGAAAATGCCTAAAAACGCTCGTATTCGTTGAAAGTGAACGTTTTTAGACATTTCCAGCTCTCTGACGTTAATAAATTTATTTTCAAAGATATAAAATATTTTTTGTCGTGAAAAATACAGTTTTATTCGGAGAAGTACGAAAATGCCTAAAAACGCTTGTATTCGTCGAAAGTGGTCGTTTTTAGATGTTTCCAGCTCTCTGACGTTAATAAATTTATTTTCAAAGATATAAAATATTTTTTGTCGTGAAAAATACAGTTTTAGTCCGACAAGTACGAAAATGTCTAAAAACGCTTGTATTCGTCGAAAGTGGTCGTTTTTAGACGTTTCCAGCTTTCTGACCAGATAAATTTATTTCCAGAGATATAAAATATTTTTTGTCGTGAAAAATACAGTTTTATTCGGAGAAGTACGAAAATGCCTAAAAACGCTCGTATTCGTTGAAAGTGAACGTTTTTAGACATTTCCAGCTCTCTGACGTTAATAAATTTATTTTCAAAGATATAAAATATTTTTTGTCGTGAAAAATGCAGTTTTAGTCCGAGAAGTACGAAAATGTCTAAAAACGCTTGTATTCGTCGAAAGTGGTCGTTTTTAGATGTTTCCAGCTTTCTTACCTGAATAAATTGATTTTCAGAGATAAAAAATATTTTTTGTCGTGAAAAATACAGTTTTATTCAGAGAAGTACGAAAATGCCTAAAAACGCTCGTATTCGTTGAAAGTGAACGTTTTTAGACATTTCCAGCTCTCTGACGTTAATAATTTTATTTTCAGAGATAAAAAATATTTTTTTGTCGTGAAAAATGCAGTTTTAGTCCGAGAAGTACGAAAATATCTAAAAACGCTTGTATTCGTCGAAAGTGGTCGTTTTTAGACGTTTCCAGCTTTCTGACCTGAATAAATTGATTTTCACAGATAAAAAATATTTTTTGTCGTGAAAAATACAGTTTTATTCGGAGAAGTACGAAAATGCCTAAAAACGATCGTATTCGTTGAAAGTGAACGTTTTTAGACATTTCCAGCTCTCTGACGTTAATAAATTTATTTTCAGAGATAAAAAATATTTTTTGTCGTGAAAAATGCAGTCTTATTCCGAGAAGTACGAAAATGTCTAAAAACGCTTGTATTTGTCGAAAGTGATCGTTTTTAGACGTTTCCAGCTTTCTGACCAGAATAAATTTATTTCCAGAGATATAAAATATTTTTTGTCGTGAAAAATACAGCTTTATTCGGAGAAGTACGAAAATGCCTAAAAACGATCGTATTCGTTGAAAGTGAACGTTTTTAGACATTTCCAGCTCTCTGACGTTAATAAATTTATTTTCAAAGATATAAAATATTTTTTGTCGTGAAAAATGCAGTTTTAGTCCGAGAAGTACGAAAATGTCTAAAAACGCTTGTATTCGTCGAAAGTGGTCGTTTTTAGACGTTTCCAGCTTTCTGACCAGAATAAATTTATTTCCAGAGATATAAAATATTTTTTGTCGTGAAAAATACAGTTTTATTCGGAGAAGTACGAAAATGCCTAAAAACGCTCGTATTCGTTGAAAGTGAACGTTTTTAGACATTTCCAGCTCTCTGACGTTAATAAATTTATTTTCAAAGATATAAAATATTTTTTGTCGTGAAAAATGCAGTTTTAGTCCGAGAAGTACGAAAATGTCTAAAAACGCTTGTATTCGTCGAAAGTGGTCGTTTTTAGATGTTTCCAGCTTTCTTACCTGAATAAATTGATTTTCAGAGATAAAAAATATTTTTTGTCGTGAAAAATACAGTTTTATTCAGAGAAGTACAAAAATGCCTAAAAACGCTCGTATTCGTTGAAAGTGAACGTTTTTAGACATTTCCAGCTCTCTGACGTTAATAAATTTATTTTCAGAGATAAAAAATATTTTTTGTCGTGAAAAATGCAGTTTTAGTCCGAGAAGTACGAAAATATCTAAAAACGCTTGTATTCGTCGAAAGTGGTCGTTTTTAGACGTTTCCAGCTTTCTGACCTGAATAAATTGATTTTCACAGATAAAAAATATTTTTTGTCGTGAAAAATACAGTTTTATTCGGAGAAGTACGAAAATGCCTAAAAACGATCGTATTCGTTGAAAGTGAACGTTTTTAGACATTTCCAGCTCTCTGACGTTAATAAATTTATTTTCAGAGATAAAAAATATTTTTTGTCGTGAAAAATACAGTTTTATTCGGAGAAGTACGAAAATGCCTAAAAACGATCGTATTCGTTGAAAGTGAACGTTTTTAGACATTTCCAGCTCTCTGACGTTAATAAATTTATTTTCAAACATATAAAATATTTTTTGTCGTGAAAAATGCAGTTTTAGTCCGAGAAGTACGAAAATGTCTAAAAACGCTTGTATTCGTCGAAAGTGGTCGTTTTTAGACGTTTCCAGCTTTCGGACCAGAATAAATTTATTTCCAGAGATATAAAATATTTTTTGTCGTGAAAAATTCAGATTTATTCGGAGAAGTACGAAAATGCCTAAAAACGCTCGTATTCGTTGAAAGTGAACGTTTTTAGACATTTCCAGCTCTCTGACGTTAATAAATTTATTTTCAAAGATATAAAATATTTTTTGTCGTGAAAAATGCAGTTTTAGTCCGAGAAGTACGAAAATGTCTAAAAACGCTTGTATTCGTCGAAAGTGGTCGTTTTTAGACGTTTCCAGCTTTCTGACCAGAATAAATTTATTTCCAGAGATATAAAATATTTTTTGTCGTGAAAAATACAGTTTTATTCGGAGAAGTACGAAAATGCCTAAAAACGCTCGTATTCGTTGAAAGTGAACGTTTTTAGACATTTCCAGCTCTCTGACGTTAATAAATTTATTTTCAAAGATATAAAATATTTTTTGTCGTGAAAAATGCAGTTTTAGTTCGAGAAGTACGAAAATGTCTAAAAACGCTTGTATTCGTCGAAAGTGGTCGTTTTTAGACGTTTCCATCTTTCTGACCTGAATAAATTGATTTTCAGAGATAAAAAATATTTTTTGTCGTGAAAAATACAGTTTATTCAGAGAAGTACAAAAATGCCTAAAAACGCTCGTATTCGTTGAAAGTGAACGTTTTTAGACATTTCCAGCTCTCTGACGTTAATAAATTTATTTTCAGAGATATAAAATATTTTTTGTCGTGAAAAATGCAGTCTTATTCCGAGAAGTACGAAAATGTCTAAAAACGCTTGTATTTGTCGAAAGTGATCGTTTTTAGACGTTTCCAGCTTTCTGACCAGAAGAAATTTATTTCCAGAGATATAAAATATTTTTTGTCGTGAAAAATACAGCTTTATTCGGAGAAGTACGAAAATGCCTAAAAACGCTCGTATTCGTTGAAAGTGAACGTTTTTAGACATTTCCAGCTCTCTGACGTTAATAAATTTATTTTCAAAGATATAAAATATTTTTTGTCGTGAAAAATGCAGTTTTAGTCCGAGAAGTACGAAAATGTCTAAAAACGCTTGTATTCGTCGAAAGTGGTCGTTTTTAGATGTTTCCAGCTCTCTGACGTTAATAAATTTATTTTCAAAGATATAAAATATTTTTTGTCGTGAAAAATGCAGTCTTATTCCGAGAAGTACGAAAATGTCTAAAAACGCTTGTATTTGTCGAAAGTGATCGTTTTTAGACGTTTCCAGCTTTCTGACCAGAAGAAATTTATTTCCAGAGATATAAAATATTTTTTGTCGTGAAAAATACAGCTTTATTCGGAGAAGTACGAAAATGTCTAAAAACGCTTGTATTTGTCGAAAGTGATCGTTTTTAGACGTTTCCAGCTTTCTGACCAGAAGAAATTTATTTCCAGAGATATAAAATATTTTTTGTCGTGAAAAATACAGCTTTATTCGGAGAAGTACGAAAATGCCTAAAAACGCTCGTATTCGTTGAAAGTGAACGTTTTTAGACATTTCCAGCTCTCTGACGTTAATAAATTTATTTTCAAAGATATAAAATATTTTTTGTCGTGAAAAATGCAGTTTTAGTCCGAGAAGTACGAAAATGTCTAAAAACGCTTGTATTCGTCGAAAGTGGTCGTTTTTAGACGTTTCCAGCTTTCTGACCAGAATAAATTTATTTCCAGAGATATAAAATATTTTTTGTCGTGAAAAATACAGTTTTATTCGGAGAAGTACGAAAATGCCTAAAAACGCTCGTATTCGTTGAAAGTGAACGTTTTTAGACATTTCCAGCTCTCTGACGTTAATAAATTTATTTTCAAAGATATAAAATATTTTTTGTCGTGAAAAATACAGTTTTATTCGGAGAAGTACGAAAATGCCTAAAAACGCTTGTATTCGTCGAAAGTGGTCGTTTTTAGATGTTTCCAGCTCTCTGACGTTAATAAATTTATTTTCAAAGATATAAAATATTTTTTGTAGTGAAAAATACAGTTTTAGTCCGACAAGTACGAAAATGTCTAAAAACGCTTGTATTCGTCGAAAGTGGTCGTTTTTAGACGTTTCCAGCTTTCTGACCAGATAAATTTATTTCCAGAGATATAAAATATTTTTTGTCGTGAAAAATACAGTTTTATTCGGAGAAGTACGAAAATGCCTAAAAACGCTCGTATTCGTTGAAAGTGAACGTTTTTAGACATTTCCAGCTCTCTGACGTTAATAAATTTATTTTCAAAGATATAAAATATTTTTTGTCGTGAAAAATGCAGTTTTAGTCCGAGAAGTACGAAAATGTCTAAAAACGCTTGTATTCGTCGAAAGTGGTCGTTTTTAGATGTTTCCAGCTTTCTTACCTGAATAAATTGATTTTCAGAGATAAAAAATATTTTTTGTCGTGAAAAATACAGTTTTATTCAGAGAAGTACGAAAATGCCTAAAAACGCTCGTATTCGTTGAAAGTGAACGTTTTTAGACATTTCCAGCTCTCTGACGTTAATAATTTTATTTTCAGAGATAAAAAATATTTTTTTGTCGTGAAAAATGCAGTTTTAGTCCGAGAAGTACGAAAATATCTAAAAACGCTTGTATTCGTCGAAAGTGGTCGTTTTTAGACGTTTCCAGCTTTCTGACCTGAATAAATTGATTTTCACAGATAAAAAATATTTTTTGTCGTGAAAAATACAGTTTTATTCGGAGAAGTACGAAAATGCCTAAAAACGATCGTATTCGTTGAAAGTGAACGTTTTTAGACATTTCCAGCTCTCTGACGTTAATAAATTTATTTTCAGAGATAAAAAATATTTTTTGTCGTGAAAAATGCAGTCTTATTCCGAGAAGTACGAAAATGTCTAAAAACGCTTGTATTTGTCGAAAGTGATCGTTTTTAGACGTTTCCAGCTTTCTGACCAGAATAAATTTATTTCCAGAGATATAAAATATTTTTTGTCGTGAAAAATACAGCTTTATTCGGAGAAGTACGAAAATGCCTAAAAACGATCGTATTCGTTGAAAGTGAACGTTTTTAGACATTTCCAGCTCTCTGACGTTAATAAATTTATTTTCAAAGATATAAAATATTTTTTGTCGTGAAAAATGCAGTTTTAGTCCGAGAAGTACGAAAATGTCTAAAAACGCTTGTATTCGTCGAAAGTGGTCGTTTTTAGACGTTTCCAGCTTTCTGACCAGAATAAATTTATTTCCAGAGATATAAAATATTTTTTGTCGTGAAAAATACAGTTTTATTCGGAGAAGTACGAAAATGCCTAAAAACGCTCGTATTCGTTGAAAGTGAACGTTTTTAGACATTTCCAGCTCTCTGACGTTAATAAATTTATTTTCAAAGATATAAAATATTTTTTGTCGTGAAAAATGCAGTTTTAGTCCGAGAAGTACGAAAATGTCTAAAAACGCTTGTATTCGTCGAAAGTGGTCGTTTTTAGATGTTTCCAGCTTTCTTACCTGAATAAATTGATTTTCAGAGATAAAAAATATTTTTTGTCGTGAAAAATACAGTTTTATTCAGAGAAGTACAAAAATGCCTAAAAACGCTCGTATTCGTTGAAAGTGAACGTTTTTAGACATTTCCAGCTCTCTGACGTTAATAAATTTATTTTCAGAGATAAAAAATATTTTTTGTCGTGAAAAATGCAGTTTTAGTCCGAGAAGTACGAAAATATCTAAAAACGCTTGTATTCGTCGAAAGTGGTCGTTTTTAGACGTTTCCAGCTTTCTGACCTGAATAAATTGATTTTCACAGATAAAAAATATTTTTTGTCGTGAAAAATACAGTTTTATTCGGAGAAGTACGAAAATGCCTAAAAACGATCGTATTCGTTGAAAGTGAACGTTTTTAGACATTTCCAGCTCTCTGACGTTAATAAATTTATTTTCAGAGATAAAAAATATTTTTTGTCGTGAAAAATACAGTTTTATTCGGAGAAGTACGAAAATGCCTAAAAACGATCGTATTCGTTGAAAGTGAACGTTTTTAGACATTTCCAGCTCTCTGACGTTAATAAATTTATTTTCAAACTTATAAAATATTTTTTGTCGTGAAAAATGCAGTTTTAGTCCGAGAAGTACGAAAATGTCTAAAAACGCTTGTATTCGTCGAAAGTGGTCGTTTTTAGACGTTTCCAGCTTTCGGACCAGAATAAATTTATTTCCAGAGATATAAAATATTTTTTGTCGTGAAAAATTCAGATTTATTCGGAGAAGTACGAAAATGCCTAAAAACGCTCGTATTCGTTGAAAGTGAACGTTTTTAGACATTTCCAGCTCTCTGACGTTAATAAATTTATTTTCAAAGATATAAAATATTTTTTGTCGTGAAAAATGCAGTTTTAGTCCGAGAAGTACGAAAATGTCTAAAAACGCTTGTATTCGTCGAAAGTGGTCGTTTTTAGACGTTTCCAGCTTTCTGACCAGAATAAATTTATTTCCAGAGATATAAAATATTTTTTGTCGTGAAAAATACAGTTTTATTCGGAGAAGTACGAAAATGCCTAAAAACGCTCGTATTCGTTGAAAGTGAACGTTTTTAGACATTTCCAGCTCTCTGACGTTAATAAATTTATTTTCAAAGATATAAAATATTTTTTGTCGTGAAAAATGCAGTTTTAGTTCGAGAAGTACGAAAATGTCTAAAAACGCTTGTATTCGTCGAAAGTGGTCGTTTTTAGACGTTTCCATCTTTCTGACCTGAATAAATTGATTTTCAGAGATAAAAAATATTTTTTGTCGTGAAAAATACAGTTTATTCAGAGAAGTACAAAAATGCCTAAAAACGCTCGTATTCGTTGAAAGTGAACGTTTTTAGACATTTCCAGCTCTCTGACGTTAATAAATTTATTTTCAGAGATATAAAATATTTTTTGTCGTGAAAAATGCAGTCTTATTCCGAGAAGTACGAAAATGTCTAAAAACGCTTGTATTTGTCGAAAGTGATCGTTTTTAGACGTTTCCAGCTTTCTGACCAGAAGAAATTTATTTCCAGAGATATAAAATATTTTTTGTCGTGAAAAATACAGCTTTATTCGGAGAAGTACGAAAATGCCTAAAAACGCTCGTATTCGTTGAAAGTGAACGTTTTTAGACATTTCCAGCTCTCTGACGTTAATAAATTTATTTTCAAAGATATAAAATATTTTTTGTCGTGAAAAATGCAGTTTTAGTCCGAGAAGTACGAAAATGTCTAAAAACGCTTGTATTCGTCGAAAGTGGTCGTTTTTAGATGTTTCCAGCTTTCTTACCTGAATAAATTGATTTTCAGAGATAAAAAATATTTTTTGTCGTGAAAAATACAGTTTTATTCAGAGAAGTACGAAAATGCCTAAAAACGCTCGTATTCGTTGAAAGTGAACGTTTTTAGACATTTCCAGCTCTCTGACGTTAATAAATTTATTTTCAGAGATAAAAAATATTTTTTGTCGTGAAAAATGCAGTTTTAGTCCGAGAAGTACGAAAATATCTAAAAACGCTTGTATTCGTCGAAAGTGGTCGTTTTTAGACGTTTCCAGCTTTCTGACCTGAATAAATTGATTTTCACAGATAAAAAATATTTTTTGTCGTGAAAAATACAGTTTTATTCGGAGAAGTACGAAAATGCCTAAAAACGATCGTATTCGTTGAAAGTGAACGTTTTTAGACATTTCCAGCTCTCTGACGTTAATAAATTTATTTTCAGAGATAAAAAATATTTTTTGTCGTGAAAAATGCAGTCTTATTCCGAGAAGTACGAAAATGTCTAAAAACGCTTGTATTTGTCGAAAGTGATCGTTTTTAGACGTTTCCAGCTTTCTGACCAGAATAAATTTATTTCCAGAGATATAAAATATTTTTTGTCGTGAAAAATACAGCTTTATTCGGAGAAGTACGAAAATGCCTAAAAACGATCGTATTCGTTGAAAGTGAACGTTTTTAGACATTTCCAGCTCTCTGACGTTAATAAATTTATTTTCAAAGATATAAAATATTTTTTGTCGTGAAAAATGCAGTTTTAGTCCGAGAAGTACGAAAATGTCTAAAAACGCTTGTATTCGTCGAAAGTGGTCGTTTTTAGACGTTTCCAGCTTTCTGACCAGAATAAATTTATTTCCAGAGATATAAAATATTTTTTGTCGTGAAAAATACAGTTTTATTCGGAGAAGTACGAAAATGCCTAAAAACGCTCGTATTCGTTGAAAGTGAACGTTTTTAGACATTTCCAGCTCTCTGACGTTAATAAATTTATTTTCAAAGATATAAAATATTTTTTGTCGTGAAAAATGCAGTTTTAGTCCGAGAAGTACGAAAATGTCTAAAAACGCTTGTATTCGTCGAAAGTGGTCGTTTTTAGATGTTTCCAGCTTTCTTACCTGAATAAATTGATTTTCAGAGATAAAAAATATTTTTTGTCGTGAAAAATACAGTTTTATTCAGAGAAGTACGAAAATGCCTAAAAACACTCGTATTCGTTGAAAGTGAACGTTTTTAGACATTTCCAGCTCTCTGACGTTAATAAATTAATTTTCAGAGATAAAAAATATTTTTTGTCGTGAAAAATGCAGTTTTAGTCCGAGAAGTACGAAAATGTCTAAAAACGCTTGTATTCGTCGAAAGTGATCGTTTTTAGACGTTTCCAGCTTTCTGACCAGAATAAATTTATTTCCAGAGATAAAAAATATTTTTTGTCGTGAAAAATACAGTTTTATTCCGAGAAGTACGAAAATGCCTAAAAACGCTCGTATTCATTGAAGGTGAACGTTTTTAGACATTTCCAGCTCTCTGACGTTAATAAATTTATTTTCAAAGATATAAAATATTTTTTGTCGTGAAAAATGCAGTTTTAGTCCGAGAAGTACGAAAATGTCTAAAAACGCTTGTATTCGTCGAAAGTGGTCGTTTTTAGACGTTTCCAGCTTTCTGACCAGAATAAATTTATTTCCAGAGATATAAAATATTTTTTGTCGTGAAAAATACAGTTTTATTCGGAGAAGTACGAAAATGCCTAAAAACGCTCGTATTCGTTGAAAGTGAACGTTTTTAGACATTTACAGCTCTCTGACGTTAATAAATTTATTTTCAAAGATATAAAATATTTTTTGTCGTGAAAAATGCAGTTTTAGTCTGAGAAGTACGAAAATGTCTAAAAACGCTTGTATTCCTCGAAAGTGGTCGTTTTTAGACGTTTCCATCTTTCTGACCTTAATAAATTGATTTTCAGAGATAAAAAATATTTTTTGTCGTGAAAAATACAGTTTTATTCAGAGAAGTACAAAAATGCCTAAAAACGCTCGTATTCGTTGAAAGTGAACGTTTTTAGACATTTCCAGCTCTCTGACGTTGATAAATTTATTTTCAGAGATATAAAATATTTTTTGTCGTGAAAAATGCAGTCTTATTCCGAGAAGTACGAAAATGTCTAAAAACGCTTGTATTTGTCGAAAGTGATCGTTTTTAGACGTTTCCAGCTTTCTGACCAGAATAAATTTATTTCCAGAGATATAAAATATTTTTTGTCGTGAAAAATACAGCTTTATTCGGAGAAGTACGAAAATGCCTAAAAACGATCGTATTCGTTGAAAGTGAACGTTTTTAGACATTTCCAGCTCTCTGACGTTAATAAATTTATTTTCAAAGATATAAAATATTTTTTGTCGTGAAAAATGCAGTTTTAGTCCGAGAAGTACGAAAATGTCTAAAAACGCTTGTATTCGTCGAAAATGGTCGTTTTTAGACGTTTCCAGCTTTCTGACCAGAATAAATTTATTTCCAGAGATATAAAATATTTTTTGTCGTGAAAAATACAGTTTTATTCGGAGAAGTACGAAAATGCCTAAAAACGCTCGTATTCGTTGAAAGTGAACGTTTTTAGACATTTCCAGCTCTCTGACGTTAATAAATTTATTTTCAAAGATATAAAATATTTTTTGTCGTGAAAAATACAGTTTTATTCGGAGAAGTACGAAAATGCCTAAAAACGCTTGTATTCGTCGAAAGTGGTCGTTTTTAGATGTTTCCAGCTCTCTGACGTTAATAAATTTATTTTCAAAGATATAAAATATTTTTTGTCGTGAAAAATACAGTTTTAGTCCGACAAGTACGAAAATGTCTAAAAACGCTTGTATTCGTCGAAAGTGGTCGTTTTTAGACGTTTCCAGCTTTCTGACCAGATAAATTTATTTCCAGAGATATAAAATATTTTTTGTCGTGAAAAATACAGTTTTATTCGGAGAAGTACGAAAATGCCTAAAAACGCTCGTATTCGTTGAAAGTGAACGTTTTTAGACATTTCCAGCTCTCTGACGTTAATAAATTTATTTTCAAAGATATAAAATATTTTTTGTCGTGAAAAATGCAGTTTTAGTCCGAGAAGTACGAAAATGTCTAAAAACGCTTGTATTCGTCGAAAGTGGTCGTTTTTAGATGTTTCCAGCTTTCTTACCTGAATAAATTGATTTTCAGAGATAAAAAATATTTTTTGTCGTGAAAAATACAGTTTTATTCAGAGAAGTACGAAAATGCCTAAAAACGCTCGTATTCGTTGAAAGTGAACGTTTTTAGACATTTCCAGCTCTCTGACGTTAATAATTTTATTTTCAGAGATAAAAAATATTTTTTTGTCGTGAAAAATGCAGTTTTAGTCCGAGAAGTACGAAAATATCTAAAAACGCTTGTATTCGTCGAAAGTGGTCGTTTTTAGACGTTTCCAGCTTTCTGACCTGAATAAATTGATTTTCACAGATAAAAAATATTTTTTGTCGTGAAAAATACAGTTTTATTCGGAGAAGTACGAAAATGCCTAAAAACGATCGTATTCGTTGAAAGTGAACGTTTTTAGACATTTCCAGCTCTCTGACGTTAATAAATTTATTTTCAGAGATAAAAAATATTTTTTGTCGTGAAAAATGCAGTCTTATTCCGAGAAGTACGAAAATGTCTAAAAACGCTTGTATTTGTCGAAAGTGATCGTTTTTAGACGTTTCCAGCTTTCTGACCAGAATAAATTTATTTCCAGAGATATAAAATATTTTTTGTCGTGAAAAATTCAGATTTATTCGGAGAAGTACGAAAATGCCTAAAAACGATCGTATTCGTTGAAAGTGAACGTTTTTAGACATTTCCAGCTCTCTGACGTTAATAAATTTATTTTCAAACATATAAAATATTTTTTGTCGTGAAAAATGCAGTTTTAGTCCGAGAAGTACGAAAATGTCTAAAAACGCTTGTATTCGTCGAAAGTGGTCGTTTTTAGACGTTTCCAGCTTTCGGACCAGAATAAATTTATTTCCAGAGATATAAAATATTTTTTGTCGTGAAAAATTCAGATTTATTCGGAGAAGTACGAAAATGCCTAAAAACGCTCGTATTCGTTGAAAGTGAACGTTTTTAGACATTTCCAGCTCTCTGACGTTAATAAATTTATTTTCAAAGATATAAAATATTTTTTGTCGTGAAAAATGCAGTTTTAGTCCGAGAAGTACGAAAATGTCTAAAAACGCTTGTATTCGTCGAAAGTGGTCGTTTTTAGACGTTTCCAGCTTTCTGACCAGAATAAATTTATTTCCAGAGATATAAAATATTTTTTGTCGTGAAAAATACAGTTTTATTCGGAGAAGTACGAAAATGCCTAAAAACGCTCGTATTCGTTGAAAGTGAACGTTTTTAGACATTTCCAGCTCTCTGACGTTAATAAATTTATTTTCAAAGATATAAAATATTTTTTGTCGTGAAAAATGCAGTTTTAGTTCGAGAAGTACGAAAATGTCTAAAAACGCTTGTATTCGTCGAAAGTGGTCGTTTTTAGACGTTTCCATCTTTCTGACCTGAATAAATTGATTTTCAGAGATAAAAAATATTTTTTGTCGTGAAAAATACAGTTTATTCAGAGAAGTACAAAAATGCCTAAAAACGCTCGTATTCGTTGAAAGTGAACGTTTTTAGACATTTCCAGCTCTCTGACGTTAATAAATTTATTTTCAGAGATATAA
Source organism: Leptodirus hochenwartii (assembly GCA_947310635.1). Taxonomy (NCBI): domain Eukaryota; kingdom Metazoa; phylum Arthropoda; class Insecta; order Coleoptera; family Leiodidae; genus Leptodirus; species Leptodirus hochenwartii. The sequence continues at coordinate 13,067,410 of OX371176.1, forward strand.
AATATTTTTTGTCGTGAAAAATGCAGTCTTATTCCGAGAAGTACGAAAATGTCTAAAAACGCTTGTATTTGTCGAAAGTGATCGTTTTTAGACGTTTCCAGCTTTCTGACCAGAAGAAATTTATTTCCAGAGATATAAAATATTTTTTGTCGTGAAAAATACAGCTTTATTCGGAGAAGTACGAAAATGCCTAAAAACGATCGTATTCGTTGAAAGTGAACGTTTTTAGACATTTCCAGCTCTCTGACGTTAATAAATTTATTTTCAAAGATATAAAATATTTTTTGTCGTGAAAAATGCAGTTTTAGTCCGAGAAGTACGAAAATGTCTAAAAACGCTTGTATTCGTCGAAAGTGGTCGTTTTTAGACGTTTCCAGCTTTCTGACCAGAATAAATTTATTTCCAGAGATATAAAATATTTTTTGTCGTGAAAAATACAGTTTTATTCGGAGAAGTACGAAAATGCCTAAAAACGCTCGTATTCGTTGAAAGTGAACGTTTTTAGACATTTCCAGCTCTCTGACGTTAATAAATTTATTTTCAAAGATATAAAATATTTTTTGTCGTAAAAAATACAGTTTTATTCGGAGAAGTACGAAAATGCCTAAAAACGCTTGTATTCGTCGAAAGTGGTCGTTTTTAGATGTTTCCAGCTCTCTGACGTTAATAAATTTATTTTCAAAGATATGAAATATTTTTTGTCGTGAAAAATGCAGTTTTAGTCCGAGAAGTACGAAAATGTCTAAAAACGCTTGTATTCGTCGAAGGTGGTCGTTTTTAGACGTTTCCAGCTTTCTGACCTGAATAAATTGATTTTCAGAGATAAAAAATATTTTTTGTCGTGAAAAATACAGTTTTATTCAGAGAAGTACGAAAATGCCTAAAAACACTCGTATTCGTTGAAAGTGAACGTTTTTAGACATTTCCAGCTCTCTGACGTTAATAAATTAATTTTCAGAGATAAAAAATATTTTTTGTCGTGAAAAATGCAGTTTTAGTCCGAGAAGTACGAAAATGTCTAAAAACGCTTGTATTCGTCGAAAGTGATCGTTTTTAGACGTTTCCAGCTTTCTGACCAGAATAAATTTATTTCCAGAGATAAAAAAAATTTTGAGCGTGAAAAATACAGTTTTATTCCGAGAAGTACAAAAATGCCTAAAAACGCTCGTATTCGTTGAAAGTGAACGTTTTTAGACATTTCCAGCTCTCTGACGTTAATAAATTTATTTTCAGAGATATAAAATATTTTTTGTCGTGAAAAATGCAGTCTTATTCCGAGAAGTACGAAAATTTCTAAAAACGCTTGTATTTGTCGAAAGTGATCGTTTTTAGACGTTTCCAGCTTTCTGACCAGAATAAATTTATTTCCAGAGATATAAAATATTTTTTGTCGTGAAAAATACAGTTTTATTCGGAGAAGTACGAAAATGCCTAAAAACGCTCGTATTCGTTGAAAGTGAACGTTTTTAGACATTTACAGCTCTCTGACCTTAATAAATTCATTTTCAAAGATATAAAATATTTTTTGTCGTGAAAAATGCAGTTTTAGTCCGATAAGTACGAAAATGTCTAAAAACGCTTGTATTCGTCGAAAGTGGTCGTTTTTAGACGTTTCCATCTTTCTGACCTGAATAAATTGATTTTCAGAGATAAAAAATATTTTTTGTCGTGAAAAATACAGTTTTATTCAGAGAAGTACAAAAATGCCTAAAAACGCTCGTATTCGTTGAAAGTGAACGTTTTTAGACATTTCCAGCTCTCTGACGTTAATAAATTTATTTTCAGAGATATAAAATATTTTTTGTCGTGAAAAATGCAGTCTTATTCCGAGAAGTACGAAAATGTCTAAAAACGCTTGTATTTGTCGAAAGTGATCGTTTTTAGACGTTTCCAGCTTTCTGACCAGAATAAATTTATTTCCAGAGATATAAAATATTTTTTGTCGTGAAAAATACAGCTTTATTCGGAGAAGTACGAAAATGCCTAAAAACGATCGTATTCGTTGAAAGTGAACGTTTTTAGACATTTCCAGCTCTCTGACGTTAATAAATTTATTTTCAAAGATATAAAATATTTTTTGTCGTGAAAAATGCAGTTTTAGTCCGAGAAGTACGAAAATGTCTAAAAACGCTTGTATTCGTCGAAAGTGGTCGTTTTTAAACGTTTCCAGCTTTCTGACCAGAATAAATTTATTTCCAGAGATATAAAATATTTTTTGTCGTGAAAAATACAGTTTTATTCGGAGAAGTACGAAAATGCCTAAAAACGCTCGTATTCGTTGAAAGTGAACGTTTTTAGACATTTCCAGCTCTCTGACGTTAATAAATTTATTTTCAAAGATATAAAATATTTTTTGTCGTGAAAAATACAGTTTTATTCGGAGAAGTACGAAAATGCCTAAAAACGCTTGTATTCGTCGAAAGTGGTCGTTTTTAGATGTTTCCAGCTCTCTGACGTTAATAAATTTATTTTCAAAGATATAAAATATTTTTTGTCGTGAAAAATACAGTTTTAGTCCGACAAGTACGAAAATGTCTAAAAACGCTTGTATTCGTCGAAAGTGGTCGTTTTTAGACGTTTCCAGCTTTCTGACCAGATAAATTTATTTCCAGAGATATAAAATATTTTTTGTCGTGAAAAATACAGTTTTATTCGGAGAAGTACGAAAATGCCTAAAAACGCTCGTATTCGTTGAAAGTGAACGTTTTTAGACATTTCCAGCTCTCTGACGTTAATAAATTTATTTTCAAAGATATAAAATATTTTTTGTCGTGAAAAATGCAGTTTTAGTCCGAGAAGTACGAAAATGTCTAAAAACGCTTGTATTCGTCGAAAGTGGTCGTTTTTAGATGTTTCCAGCTTTCTTACCTGAATAAATTGATTTTCAGAGATAAAAAATATTTTTTGTCGTGAAAAATACAGTTTTATTCAGAGAAGTACGAAAATGCCTAAAAACGCTCTTATTCGTTGAAAGTGAACGTTTTTAGACATTTCCAGCTCTCTGACGTTAATAAATTTATTTTCAGAGATAAAAAATATTTTTTGTCGTGAAAAATGCAGTTTTAGTCCGAGAAGTACGAAAATATCTAAAAACGCTTGTATTCGTCGAAAGTGGTCGTTTTTAGACGTTTCCAGCTTTCTGACCTGAATAAATTGATTTTCACAGATAAAAAATATTTTTTGTCGTGAAAAATACAGTTTTATTCGGAGAAGTACGAAAATGCCTAAAAACGATCGTATTCGTTGAAAGTGAACGTTTTTAGACATTTCCAGCTCTCTGACGTTAATAAATTTATTTTCAGAGATAAAAAATATTTTTTGTCGTGAAAAATGCAGTCTTATTTCGAGAAGTACGAAAATGTCTAAAAACGCTTGTATTTGTCGAAAGTGATCGTTTTTAGACGTTTCCAGCTTTCTGACCAGAATAAATTTATTTCCAGAGATATAAAATATTTTTTGTCGTGAAAAACACAGCTTTATTCGGAGAAGTACGAAAATGCCTAAAAACGATCGTATTCGTTGAAAGTGAACGTTTTTAGACATTTCCAGCTCTCTGACGTTAATAAATTTATTTTCAAAGATATAAAATATTTTTTGTCGTGAAAAATGCAGTTTTAGTGCGAGAAGTACGAAAATGTCTAAAAAGCTTGTATTCGTCGAAAGTGGTCGTTTTTAGATGTTTCCAGCTTTCTTACCTGAATAAATTGATTTTCAGAGATAAAAAATATTTTTTGTCGTGAAAAATACAGTTTTATTCAGAGAAGTACGAAAATGCCTAAAAACGCTCGTATTCGTTGAAAGTGAACGTTTTTAGACATTTCCAGCTCTCTGACGTTAATAAATTTATTTTCAGAGATAAAAAATATTTTTTGTCGTGAAAAATGCAGTTTTAGTCCGAGAAGTACGAAAATATCTAAAAACGCTTGTATTCGTCGAATGTGGTCGTTTTTAGACGTTTCCAGCTTTCTGACCTGAATAAATTGATTTTCACAGATAAAAAATATTTTTTGTCGTGAAAAATACAGTTTTATTCGGAAAAGTACGAAAATGCCTAAAAACGATCGTATTCGTTGAAAGTGAACGTTTTTAGACATTTCCAGCTCTCTGACGTTAATAAATTTATTTTCAGAGATAAAAAATATTTTTTGTCGTGAAAAATGCAGTCTTATTCCGAGAAGTACGAAAATGTCTAAAAACGCTTGTATTTGTCGAAAGTGATCGTTTTTAGACGTTTCCAGCTTTCTGACCAGAATAAATTTATTTCCAGAGATATAAAATATTTTTTGTCGTGAAAAATACAGCTTTATTCGGAGAAGTACGAAAATGCCTAAAAACGATCGTATTCGTTGAAAGTGAACGTTTTTAGACATTTCCAGCTCTCTGACGTTAATAAATTTATTTTCAAAGATATAAAATATTTTTTGTCGTGAAAAATGCAGTTTTAGTCCGAGAAGTACGAAAATGTCTAAAAACGCTTGTATTCGTCGAAAGTGGTCGTTTTTAGACGTTTCCAGCTTTCTGACCAGAATAAATTTATTTCCAGAGATATAAAATATTTTTTGTCGTGAAAAATACAGTTTTATTCGGAGAAGTACGAAAATGCCTAAAAACGCTCGTATTCGTTGAAAGTGAACGTTTTTAGACATTTCCAGCTCTCTGACGTTAATAAATTTATTTTCAAAGATATAAAATATTTTTTGTCGTGAAAAATACAGTTTTATTCGGAGAAGTACGAAAATGCCTAAAAACGCTTGTATTCGTCGAAAGTGGTCGTTTTTAGATGTTTCCAGCTCTCTGACGTTAATAAATTTATTTTCAAAGATATAAAATATTTTTTGTCGTGAAAAATACAGTTTTAGTCCGACAAGTACGAAAATGTCTAAAAACGCTTGTATTCGTCGAAAGTGGTCGTTTTTAGACGTTTCCAGCTTTCTGACCAGAATAAATTTATTTCCAGAGATATAAAATATTTTTTGTCGTGAAAAATACAGTTTTATTCGGAGAAGTACGAAAATGCCTAAAAACGCTCGTATTCGTTGAAAGTGAACGTTTTTAGACATTTCCAGCGCTCTGACGTTAATAAATTTATTTTCAAAGATATAAAATATTTTTTGTCGTGAAAAATGCAGTTTTAGTCCGAGAAGTACGAAAATGTCTAAAAACGCTTGTATTCGTCGAAAGTGGTCGTTTTTAGATGTTTCCAGCTTTCTTACCTGAATAAATTGATTTTCAGAGATAAAAAATATTTTTTGTCGTGAAAAATACAGTTTTATTCAGAGAAGTACGAAAATGCCTAAAAACGCTCGTATTCGTTGAAAGTGAACGTTTTTAGACATTTCCAGCTCTCTGACGTTAATAAATTTATTTTCAGAGATAAAAAATATTTTTTGTCGTGAAAAATGCAGTTTTAGTCCGAGAAGTACGAAAATATCTAAAAACGCTTGTATTCGTCGAAAGTGGTCGTTTTTAGACGTTTCCAGCTTTCTGACCTGAATAAATTGATTTTCACAGATAAAAAATATTTTTTGTCGTGAAAAATACAGTTTTATTCGGAGAAGTACGAAAATGCCTAAAAACGATCGAATTCGTTGAAAGTGAACGTTTTTAGACATTTCCAGCTCTCTGACGTTAATAAATTTATTTTCAGAGATAAAAAATATTTTTTGTCGTGAAAAATACAGTTTTATTCGGAGAAGTACGAAAATGCCTAAAAACGATCGTATTCGTTGAAAGTGAATGTTTTTAGACATTTCCAGCTCTCTGACGTTAATAAATTTATTTTCAAACATATAAAATATTTTTTGTCGTGAAAAATGCAGTTTTAGTCCGAGAAGTACGAAAATGTCTAAAAACGCTTGTATTCGTCGAAAGTGGTCGTTTTTAGACGTTTCCAGCTTTCTGACCAGAATAAATTTATTTCCAGAGATATAAAATATTTTTTGTCGTGAAAAATTCAGTTTTATTCGGAGAAGTACGAAAATGCCTAAAAACGCTCGTATTCGTTGAAAGTGAACGTTTTTAGACATTTCCAGCTCTCTGACGTTAATAAATTTATTTTCAAAGATATAAAATATTTTTTGTCGTGAAAAATGCAGTTTTAGTCCGAGAAGTACGAAAATGTCTAAAAACGCTTGTATTCGTCGAAAGTGGTCGTTTTTAGACGTTTCCAGCTTTCTGACCAGAATAAATTTATTTCCAGAGATATAAAATATTTTTTGTCGTGAAAAATACAGTTTTATTCGGAGAAGTACGAAAATGCCTAAAAACGCTCGTATTCTTTGAAAGTGAACGTTTTTAGACATTTCCAGCTCTCTGACGTTAATAAATTTATTTTCAAAGATATAAAATATTTTTTGTCGTGAAAAATGCAGTTTTAGTTCGAGAAGTACGAAAATATCTAAAAACGCTTGTATTCGTCGAAAGTGGTCGTTTTTAGACGTTTCCATCTTTCTGACCTGAATAAATTGATTTTCAGAGATAAAAATATTTTTTGTCGTGAAAAATACAGTTTTATTCAGAGAAGTACAAAAATGCCTAAAAACGCTCGTATTCGTTGAAAGTGAACGTTTTTAGACATTTCCAGCTCTCTGACGTTAATAAATTTATTTTCAGAGATATAAAATATTTTTTGTCGTGAAAAATGCAGTCTTATTCCGAGAAGTACGAAATTGTCTAAAAACGCTTGTATTTGTCGAAAGTGAGCGTTTTTAGACGTTTCCAGCTTTCTGACCAGAATAAATTTATTTCCAGAGATATAAAATATTTTTTGTCGTGAAAAATACAGCTTTATTCGGAGAAGTACGAAAATGCCTAAAAACGATCGTATTCGTTGAAAGTGAACGTTTTTAGACATTTCCAGCTCTCTGACGTTAATAAATTTATTTTCAAAGATATCAAATATTTTTTGTCGTGAAAAATGCAGTTTTAGTCCGAGAAGTACGAAAATGTCTAAAAACGCTTGTATTCGTCGAAAGTGGTCGTTTTTAGACGTTTCCAGTTTTCTGACCAGAATAAATTTATTTCCAGAGATATAAAATATTTTTTGTCGTGAAAAATACAGTTTTATTCGGAGAAGTACGAAAATGCCTAAAAACGCTCGTATTCGTTGAAAGTGAACGTTTTTAGACATTTCCAGCTCTCTGACGTTAATAAATTTATTTTCAAAGATATAAAATATTTTTTGTCGTGAAAAATACAGTTTTATTCGGAGAAGTACGAAAATGCCTAAAAACGCTTGTATTCGTCGAAAGTGGTCGTTTTTAGATGTTTCCAGCTCTTTGACGTTAATAAATTTATTTTCAAAGATATAAAATATTTTTTGTCGTGAAAAATGCAGTTTTAGTCCGAGAAGTACGAAAATGTCTAAAAACGCTTGTATTCGTCGAAGGTGGTCGTTTTTAGACGTTTCCAGCTTTCTGACCTGAATAAATTGATTTTCAGAGATAAAAAATATTTTTTGTCGTGAAAAATACAGTTTTATTCAGAGAAGTACGAAAATGCCTAAAAACGCTCGTATTCGTTGAAAGTGAACGTTTTTAGACATTTCCAGCTCTCTGACGTTAATAAATTTATTTTCAAAGATATAAAATATTTTTTGTCGTGAAAAATGCAGTTTTAGTCCGAGAAGTACAAAAATGTCTAAAAACGCTTGTATTCGTCGAAAGTGGTCGTTTTTAGACGTTTCCAGCTTTCTGACCTGAATAAATTGATTTTCAGAGATAAAAAATATTTTTTGTCGTAAAAAATACAGTTTTATTCAGAGAAGTACGAAAATGCCTAAAAACACTCGTATTCGTTGAAAGTGAACGTTTTTAGACATTTCCAGCTCTCTGACGTTAATAAATTAATTTTCAGAGATAAAAAATATTTTTTGTCGTGAAAAATGCAGTTTTAGTCCGAGAAGTACGAAAATGTCTAAAAACGCTTGTATTCGTCGAAAGTGATCGTTTTTAGACGTTTCCAGCTTTCTGACCAGAATAAATTTATTTCCAGAGATAAAAAATATTTTTTGTCGTGAAAAATACAGTTTTATTCCGAGAAGTACAAAAATGCCTAAAAACGCTCGTATTCGTTGAAAGTGAACGTTTTTAGACATTTCCAGCTCTCTGACGTTAATAAATTTATTTTCAGAGATATAAAATATTTTTTGTCGTGAAAAATGCAGTCTTATTCCGAGAAGTACGAAAATGTCTAAAAACGCTTGTATTTGTCGAAAGTGGTCGTTTTTAGATGTTTCCAGCTCTCTGACGTTAATAAATTTATTTTCAAAGATATAAAATATTTTTTGTCGTGAAAAATACAGTTTTAGTCCGACAAGTACGAAAATGTCTAAAAACGCTTGTATTCGTCGAAAGTGGTCGTTTTTAGACGTTTCCAGCTTTCTGACCAGAATAAATTTATTTCCAGAGATATAAAATATTTTTGTCGTGAAAAATACAGTTTTATTCGGAGAAGTACGCAAATGCCTAAAAACGCTCGTATTCGTTGAAAGTGAACGTTTTTAGACATTTCCAGCTCTCTGACGTTAATAAATTTATTTTCAAAGATATAAAATATTTTTTGTCGTGAAAAATGCAGTTTTAGTCCGAGAAGTACGAAAATGTCTAAAAACGCTTGTATTCGTCGAAAGTGGTCGTTTTTAGATGTTTCCAGCTTTCTTACCTGAATAAATTGATTTTCAGAGATAAAAAATATTTTTTGTCGTGAAAAATACAGTTTTATTCAGAGAAGTACGAAAATGCCTAAAAACGCTCGTATTCGTTGAAAGTGAACGTTTTTAGACATTTCCAGCTCTCTGACGTTAATAAATTTATTTTCAGAGATAAAAAATATTTTTTGTCGTGAAAAATGCAGTTTTAGTCCGAGAAGTACGAAAATATCTAAAAAGCTTGTATTCGTCGAAAGTGGTCGTTTTTAGACGTTTCCAGCTTTCTGACCTGAATAAATTGATTTTCACAGATAAAAAATATTTTTTGTCGTGAAAAATACAGTTTTATTCGGAGAAGTACGAAAATGCCTAAAAACGATCGTATTCGTTGAAAGTGAACGTTTTTAGACATTTCCAGCTCTCTGACGTTAATAAATTTATTTTCAGAGATAAAAAATATTTTTTGTCGTGAAAAATACAGTTTTATTCGAAGAAGTACGAAAATGCCTAAAAACGATCGTATTCGTTGAAAGTGAATGTTTTTAGACATTTCCAGCTCTCTGACGTTAATAAATTTATTTTCAAACATATAAAATATTTTTTGTCGTGAAAAATGCAGTTTTAGTCCGAGAAGTACGAAAATGTCTAAAAACGCTTGTATTCGTCGAAAGTGGTCGTTTTTAGACGTTTCCAGCTTTCTGACCAGAATAAATTTATTTCCAGAGATATAAAATATTTTTTGTCGTGAAAAATTCAGTTTTATTCGGAGAAGTACGAAAATGCCTAAAAACGCTCGTATTCGTTGAAAGTGAACGTTTTTAGACATTTCCAGCTCTCTGACGTTAATAAATTTATTTTCAAAGATATAAAATATTTTTTGTCGTGAAAAATGCAGTTTTAGTCCGAGAAGTACGAAAATGTCTAAAAACGCTTGTATTCGTCGAAAGTGGTCGTTTTTAGACGTTTCCAGCTTTCTGACCAGAATAAATTTATTTCCAGAGATATAAAATATTTTTTGTCGTGAAAAATTCAGTTTTATTCGGAGAAGTACAAAAATGCCTAAAAACGCTCGTATTCGTTGAAAGTGAACGTTTTTAGACATTTCCAGCTCTCTGACGTTAATAAATTTATTTTCAGAGATATAAAATATTTTTTGTCGTGAAAAATGCAGTCTTATTCCGAGAAGTACGAAATTGTCTAAAAACGCTTGTATTTGTCGAAAGTGAGCGTTTTTAGACGTTTCCAGCTTTCTGACCAGAATAAATTTATTTCCAGAGATATAAAATATTTTTTGTCGTGAAAAATACAGCTTTATTCGGAGAAGTACGAAAATGCCTAAAAACGATCGTATTCGTTGAAAGTGAACGTTTTTAGATATTTCCAGCTCTCTGACGTTAATAAATTTATTTTCAAAGATATCAAATATTTTTTGTCGTGAAAAATGCAGTTTTAGTCCGAGAAGTACGAAAATGTCTAAAAACGCTTGTATTCGTCGAAAGTGGTCGTTTTTAGACGTTTCCAGCTTTCTGACCAGAATAAATTTATTTCCAGAGATATAAAATATTTTTTGTCGTGAAAAATACAGTTTTATTCGGAGAAGTACGAAGATGCCTAAAAACGCTCGTATTCGTTGAAAGTGAACGTTTTTAGACATTTCCAGCTCTCTGACGTTAATAAATTTATTTTCAAAGATATAAAATATTTTTTGTCGTGAAAAATACAGTTTTATTCGGAGAAGTACGAAAATGCCTAAAAACGCTTGTATTCGTCGAAAGTGGTCGTTTTTAGATGTTTCCAGCTCTTTGACGTTAATAAATTTATTTTCAAAGATATAAAATATTTTTTGTCGTGAAAAATGCAGTTTTAGTCCGAGAAGTACGAAAATGTCTAAAAACGCTTGTATTCGTCGAAGGTCGTCGTTTTTAGACGTTTCCAGCTTTCTGACCTGAATAAATTGATTTTCAGAGATAAAAAATATTTTTTGTCGTGAAAAATGCAGTTTTAGTCCGAGAAGTACGAAAATGTCTAAAAACGCTTGTATTCGTCGAAAGTGATCGTTTTTAGACGTTTCCAGCTTTCTGACCAGAATAAATTTATTTCCAGAGATAAAAAATATTTTTTGTCGTGAAAAATACAGTTTTATTCCGAGAAGTACAAAAATGCCTAAAAACGCTCGTATTCGTTGAAAGTGAACGTTTTTAGACATTTCCAGCTCTCTGACGTTAATAAATTTATTTTCAGAGATATAAAATATTTTTTGTCGTGAAAAATGCAGTCTTATTCCGAGAAGTACGAAAATGTCTAAAAACGCTTGTATTCGTCGAAAGTGGTCGTTTTTAGATGTTTCCATCTTTCTGACCTGAATAAATTGATTTTCAGAGATAAAAAATATTTTTTGTCGTGAAAAATACAGTTTTATTCAGAGAAGTACAAAAATGCCTAAAAACGCTCGTATTCGTTGAAAGTGAACGTTTTTAGACATTTTCAGCTCTCTGACGTTAATAAATTTATTTTCAGAGATATAAAATATTTTTTGTCGTGAAAAATGCAGTCTTATTCCGAGAAGTACGAAAATGTCTAAAAACGCTTGTATTTGTCGAAAGTGATCGTTTTTGGACGTTTCCAGCTTTCTGACCAGAATAAATTTATTTCCAGAGATATAAAATATTTTTTGTCGTGAAAAATACAGCTTTATTCGGAGAAGTACGAAAATGCCTAAAAACGATCGTATTCGTTGAAAGTGAACGTTTTTAGACATTTCCAGCTCTCTGACGTTAATAAATTTATTTTCAAAGATATAAAATATTTTTTGTCGTGAAAAATGCAGTTTTAGTTCGAGAAGTACGAAAATGTCTAAAAACGCTTGTATTCGTCGAAAGTGGTCGTTTTTAGACGTTTCCAGCTTTCTGACCAGAATAAATTTATTTCCAGAGATATAAAATATTTTTTGTCGTGAAAAATACAGTTTTATTCGGAGAAGTACTAAAATGCCTAAAAACGCTCGTATTCGTTGAAAGTGAACGTTTTTAGACATTTCCAGCTCTCTGACGTTAATAAATTTATTTTCAAAGATATAAAATATTTTTTGTCGTGAAAAATACAGTTTTATTCGGAGAAGTACGAAAATGCCTAAAAACGCTTGTATTCGTCGAAAGTGGTCGTTTTTAGATGTTTCCAGCTCTCTGACGTTAATAAATTTATTTTCAAAGATATAAAATATTTTTTGTCGTGAAAAATGCAGTTTTAGTCCGAGAAGTACGAAAATGTCTAAAAACGCTTGTATTCGTCGAAAGTGGTCGTTTTTAGATGTTTCCAGCTTTCTGACCTGAATAAATTGATTTTCAGAGATAAAAAATATTGTTTGTCGTGAAGAATACAGTTTTATTCAGAGAAGTACGAAAATGCCTAAAAACGCTCGTATTCGTTGAAAGTGAACGTTTTTAGACATTTCCAGCTCTCTGACGTTAATAAATTTATTTTCAAAGATATAAAATATTTTTTGTCGTGAAAAATGCAGTTTTAGTCCGAGAAGTACAAAAATGTCTAAAAACGCTTGTATTCGTCGAAAGTGGTCGTTTTTAGGCGTTTCCAGCTTTCTGACCTGAATAAATTGATTTTCAGAGATAAAAAATATTTTTTGTCGTGAAAAATACAGTTTTATTCAGAGAAGTACGAAAATGCCTAAAAACACTCGTATTCGTTGAAAGTGAACGTTTTTAGACATTTCCAGCTCTCTGACGTTAATAAATTAATTTTCAGAGATAAAAAATATTTTTTGTCGTGAAAAATGCAGTTTTAGTCCGAGAAGTACGAAAATGTCTAAAAACGTTTGTATTCGTCGAAAGTGATCGTTTTTAGACGTTTCCAGCTTTCTGACCAGAATAAATTTATTTCCAGAGATATAAAATATTTTTTGTCGTGAAAAATACAGTTTTATTCGGAGAAGTACGAAAATGCCTAAAGACGCTCGTATTCGTTGAAAGTGAACGTTTTTAGACATTTCCAGCTCTCTGACGTTAATAAATTTATTTTCAAAGATATAAAATATTTTTTGTCGTGAAAAATGCAGTTTTAGTCCGAGAAGTACGAAAATGTCTAAAAACGCTTGTATTCGTCGAAAGTGGTCGTTTTTAGATGTTTCCAGCTTTCTTACCTGAATAAATTGATTTTCAGAGATAAAAAATATTTTTTGTCGTGAAAAATACAGTTTTATTCAGAGAAGTACGAAAATGCCTAAAAACGCTCGTATTCGTTGAAAGTGAACGTTTTTAGACATTTCCAGCTCTCTGATGTTAATAAATTTATTTTCAGAGATAAAAAATATTTTTTGTCGTGAAAAATGCAGTTTTAGTCCGAGAAGTACGAAAATATCTAAAAACGCTTGTATTCGTCGAAAGTGGTCGTTTTTAGACGTTTCCAGCTTTCTGACCTGAATAAATTGATTTTCAGAGATAACAAATATTTTTTGTCGTGAAAAATACAGTTTTATTCGGAGAAGTACGAAAATGCCTAAAAACGATCGTATTCGTTGAAAGTGAACGTTTTTAGACATTTCCAGCTCTCTGACGTTAATAAATTTATTTTCAAAGATATAAAATATTTTTTGTCGTGAAAAATGCAGTTTTAGTCCGAGAAGTACGAAATTGTCTAAAAACGCTTGTATTCGTCGAAAGTGGTCGTTTTTAGACGTTTCCAGCTTTCTGACCAGAATAAATTTATTTCCAGAGATATAAAATATTTTTTGTCGTGAAAAATACAGTTTTATTCGGAGAAGTACGAAAATGCCTAAAAACGATCGTATTCGTTGAAAGTGAACGTTTTTAGACATTTCCAGCTCTCTGACGTTAATAAATTTATTTTCAAAGATATAAAATATTTTTTGTCGTGAAAAATGCAGTTTTAGTCCGAGAAGTACGAAAATGTCTAAAAACGCTTGTATTCGTCGAAAGTGGTCGTTTTTAGACGTTTCCAGCTTTCTGACCAGAATAAATTTATTTCCAGCTTTCTGACCAGAATAAATTTATTTCCAGAGATATAAAATATTTTTTGTCGTGAAAAATACAGTTTTATTCGGAGAAGTACGAAAATTCCTAAAAACGCTCGTATTCGTTGAAAGTGAACGTTTTTAGACATTTCCAGCTCTCTGACGTTAATAAATTTATTTTCAAAGATAAAATATTTTTTGTCGTGAAAAATGCAGTTTTAGTCCGAGAAGTACGAAAATGTCTAAAAACGCTTGTATTCGTCGAAAGTGGTCGTTTTTAGATGTTTCCAGCTTTCTTACCTGAATAAATTGATTTTCAGAGATAAAAAATATTTTTTGTCGTGAAAAATACAGTTTTATTCAGAGAAGTACGAAAATGCCTAAAAACGCTCGTATTTGTTGAAAGTGAACGTTTTTAGACATTTCCAGCTCTCTGACGTTAATAAATTTATTTTCAAAGATATAAAATATTTTTTGTCGTGAAAAATGCAGTTTTAGTCCGAGAAGTACGAAAATGTCTAAAAACGCTTGTATTCGTCGAAAGTGGTCGTTTTTAGACGTTTCCAGCTTTCTGACCAGAATAAATTTATTTCCAGCTTTCTGACCAGAATAAATTTATTTCCAGAGATATAAAATATTTTTTGTCGTGAAAAATACAGTTTTATTCGGAGAAGTACGAAAATGCCTAAAGACGCTCGTATTCGTTGAAAGTGAACGTTTTTAGACATTTCCAGCTCTCTGACGTTAATAAATTTATTTTCAAAGATATAAAATATTTTTTGTCGTGAAAAATGCAGTTTTAGTCCGAGAAGTACGAAAATGTCTAAAAACGCTTGTATTCGTCGAAAGTGGTCGTTTTTAGATGTTTCCAGCTTTCTTACCTGAATAAATAGATTTTCAGAGATAAAAAATATTTTTTGTCGTGAAAAATACAGTTTTATTCAGAGAAGTACGAAAATGCCTAAAAAAGCTCGTATTCGTTGAAAGTGAACGTTTTTAGACATTTCCAGCTCTCTGACGTTAATAAATTTATTTTCAGAGATAAAAAATATTTTTTGTCGTGAAAAATGCAGTTTTAGTCCGAGAAGTACGAAAATATCTAAAAACGCTTGTATTCGTCGAAAGTGGTCGTTTTTAGACGTTTCCAGCTTTCTGACCTGAATAAATTGATTTTCAGAGATAAAAAATATTTTTTGTCGTGAAAAATACAGTTTTATTCGGAGAAGTACGAAAATGCCTAAAAACGATCGTATTCGTTGAAAGTGAACGTTTTTAGACATTTCCAGCTCTCTGACGTTAATAAATTTATTTTCAAAGATATAAAATATTTTTTGTCGTGAAAAATGCAGTTTTAGTCCGAGAAGTACGAAAATGTCTAAAAACGCTTGTATTCGTCGAAAGTGGTCGTTTTTAGACGTTTCCAGCTTTCTGACCAGAATAAATTTATTTCCAGAGATATAAAATATTTTTTGTCGTGAAAAATACAGTTTTATTCGGAGAAGTACGAAAATGCCTAAAAACGCTCGTATTCGTTGAAAGTGAACGTTTTTAGACATTTCCAGCTCTCTGACGTTAATAAATTTATTTTCAAAGATATAAAATATTTTTTGTCGTGAAAAATGCAGTTTTAGTCTGAGAAGTACGAAAATGTCTAAAAACGCTTGTATTCGTCGAAAGTGGTCGTTTTTAGACGTTTCCAGCTTTCTGACCTGAATAAATTGATTTTCAGAGATAAAAAATATTTTTTGTCGTGAAAAATACAGTTTTATTCAGAGAAGTACGAAAATGCCTAAAAACACTCGTATTCGTTGAAAGTAAACGTTTTTAGACATTTCCAGCTCTCTGACGTTAATAAATTTATTTTCAGAGATAAAAAATATTTTTTGTCGTGAAAAATGCAGTTTTAGTCCGAGAAGTACGAAAATGTCTAAAAACGCTTGTATTTGTCGAAAGTGATCGTTTTTAGACGTTTCCAGCTTTCTGACCTGAATAAATTGATTTTCAGAGATAAAAAATATTTTTTGTCGTGAAAAATACAGTTTTATTCGGAGAAGTACGAAAATGCCTAAAAACGATCGTATTCGTTGAAAGTGAACGTTTTTAGACATTTCCAGCTCTCTGACGTTAATAAATTTATTTTCAAAGATATAAAATATTTTTTGTCGTGAAAAATGCAGTTTTAGTCCGAGAAGTACCAAAATGTCTAAAAACGCTTGTATTCGTCGAAAGTGGTCGTTTTTAGACGTTTCCAGCTTTCTGACCAGAATAAATTTATTTCCAGAGATATAAAATATTTTTTGTCGTGAAAAATACAGTTTTATTCGGAGAAGTACGAAAATGCCTAAAAACGCTCGTATTCGTTGAAGGTGAACGTTTTTAGACATTTCCAGCTCTCTGACGTTAATAAATTTATTTTCAAAGATATAAAATATTTTTTGTCGTGAAAAATGCAGTTTTAGTCCGAGAAGTACGAAAATGTCTAAAAACGCTTGTATTCGTCGAAAGTGGTCGTTTTTAGATGTTTCCAGCTTTCTTACCTGAATAAATTGATTTTCAGAGATAAAAAATATTTTTTGTCGTGAAAAATACAGTTTTATTCAGAGAAGTACGAAAATGCCTAAAAACGCTCGTATTTGTTGAAAGTGAACGTTTTTAGACATTTCCAGCTCTCTGACGTTAATAAATTTATTTTCAAAGATATAAAATATTTTTTGTCGTGAAAAATGCAGTTTTAGTCCGAGAAGTACGAAAATGTCTAAAAACGCTTGTATTCGTCGAAAGTGGTCGTTTTTAGACCTTTCCAGCTTTCTGACCAGAATAAATTTATTTCCAGAGATATAAAATATTTTTTGTCGTGAAAAATACAGTTTTATTCGGAGAAGTACGAAAATGCCTAAAAACGCTCGTATTCGTTTAAAATGAACGTTTCTAGACATTTCCAGCTCTCTGACGTTAATAAATTTATTTTCAAAGATATAAAATATTTTTTGTCGTGAAAAATGCAGTTTTAGTCCGAGAAGTACGAAAATGTCTAAAAACGCTTGTATTCGTCGAAAGTGGTCGTTTTTAGACGTTTCCAGCTTTCTGACCAGAATAAATTTATTTCCAGCTTTCTGACCAGAATAAATTTATTTCCAGAGATATAAAATATTTTTTGTCGTGAAAAATACAGTTTTATTCGGAGAAGTACGAAAATGCCTAAAAACGCTCGTATTCGTTGAAAGTGAACGTTTTTAGACATTTCCAGCTCTCTGACGTTAATAAATTTATTTTCAAAGATATAAAATATTTTTTGTCGTGAAAAATGCAGTTTTAGTCCGAGAAGTACGAAAATGTCTAAAAACGCTTGTATTTGTCGAAAGTGATCGTTTTTAGACGTTTCCAGCTTTCTGACCAGAATAAATTTATTTCCAGAGATATAAAATATTTTTTGTCGTGAAAAATACAGTTTTATTCGGAGAAGTACGAAAATGCCTAAAAACGATCGTATTCGTTGAAAGTGAACGTTTTTAGACATTTCCAGCTCTCTGACGTTAATAAATTTATTTTCAAAGATATAAAATATTTTTTGTCGTGAAAAATGCAGTTTTAGTCCGAGAAGTACGAAAATGTCTAAAAACGCTTGTATTCGTCGAAAGTGGTCGTTTTTAGACGTTTCCAGCTTTCTGACCAGAATAAATTTATTTTCAGAGATAAAAAATATTTTTTGTCGTGAAAAATACAGTTTTATTCGGAGAAGTACGAAAATGCCTAAAAACGATCGTATTCGTTGAAAGTGAACGTTTTTAGACATTTCCAGCTCTCTGACGTTAATAAATTTATTTTCAAAGATATAAAATATTTTTTGTCGTGAAAAATGCAGTTTTAGTCCGAGAAGTACGAAAATGTCTAAAAACGCTTGTATTCGTCGAAAGTGGTCGTTTTTAGACGTTTCCAGCTTTCTGACCAGAATAAATTTATTTCCAGAGATATAAAATATTTTTTGTCGTGAAAAATACAGTTTTATTCGGAGAAGTACGAAAATGCCTAAAAACGCTCGTATTCGTTGAAAGTGAACGTTTTTAGACATTTCCAGCTCTCTGACGTTAATAAATTTATTTTCAAAGATATAAAATATTTTTTGTCGTGAAAAATGCAGTTTTAGTCCGAGAAGTACGAAAATGTCTAAAAACGCTTGTATTCGTCGAAAGTGGTCGTTTTTAGACGTTTCCAGCTTTCTGACCTGAATAAATTGATTTTCAGAGATAAAAAATATTTTTTGTCGTGAAAAATACAGTTTTATTCAGAGAAGTACGAAAATGCCTAAAAACACTCGTATTCGTTGAAAGTGAACGTTTTTAGACATTTCCAGCTCTCTGACGTTAATAAATTTATTTTCAAAGATATAAAATATTTTTTGTCGTGAAAAATGCAGTTTTAGTCCGAGAAGTACGAAAATGTCTAAAAACGCTTGTATTCGTCGAATGTGGTCGTTTTTAGACCTTTCCAGCTTTCTGACCAGAATAAATTTATTTCCAGAGATATAAAATATTTTTTGTCGTGAAAAATACAGTTTTATTCGGAGAAGTACGAAAATGCCTAAAAACGCTCGTATTCGTTTAAAATGAACGTTTCTAGACATTTCCAGCTCTCTGACGTTAATAAATTTATTTTCAAAGATATAAAATATTTTTTGTCGTGAAAAATGCAGTTTTAGTCCGAGAAGTACGAAAATGTCTAAAAACGCTTGTATTCGTCGAAAGTGGTCGTTTTTAGACGTTTCCAGCTTTCTGACCTGAATAAATTGATTTTCAGAGATAAAAAATATTTTTTGTCGTGAAAAATACAGTTTTATTCGGAGAAGTATGAAAATGCCTAAAAACGATCGTATTCGTTGAAAGTGAACGTTTTTAGACATTTCCAGCTCTCTGACGTTAATAAATTTATTTTCAAAGATATAAAATATTTTTTGTCGTGAAAAATGCAGTTTTAGTCCGAGAAGTACGAAAATGTCTAAAAACGCTTGTATTCGTCGAAAGTGGTCGTTTTTAGACGTTTCCAGCTTTCTGACCAGAATAAATTTATTTCCAGAGATATAAAATATTTTTTGTCGTGAAAAATACAGTTTTATTCGGAGAAGTACGAAAATGCCTAAAAACGCTCGTATTCGTTGAAGGTGAACGTTTTTAGACATTTCCAGCTCTCTGACGTTAATAAATTTATTTTCAAAGATATAAAATATTTTTTGTCGTGAAAAATGCAGTTTTAGTCCGAGAAGTACGAAAATGTCTAAAAACGCTTGTATTCGTCGAAAGTGGTCGTTTTTAGATGTTTCCAGCTTTCTTACCTGAATAAATTGATTTTCAGAGATAAAAAATATTTTTTGTCGTGAAAAATACAGTTTTATTCAGAGAAGTACGAAAATGCCTAAAAACGCTCGTATTTGTTGAAAGTGAACGTTTTTAGACATTTCCAGCTCTCTGACGTTAATAAATTTATTTTCAAAGATATAAAATATTTTTTGTCGTGAAAAATGCAGTTTTAGTCCGAGAAGTACGAAAATGTCTAAAAACGCTTGTATTCGTCGAAAGTGGTCGTTTTTAGACGTTTCCAGCTTTCTGACCAGAATAAATTTATTTCCAGCTTTCTGACCAGAATAAATTTATTTCCAGAGATATAAAATATTTTTTGTCGTGAAAAATACAGTTTTATTCGGAGAAGTACGAAAATGCCTAAAGACGCTCGTATTCGTTGAAAGTGAACGTTTTTAGACATTTCCAGCTCTCTGACGTTAATAAATTTATTTTCAAAGATATAAAATATTTTTTGTCGTGAAAAATGCAGTTTTAGTCCGAGAAGTACGAAAATGTCTAAAAACGCTTGTATTCGTCGAAAGTGGTCGTTTTTAGATGTTTCCAGCTTTCTTACCTGAATAAATAGATTTTCAGAGATAAAAAATATTTTTTGTCGTGAAAAATACAGTTTTATTCAGAGAAGTACGAAAATGCCTAAAAAAGCTCGTATTCGTTGAAAGTGAACGTTTTTAGACATTTCCAGCTCTCTGACGTTAATAAATTTATTTTCAGAGATAAAAAATATTTTTTGTCGTGAAAAATGCAGTTTTAGTCCGAGAAGTACGAAAATATCTAAAAACGCTTGTATTCGTCGAAAGTGGTCGTTTTTAGACGTTTCCAGCTTTCTGACCTGAATAAATTGATTTTCAGAGATAAAAAATATTTTTTGTCGTGAAAAATACAGTTTTATTCGGAGAAGTACGAAAATGCCTAAAAACGATCGTATTCGTTGAAAGTGAACGTTTTTAGACATTTCCAGCTCTCTGACGTTAA
This sequence comes from Leptodirus hochenwartii, assembly GCA_947310635.1. NCBI lineage: Eukaryota > Metazoa > Arthropoda > Insecta > Coleoptera > Leiodidae > Leptodirus > Leptodirus hochenwartii. Next base: position 13,087,367 of record OX371176.1, read on the forward strand.
TAAATTTATTTTCAAAGATATAAAATATTTTTTGTCGTGAAAAATGCAGTTTTAGTCCGAGAAGTACGAAAATGTCTAAAAACGCTTGTATTCGTCGAAAGTGGTCGTTTTTAGACGTTTCCAGCTTTCTGACCAGAATAAATTTATTTCCAGAGATATAAAATATTTTTTGTCGTGAAAAATACAGTTTTATTCGGAGAAGTACGAAAATGCCTAAAAACGCTCGTATTCGTTGAAAGTGAACGTTTTTAGACATTTCCAGCTCTCTGACGTTAATAAATTTATTTTCAAAGATATAAAATATTTTTTGTCGTGAAAAATGCAGTTTTAGTCCGAGAAGTACGAAAATGTCTAAAAACGCTTGTATTCGTCGAAAGTGGTCGTTTTTAGACGTTTCCAGCTTTCTGACCTGAATAAATTGATTTTCAGAGATAAAAAATATTTTTTGTCGTGAAAAATACAGTTTTATTCAGAGAAGTACGAAAATGCCTAAAAACACTCGTATTCGTTGAAAGTAAACGTTTTTAGACATTTCCAGCTCTCTGACGTTAATAAATTTATTTTCAGAGATAAAAAATATTTTTTGTCGTGAAAAATGCAGTTTTAGTCCGAGAAGTACGAAAATGTCTAAAAACGCTTGTATTTGTCGAAAGTGATCGTTTTTAGACGTTTCCAGCTTTCTGACCTGAATAAATTGATTTTCAGAGATAAAAAATATTTTTTGTCGTGAAAAATACAGTTTTATTCGGAGAAGTACGAAAATGCCTAAAAACGATCGTATTCGTTGAAAGTGAACGTTTTTAGACATTTCCAGCTCTCTGACGTTAATAAATTTATTTTCAAAGATATAAAATATTTTTTGTCGTGAAAAATGCAGTTTTAGTCCGAGAAGTACCAAAATGTCTAAAAACGCTTGTATTCGTCGAAAGTGGTCGTTTTTAGACGTTTCCAGCTTTCTGACCAGAATAAATTTATTTCCAGAGATATAAAATATTTTTTGTCGTGAAAAATACAGTTTTATTCGGAGAAGTACGAAAATGCCTAAAAACGCTCGTATTCGTTGAAGGTGAACGTTTTTAGACATTTCCAGCTCTCTGACGTTAATAAATTTATTTTCAAAGATATAAAATATTTTTTGTCGTGAAAAATGCAGTTTTAGTCCGAGAAGTACGAAAATGTCTAAAAACGCTTGTATTCGTCGAAAGTGGTCGTTTTTAGATGTTTCCAGCTTTCTTACCTGAATAAATTGATTTTCAGAGATAAAAAATATTTTTTGTCGTGAAAAATACAGTTTTATTCAGAGAAGTACGAAAATGCCTAAAAACGCTCGTATTTGTTGAAAGTGAACGTTTTTAGACATTTCCAGCTCTCTGACGTTAATAAATTTATTTTCAAAGATATAAAATATTTTTTGTCGTGAAAAATGCAGTTTTAGTCCGAGAAGTACGAAAATGTCTAAAAACGCTTGTATTCGTCGAAAGTGGTCGTTTTTAGACCTTTCCAGCTTTCTGACCAGAATAAATTTATTTCCAGAGATATAAAATATTTTTTGTCGTGAAAAATACAGTTTTATTCGGAGAAGTACGAAAATGCCTAAAAACGCTCGTATTCGTTTAAAATGAACGTTTCTAGACATTTCCAGCTCTCTGACGTTAATAAATTTATTTTCAAAGATATAAAATATTTTTTGTCGTGAAAAATGCAGTTTTAGTCCGAGAAGTACGAAAATGTCTAAAAACGCTTGTATTCGTCGAAAGTGGTCGTTTTTAGACGTTTCCAGCTTTCTGACCAGAATAAATTTATTTCCAGCTTTCTGACCAGAATAAATTTATTTCCAGAGATATAAAATATTTTTTGTCGTGAAAAATACAGTTTTATTCGGAGAAGTACGAAAATGCCTAAAAACGCTCGTATTCGTTGAAAGTGAACGTTTTTAGACATTTCCAGCTCTCTGACGTTAATAAATTTATTTTCAAAGATATAAAATATTTTTTGTCGTGAAAAATGCAGTTTTAGTCCGAGAAGTACGAAAATGTCTAAAAACGCTTGTATTTGTCGAAAGTGATCGTTTTTAGACGTTTCCAGCTTTCTGACCAGAATAAATTTATTTCCAGAGATATAAAATATTTTTTGTCGTGAAAAATACAGTTTTATTCGGAGAAGTACGAAAATGCCTAAAAACGATCGTATTCGTTGAAAGTGAACGTTTTTAGACATTTCCAGCTCTCTGACGTTAATAAATTTATTTTCAAAGATATAAAATATTTTTTGTCGTGAAAAATGCAGTTTTAGTCCGAGAAGTACGAAAATGTCTAAAAACGCTTGTATTCGTCGAAAGTGGTCGTTTTTAGACGTTTCCAGCTTTCTGACCAGAATAAATTTATTTTCAGAGATAAAAAATATTTTTTGTCGTGAAAAATACAGTTTTATTCGGAGAAGTACGAAAATGCCTAAAAACGATCGTATTCGTTGAAAGTGAACGTTTTTAGACATTTCCAGCTCTCTGACGTTAATAAATTTATTTTCAAAGATATAAAATATTTTTTGTCGTGAAAAATGCAGTTTTAGTCCGAGAAGTACGAAAATGTCTAAAAACGCTTGTATTCGTCGAAAGTGGTCGTTTTTAGACGTTTCCAGCTTTCTGACCAGAATAAATTTATTTCCAGAGATATAAAATATTTTTTGTCGTGAAAAATACAGTTTTATTCGGAGAAGTACGAAAATGCCTAAAAACGCTCGTATTCGTTGAAAGTGAACGTTTTTAGACATTTCCAGCTCTCTGACGTTAATAAATTTATTTTCAAAGATATAAAATATTTTTTGTCGTGAAAAATGCAGTTTTAGTCCGAGAAGTACGAAAATGTCTAAAAACGCTTGTATTCGTCGAAAGTGGTCGTTTTTAGACGTTTCCAGCTTTCTGACCTGAATAAATTGATTTTCAGAGATAAAAAATATTTTTTGTCGTGAAAAATACAGTTTTATTCAGAGAAGTACGAAAATGCCTAAAAACACTCGTATTCGTTGAAAGTGAACGTTTTTAGACATTTCCAGCTCTCTGACGTTAATAAATTTATTTTCAAAGATATAAAATATTTTTTGTCGTGAAAAATGCAGTTTTAGTCCGAGAAGTACGAAAATGTCTAAAAACGCTTGTATTCGTCGAAAGTGGTCGTTTTTAGACCTTTCCAGCTTTCTGACCAGAATAAATTTATTTCCAGAGATATAAAATATTTTTTGTCGTGAAAAATACAGTTTTATTCGGAGAAGTACGAAAATGCCTAAAAACGCTCGTATTCGTTTAAAATGAACGTTTCTAGACATTTCCAGCTCTCTGACGTTAATAAATTTATTTTCAAAGATATAAAATATTTTTTGTCGTGAAAAATGCAGTTTTAGTCCGAGAAGTACGAAAATGTCTAAAAACGCTTGTATTCGTCGAAAGTGGTCGTTTTTAGACGTTTCCAGCTTTCTGACCTGAATAAATTGATTTTCAGAGATAAAAAATATTTTTTGTCGTGAAAAATACAGTTTTATTCGGAGAAGTATGAAAATGCCTAAAAACGATCGTATTCGTTGAAAGTGAACGTTTTTAGACATTTCCAGCTCTCTGACGTTAATAAATTTATTTTCAAAGATATAAAATATTTTTTGTCGTGAAAAATGCAGTTTTAGTCCGAGAAGTACGAAAATGTCTAAAAACGCTTGTATTCGTCGAAAGTGGTCGTTTTTAGACGTTTCCAGCTTTCTGACCAGAATAAATTTATTTCCAGAGATATAAAATATTTTTTGTCGTGAAAAATACAGTTTTATTCGGAGAAGTACGAAAATGCCTAAAAACGCTCGTATTCGTTGAAGGTGAACGTTTTTAGACATTTCCAGCTCTCTGACGTTAATAAATTTATTTTCAAAGATATAAAATATTTTTTGTCGTGAAAAATGCAGTTTTAGTCCGAGAAGTACGAAAATGTCTAAAAACGCTTGTATTCGTCGAAAGTGGTCGTTTTTAGACGTTTCCAGCTTTCTGACCTGAATGAATTGATTTTCAGAGATAAAAAATATTTTTTGTCGTGTAAAATACAGTTTTATTCAGAGAAGTACGAAAATGCCTAAAAACACTCGTATTCGTTGAAAGTGAACGTTTTTAGACATTTCCAGCTCTCTGACGTTAATAAATTTATTTTCAGAGATAAAAAATATTTTTTGTCGTGAAAAATACAGTTTTAGTCCGAGAAGTACGAAAATGTCTAAAAACGCTTGTATTCGTCGAAAGTGGTCGTTTTTAGATGTTTCCAGCTTTCTTACCTGAATAAATAGATTTTCAGAGATAAAAAATATTTTTTGTCGTGAAAAATACAGTTTTATTCAGAGAAGTACGAAAATGCCTAAAAAAGCTCGTATTCGTTGAAAGTGAACGTTTTTAGACATTTCCAGCTCTCTGACGTTAATAAATTTATTTTCAGAGATAAAAAATATTTTTTGTCGTGAAAAATGCAGTTTTAGTCCGAGAAGTACGAAAATGTCTAAAAACGCTTGTATTCGTCGAAAGTGGTCGTTTTTAGACGTTTCCAGCTTTCTGACCAGAATAAATTTATTTCCAGAGATATAAAATATTTTTTGTCGTGAAAAATACAGTTTTATTCGGAGAAGTACGAAAATGCCTAAAAACGATCGTATTCGTTGAAAGTGAACGTTTTTAGACATTTCCAGCTCTCTGACGTTAATAAATTTATTTTCAAAGATATAAAATATTTTTTGTCGTGAAAAATGCAGTTTTAGTCCGAGAAGTACGAAAATGTCTAAAAACGCTTGTATTCGTCGAAAGTGGTCGTTTTTAGACGTTTCCAGCTTTCTGACCAGAATAAATTTATTTCCAGAGATATAAAATATTTTTTGTCGTGAAAAATACAGTTTTATTCGGAGAAGTACGAAAATGCCTAAAAACGCTCGTATTCGTTGAAAGTGAACGTTTTTAGACATTTCCAGCTCTCTGACGTTAATAAATTTATTTTCAAAGATATAAAATATTTTTTGTCGTGAAAAATGCAGTTTTAGTCCGAGAAGTACGAAAATGTCTAAAAACGCTTGTATTCGTCGAAAGTGGTCGTTTTTAGACGTTTCCAGCTTTCTGACCTGAATAAATTGATTTTCAGAGATAAAAAATATTTTTTGTCGTGAAAAATACAGTTTTATTCAGAGAATTACGAAAATGCCTAAAAACACTCGTATTCGTTGAAAGTAAACGTTTTTAGACATTTCCAGCTCTCTGACGTTAATAAATTTATTTTCAGAGATAAAAAATATTTTTTGTCGTGAAAAATGCAGTTTTAGTCCGAGAAGTACGAAAATGTCTAAAAACGCTTGTATTTGTCGAAAGTGATCGTTTTTAGACGTTTCCAGCTTTCTGACCTGAATAAATTGATTTTCAGAGATAAAAAATATTTTTTGTCGTGAAAAATACAGTTTTATTCGGAGAAGTACGAAAATGCCTAAAAACGATCGTATTCGTTGAAAGTGAACGTTTTTAGACATTTCCAGCTCTCTGACGTTAATAAATTTATTTTCAAAGATATAAAATATTTTTTGTCGTGAAAAATGCAGTTTTAGTCCGAGAAGTACCAAAATGTCTAAAAACGCTTGTATTCGTCGAAAGTGGTCGTTTTTAGACGTTTCCAGCTTTCTGACCAGAATAAATTTATTTCCAGAGATATAAAATATTTTTTGTCGTGAAAAATACAGTTTTATTCGGAGAAGTACGAAAATGCCTAAAAACGCTCGTATTCGTTGAAGGTGAACGTTTTTAGACATTTCCAGCTCTCTGACGTTAATAATAGTTGCGTGCCAGAGCTTGAACGTGAAGGAGCTCACGGATCGAACGAGCTATAGTGCGAACTACAGAACCGTTGATTGCGCCGATTGTATGCGCGTGCATACCAACAGTGTATTTGTGTCAGTCGTCCACAAGAACACCATCAAGCAGCAGTGCATTTGTGTTGTGTTGTGAAATGGGTTTGCCGAAAGCAACAACATCGACAACCGAGTTGCAACATCCGTCGAAGCAGAAGAAGAAGAGGTTGAGTAAAAGAGCAGATTCGTGCGACGAACAGGAGGATATAGAAGAGGTGAGCGAGCTATCAAGGGATACGAAGGCTGCAATGGATAGGGCGCAGAGGATGGCAACACTCATTGCCGACATCAGGCATCTGTTGCCGGCCGGAGGATCAGCATATTTTACGGTCGATGTACGTAAGAAGGTGCACGACAAACTAGACGGCATGATGCAAGTTCTAGGGCAGTTGGAAGGTGCAGAAGAAGTGGTCAGGGAGCTTCTAACCGAGAGCCGTATGCGGAACGAGGATTTGAAAGTCAGAGCCGCTGTCGCTGAGGAGCAGCTGAAGTCAACTAGGCAAGCAGGTAAGAGTACTGCGGCTATTTTGTCTACTTCAGGAGAAGGCGCGGGGCGGATCACGTCTTCCTCATATGCTTCCGCTGCCGCTACACCGACATACAGCGTGCGATTGGAGCCGGCCGCAGAAGGCCAAACGGCGGTGCAGACGAAAATACAGCTGCAGCAGTCCATCAACCCGAGGGAAGGCCAGCTAAGAGTCCTCAGTATGTCTGAGGCTAAGGGAGGAGCACTTGTCGTAAAGTGCGCTTCGCAGCAGGACTGCGAAAGGATACGAGAGGCGGTAAGTGCGAAGACGGAGTTGAAAACCTCTTTTGTTCAGAAGTTTCAGCCAAAGTTGCGTATTCCATCCGTGCCAAAGGAGTTCGATGGATTTGATTTAGCTGACTGCTTAGTCAAGCAGAACAGCTTCGTCCGGACCATCTATCCAAGGACCGAGGACCTAGAGAAGGACTTCAAGCTGCATGCGACACACCGAAGGAATGGTGATGAGCATAAAACGCTCATCATTGAAGCTAAGCCGGCGCTGCGCAATCTACTTGTTGGAAAGATAGTGCATATCGATTTTATGTCAGTTGCGGTAAGTGATTATGTAAGTATAATGCAGTGTTACAGATGCTACAATACTGGACATAAAGCTGCCCAGTGTGGACAGAAGGAAGACTGCTGCCGCAGATGTGGGAAGACGGGACACAAGGCAGCCACTTGCCAATCGAAGAAGTGCTGCGCCATCTGCACGACAGAGAACGTAAAGCAGAAAGTGCCATCGCGACGCATAGGCGTCGAGCACGAACCTAGGGCATCGGAGTGCCCGACGCTAAAGCGCCGACATCAAGCGATTGCAAGAACCATCGACTACTATGGTAATTAGGCGCCACGGAATGCAACAGCGAGGTAGTTCTGACGTCATTGTGCTAGGGCAATTAAATTTGCATCGGTCTAGAGCCGCTAGTAACAGTGTAGTCAGAATTATGGAAGAACGTGCTGTAGATGTATGCTTCATGCAAGAACCACACACGAGAGCAGGTAAAGTGATAGGATTAGGTTCGAATGCGGTTGTACTGTATAAGCACGGGAATAACCCGAAAGCTGTTATTGTTATTAGGAATCCCAATGTGCATGCACTTCTGCTAGGCGACATCTCTAATGACTATTTAACGGTCGCAGAGATTAGTTACGCAGGTAGATGTTTGTATGGTATAAGCGCATACTTTCCACCAGTGGAGAATCATAATTTTGATTTCGCAGAAGCTTTAAGAGCTATTGTTGCTGTAGTTACTTCTTCTAGGTGCAGCGGTGATGTGGTACTCGCGATGGACGCGAATAGCAAGTCACCGTTATGGGGCAGCCCGCGGGAAGATGCGCGCGGTCAGTTGATGGCGTCGGCATTGGCAGCGATGGGGATGACGGTGCTCAACGACGACGACGCAACACCTACGTTCGACAACAACAGAGGGACGAGCTTCATCGATGTGTCGGCGGTCACGCGTGGGCTGTACGGATCATGCACCAACTGGTGTATCCCGGATTTAGTCAGCGCGTCTGACCATCGGTACATCGAGTGGCGGCTGGTGGGGATTGTACACGGCGGAGTGGGGGAGGCTAGTAGCACGACCGGATACTGCAGCCGAAAAGCCGACTGGGATGCATTCACGGATGCTTACCGGCAAAGCTGCCCCATGCTGTTGGAGATGGTAGCAAAATGTGAGTCTGTGGCTGGCGTTGCGGCGGCAGCAGCGGCACTGGGGACGGCAGTGGAGACGGCATCGGCCGCCTCCATGCCGCCGAGACGACGATTCGCGAAGTCGGTGCCCTGGTGGACGGACGAGTTGAGCGAGCTGCGCACGGTGGCGCGCAGGCTGAGAAGACGTTACCAGCGCAGCAGCGGCGACGAGCGATTAGAGCGCCAGAGCGTCTATGCGGAAGCTGAGCGAACCTACAAGGCATGCTTGCTACGGACGCGACTGGATAAGTGGAAAGAGTTCTGCTCTGAACACGAGTCCGACCGAGATCCGTGGGGAGCCGCCAGTAGGGCTGTGAGGCAGAAGCGTGTGGTGACACCAATGTGTGGCATGCAAAAATCAGATGGCAAGTATACTAGTACTCTTGTGGAGACAGCAGAAGTACTGCTGATGAAATTTTTTGTTGAAGATAAGCCAGAAGATGACACACCGGTACAAACAGCGACGCGACTGGAGGCGGCGGAGGCGGCAGGTGGCCCCGACGACAGACCAATTACCAGCAGGGAGGTGGAGCGAGCATTGAGCAGCATGGGCGCGAGAAAGGCGCCTGGCAGGGACGGCGTGACAGCTGATACTGCGCGAGCCGTCTTCAGCGCGGGCGAAGATGTTCTTGTGTCACTGTACAACAAGTGTTTGGAGGTGGGCACCTTCCCTGCTGAATGGAAAATCGCATCCGTGCGACCAATTCCTAAGGTAGGGAAGGACGACCCCACCGACTGTAAAAGTTATAGGCCAATAAGCCTTTTGCCTGTGTTCGGGAAAGTGCTCGACGGTATTCTTATCCAGAGAATAGAGCACTGGATCAGCAGGCATGGCAATGGCTATAACGCTTGTCAGTACGGTTTCACGAGGAACCGATCGACGGTCGACGCGCTGGAGAAGGTGGTGTCAACCATCAAGGCAGCCAAGAGCAGTGGCGAATACTGCGTGGCGGTGTCATTGGATGTATGCGGAGCATTCGACGGCGCCTGGTGGCCCTTGATTCTGCAGCAACTGGCCCGCAGAGGCTGCCCGGGTAATCTGCTTTCTCTTGCTAGGAGTTATCTCGATAACAGAGAAGCCGAAATCAGCACACCGAGTGGTGCTGTAAGAAGAAAGGTCACGATGGGATGCCCGCAAGGGTCTCGATCAGGACCTGGATTCTGGAAGCTGGTCCACGAGACGGTGTTGGAGAGGCAGTTACCCGACGGCTGCCAGCTGGTGTTGTACGCAGATGATACCATGCTGCTGGTGCGACGGCCAACCGTTAAAGGGTTGACGGCTACGACGACGCGGGCGCTGGGAGTGCTCTGGGAGTGGGCGGCAGATGTGCGTCTCACCTTCAACGCAGCCAAGACCGCTGCACTCTTCTTCGGGATCCGGCCAGGCCAAGTGCGGCCTACATTCATGATGAGCGACGAGCGGATCAGATGCGTTGATCAGCTGACGTACTTGGGGGTGGTACTGGATGATGGACTCCGATGGGAGAGGCATATCGCAGCGGTCTGTCGTAAGGCGACAAAGATGACGCATCGGTTGCGCGCTGCGTGTCGTCTCACCTGGGGATTGGGAAGGTCATCCATGGCGGCAATCTACTCGGGGGCAGTGGAGCCAGCGCTCACATACGCGGCACCCATATGGGCGGACGGCTGTAAGGTAAAAATGCGTAATAAACTCTTATCTGTGCAGAGATTCGCGGCTATTGGAGCGGCGGCGGCCTACCGGACAACATCGACTGAGGCAGTTCTTGTCTTGGCCGATCTTCCTCCGGTGGACCTACGCATCGGCGAGTTGGCGCAGTACCGCAAAGCGTGCAGCCCGGCTGGCGGCACCTTAATGGAGCAGCTTGTCGGGGACGGCGGCAGAGTGGAGAGTACACCGTCCTTGCACGAGTCGCTGGCAATACACCCAGCAGAGTGGGGAGTGGTAGGTATGCGGAGCTCGGACAACGATGGCGGCGACGACACCGTTGCGAGGAACCGCATCTACACCGACGGCTCCAAGAGTGAGAACGGTACAGGGGCTTCATTCGTCGTTTACAACGGCGAAGATGAGTGGTCCTACACGAAGCTTAGGTTAGGTAAGTGGTGTAGTGTTTTCCAGAGCGAGCTGGTAGCCATCCGCGGTGCGCTTCGATACATCTTGGACCATCGTTACGCCTATGATTGCTGCACCATCCTGACAGACAGTAGATCGGCCTTGGAGTCACTGTTTGGGACGAGGCGACCAACGACACTGCAGCTGGAGATCTGGGCACTTGCGCGGCAGGCATCGGAGACGACCAGGCTGACCTGGAAGTGGGTACGTGCGCACGTCGGGACGAGAGGTAACGAGCGCGCGGATGCGCTAGCCAAGGCTGCAGCGGGGGATGCAGACGGCGAGACGGTATTCGTTGGAGTACCTAGATCCTTGGTAAAGTATGAGCTGAAGCAACGCCTTCTCGAACGATGGGATGGGCGTTGGCGGTCGGCTGCGACAGGGCGGCAGACGGCAGCGTTTCTTCCTGCGCTCGATATACGCGCGAAACTGAAGCAAAGATTGGACTACCAGACGGTTCAAGTGGTGACAGGGCATGGTAAGTTTAACGCTTATCTTTATAGGTTCGGGATGAGCGACAGCAGTCGTTGCGCGTGTGGCGAGGGGACGGACGATACCGAACATTACCTGTTCGAGTGTGGCATCTACGATCTATCAAGGCAGTCGGCATCGCGGAGAATGCAGCTGAGAGGACTGCAGTGGCCGCGCAACATGGAGGAGGTGACCGGGCTGGCTGCAGAAGAGAAGTGGTGGTTGGAGCTTCAACGTTTTGTAACTAAAACGAAGAAGTTTAAAATAGAGAGGCATGTATAAATATTGACAGATGCTACTGCACTCCAATAAAGAGGAAATGCTTTCCTTTCTTTGCAGAAGCAGCGCTGTAGACAACGGTCAACTTGACTATGCAGGATGACAGCAGCATAAAAGATTTAGAGCCGTTTGCAATATGACGAATTAAATGCTAAGGATATGAACATAATATATTTAGAATGTAAATATAGAAACAAGCATTTATCAATAAAGTTTGCATGTTAGAATAAGGAAGACATGTAAATAGTATTACGGGAAAATAAAGGCGCCGGCCATAACTAAATCCCTCTTTAAAAATAAGTTGAAGTATTTTAAGTAGCATATATAGGGATAGATGTAAATTGTACAGTTGTGATAATCGTGTAGTGCCTCTGGCGGAGCACGTTAATTAAATATATCTCTCTGACGTTAATAAATTTATTTTCAAAGATATAAAATATTTTTTGTCGTGAAAAATGCAGTTTTAGTCCGAGAAGTACGAAAATGTCTAAAAACGCTTGTATTCGTCGAAAGTGGTCGTTTTTAGATGTTTCCAGCTTTCTTACCTGAATAAATTGATTTTCAGAGATAAAAAATATTTTTTGTCGTGAAAAATACAGTTTTATTCAGAGAAGTACGAAAATGCCTAAAAACGCTCGTATTTGTTGAAAGTGAACGTTTTTAGACATTTCCAGCTCTCTGACGTTAATAAATTTATTTTCAAAGATATAAAATATTTTTTGTCGTGAAAAATGCAGTTTTAGTCCGAGAAGTACGAAAATGTCTAAAAACGCTTGTATTCGTCGAAAGTGGTCGTTTTTAGACCTTTCCAGCTTTCTGACCAGAATAAATTTATTTCCAGAGATATAAAATATTTTTTGTCGTGAAAAATACAGTTTTATTCGGAGAAGTACGAAAATGCCTAAAAACGCTCGTATTCGTTTAAAATGAACGTTTCTAGACATTTCCAGCTCTCTGACGTTAATAAATTTATTTTCAAAGATATAAAATATTTTTTGTCGTGAAAAATGCAGTTTTAGTCCGAGAAGTACGAAAATGTCTAAAAACGCTTGTATTCGTCGAAAGTGGTCGTTTTTAGACGTTTCCAGCTTTCTGACCAGAATAAATTTATTTCCAGCTTTCTGACCAGAATAAATTTATTTCCAGAGATATAAAATATTTTTTGTCGTGAAAAATACAGTTTTATTCGGAGAAGTACGAAAATGCCTAAAAACGCTCGTATTCGTTGAAAGTGAACGTTTTTAGACATTTCCAGCTCTCTGACGTTAATAAATTTATTTTCAAAGATATAAAATATTTTTTGTCGTGAAAAATGCAGTTTTAGTCCGAGAAGTACGAAAATGTCTAAAAACGCTTGTATTTGTCGAAAGTGATCGTTTTTAGACGTTTCCAGCTTTCTGACCAGAATAAATTTATTTCCAGAGATATAAAATATTTTTTGTCGTGAAAAATACAGTTTTATTCGGAGAAGTACGAAAATGCCTAAAAACGATCGTATTCGTTGAAAGTGAACGTTTTTAGACATTTCCAGCTCTCTGACGTTAATAAATTTATTTTCAAAGATATAAAATATTTTTTGTCGTGAAAAATGCAGTTTTAGTCCGAGAAGTACGAAAATGTCTAAAAACGCTTGTATTCGTCGAAAGTGGTCGTTTTTAGACGTTTCCAGCTTTCTGACCAGAATAAATTTATTTTCAGAGATAAAAAATATTTTTTGTCGTGAAAAATACAGTTTTATTCGGAGAAGTACGAAAATGCCTAAAAACGATCGTATTCGTTGAAAGTGAACGTTTTTAGACATTTCCAGCTCTCTGACGTTAATAAATTTATTTTCAAAGATATAAAATATTTTTTGTCGTGAAAAATGCAGTTTTAGTCCGAGAAGTACGAAAATGTCTAAAAACGCTTATATTCGTCGAAAGTGGTCGTTTTTAGACGTTTCCAGCTTTCTGACCAGAATAAATTTATTTCCAGAGATATAAAATATTTTTTGTCGTGAAAAATACAGTTTTATTCGGAGAAGTACGAAAATGCCTAAAAACGCTCGTATTCGTTGAAAGTGAACGTTTTTAGACATTTCCAGCTCTCTGACGTTAATAAATTTATTTTCAAAGATATAAAATATTTTTTGTCGTGAAAAATGCAGTTTTAGTCCGAGAAGTACGAAAATGTCTAAAAACGCTTGTATTCGTCGAAAGTGGTCGTTTTTAGACGTTTCCAGCTTTCTGACCTGAATAAATTGATTTTCAGAGATAAAAAATATTTTTTGTCGTGAAAAATACAGTTTTATTCAGAGAAGTACGAAAATGCCTAAAAACACTCGTATTCGTTGAAAGTGAACGTTTTTAGACATTTCCAGCTCTCTGACGTTAATAAATTTATTTTCAAAGATATAAAATATTTTTTGTCGTGAAAAATGCAGTTTTAGTCCGAGAAGTACGAAAATGTCTAAAAACGCTTGTATTCGTCGAAAGTGGTCGTTTTTAGACCTTTCCAGCTTTCTGACCAGAATAAATTTATTTCCAGAGATATAAAATATTTTTTGTCGTGAAAAATACAGTTTTATTCGGAGAAGTACGAAAATGCCTAAAAACGCTCGTATTCGTTTAAAATGAACGTTTCTAGACATTTCCAGCTCTCTGACGTTAATAAATTTATTTTCAAAGATATAAAATATTTTTTGTCGTGAAAAATGCAGTTTTAGTCCGAGAAGTACGAAAATGTCTAAAAACGCTTGTATTCGTCGAAAGTGGTCGTTTTTAGACGTTTCCAGCTTTCTGACCTGAATAAATTGATTTTCAGAGATAAAAAATATTTTTTGTCGTGAAAAATACAGTTTTATTCGGAGAAGTATGAAAATGCCTAAAAACGATCGTATTCGTTGAAAGTGAACGTTTTTAGACATTTCCAGCTCTCTGACGTTAATAAATTTATTTTCAAAGATATAAAATATTTTTTGTCGTGAAAAATGCAGTTTTAGTCCGAGAAGTACGAAAATGTCTAAAAACGCTTGTATTCGTCGAAAGTGGTCGTTTTTAGACGTTTCCAGCTTTCTGACCAGAATAAATTTATTTCCAGAGATATAAAATATTTTTTGTCGTGAAAAATACAGTTTTATTCGGAGAAGTACGAAAATGCCTAAAAACGCTCGTATTCGTTGAAGGTGAACGTTTTTAGACATTTCCAGCTCTCTGACGTTAATAAATTTATTTTCAAAGATATAAAATATTTTTTGTCGTGAAAAATGCAGTTTTAGTCCGAGAAGTACGAAAATGTCTAAAAACGCTTGTATTCGTCGAAAGTGGTCGTTTTTAGATGTTTCCAGCTTTCTTACCTGAATAAATTGATTTTCAGAGATAAAAAATATTTTTTGTCGTGAAAAATACAGTTTTATTCAGAGAAGTACGAAAATGCCTAAAAACGCTCGTATTTGTTGAAAGTGAACGTTTTTAGACATTTCCAGCTCTCTGACGTTAATAAATTTATTTTCAAAGATATAAAATATTTTTTGTCGTGAAAAATGCAGTTTTAGTCCGAGAAGTACGAAAATGTCTAAAAACGCTTGTATTCGTCGAAAGTGGTCGTTTTTAGACGTTTCCAGCTTTCTGACCAGAATAAATTTATTTCCAGCTTTCTGACCAGAATAAATTTATTTCCAGAGATATAAAATATTTTTTGTCGTGAAAAATACAGTTTTATTCGGAGAAGTACGAAAATGCCTAAAGACGCTCGTATTCGTTGAAAGTGAACGTTTTTAGACATTTCCAGCTCTCTGACGTTAATAAATTTATTTTCAAAGATATAAAATATTTTTTGTCGTGAAAAATGCAGTTTTAGTCCGAGAAGTACGAAAATGTCTAAAAACGCTTGTATTCGTCGAAAGTGGTCGTTTTTAGATGTTTCCAGCTTTCTTACCTGAATAAATAGATTTTCAGAGATAAAAAATATTTTTTGTCGTGAAAAATACAGTTTTATTCAGAGAAGTACGAAAATGCCTAAAAAAGCTCGTATTCGTTGAAAGTGAACGTTTTTAGACATTTCCAGCTCTCTGACGTTAATAAATTTATTTTCAGAGATAAAAAATATTTTTTGTCGTGAAAAATGCAGTTTTAGTCCGAGAAGTACGAAAATATCTAAAAACGCTTGTATTCGTCGAAAGTGGTCGTTTTTAGACGTTTCCAGCTTTCTGACCTGAATAAATTGATTTTCAGAGATAAAAAATATTTTTTGTCGTGAAAAATACAGTTTTATTCGGAGAAGTACGAAAATGCCTAAAAACGATCGTATTCGTTGAAAGTGAACGTTTTTAGACATTTCCAGCTCTCTGACGTTAATAAATTTATTTTCAAAGATATAAAATATTTTTTGTCGTGAAAAATGCAGTTTTAGTCCGAGAAGTACGAAAATGTCTAAAAACGCTTGTATTCGTCGAAAGTGGTCGTTTTTAGACGTTTCCAGCTTTCTGACCAGAATAAATTTATTTCCAGAGATATAAAATATTTTTTGTCGTGAAAAATACAGTTTTATTCGGAGAAGTACGAAAATGCCTAAAAACGCTCGTATTCGTTGAAAGTGAACGTTTTTAGACATTTCCAGCTCTCTGACGTTAATAAATTTATTTTCAAAGATATAAAATATTTTTTGTCGTGAAAAATGCAGTTTTAGTCCGAGAAGTACGAAAATGTCTAAAAACGCTTGTATTCGTCGAAAGTGGTCGTTTTTAGACGTTTCCAGCTTTCTGACCTGAATAAATTGATTTTCAGAGATAAAAAATATTTTTTGTCGTGAAAAATACAGTTTTATTCAGAGAAGTACGAAAATGCCTAAAAACACTCGTATTCGTTGAAAGTAAACGTTTTTAGACATTTCCAGCTCTCTGACGTTAATAAATTTATTTTCAGAGATAAAAAATATTTTTTGTCGTGAAAAATGCAGTTTTAGTCCGAGAAGTACGAAAATGTCTAAAAACGCTTGTATTTGTCGAAAGTGATCGTTTTTAGACGTTTCCAGCTTTCTGACCTGAATAAATTGATTTTCAGAGATAAAAAATATTTTTTGTCGTGAAAAATACAGTTTTATTCGGAGAAGTACGAAAATGCCTAAAAACGATCGTATTCGTTGAAAGTGAACGTTTTTAGACATTTCCAGCTCTCTGACGTTAATAAATTTATTTTCAAAGATATAAAATATTTTTTGTCGTGAAAAATGCAGTTTTAGTCCGAGAAGTACCAAAATGTCTAAAAACGCTTGTATTCGTCGAAAGTGGTCGTTTTTAGACGTTTCCAGCTTTCTGACCAGAATAAATTTATTTCCAGAGATATAAAATATTTTTTGTCGTGAAAAATACAGTTTTATTCGGAGAAGTACGAAAATGCCTAAAAACGCTCGTATTCGTTGAAGGTGAACGTTTTTAGACATTTCCAGCTCTCTGACGTTAATAAATTTATTTTCAAAGATATAAAATATTTTTTGTCGTGAAAAATGCAGTTTTAGTCCGAGAAGTACGAAAATGTCTAAAAACGCTTGTATTCGTCGAAAGTGGTCGTTTTTAGATGTTTCCAGCTTTCTTACCTGAATAAATTGATTTTCAGAGATAAAAAATATTTTTTGTCGTGAAAAATACAGTTTTATTCAGAGAAGTACGAAAATGCCTAAAAACGCTCGTATTTGTTGAAAGTGAACGTTTTTAGACATTTCCAGCTCTCTGACGTTAATAAATTTATTTTCAAAGATATAAAATATTTTTTGTCGTGAAAAATGCAGTTTTAGTCCGAGAAGTACGAAAATGTCTAAAAACGCTTGTATTCGTCGAAAGTGGTCGTTTTTAGACCTTTCCAGCTTTCTGACCAGAATAAATTTATTTCCAGAGATATAAAATATTTTTTGTCGTGAAAAATACAGTTTTATTCGGAGAAGTACGAAAATGCCTAAAAACGCTCGTATTCGTTTAAAATGAACGTTTCTAGACATTTCCAGCTCTCTGACGTTAATAAATTTATTTTCAAAGATATAAAATATTTTTTGTCGTGAAAAATGCAGTTTTAGTCCGAGAAGTACGAAAATGTCTAAAAACGCTTGTATTCGTCGAAAGTGGTCGTTTTTAGACGTTTCCAGCTTTCTGACCAGAATAAATTTATTTCCAGCTTTCTGACCAGAATAAATTTATTTCCAGAGATATAAAATATTTTTTGTCGTGAAAAATACAGTTTTATTCGGAGAAGTACGAAAATGCCTAAAAACGCTCGTATTCGTTGAAAGTGAACGTTTTTAGACATTTCCAGCTCTCTGACGTTAATAAATTTATTTTCAAAGATATAAAATATTTTTTGTCGTGAAAAATGCAGTTTTAGTCCGAGAAGTACGAAAATGTCTAAAAACGCTTGTATTTGTCGAAAGTGATCGTTTTTAGACGTTTCCAGCTTTCTGACCAGAATAAATTTATTTCCAGAGATATAAAATATTTTTTGTCGTGAAAAATACAGTTTTATTCGGAGAAGTACGAAAATGCCTAAAAACGATCGTATTCGTTGAAAGTGAACGTTTTTAGACATTTCCAGCTCTCTGACGTTAATAAATTTATTTTCAAAGATATAAAATATTTTTTGTCGTGAAAAATGCAGTTTTAGTCCGAGAAGTACGAAAATGTCTAAAAACGCTTGTATTCGTCGAAAGTGGTCGTTTTTAGACGTTTCCAGCTTTCTGACCAGAATAAATTTATTTTCAGAGATAAAAAATATTTTTTGTCGTGAAAAATACAGTTTTATTCGGAGAAGTACGAAAATGCCTAAAAACGATCGTATTCGTTGAAAGTGAACGTTTTTAGACATTTCCAGCTCTCTGACGTTAATAAATTTATTTTCAAAGATATAAAATATTTTTTGTCGTGAAAAATGCAGTTTTAGTCCGAGAAGTACGAAAATGTCTAAAAACGCTTGTATTCGTCGAAAGTGGTCGTTTTTAGACGTTTCCAGCTTTCTGACCAGAATAAATTTATTTCCAGAGATATAAAATATTTTTTGTCGTGAAAAATACAGTTTTATTCGGAGAAGTACGAAAATGCCTAAAAACGCTCGTATTCGTTGAAAGTGAACGTTTTTAGACATTTCCAGCTCTCTGACGTTAATAAATTTATTTTCAAAGATATAAAATATTTTTTGTCGTGAAAAATGCAGTTTTAGTCCGAGAAGTACGAAAATGTCTAAAAACGCTTGTATTCGTCGAAAGTGGTCGTTTTTAGACGTTTCCAGCTTTCTGACCTGAATAAATTGATTTTCAGAGATAAAAAATATTTTTTGTCGTGAAAAATACAGTTTTATTCAGAGAAGTACGAAAATGCCTAAAAACACTCGTATTCGTTGAAAGTGAACGTTTTTAGACATTTCCAGCTCTCTGACGTTAATAAATTTATTTTCAAAGATATAAAATATTTTTTGTCGTGAAAAATGCAGTTTTAGTCCGAGAAGTACGAAAATGTCTAAAAACGCTTGTATTCGTCGAAAGTGGTCGTTTTTAGACCTTTCCAGCTTTCTGACCAGAATAAATTTATTTCCAGAGATATAAAATATTTTTTGTCGTGAAAAATACAGTTTTATTCGGAGAAGTACGAAAATGCCTAAAAACGCTCGTATTCGTTTAAAATGAACGTTTCTAGACATTTCCAGCTCTCTGACGTTAATAAATTTATTTTCAAAGATATAAAATATTTTTTGTCGTGAAAAATGCAGTTTTAGTCCGAGAAGTACGAAAATGTCTAAAAACGCTTGTATTCGTCGAAAGTGGTCGTTTTTAGACGTTTCCAGCTTTCTGACCTGAATAAATTGATTTTCAGAGATAAAAAATATTTTTTGTCGTGAAAAATACAGTTTTATTCGGAGAAGTATGAAAATGCCTAAAAACGATCGTATTCGTTGAAAGTGAACGTTTTTAGACATTTCCAGCTCTCTGACGTTAATAAATTTATTTTCAAAGATATAAAATATTTTTTGTCGTGAAAAATGCAGTTTTAGTCCGAGAAGTACGAAAATGTCTAAAAACGCTTGTATTCGTCGAAAGTGGTCGTTTTTAGACGTTTCCAGCTTTCTGACCAGAATAAATTTATTTCCAGAGATATAAAATATTTTTTGTCGTGAAAAATACAGTTTTATTCGGAGAAGTACGAAAATGCCTAAAAACGCTCGTATTCGTTGAAGGTGAACGTTTTTAGACATTTCCAGCTCTCTGACGTTAATAAATTTATTTTCAAAGATATAAAATATTTTTTGTCGTGAAAAATGCAGTTTTAGTCCGAGAAGTACGAAAATGTCTAAAAACGCTTGTATTCGTCGAAAGTGGTCGTTTTTAGACGTTTCCAGCTTTCTGACCTGAATGAATTGATTTTCAGAGATAAAAAATATTTTTTGTCGTGTAAAATACAGTTTTATTCAGAGAAGTACGAAAATGCCTAAAAACACTCGTATTCGTTGAAAGTGAACGTTTTTAGACATTTCCAGCTCTCTGACGTTAATAAATTTATTTTCAGAGATAAAAAATATTTTTTGTCGTGAAAAATACAGTTTTAGTCCGAGAAGTACGAAAATGTCTAAAAACGCTTGTATTCGTCGAAAGTGGTCGTTTTTAGACGTTTCTAGCTTTCTGACCAGAATAAATTTATTTCCAGAGATATAAAATATTTTTTGTCGTGAAAAATACAGTTTTATTCGGAGAAGTACGAAAATGCCTAAAAACGCTCGTATTCGTTGAAAATGAACGTTTCTAGATATTTCCAGCTCTCTGACGTTAATAAATTTATTTTCAAAGATATAAAATATTTTTTGTCGTGAAAAATGCAGTTTTAGTCCGAGAAGTACGAAAATGTCTAAAAACGCTTGTATTCGTCGAAAGTGGTCGTTTTTAGATGTTTCCAGCTTTCTTACCTGAATAAATTGATTTTCAGAGATAAAAAATATTTTTTGTCGTGAAAAATACAGTTTTATTCAGAGAAGTACGAAAATGCCTAAAAACCCTCGTATTCGTTGAAAGTGAACGTTTTTAGACATTTCCAGCTCTCTGACGTTAATAAATTTATTTTCAGAGATAAAAAATATTTTTTGTCGTGAAAAATGCAGTTTTAGTCCGAGAAGTACGAAAATATCTAAAAACGCTTGTATTCGTCGAAAGTGGTCGTTTTTAGACGTTTCCAGCTTTCTGACCTGAATAAATTGATTTTCAGAGATAAAAAATATTTTTTGTCGTGAAAAATACAGTTTTATTCGGAGAAGTACGAAAATGCCTAAAAACGATCGTATTCGTTGAAAGTGAACGTTTTTAGACATTTCCAGCTCTCTGACGTTAATAAATTTATTTTCAAAGATATAAAATATTTTTTGTCGTGAAAAATGCAGTTTTAGTCCGAGAAGTACGAAAATGTGTAAAAACGCTTGTATTCGTCGAAAGTGGTCGTTTTTAGACGTTGCCAGCTTTCTGACCAGAATAAATTTATTTCCAGAGATATAAAATATTTTTTGTCGTGAAAAATACAGTTTTATTCGGAGAAGTACGAAAATGCCTAAAAACGCTCGTATTCGTTGAAGGTGAACATTTTTAGACATTTCCAGCTCTCTGACGTTAATAAATTTATTTTCAAAGATATAAAATATTTTTTGTCGTGAAAAATGCAGTTTTAGTCCGAGAAGTACGAAAATGTCTAAAAACGCTTGTATTCGTCGAAAGTGGTCGTTTTTAGACGTTTCCAGCTTTCTGACCTGAATAAATTGATTTTCAGAGATAAAAAATATTTTTTGTCGTGAAAAATACAGTTTTATTCAGAGAAGTACGAAAATGCCTAAAAACACTCGTATTCGTTGAAAGTGAACGTTTTTAGACATTTCCAGCTCTCTGACGTTAATAAATTTATTTTCAAATATATAAAATATTTTTTGTCGTGAAAAATGCAGTTTTAGTCCGAGAAGTACGAAAATGTCTAAAAACGCTTGTATTCGTCGAAAGTGGTCGTTTTTAGACGTTTCCAGCTTTCTGACCAGAATAAATTTATTTCCAGAGATATAAAATATTTTTTGTCGTGAAAAATACAGTTTTATTCGGAGAAGTACGAAAATGCCTAAAAACGCTCGTATTCGTTTAAAATGAACGTTTCTAGACATTTCCAGCTCGCTGACGTTAATAAATTTATTTTCAAAGATATAAAATATTTTTTGTCGTGAAAAATGCAGTTTTAGTCCGAGAAGTACGAAAATGTCTAAAAACGCTTGTATTCGTCGAAAGTGGTCGTTTTTAGATGTTTCCAGCTTTCTTACCTGAATAAATTGATTTTCAGAGATAAAAAATATTTTTTGTCGTGAAAAATACAGTTTTATTCAGAGAAGTACGAAAATGCCTAAAAACGCTCGTATTCGTTGAAAGTGAACGTTTTTAGACATTTCCAGCTCTCTGACGTTAATAAATTTATTTTCAGAGATAAAAAATATTTTTTGTCGTGAAAAATGCAGTTTTAGTCCGAGAAGTACGAAAATATCTAAAAACGCTTGTATTCGTCGAAAGTGGTCGTTTTTAGACGTTTCCAGCTTTCTGACCTGAATAAATTGATTTTCAGAGATAAAAAATATTTTTTGTCGTGAAAAATACAGTTTTATTCGGAGAAGTACGAAAATGCCTAAAAACGATCGTATTCGTTGAAAGTGAACGTTTTTAGACATTTCCAGCTCTCTGACGTTAATAAATTTATTTTCAAAGATATAAAATATTTTTTGTCGTGAAAAATGCAGTTTTAGTCCGAGAAGTACGAAAATGTCTAAAAACGCTTGTATTCGTCGAAAGTGGTCGTTTTTAGACGTTTCCAGCTTTCTGACCAGAATAAATTTATTTCCAGAGATATAAAATATTTTTTGTCGTGAAAAATACAGTTTTATTCGGAGAAGTACGAAAATGCCTAAAAACGCTCGTATTCGTTGAAGGTGAACGTTTTTAGACATTTCCAGCTCTCTGACGTTAATAAATTTATTTTCAAAGATATAAAATATTTTTTGTCGTGAAAAATGCAGTTTTAGTCCGAGAAGTACGAAAATGTCTAAAAACGCTTGTATTCGTCGAAAGTGGTCGTTTTTAGACGTTTCCAGCTTTCTGACCTGAATGAATTGATTTTCAGAGATAAAAAATATTTTTTGTCGTGTAAAATACAGTTTTATTCAGAGAAGTACGAAAATGCCTAAAAACACTCGTATTCGTTGAAAGTGAACGTTTTTAGACATTTCCAGCTCTCTGACGTTAATAAATTTATTTTCAGAGATAAAAAATATTTTTTGTCGTGAAAAATACAGTTTTAGTCCGAGAAGTACGAAAATGTCTAAAAACGCTTGTATTCGTCGAAAGTGGTCGTTTTTAGACGTTTCCAGCTTTCTGACCTGAATAAATTGATTTTCAGAGATAAAAAATATTTTTTGTCGTGAAAAATACAGTTTTATTCCGAGAAGTACAAAAATGCCTAAAAACGCTCGTATTCGTTGAAAGTGAACGTTTTTAGACATTTCCAGCTCTCTGACGTTAATAAATTTATTTTCAGAGATAAAAAATATTTTTTGTCGTGAAAAATGCAGTTTTAGTCCGAGAAGTACGAAAATATCTAAAAACGCTTGTATTCGTCGAAAGTGGTCGTTTTTAGACGTTTCCAGCTTTCTGACCTGAATAAATTGATTTTCAGAGATAAAAAATATTTTTTGTCGTGAAAAATACAGTTTTATTCGGAGAAGTACGAAAATGCCTAAAAACGATCGTATTCGTTGAAAGTGAACGTTTTTAGACATTTCCAGCTCTCTGACGTTAATAAATTTATTTTCAAAGATATAAAATATTTTTTGTCGTGAAAAATGCAGTTTTAGTCCGAGAAGTACGAAAATGTCTAAAAACGCTTGTATTCGTCGAAAGTGGTCGTTTTTAGACGTTTCCAGCTTTCTGACCAGAATAAATTTATTTCCAGAGATATAAAATATTTTTTGTCGTGAAAAATACAGTTTTATTCGGAGAAGTACGAAAATGCCTAAAAACGCTCGTATTCGTTGAAGGTGAACGTTTTTAGACATTTCCAGCTCTCTGACGTTAATAAATTTATTTTCAAAGATATAAAATATTTTTTGTCGTGAAAAATGCAGTTTTAGTCCGAGAAGTACGAAAATGTCTAAAAACGCTTGTACTCGTCGAAAGTGGTCGTTTTTAGACGTTTCCAGCTTTCTTACCTGAATAAATTGATTTTCAGAGATAAAAAATATTTTTTGTCGTGAAAAATACAGTTTTATTCGGAGAAGTACGAAAATGCCTAAAAACGCTCGTATTCGTTGAAAGTGAACGTTTTTAGACATTTCCAGCTCTCTGACGTTAATAAATTTATTTTCAAAGATATAAAATATTTTTTGTCGTGAAAAATGCAGTTTTAGTCCGAGAAGTACGAAAATGTCTAAAAACGCTTGTATTCGTCGAAAGTGGTCGTTTTTAGACGTTTCCAGCTTTCTGACCAGAATAAATTTATTTCCAGAGATATAAAATATTTTTTGTCGTGAAAAATACAGTTTTATTCGGAGAAGTACGAAAATGCCTAAAAACGCTCGTATTCGTTGAAGGTGAACGTTTTTAGACATTTCCAGCTCTCTGACGTTAATAAATTTATTTTCAAAGATATAAAATATTTTTTGTCGTGAAAAATGCAGTTTTAGTCCGAGAAGTACGAAAATGTCTAAAAACGCTTGTACTCGTCGAAAGTGGTCGTTTTTAGACGTTTCCAGCTTTCTTACCTGAATAAATTGATTTTCAGAGATAAAAAATATTTTTTGTCGTGAAAAATACAGTTTTATTCGGAGAAGTACGAAAATGCCTAAAAACGCTCGTATTCGTTGAAAGTGAACGTTTTTAGACATTTCCAGCTCTCTGACGTTAATAAATTTATTTTCAAAGATATAAAATATTTTTTGTCGTGAAAAATGCAGTTTTAGTCCGAGAAGTACGGAAATGTCTAAAAACGCTTGTATTCGTCGAAAGTGGTCGTTTTTAGACGTTTCCAGCTTTCTGACCAGAATAAATTTATTTCCAGAGATATAAAATATTTTTTGTCGTGAAAAATACAGTTTTATTCGGAGAAGTACGAAAATGCCTAAAAACGCTCGTATTCGTTTAAAATGAACGTTTCTAGACATTTCCAGCTCGCTGACGTTAATAAATTTATTTTCAAAGATATAAAATATTTTTTGTCGTGAAAAATGCAGTTTTAGTCCGAGAAGTACGAAAATGTCTAAAAACGCTTGTATTCGTCGAAAGTGGTCGTTTTTAGACGTTTCCAGCTTTCTGACCTGAATGAATTGATTTTCAGAGATAAAAAATATTTTTTGTCGTGTAAAATACAGTTTTATTCAGAGAAGTACGAAAATGCCTAAAAACACTCGTATTCGTTGAAAGTGAACGTTTTTAGACATTTCCAGCTCTCTGACGTTAATAAATTTATTTTCAGAGATAAAAATTATTTTTTGTCGTGAAAAATACAGTTTTAGTCCGAGAAGTACGAAAATGTCTAAAAACGCTTGTATTCGTCGAAAGTGGTCGTTTTTAGACGTTTCCAGCTTTCTGACCTGAATAAATTGATTTTCAGAGATAAAAAATATCTTTTGTCGTGAAAAATACAGTTTTATTCCGAGAAGTACAAAAATGCCTAAAAACGCTCGTATTCGTTGAAAGTGAACGTTTTTAGACATTTCCAGCTCTCTGACGTTAATAAATTTATTTTCAGAGATAAAAAATATTTTTTGTCGTGAAAAATGCAGTTTTAGTCCGAGAAGTACGAAAATATCTAAAAACGCTTGTATTCGTCGAAAGTGGTCGTTTTTAGACGTTTCCAGCTTTCTGACCTGAATAAATTGATTTTCAGAGATAAAAAATATTTTTTGTCGTGAAAAATACAGTTTTATTCGGAGAAGTACGAAAATGCCTAAAAACGATCGTATTCGTTGAAAGTGAACGTTTTTAGACATTTCCAGCTCTCTGACGTTAATAAATTTATTTTCAAAGATATAAAATATTTTTTGTCGTGAAAAATGCAGTTTTAGTCCGAGAAGTACGAAAATGTCTAAAAACGCTTGTATTCGTCGAAAGTGGTCGTTTTTAGACGTTTCCAGCTTTCTGACCAGAATAAATTTATTTCCAGAGATATAAAATATTTTTTGTCGTGAAAAATACAGTTTTATTCGGAGAAGTACGAAAATGCCTAAAAACGCTCGTATTCGTTGAAGGTGAACGTTTTTAGACATTTCCAGCTCTCTGACGTTAATGCAGCGACCATATCGGCGTTGAAAGCACCGGTTCCCATCGAACACCGAAGTTAAGCAACGTCGAGCGCGGTTAGTACTTGGATGGGTGACCACTTGGGAAAACCTCGTGTCGCTGTGCTTATCGTGTAGTGCCTCTGGCGGAGCACGTTAACAAATATATCTCTCTGACGTTAATAAATTTATTTTCAAAGATATAAAATATTTTTTGTCGTGAAAAATGCAGTTTTAGTCCGAGAAGTACGAAAATGTCTAAAAACGCTTGTATTCGTCGAAAGTGGTCGTTTTTAGACGTTTCCAGCTTTCTGACCTGAATAAATTGATTTTCAGAGATAAAAAATATTTTTTGTCGTGAAAAATACAGTTTTATTCGGAGAAGTACGAAAATGCCTAAAAACGATCGTATTCGTTGAAAGTGAACGTTTTTAGACATTTCCAGCTCTCTGACGTTAATAAATTTATTTTCAAAGATATAAAATATTTTTTTGTCGTGAAAAATGCAGTTTTAGTCCGAGAAGTACGAAAATGTCTAAAAACGCTTGTATTCGTCGAAAGTGGTCGTTTTTAGACGTTTCCAGCTTTCTGACCAGAATAAATTTATTTCCAGAGATATAAAATATTTTTTGTCGTGAAAAATACAGTTTTATTCGGAGAAGTACGAAAATGCCTAAAAACGCTCGTATTCGTTGAAGGTGAACGTTTTTAGACATTTCCAGCTCTCTGACGTTAATAAATTTATTTTCAGAGATAAAAAATATTTTTTGTCGTGAAAAATACAGTTTTAGTCCGAGAAGTACGAAAATGTCTAAAAACGCTTGTATTCGTCGAAAGTGGTCGTTTTTAGACGTTTCCAGCTTTGTGACCTGAATAAATTGATTTTCAGAGATAAAAAATATTTTTTGTCGTGAAAAATACAGTTTTATTCCGAGAAGTACAAAAATGCCTAAAAACGCTCGTATTCGTTGAAACTGAACGTTTTTAGACATTTCCAGCTCTCTGACGTTAATAAATTTATTTTCAGAGATATAAAATATTTTTTGTCGTGAAAAATGCAGTCTTATTCCGAGAAGTACGAAAATGTCTAAAAACGCTTGTATTTGTCGAAAGTGATCGTTTTAGACGTTTCCAGCTTTCTGACCTGAATGAATTGATTTTCAGAGATAAAAAATATTTTTTGTCGTGAAAAATACAGTTTTATTCGGAGAAGTACGAAAATGCCTAAAAACGATCGTATTCGTTGAAAGTGAACGTTTTTAGACATTTCCAGCTCTCTGACGTTAATAAATTTATTTTCAAAGATATAAAATATTTTTTGTCGTGAAAAATGCAGTTTTAGTCCGAGAAGTACGAAAATGTCTAAAAACGCTTGTATTCGCCGAAAGTGGTCGTTTTTAGACCTTTCCAGCTTTCTGACCAGAATAAATTTATTTCCAGAGATATAAAATATTTTTTGTCGTGAAAAATACAGTTTTATTCGGAGAAGTACGAAAATGCCTAAAAACGCTCGTATTCGTTGAAGGTGAACGTTTTTAGACATTTCCAGCTCTCTGACGTTAATAAATTTATTTTCAAAGATATAAAATATTTTTTGTCGTGAAAAATGCAGTTTTAGTCCGAGAAGTACGAAAATGTCTAAAAACGCTTGTATTCGTCGAAAGTGGTCGTTTTTAGACGTTTCCAGCTTTCTGACCTGAATGAATTGATTTTCAGAGATAAAAAATATTTTTTGTCGTGAAAAATACAGTTTTATTCGGAGAAGTACGAAAATGCCTAAAAACGCTCGTATTCGTTGAAGGTGAACGTTTTTAGACATTTCCAGCTCTCTGACGTTAATAAATTTATTTTCAGAGATAAAAAATATTTTTTGTCGTGAAAAATACAGTTTTAGTCCGAGAAGTACGAAAATGTCTAAAAACGCTTGTATTCGTCGAAAGTGGTCGTTTTTAGACGTTTCCAGCTTTGTGACCTGAATAAATTGATTTTCAGAGATAAAAAATATTTTTTGTCGTGAAAAATACAGTTTTATTCCGAGAAGTACAAAAATGCCTAAAAACGCTCGTATTCGTTGAAACTGAACGTTTTTAGACATTTCCAGCTCTCTGACGTTAATAAATTTATTTTCAGAGATATAAAATATTTTTTGTCGTGAAAAATGCAGTCTTATTCCGAGAAGTACGAAAATGTCTAAAAACGCTTGTATTTGTCGAAAGTGATCGTTTTAGACGTTTCCAGCTTTCTGACCTGAATGAATTGATTTTCAGAGATAAAAAATATTTTTTGTCGTGAAAAATACAGTTTTATTCGGAGAAGTACGAAAATGCCTAAAAACGATCGTATTCGTTGAAAGTGAACGTTTTTAGACATTTCCAGCTCTCTGACGTTAATAAATTTATTTTCAAAGATATAAAATATTTTTTGTCGTGAAAAATGCAGTTTTAGTCCGAGAAGTACGAAAATGTCTAAAAACGCTTGTATTCGTCGAAAGTGGTCGTTTTTAGACCTTTCCAGCTTTCTGACCAGAATAAATTTATTTCCAGAGATATAAAATATTTTTTGTCGTGAAAAATACAGTTTTATTCGGAGAAGTACGAAAATGCCTAAAAACGCTCGTATTCGTTGAAGGTGAACGTTTTTAGACATTTCCAGCTCTCTGACGTTAATAAATTTATTTTCAAAGATATAAAATATTTTTTGTCGTGAAAAATGCAGTTTTAGTCCGAGAAGTACGAAAATGTCTAAAAACGCTTGTATTCGTCGAAAGTGGTCGTTTTTAGACGTTTCCAGCTTTCTGACCTGAATGAATTGATTTTCAGAGATAAAAAATATTTTTTGTCGTGTAAAATACAGTTTTATTCAGAGAAGTACGAAAATGCCTAAAAACACTCGTATTCGTTGAAAGTGAACGTTTTTAGACATTTCCAGCTCTCTGACGTTAATAAATTTATTTTCAGAGATAAAAAATATTTTTTGTCGTGAAAAATACAGTTTTAGTCCGAGAAGTACGAAAATGTCTAAAAACGCTTGTATTCGTCGAAAGTGGTCGTTTTTAGACGTTTCCAGCTTTCTGACCTGAATGAATTGATTTTCAGAGATAAAAAATATTTTTTGTCGTGAAAAATACAGTTTTATTCCGAGAAGTACAAAAATGCCTAAAAACGCTCGTATTCGTTGAAAGTGAACGTTTTTAGACATTTCCAGCTCTCTGACGTTAATAAATTTATTTTCAGAGATAAAAAATATTTTTTGTCGTGAAAAATGCAGTTTTAGTCCGAGAAGTACGAAAATATCTAAAAACGCTTGTATTCGTCGAAAGTGGTCGTTTTTAGACGTTTCCAGCTTTCTGACCTGAATAAATTGATTTTCAGAGATAAAAAATATTTTTTGTCGTGAAAAATACAGTTTTATTCGGAGAAGTACGAAAATGCCTAAAAACGATCGTATTCGTTGAAAGTGAACGTTTTTAGACATTTCCAGCTCTCTGACGTTAATAAATTTATTTTCAAAGATATAAAATATTTTTTGTCGTGAAAAATGCAGTTTTAGTCCGAGAAGTACGAAAATGTCTAAAAACGCTTGTATTCGTCGAAAGTGGTCGTTTTTAGACGTTTCCAGCTTTCTGACCAGAATAAATTTATTTCCAGAGATATAAAATATTTTTTGTCGTGAAAAATACAGTTTTATTCGGAGAAGTACGAAAATGCCTAAAAACGCTTGTATTCGTCGAAAGTGGTCGTTTTTAGACGTTTCCAGCTTTCTGACCTGAATAAATTGATTTTCAGAGATAAAAAATATTTTTTGTCGTGAAAAATGCAGTTTTAGTCCGAGAAGTACGAAAATATCTAAAAACGCTTGTATTCGTCGAAAGTGGTCGTTTTTAGACGTTTCCAGCTTTCTGACCTGAATAAATTGATTTTCAGAGATAAAAAATATTTTTTGTCGTGAAAAATACAGTTTTATTCGGAGAAGTACGAAAATGCCTAAAAACGATCGTATTCGTTGAAAGTGAACCTTTTTAGACATTTCCAGCTCTCTGACGTTAATAAATTTATTTTCAAAGATATAAAATATTTTTTGTCGTGAAAAATGCAGTTTTAGTCCGAGAAGTACGAAAATGTCTAAAAACGCTTGTATTCGTCGAAAGTGGTCGTTTTTAGACGTTTCCAGCTTTCTGACCTGAATAAATTGATTTTCAGAGATAAAAAATATTTTTTGTCGTGAAAAATACAGTTTTATTCAGAGAAGTACGAAAATGCCTAAAAACACTCGTATTCGTTGAAAGTGAACGTTTTTAGACATTTCCAGCTCTCTGACGTTAATAAATTTATTTTCAGAGATAAAAAATATTTTTTGTCGTGAAAAATGCAGTTTTAGTCCGAGAAGTACGAAAATGTCTAAAAACGCTTGTATTCGTCGAAAGTGGTCGTTTTTAGACGTTTCCAGCTTTCTGACCTGAATAAATTGATTTTCAGAGATAAAAAATATTTTTTGTCGTGAAAAATACAGTTTTATTCCGAGAAGTACAAAAATGCCTAAAAACGCTCGTATTCGTTGAAAGTGAACGTTTTTAGACATTTCCAGCTCTCTGACGTTAATAAATTTATTTTCAGAGATATAAAATATTTTTTGTCGTGAAAAATACAGTTTTATTCCGAGAAGTACGAAAATGTCTAAAAACGCTTGTATTTGTCGAAAGTGATCGTTTTTAGACGTTTCCAGCTTTCTGACCAGAATAAATTTATTTCCAGAGATATAAAATATTTTTTGTCGTGAAAAATACAGTTTTATTCGGAGAAGTACGAAAATGCCTAAAAACGATCGTATTCGTTGAAAGTGAACGCTTTTAGATATTTCCAGCTCTCTGACGTTAATAAATTTATTTTCAAAGATATAAAATATTTTTTGTCGTGAAAAATGCAGTTTTAGTCCGAGAAGTACGAAAATATCTAAAAACGCTTGTATTCGTCGAAAGTGGTCGTTTTTAGACGTTTCCAGCTTTCTGACCATAATAAATTTATTTCCAGAGATATAAAATATTTTTTCTCGTGAAAAATACAGTTTTATTCGGAGAAGTACGAAAATGCCTAAAAACGCTCGTATTCGTTGAAAGTGAACGTTTTTAGACATTTCCAGCTCTCTGACGTTAATAAATTTATTTTCAAAGATATAAAATATTTTTTGTCGTGAAAAATGCAGTTTTAGTCCGAGAAGTACGAAAATGTCTAAAAACGCTTGTATTCGTCGAAAGTGGTCGTTTTTAGACGTTTCCAGCTTTCTGACCTGAATAAATTGATTTTCAGAGATAAAAAATATTTTTTGTCGTGAAAAATACAGTTTTATTCAGAGAAGTACGAAAATGCCTAAAAACACTCGTATTCGTTGAAAGTGAACGTTTTTAGACATTTCCAGCTCTCTGACGTTAATAAATTTATTTTCAGAGATAAAAAATATTTTTTGTCGTGAAAAATGCAGTTTTAGTCCGAGAAGTACGAAAATGTCTAAAAACGCTTGTATTCGTCGAAAGTGGTCGTTTTTAGACGTTTCCAGCTTTCTGACCTGAATAAATTGATTTTCAGAGATAAAAAATATTTTTTGTCGTGAAAAATACAGTTTTATTCGGAGAAGTACGAAAATGCCTAAAAACGATCGTATTCGTTGAAAGTGAACGTTTTTAGACATTTCCAGCTCTCTGACGTTAATAAATTTATTTTCAAAGATATAAAATATTTTTTGTCGTGAAAAATGCAGTTTTAGTCCGAGAAGTACGAAAATGTCTAAAAACGCTTGTATTCGTCGAAAGTGGTCGTTTTTAGAAGTTTCCAGCTTTCTGACCAGAATAAATTTATTTCCAGAGATATAAAATATTTTTTGTCGTGAAAAATACAGTTTTATTCAGAGAAGTACGAAAATGCCTAAAAACACTCGTATACGTTGAAAGTGAACGTTTTTAGACATTTCCAGCTCTCTGACGTTAATAAATTTATTTTCAGAGATAAAAAATATTTTTTGTCGTGAAAAATGCAGTTTTAGTCCGAGAAGTACGAAAATGTCTAAAAACGCTTGTATTCGTCGAAAGTGGTCGTTTTTAGACGTTTCCAGCTTTCTGACCTGAATAAATTGATTTTCAGAGATAAAAAATATTTTTTGTCGTGAAAAATACAGTTTTATTCCGAGAAGTACAAAAATGCCTAAAAACGCTCGTATTCGTTAAAAGTGAACGTTTTTAGACATTTCCAGCTCTCTGACGTTAATAAATTTATTTTCAAAGATATAAAATATTTTTTGTCGTGAAAAATGCAGTTTTAGTCCGAGAAGTACGAAAATGTCTAAAAACGCTTGTATTCGTCGAAAGTGGTCGTTTTTAGACGTTTCCAGCTTTCTGACCAGAATAAATTTATTTCCAGAGATATAAAATATTTTTTGTCGTGAAAAATACAGTTTTATTCGGAGAAGTACGAAAATGCCTAAAAACGCTCGTATTCGTTGAAAGTGAACGTTTTTAGACATTTCCAGCTCTCTGACGTTAATAAATTTATTTTCAAAGATATAAAATATTTTTAGTCGTGAAAAATGCAGTTTTAGTCCTAGAAGTACGAAAATGTCTAAAAACGCTTGTATTCGTCGAAAGTGTTCGTTTTTAGATGTTTCCAGCTTTCTTACCTGAATAAATTGATTTTCAGAGATAAAAAATATTTTTTGTCGTGAAAAATACAGTTTTATTCCGAGAAGTACAAAAATGCCTAAAAACGCTCGTATTCGTTGAAAGTGAACGTTTTTAGACATTTCCAGCTCTCTGACGTTAATAAATTTATTTCCAGAGATATAAAATATTTTTTGTCGTGAAAAATACAGTTTTATTCGGAGAAGTACGAAAATGCCTAAAAACGCTCGTATTCGTTGAAGGTGAACGTTTTTAGACATTTCCAGCTCTCTGACGTTAATAAATTTATTTTCAAAGATATAAAATATTTTTTGTCGTGAAAAATGCAGTTTTAGTCCGAGAAGTACGAAAATGTCTAAAAACGCTTGTATTCGTCGAAAGTGGTCGTTTTTAGACGTTTCCAGCTTTCTGACCTGAATGAATTGATTTTCAGAGATAAAAAATATTTTTTGTCGTGTAAAATACAGTTTTATTCAGAGAAGTACGAAAATGCCTAAAAACACTCGTATTCGTTGAAAGTGAACGTTTTTAGACATTTCCAGCTCTCTGACGTTAATAAATTTATTTTCAGAGATAAAAAATATTTTTTGTCGTGAAAAATACAGTTTTAGTCCGAGAAGTACGAAAATGTCTAAAAACGCTTGTATTCGTCGAAAGTGGTCGTTTTTAGACGTTTCCAGCTTTCTGACCTGAATGAATTGATTTTCAGAGATAAAAAATATTTTTTGTCGTGAAAAATACAGTTTTATTCCGAGAAGTACAAAAATGCCTAAAAACGCTCGTATTCGTTGAAAGTGAACGTTTTTAGACATTTCCAGCTCTCTGACGTTAATAAATTTATTTTCAGAGATAAAAAATATTTTTTGTCGTGAAAAATGCAGTTTTAGTCCGAGAAGTACGAAAATATCTAAAAACGCTTGTATTCGTCGAAAGTGGTCGTTTTTAGACGTTTCCAGCTTTCTGACCTGAATAAATTGATTTTCAGAGATAAAAAATATTTTTTGTCGTGAAAAATACAGTTTTATTCGGAGAAGTACGAAAATGCCTAAAAACGATCGTATTCGTTGAAAGTGAACGTTTTTAGACATTTCCAGCTCTCTGACGTTAATAAATTTATTTTCAAAGATATAAAATATTTTTTGTCGTGAAAAATGCAGTTTTAGTCCGAGAAGTACGAAAATGTCTAAAAACGCTTGTATTCGTCGAAAGTGGTCGTTTTTAGACGTTTCCAGCTTTCTGACCAGAATAAATTTATTTCCAGAGATATAAAATATTTTTTGTCGTGAAAAATACAGTTTTATTCGGAGAAGTACGAAAATGCCTAAAAACGCTCGTATTCGTTGAAGGTGAACGTTTTTAGACATTTCCAGCTCTCTGACGTTAATAAATTTATTTTCAAAGATATAAAATATTTTTTGTCGTGAAAAATGCAGTTTTAGTCCGAGAAGTACGAAAATGTCTAAAAACGCTTGTATTCGTCGAAAGTGGTCGTTTTTAGACGTTTCCAGCTTTCTTACCTGAATAAATTGATTTTCAGAGATAAAAAATATTTTTTGTCGTGAAAAATACAGTTTTATTCGGAGAAGTACGAAAATGCCTAAAAACGCTCGTATTCGTTGAAAGTGAACGTTTTTAGACATTTCCAGCTCTCTGACGTTAATAAATTTATTTTCAAAGATATAAAATATTTTTTGTCGTGAAAAATGCAGTTTTAGTCCGAGAAGTACGAAAATGTCTAAAAACGCTTGTATTCGTCGAAAGTGGTCGTTTTTAGACGTTTCCAGCTTTCTGACCTGAATAAATTGATTTTCAGAGATAAAAAATATTTTTTGTCTTGAAAAATACAGTTTTATTCCGAGAAGTACAAAAATGCCTAAAAACGCTCGTATTCGTTGAAAGTGAACGTTTTTAGACATTTCTAGCTCTCTGACGTTAATAAATTTATTTTCAGAGATATAAAATAATTTTTGTCGTGAAAAATGCAGTCTTATTCCGAGAAGTACGAAAATGTCTAAAAACGCTTGTATTTGTCGAAAGTGATCGTTTTTAGACGTTTCCAGCTTTCTGACCAGAATAAATTTATTTCCAGAGATATAAAATATTTTTTGTCGTGAAAAATACAGTTTTATTCGGAGAAGTACGAAAATGCCTAAAAACGATCGGATTCGTTGAAAGTGAACGTTTTTAGACATTTTCAGCTCTCTAACGTTAATCAATTTATTTTCAAAGATATAAAATATTTTTTGTCGTGAAAAATGCAGTTTTAGTCCGAGAAGTACGAAAATGTCTAAAAACGCTTGTATTCGTCGAAAGTGGTCGTTTTTAGACGTTTCCAGCTTTCTGACCAGAATAAATTTATTTCCAGAGATATAAAATATTTTTTGTCGTGAAAAATACAGTTTTATTCGGAGAAGTACGAAAATGCCTAAAAACGCTCGTATTCGTTGAAAGTGAACGTTTTTAGACATTTCCAGCTCTCTGACGTTAATAAATTTATTTTCAAAGATATAAAATATTTTTTGTCGTGAAAAATGCAGTTTTAGTCCGAGAAGTACGAAAATGTCTAAAAACGCTTGTATTCGTCGAAAGTGGTCGTTTTTAGACGTTTCCAGCTTTCTGACCTGAATAAATTGATTTTCAGAGATAAAAAATATTTTTTGTCGTGAAAAATACAGTTTTATTCAGAGAAGTACGAAAATGCCTAAAAACGCTCGTATTCGTTGAAAGTGAACGTTTTTAGACATTTCCAGCTCTCTGACGTTAATAAATTTATTTTCAGAGATAAAAAATATTTTTTGTCGTGAAAAATGCAGTTTTAGTCCGAGATGTACCAAAATGTCTAAAAACGTTTGTATTCGTCGAAAGTGGTCGTTTTTAGACGTTTCCAGCTTTCTGACCTGAATAAATTGATTTTCAGAGATAAAAAATATTTTTTTGTCGTGAAAAATACAGTTTTATTCCGAGAAGTACAAAAATGCCTAAAAACGCTCGTATTCGTTGAAAGTGAACGTTTTTAGACATTTCCAGCTCTCTGACGTTAATAAATTTATTTTCAGAGATATAAAATATTTTTTGTCGTGAAAAATGCAGTTTTAGTCCGAGAAGTACGAAAATGTCTAAAAACGCTTGTATTCGTCGAAAGTGGTCGTTTTTAGACGTTTCCAGCTTTCTGACCAGAATAAATTTATTTCCAGAGATATAAAATATTTTTTGTCGTGAAAAATACAGTTTTATTCGGAGAAGTACGAAAATGCCTAAAAACGCTCGTATTCGTTGAAAGTGAACGTTTTTAGACATTTCCAGCTCTCTGACGTTAATAAATTTATTTTCAGAGATAAAAAATATTTTTTGTCGTGAAAAATGCAGTTTTATTCCGAGAAGTACGAAAATGTCTAAAAACGCTTGTATTTGTCGAAAGTGATCGTTTTTAGACGTTTCCAGCTTTCTGACCAGAATAAATTTATTTCCAGAGATATAAAATATTTTTTGTCGTGAAAAATACAGTTTTATTCGGAGAAGTACGAAAATGCCTAAAAACGATCGTATTCGTTGAAAGTGAACGTTTTTAGATATTTCCAGCTCTCTGACGTTAATAAATTTCAAAGATCTAAAATATTTTTTGTCGTGAAAAATGCAGTTTTATTCCGAGAAGTACGAAAATGTCTAAAAACGCTTGTATTCGTCAAAAGTGGTCGTTTTTAGACGTTTCCAGCTTTCTGACCAGAATAAATTTATTTCCAGAGATATAAAATATTTTTTGTCGTGAAAAATACAGTTTTATTCGGAGAAGTACGAAAATGCCTAAAAACGCTCGTATTCGTTGAAAGTGAACGTTTTTAGACATTTCCAGCTCTCTGACGTTAATAAATTTATTTTCAAAGGTATAAAATATTTTTTGTCGTGAAAAATGCAGTTTTAGTCCGAGAAGTACGAAAATGTCTAAAAACGGTTGTATTCGTCGAAAGTGGTCGTTTTTAGACGTTTCCAGCTTTCTGACCTGAATAAATTGATTTTCAGAGATAAAAAATATTTTTTGTCGTGAAAAATACAGTTTTATTCCGAGAAGTACAAAAATGCCTAAAAACGCTCGTATTCGTTGAAAGTGAACGTTTTTAGACATTTCCAGCTCTCTGACGTTAATAAATTTATTTTCAGAGATATAAAATATTTTTTGTCGTGAAAAATGCAGTCTTATTCCGAGAAGTACGAAAATGTCTAAAAACGCTTGTATTTGTTGAAAGTGATCGTTTTTAGACGTTTCCAGCTTTCTGACCAGAATAAATTTATTTCCAGAGATATAAAATATTTTTTGTCATGAAAAATACAGTTTTATTCGGAGAAGTACGAAAATGCCTAAAAACGATCGTATTCGTTGAAAGTGAACGTTTTTAGACATTTCCAGCTCTCTGACGTTAATAAATTTATTTTCAGAGATAAAAAATATTTTTTGTCGTGAAAAATGCAGTTTTAGTCCGAGAAGTACGAAAATGTCTAAAAACGCTTGTATTCGTCGAAAGTGGTCGTTTTTAGACGTTTCCAGCTTTCTGACCTGAATAAATTGATTTTCAGAGATAAAAAATATTTTTTGTCGTGAAAAATACAGTTTTATTCAGAGAAGTACGAAAATGCCTAAAAACGCCCGTATTCGTTGAAAGTGAACGTTTTTAGACATTTCCAGCTCTCTGACGTTAATAAATTTATTTTCAGAGATAAAAAATATTTTTTGTCGTGAAAAATGCAGTTTTAGTCCGAGAAGTACGAAAATGTCTAAAAACGCTTGTATTCGTCGAAAGTGGTCGTTTTTAGACGTTTCCAGCTTTCTGACCTGAATAAATTGATTTTCAGAGATAAAAAATATTTTTTGTCGTGAAAAATGCAGTCTTATTCCGAAAAGTACGAAAATGTCTAAAAACGCTTGTATTTGTCGAAAGTGATCGTTTTTAGACGTTTCCAGCTTTCTGACCAGAATAAATTTATTTCCAGAGATATAAAATATTTTTTGTCGTGAAAAATACAGTTTTAGTCCGAGAAGTACGAAAATGTCTAAAAACGCTTGTATTCGTCGAAAGTGGTCGTTTTTAGACGTTTCCAGCTTTCTGACCAGAATAAATTTATTTCCAGAGATATAAAATATTTTTTGTCGTGAAAAATACAGTTTTATTCGGAGAAGTACGAAAATGCCTAAAAACGCTCGTATTCGTTGAAAGTGAACGTTTTTAGACATTTCCAGCTCTCTGACGTTAATAAATTTATTTTCAAAGATATAAAATATTGTTTGTCGTGAAAAATGCAGTTTTAGTCCGAGAAGTACGAAAATGTCTAAAAACGCTTGTATTCGTCGAAAGTGGTCGTTTTTAGACGTTTCCAGCTTTCTGACCTGAATAAATTGATTTTCAGAGATAAAAAATATTTTTTGTCGTGAAAAATACAGTTTTATTCAGAAAAGTACGAAAATGCCTAAAAACGCTCGTATTCGTTGAAAGTGAACGTTTTTAGACATTTCCAGCTCTCTGACGTTAATAAATTTATTTTCAGAGATAAAAAATATTTTTTGTCGTGAAAAATGCAGTTTTAGTCCGAGAAGTACGAAAATGTCTCAAAACGCTTGTATTCGTCGAAAGTGGTCGTTTTTAGACGTTTCCAGCTTTCTGACCTGAATAAATTGATTTTCAGAGATAAAAAATATTTTTTGTCGTGAAAAATACAGTTTTATTCCGAGAAGTACAAAAATGCCTAAAAACGCTCGTATTCGTTGAAAGTGAACGTTTTTAGACATTTCCAGCTCTCTGACGTTAATAAATTTATTTTCAGAGATAAAAAATATTTTTTGTCGTGAAAAATGCAGTTTTAGTCCGAGAAGTACGAAAATGTCTAAAAACGCTTGTATTCGTCGAAAGTGGTCGTTTTTAGACGTTTCCAGCTTTCTGACCTGAATAAATTGATTTTCAGAGATAAAAAATATTTTTTGTCGTGAAAAATGCAGTCTTATTCCGAGAAGTACGAAAATGTCTAAAAACGCTTGTATTCGTCGAAAGTGGTCGTTTTTAGACGTTTCCAGCTTTCTGACCTGAATAAATTGATTTTCAGAGATAAAAAATATTTTTTGTCGTGAAAAATACAGTTTTATTCCGAGAAGTACAAAAATGCCTAAAAACGCTCGTATTCGTTGAAAGTGAACGTTTTTAGACATTTCTAGCTCTCTGACGTTAATAAATTTATTTTCAGAGATATAAAATATTTTTTGTCGTGAAAAATGCAGTCTTATTCCGAGAAGTACGAAAATGTCTAAAAACGCTTGTATTTGTCGAAAGTGATCGTTTTTAGACGTTTCCAGCTTTCTGACCAGAATAAATTTATTTCCAGACATATAAAATATTTTTTGTCGTGAAAAATACAGTTTTATTCGGAGAAGTACGAAAATGCCTAAAAACGATCGTATTCGTTGAAAGTGAACGTTTTTAGACATTTTCAGCTCTCTGACGTTAATAAATTTATTTTCAAAGATATAAAATATTTTTTGTCGTGAAAAATGCAGTTTTAGTCCGAGAAGTACGAAAATGTCTAAAAACGCTTGTATTCGTCGAAAGTGGTCGTTTTTAGATGTTTCCAGCTTTCTGACCAGAATAAATTTATTTCCAGAGATATAAAATATTTTTTGTCGTGAAAAATACAGTTTTATTCGGAGAAGTACGAAAATGCCTAAAAACGCTCGTATTCGTTGAAAGTGAACGTTTTTAGACATTTCCAGCTCTCTGACGTTAATAAATTTATTTTCAAAGATATAAAATATTTTTTGTCGTGAAAAATGCAGTTTTAGTCCGAGAAGTACGAAAATGTCTAAAAACGCTTGTATTCCTCGAAAGTGGTCGTTTTTAGACGTTTCCAGCTTTCTGACCTGAATAAATTGATTTTCAGAGATAAAAAATATTTTTTGTCGTGAAAAATACAGTTTTATTCAGAGAAGTACGAAAATGCCTAAAAACGCTCGTATTCGTTGAAAGTGAACGTTTTTAGACATTTCCAGCTCTCTGACGTTAATAAATTTATTTTCAAAGATATAAAATATTTTTTGTCGTGAAAAATGCAGTTTTAGTCCGAGAAGTACGAAAATGTCTAAAAACGCTTGTATTCGTCGAAAGTGGTCGTTTTTAGACGTTTCCAGCTTTCTGACCTGAATAAATTGATTTTCAGAGATAAAAAATATTTTTTGTCGTGAAAAATACAGTTTTATTCAGAGAAGTACGAAAATGCCTAAAAACGCTCGTATTCCTTGAAAGTGAACGTTTTTAGACATTTCCAGCTCTCTGACGTTAATAAATTTATTTTCAGAGATATAAAATATTTTTTGTCGTGAAAAATGCAGTCTTATTCCGAGAAGTACGAAAATGTCTAAAAACGCTTGTATTTGTCGAAAGTGATCGTTTTTAGACGTTTCCAGCTTTCTGACCACAATAAATTTATTTCCAGAGATATAAAATATTTTTTGTCGTGAAAAATACAGTTTTATTCGGAGAAGTACGAAAATGCCTAAAAACGGTCGTAATCGTTGAAAGTGAACGTTTTTAGACATTTCCAGCTCTCTGACGTTAATAAATTTATTTTCAAAGATATAAAATATTTTTTGTCGTGAAAAATGCAGTTTTATTCCGAGAAGTACGAAAATGTCTAAAAACGCTTGTATTTGTCGAAAGTGATCGTTTTTAGACGTTTCCAGCTTTCTGACCAGAATAAATTTATTTCCAGAGATATAAAATATTTTTGTCGTGAAAAATACAGTTTTATTCGGAGAAGTACGAAAATGCCTAAAAACGATCGTATTCGTTGAAAGAGAACGTTTTTAGACATTTCCAGCTCTCTGACGTTAATAAATTTATTTTCAGAGATAAAAAATATTTTTTGTCGTGAAAAATGCAGTTTTATTCCGAGAAGTACGAAAATGTCTAAAAACGCTTGTATTTGTCGAAAGTGATCGTTTTTAGACGTTTCCAGCTTTCTGACCAGAATAAATTTATTTCCAGAGATATAAAATATTTTTTGTCGTGAAAAATACAGTTTTATTCGGAGAAGTACGAAAATGCCTAAAAACGATCGTATTCGTTGAAAGTGAACGTTTTTAGACATTTCCAACTCTCTGACGTTAATAATTTAATTTTCAAAGATATAAAATATTTTTTGTCGTGAAAAATGCAGTTTTAGTCCGAGAAGTACGAAAATGTCTAAAAACGCTTGTATTCGTCGAAAGTGGTCGTTTTTAGACGTTTCCAGCTTTCTGACCAGAATAAATTTATTTCCAGAGATATAAAATATTTTTTGTCGTGAAAAATACAGTTTTATTCGGAGAAGTACGAAAATGCCAAAAAACGCTCGTATTCGTTGAAAGTGAACGTTTTTAGACATTTCCAGCTCTCTGACGTTAATAAATTTATTTTCAAAGATATAAAATATTTTTTGTCGTGAAAAATGCAGTTTTAGTCCGAGAAGTGCGAAAATGTCTAAAAACGCTTGTATTCGTCGAAAGTGGTCGTTTTTAGACGTTTCCAGCTTTCTGACCTGAATAAATTGATTTTCAGAGATAAAAAATATTTTTTGTCGTGAAAAATACAGTTTTATTCGGAGAAGTACGAAAATGCCTAAAAACGCTTGTATTCGTCGAAAGTGGTCGTTTTTAGACGTTTCCAGCTTTCTGACCTGAATAAATTGATTTTCAGAGATAAAAAATATTTTTTGTCGTGAAAAATGCAGTCTTATTCCGAGAAGTACGAAAATGTCTAAAAACGCTTGTATTTGTCGAAAGTGATCGTTTTTAGACGTTTCCAGCTTTCTGACCAGAATAAATTTATTTCCAGAGATATAAAATATTTTTTGTCGTGAAAAATACAGTTTTAGTCCGAGAAGTACGAAAATGTCTAAAAACGCTTGTATTCGTCGAAAGTGGTCGTTTTTAGACGTTTCCAGCTTTCTGACCTGAATAAATTGATTTTCAGAGATAAAAAATATTTTTTGTCGTGAAAAATACAGTTTTATTCAGAAAAGTACGAAAATGCCTAAAAACGCTCGTATTCGTTGAAAATGAACGTTTTTAGACATTTCCAGCTCTCTGACGTTAATAAATTTATTTTCAGAGATAAAAAATATTTTTTGTCGTGAAAAATGCAGTTTTAGTCCGAGAAGTACGAAAATGTCTAAAAACGCTTGTATTCGTCGAAAGTGGTCGTTTTTAGACGTTTCCAGCTTTCTGACCTGAATAAATTGATTTTCAGAGATAAAAAATATGTTTTGTCGTGAAAAATACAGTTTTATTCCGAGAAGTACAAAAATGCCTAAAAACGCTCGTATTCGTTGAAAGTGAACGTTTTTAGACATTTCCAGCTCTCTGACGTTAATAAATTTATTTTCAGAGATAAAAAATATTTTTTGTCGTGAAAAATGCAGTCTTATTCCGAGAAGTACGAAAATGTCTAAAAACGCTTGTATTTGTCGAAAGTGATCGTTTTTAGATGTTTCCAGCTTTCTGACCAGAATAAATTTATTTCCAGAGATATAAAATATTTTTTGTCGTGAAAAATACAGTTTTATTCGGAGAAGTACGAAAATGTTTAAAAACGATCGTATTCGTTGAAAGTGAACGTTTTTAGACATTTCCAGCTCGCTGACGTTAATAAATTTATTTTCAAAGATATAAAATATTTTTTGTCGTGAAAAATGCAGTTTTAGTCCGAGAAGTACGAAAATGTCTAAAAACGCTTGTATTCGTCGAAAGTGGTCGTTTTTAGACGTTTCCAGCTTTCTGACCAGAATAAATTTATTTCCAGAGATATAAAATATTTTTTGTCGTGAAAAATACAGTTTTATTCGGAGAAGTACGAAAAAGCCTAAAAACGCTCGTATTCGTTGAAAGTGAACGTTTTTAGACATTTCCAGCTCTCTGACGTTAATAAATTTATTTTCAGAGATAAAAAATATTTTTTGTCGTGAAAAATGCAGTTTTAGTCCGAGAAGTACGAAAATGTCTAAAAACGCTTGTATTCGTCCAAAGTGGTCGTTTTTAGACGTTTCCAGCTTTCTGACCTGAATATATTGATTTTCAGAGATAAAAAATATTTTTTGTCGTGAAAAATACAGTTTTATTCCGAGAAGTACGAAAATGCCTAAAAACGATCGTATTCGTTGAAAGTCAACGTTTTTAGACATTTCCAGCTCTCTGACGTTAATATGCAGCGACCATATCGGCGTTGAAAGCACCGGTTCCCATCGAACACCGAAGTTAAGCAACGTCGAGCGCGGTTAGTACTTGGATGGGTGACCACTTGGGAATACCTCGTGTCGCTGTGCTTTATCGTGTAGTGCCTCTGGCGGAGCACGTTAACAAATATATCTCTCTCTGACGTTAATAAATTTATTTTCAAAGATATAAATTTTTTTTTTTCGTGAAAAATGCAGTTTTAGTCCGAGAAGTACGAAAATGTCTAAAAACGCTTGTATTCGTCGAAAGTGGTCGTTTTTAGACGTTTCCAGCTTTCTGACCAGAATAAATTTATTTCCAGAGATATAAAATATTTTTTGTCGTGAAAAATACAGTTTTATTCAGAGAAATACGAAAATGCCTAAAAACGCTCGTATTCGTTGAAAGTGAACGTTTTTAGACATTTCCAGCTCTCTGACGTTAATAAATTTATTTTCAGAGATAAAAAATATTTTTTGTCGTGAAAAATGCAGTTTTAGTCCGAGAAGTACGAAAATGTCTAAAAACGCTTGTATTCGTCCAAAGTGGTCGTTTTTAGACGTTTCCAGCTTTCTGACCTGAATATATTGATTTTCAGAGATAAAAAATATTTTTTGTCGTGAAAAATACAGTTTTATTCCGAGAAGTACAAAAATTCCTAAAAACGCTCGTATTCGTTGAAAGTGAACGTTTCTAGACATTTCCAGCTCTCTGACGTTAATAAATTTATTTTCAGAGATATAAAATATTTTTTGTCGTGAAAAATGCAGTATTATTCCGAGAAGTACGAAAATGTCTAAAAACGCTTGTATTTGTCGAAAGTGATCGTTTTTAGACGTTTCCAGCTTTCTGACCAGAATAAATTTATTTCCATAGATATAAAATATTTTTTGTCGTGAAAAATACAGTTTTATTCGGAGAAGTACGAAAATGCCTAAAAACGATCGTATTCGTTGAAAGTCAACGTTTTTAGACATTTCCAGCTCTCTGACGTTAATAAATTTATTTTCAAAGATATAAATTTTTTTTTTTCGTGAAAAATGCAGTTTTAGTCCGAGAAGTACGAAAATGTCTAAAAACGCTTGTATTCGTCGAAAGTGGTCGTTTTTAGACGTTTCCAGCTTTCTGACCAGAATAAATTTATTTCCAGAGATATAAAATATTTTTTGTCGTGAAAAATACAGTTTTATTCGGAGAAGTACGAAAATGCCTAAAAACGCTCGTATTCGTTGAAAGTGAACGTTTTTAGACATTTCCAGCTCTCTGACGTTAATAAATTTATTTTCAAAGATATAAAATATTTTTTGTCGTGAAAAATGCAGTTTTAGTCCGAGAAGTACGAAAATGTTTAAAAACGCTTGTATTCGTCGAAAGTGGTCGTTTTTAGATGTTTCCAGCTTTCTGACCTGAATAAATTGATTTTCAGAGATAAAAAATATTTTTTGTCGTGAAAAGTACAGTTTTATTCAGAGAAGTACGAAAATGCCTAAAAACGCTCGTATTCGTTGAAAGTGAACGTTTTTAGACATTTCCAGCTCTCTGACGTTAATAAATTTATTTTCAGAGATAAAAAATATTTTTTGTCGTGAAAAATGCAGTTTTAGTCCGAGAAGTACGAAAATGTCTAAAAACGCTTGTATTCGTCGAAAGTGGTCGTTTTTAGACGTTTCCAGCTTTCTGACCTGAATAAATTGATTTTCAGAGATAAAAAATATTTTTTGTCGTGAAAAATACAGTTTTATTCAGAAAAGTACGAAAATGCCTAAAAACGCTCGTATTCGTTGAAAATGAACGTTTTTAGACATTTGCAGCTCTCTGACGTTAATAAATTTATTTTCAGAGATAAAAAATATTTTTTGTCGTGAAAAATGCAGTTTTAGTCCGAGAAGTACGAAAATGTCTAAAAACGCTTGTATTCGTCGAAAGTGGTCGTTTTTAGACGTTTCCAGCTTTCTGACCTGAATAAATTGATTTTCAGAGATAAAAAATATGTTTTGTCGTGAAAAATACAGTTTTGTTCCGAGAAGTACAAAAATGCCTAAAAACGCTCGTATTCGTTGAAAGTGAACGTTTTTAGACATTTCCAGCTCTCTGACGTTAATAAATTTATTTTCAGAGATAAAAAATATTTTTTGTCGTGAAAAATGCAGTTTTAGTCCGAGAAGTACGAAAATGTCTAAAAACGCTTGTATTCGTCGAAAGTGGTCGTTTTTAGACGTTTCCAGCTTTCTGACCTGAATAAATTGATTTTCAGAGATAAAAAATATTTTTTGTCGTGAAAAATGCAGTCTTATTCCGAGAAGTACGAAAATGTCTAAAAACGCTTGTATTTGTCGAAAGTGATCGTTTTTAGATGTTTCCAGCTTTCTGACCAGAATAAATTTATTTCCAGAGATATAAAATATTTTTTGTCGTGAAAAATACAGTTTTATTCGGAGAAGTACGAAAATGTTTAAAAACGATCGTATTCGTTGAAAGTGAACGTTTTTAGACATTTCCAGCTCGCTGACGTTAATAAATTTATTTT
This sequence comes from Leptodirus hochenwartii, assembly GCA_947310635.1. Classification (NCBI taxonomy): domain Eukaryota; kingdom Metazoa; phylum Arthropoda; class Insecta; order Coleoptera; family Leiodidae; genus Leptodirus; species Leptodirus hochenwartii. The sequence goes on from OX371176.1 coordinate 13,132,042, forward strand.
CAAAGATATAAAATATTTTTTGTCGTGAAAAATGCAGTTTTAGTCCGAGAAGTACGAAAATGTCTAAAAACGCTTGTATTCGTCGAAAGTGGTCGTTTTTAGACGTTTCCAGCTTTCTGACCAGAATAAATTTATTTCCAGAGATATAAAATATTTTTTGTCGTGAAAAATACAGTTTTATTCGGAGAAGTACGAAAATGCCTAAAAACGCTCGTATTCGTTGAAAGTGAACGTTTTTAGACATTTCCAGCTCTCTGACGTTAATAAATTTATTTTCAAAGATATAAAATATTTTTTGTCGTGAAAAATGCAGTTTTAGTCCGAGAAGTACGAAAATGTCTAAAAACGCTTGTATTCGTCGAAAGTGGTCGTTTTTAGACGTTTCCAGCTTTCTGACCTGAATAAATTGATTTTCAGAGATAAAAAATATTTTTTGTCGTGAAAAATACAGTTTTATTCAGAGAAGTACGAAAATGCCTAAAAACGCTCGTATTCGTTGAAAGTGAACGTTTTTAGACATTTCCAGCTCTCTGACGTTAATAAATTTATTTTCAGAGATAAAAAATATTTTTTGTCGTGAAAAATGCAGTTTTAGTCCGAGAAGTACGAAAATGTCTAAAAACGCTTGTATTCGTCCAAAGTGGTCGTTTTTAGACGTTTCCAGCTTTCTGACCTGAATATATTGATTTTCAGAGATAAAAAATATTTTTTGTCGTGAAAAATACAGTTTTATTCCGAGAAGTACGAAAATGCCTAAAAACGATCGTATTCGTTGAAAGTCAACGTTTTTAGACATTTCCAGCTCTCTGACGTTAATAAATTTATTTTCAAAGATATAAATTTTTTTTTTTCGTGAAAAATGCAGTTTTAGTCCGAGAAGTACGAAAATGTCTAAAAACGCTTGTATTCGTCGAAAGTGGTCGTTTTTAGACGTTTGCAGCTTTCTGACCAGAATAAATTTATTTCCAGAGATATAAAATATTTTTTGTCGTGAAAAATACAGTTTTATTCAGAGAAATACGAAAATGCCTAAAAACGCTCGTATTCGTTGAAAGTGAACGTTTTTAGACATTTCCAGCTCTCTGACGTTAATAAATTTATTTTCAGAGATAAAAAATATTTTTTGTCGTGAAAAATGCAGTTTTAGTCCGAGAAGTACGAAAATGTCTAAAAACGCTTGTATTCGTCCAAAGTGGTCGTTTTTAGACGTTTCCAGCTTTCTGACCTGAATATATTGATTTTCAGAGATAAAAAATATTTTTTGTCGTGAAAAATACAGTTTTATTCCGAGAAGTACAAAAATTCCTAAAAACGCTCGTATTCGTTGAAAGTGAACGTTTCTAGACATTTCCAGCTCTCTGACGTTAATAAATTTATTTTCAGAGATATAAAATATTTTTTGTCGTGAAAAATGCAGTATTATTCCGAGAAGTACGAAAATGTCTAAAAACGCTTGTATTTGTCGAAAGTGATCGTTTTTAGACGTTTCCAGCTTTCTGACCAGAATAAATTTATTTCCATAGATATAAAATATTTTTTGTCGTGAAAAATACAGTTTTATTCGGAGAAGTACGAAAATGCCTAAAAACGATCGTATTCGTTGAAAGTCAACGTTTTTAGACATTTCCAGCTCTCTGACGTTAATAAATTTATTTTCAAAGATATAAATTTTTTTTTTTCGTGAAAAATGCAGTTTTAGTCCGAGAAGTACGAAAATGTCTAAAAACGCTTGTATTCGTCGAAAGTGGTCGTTTTTAGACGTTTCCAGCTTTCTGACCAGAATAAATTTATTTCCAGAGATATAAAATATTTTTTGTCGTGAAAAATACAGTTTTATTCGGAGAAGTACGAAAATGCCTAAAAACGCTCGTATTCGTTGAAAGTGAACGTTTTTAGACATTTCCAGCTCTCTGACGTTAATAAATTTATTTTCAAAGATATAAAATATTTTTTGTCGTGAAAAATGCAGTTTTAGTCCGAGAAGTACGAAAATGTTTAAAAACGCTTGTATTCGTCGAAAGTGGTCGTTTTTAGACGTTTCCAGCTTTCTGACCTGAATAAATTGATTTTCAGAGATAAAAAATATTTTTTGTCGTGAAAAGTACAGTTTTATTCAGAGAAGTACGAAAATGCCTAAAAACGCTCGTATTCGTTGAAAGTGAACGTTTTTAGACATTTCCAGCTCTCTGACGTTAATAAATTTATTTTCAGAGATAAAAAATATTTTTTGTCGTGAAAAATGCAGTTTTAGTCCGAGAAGTACGAAAATGTCTAAAAACGCTTGTATTCGTCGAAAGTGGTCGTTTTTAGACGTTTCCAGCTTTCTGACCTGAATAAATTGATTTTCAGAGATAAAAAATATTTTTTGTCGTGAAAAATACTGTTTTATTCAGAAAAGTACGAAAATGCCTAAAAACGCTCGTATTCGTTGAAAATGAACGTTTTTAGACATTTGCAGCTCTCTGACGTTAATAAATTTATTTTCAGAGATAAAAAATATTTTTTGTCGTGAAAAATGCAGTTTTAGTCCGAGAAGTACGAAAATGTCTAAAAACGCTTGTATTCGTCGAAAGTGGTCGTTTTTAGACGTTTCCAGCTTTCTGACCTGAATAAATTGATTTTCAGAGATAAAAAATATGTTTTGTCGTGAAAAATACAGTTTTGTTCCGAGAAGTACAAAAATGCCTAAAAACGCTCGTATTCGTTGAAAGTGAACGTTTTTAGACATTTCCAGCTCTCTGACGTTAATAAATTTATTTTCAGAGATAAAAAATATTTTTTGTCGTGAAAAATGCAGTTTTAGTCCGAGAAGTACGAAAATGTCTAAAAACGCTTGTATTCGTCGAAAGTGGTCGTTTTTAGACGTTTCCAGCTTTCTGACCTGAATAAATTGATTTTCAGAGATAAAAAATATTTTTTGTCGTGAAAAATGCAGTCTTATTCCGAGAAGTACGAAAATGTCTAAAAACGCTTGTATTTGTCGAAAGTGATCGTTTTTAGATGTTTCCAGCTTTCTGACCAGAATAAATTTATTTCCAGAGATATAAAATATTTTTTGTCGTGAAAAATACAGTTTTATTCGGAGAAGTACGAAAATGTTTAAAAACGATCGTATTCGTTGAAAGTGAACGTTTTTAGACATTTCCAGCTGTCTGACGTTAATAAATTTATTTTCAAAGATATAAAATATTTTTTGTCGTGAAAAATGCAGTTTTAGTCCGAGAAGTACGAAAATGTCTAAAAACGCTTGTATTCGTCGAAAGTGGTCGTTTTTAGACGTTTTCAGCTTTCTGACCAGAATAAATTTATTTCCAGAGATATAAAATATTTTTTGTCGTGAAAAATACAGTTTTATTCGGAGAAGTACGAAAATGCCTAAAAACGCTCGTATTCGTTGGAAGTGAACGTTTTTAGACGTTTCCAGCTTTCTGACCTGAATAAATTGATTTTCAGAGATAAAAAATATTTTTTGTCGTGAAAAATACAGTTTTATTCCGAGAAGTACAAAAATGCCTAAAAACGCTCGTATTCGTTGAAAGTGAACGTTTTTAGACATTTCCAGCTCTCTGACGTTAATAAATTTATTTTCAGAGATATAAAATATTTTTTGTCGTGAAAAATGCAGTCTTATTCCGAGAAGTACGAAAATGTCTAAAAACGCTTGTATTTGTCGAAAGTGATCGTTTTTAGACGTTTCCAGCTTTCTGACCAGAATAAATTTATTTCCATAGATATAAAATATTTTTTGTCGTGTAAAATACAGTTTTATTCGGAGAAGTACGAAAATGCCAAAAAACGCTCGTATTCGTTGAAAGTGAACGTTTTTAGACATTTCCAGCTCTCTGACGTTAATAAATTTATTTTCAAAGATATAAAATATTTTTTGTCGTGAAAAATGCAGTTTTAGTCCGAGAAGTGCGAAAATGTCTAAAAACGCTTGTATTCGTCGAAAGTGGTCGTTTTTAGACGTTTCCAGCTTTCTGACCTGAATAAATTGATTTTCAGAGATAAAAAATATTTTTTGTCGTGAAAAATACAGTTTTATTCGGAGAAGTACGAAAATGCCTAAAAACGCTTGTATTCGTCGAAAGTGGTCGTTTTTAGACGTTTCCAGCTTTCTGACCTGAATAAATTGATTTTCAGAGATAAAAAATATTTTTTGTCGTGAAAAATGCAGTCTTATTCCGAGAAGTACGAAAATGTCTAAAAACGCTTGTATTTGTCGAAAGTGATCGTTTTTAGACGTTTCCAGCTTTCTGACCAGAATAAATTTATTTCCAGAGATATAAAATATTTTTTGTCGTGAAAAATACAGTTTTAGTCCGAGAAGTACGAAAATGTCTAAAAACGCTTGTATTCGTCGAAAGTGGTCGTTTTTAGACGTTTCCAGCTTTCTGACCTGAATAAATTGATTTTCAGAGATAAAAAATATTTTTTGTCGTGAAAAATACAGTTTTATTCAGAAAAGTACGAAAATGCCTAAAAACGCTCGTATTCGTTGAAAGTGAACGTTTTTAGACATTTCCAGCTCTCTGACGTTAATAAATTTATTTTCAGAGATAAAAAATATTTTTTGTCGTGAAAAATGCAGTTTTAGTCCGAGAAGTACGAAAATGTCTAAAAACGCTTGTATTCGTCGAAAGTGGTCGTTTTTAGACGTTTCCAGCTTTCTGACCTGAATAAATTGATTTTCAGAGATAAAAAATATGTTTTGTCGTGAAAAATACAGTTTTATTCCGAGAAGTACAAAAATGCCTAAAAACGCTCGTATTCGTTGAAAGTGAACGTTTTTAGACATTTCCAGCTCTCTGACGTTAATAAATTTATTTTCAGAGATAAAAAATATTTTTTGTCGTGAAAAATGCAGTTTTAGTCCGAGAAGTACGAAAATGCCTAAAAACGCTTGTATTCGTCGAAAGTGGTCGTTTTTAGACGTTTCCAGCTTTCTGACCTGAATAAATTGATTTTCAGAGATAAAAAATATTTTTTGTCGTGAAAAATGCAGTCTTATTCCGAGAAGTACGAAAATGTCTAAAAACGCTTGTATTTGTCGAAAGTGATCGTTTTTAGATGTTTCCAGCTTTCTGACCAGAATAAATTTATTTCCAGAGATATAAAATATTTTTTGTCGTGAAAAATACAGTTTTATTCGGAGAAGTACGAAAATGTTTAAAAACGATCGTATTCGTTGAAAGTGAACGTTTTTAGACATTTCCAGCTCGCTGACGTTAATAAATTTATTTTCAAAGATATAAAATATTTTTTGTCGTGAAAAATGCAGTTTTAGTCCGAGAAGTACGAAAATGTCTAAAAACGCTTGTATTCGTCGAAAGTGGTCGTTTTTAGACGTTTCCAGCTTTCTGACCAGAATAAATTTATTTCCAGAGATATAAAATATTTTTTGTCGTGAAAAATACAGTTTTATTCGGAGAAGTACGAAAATGCCTAAAAACGCTCGTATTCGTTGAAAGTGAACGTTTTTAGACATTTCCAGCTCTCTGACGTTAATAAATTTATTTTCAAAGATATAAAATATTTTTTGTCGTGAAAAATGCAGTTTTAGTCCGAGAAGTACGAAAATGTCTAAAAACGCTTGTATTCGTCGAAAGTGGTCGTTTTTAGACGTTTCCAGCTTTCTGACCTGAATAAATTGATTTTCAGAGATAAAAAATATTTTTTGTCGTGAAAAATACAGTTTTATTCAGAGAAGTACGAAAATGCCTAAAAACGCTCGTATTCGTTGAAAGTGAACGTTTTTAGACATTTCCAGCTCTCTGACGTTAATAAATTTATTTTCAGAGATAAAAAATATTTTTTGTCGTGAAAAATGCAGTTTTAGTCCGAGAAGTACGAAAATGTCTAAAAACGCTTGTATTCGTCCAAAGTGGTCGTTTTTAGACGTTTCCAGCTTTCTGACCTGAATAAATTGATTTTCAGAGATAAAAAATATTTTTTGTCGTGAAAAATACAGTTTTATTCCGAGAAGTACAAAAATGCCTAAAAACGCTCGTATTCGTGGAAAGTGAACGTTTTTAGACATTTCCAGCTCTCTGACGTTAATAAATTTATTTTCAGAGATATAAAATATTTTTTGTCGTGAAAAATGCAGTATTATTCCGAGAAGTACGAAAATGTCTAAAAACGCTTGTATTTGTCGAAAGTGATCGTTTTTAGACGTTTCCAGCTTTCTGACCAGAATAAATTTATTTCCATAGATATAAAATATTTTTTGTCGTGAAAAATACAGTTTTATTCGGAGAAGTACGAAAATGCCTAAAAACGATCGTATTCGTTGAAAGTCAACGTTTTTAGACATTTCCAGCTCTCTGACGTTAATAAATTTATTTTCAAAGATATAAATTTTTTTTTTTCGTGAAAAATGCAGTTTTAGTCCGAGAAGTACGAAAATGTCTAAAAACGCTTGTATTCGTCGAAAGTGGTCGTTTTTAGACGTTTCCAGCTTTCTGACCAGAATAAATTTATTTCCAGAGATATAAAATATTTTTTGTCGTGAAAAATACAGTTTTATTCAGAGAAATACGAAAATGCCTAAAAACGCTCGTATTCGTTGAAAGTGAACGTTTTTAGACATTTCCAGCTCTCTGACGTTAATAAATTTATTTTCAGAGATAAAAAATATTTTTTGTCGTGAAAAATGCAGTTTTAGTCCGAGAAGTACGAAAATGTCTAAAAACGCTTGTATTCGTCCAAAGTGGTCGTTTTTAGACGTTTCCAGCTTTCTGACCTGAATATATTGATTTTCAGAGATAAAAAATATTTTTTGTCGTGAAAAATACAGTTTTATTCCGAGAAGTACAAAAATTCCTAAAAACGCTCGTATTCGTTGAAAGTGAACGTTTCTAGACATTTCCAGCTCTCTGACGTTAATAAATTTATTTTCAGAGATATAAAATATTTTTTGTCGTGAAAAATGCAGTTTTAGTCCGAGAAGTACGAAAATGTCTAAAAACGCTTGTATTTGTCGAAAGTGATCGTTTTTAGATGTTTCCAGCTTTCTGACCAGAATAAATTTATTTCCAGAGATATAAAATATTTTTTGTCGTGAAAAATACAGTTTTATTCGGAGAAGTACGAAAATGCCTAAAAACGCTCGTATTCGTTGAAAGTGAACGTTTTTAGACATTTCCAGCTCTCTGACGTTAATAAATTTATTTTCAAAGATATAAAATATTTTTTGTCGTGAAAAATGCAGTTTTACTCCGAGAAGTACGAAAATGTCTAAAAACGCTTGTATTCGTCGAAAGTGGTCGTTTTTAGACGTTTCCAGCTTTCTGACCTGAATAAATTGATTTTCAGAGATAAAAAATATTTTTTGTCGTGAAAAATACAGTTTTATTCAGAGAAGTACGAAAATGCCTAAAAACGCTCGTATTCGTTGAAAGTGAACGTTTTTAGACATTTCCAGCTCTCTGACGTTAATAAATTTATTTTCAGAGATAAAAAATATTTTTTGTCGTGAAAAATGCAGTTTTAGTCCGAGAAGTACGAAAATGTCTAAAAACGCTTGTATTCGTCCAAAGTGGTCGTTTTTAGACGTTTCCAGCTTTCTGACCTGAATAAATTGATTTTCAGAGATAAAAAATATTTTTTGTCGTGAAAAATACAGTTTTATTCCGAGAAGTACAAAAATGCCTAAAAACGCTCGTATTCGTTGAAAGTGAACGTTTTTAGACATTTCCAGCTCTCTGACGTTAATAAATTTATTTTCAGAGATATAAAATATTTTTTGTCGTGAAAAATGCAGTCTTATTCCGAGAAGTACGAAAATGTCTAAAAACGCTTGTATTTGTCGAAAGTGATCGTTTTTAGACGTTTCCAGCTTTCTGACCAGAATAAATTTATTTCCATAGATATAAAATATTTTTTGTCGTGTAAAATACAGTTTTATTCGGAGAAGTACGAAAATGCCAAAAAACGCTCGTATTCGTTGAAAGTGAACGTTTTTAGACATTTCCAGCTCTCTGACGTTAATAAATTTATTTTCAAAGATATAAAATATTTTTTGTCGTGAAAAATGCAGTTTTAGTCCGAGAAGTGCGAAAATGTCTAAAAACGCTTGTATTCGTCGAAAGTGGTCGTTTTTAGACGTTTCCAGCTTTCTGACCTGAATAAATTGATTTTCAGAGATAAAAAATATTTTTTGTCGTGAAAAATACAGTTTTATTCGGAGAAGTACGAAAATGCCTAAAAACGCTTGTATTCGTCGAAAGTGGTCGTTTTTAGACGTTTCCAGCTTTCTGACCTGAATAAATTGATTTTCAGAGATAAAAAATATTTTTTGTCGTGAAAAATGCAGTCTTATTCCGAGAAGTACGAAAATGTCTAAAAACGCTTGTATTTGTCGAAAGTGATCGTTTTTAGACGTTTCCAGCTTTCTGACCAGAATAAATTTATTTCCAGAGATATAAAATATTTTTTGTCGTGAAAAATACAGTTTTAGTCCGAGAAGTACGAAAATGTCTAAAAACGCTTGTATTCGTCGAAAGTGGTCGTTTTTAGACGTTTCCAGCTTTCTGACCTGAATAAATTGATTTTCAGAGATAAAAAATATGTTTTGTCGTGAAAAATACAGTTTTGTTCCGAGAAGTACAAAAATGCCTAAAAACGCTCGTATTCGTTGAAAGTGAACGTTTTTAGACATTTCCAGCTCTCTGACGTTAATAAATTTATTTTCAGAGATAAAAAATATTTTTTGTCGTGAAAAATGCAGTTTTAGTCCGAGAAGTACGAAAATGTCTAAAAACGCTTGTATTCGTCGAAAGTGGTCGTTTTTAGACGTTTCCAGCTTTCTGACCTGAATAAATTGATTTTCAGAGATAAAAAATATTTTTTGTCGTGAAAAATGCAGTCTTATTCCGAGAAGTACGAAAATGTCTAAAAACGCTTGTATTTGTCGAAAGTGATCGTTTTTAGATGTTTCCAGCTTTCTGACCAGAATAAATTTATTTCCAGAGATATAAAATATTTTTTGTCGTGAAAAATACAGTTTTATTCGGAGAAGTACGAAAATGTTTAAAAACGATCGTATTCGTTGAAAGTGAACGTTTTTAGACATTTCCAGCTGTCTGACGTTAATAAATTTATTTTCAAAGATATAAAATATTTTTTGTCGTGAAAAATGCAGTTTTAGTCCGAGAAGTACGAAAATGTCTAAAAACGCTTGTATTCGTCGAAAGTGGTCGTTTTTAGACGTTTTCAGCTTTCTGACCAGAATAAATTTATTTCCAGAGATATAAAATATTTTTTGTCGTGAAAAATACAGTTTTATTCGGAGAAGTACGAAAATGCCTAAAAACGCTCGTATTCGTTGGAAGTGAACGTTTTTAGACGTTTCCAGCTTTCTGACCTGAATAAATTGATTTTCAGAGATAAAAAATATTTTTTGTCGTGAAAAATACAGTTTTATTCCGAGAAGTACAAAAATGCCTAAAAACGCTCGTATTCGTTGAAAGTGAACGTTTTTAGACATTTCCAGCTCTCTGACGTTAATAAATTTATTTTCAGAGATATAAAATATTTTTTGTCGTGAAAAATGCAGTCTTATTCCGAGAAGTACGAAAATGTCTAAAAACGCTTGTATTTGTCGAAAGTGATCGTTTTTAGACGTTTCCAGCTTTCTGACCAGAATAAATTTATTTCCATAGATATAAAATATTTTTTGTCGTGTAAAATACAGTTTTATTCGGAGAAGTACGAAAATGCCAAAAAACGCTCGTATTCGTTGAAAGTGAACGTTTTTAGACATTTCCAGCTCTCTGACGTTAATAAATTTATTTTCAAAGATATAAAATATTTTTTGTCGTGAAAAATGCAGTTTTAGTCCGAGAAGTGCGAAAATGTCTAAAAACGCTTGTATTCGTCGAAAGTGGTCGTTTTTAGACGTTTCCAGCTTTCTGACCTGAATAAATTGATTTTCAGAGATAAAAAATATTTTTTGTCGTGAAAAATACAGTTTTATTCGGAGAAGTACGAAAATTCCTAAAAACGCTTGTATTCGTCGAAAGTGGTCGTTTTTAGACGTTTCCAGCTTTCTGACCTGAATAAATTGATTTTCAGAGATAAAAAATATTTTTTGTCGTGAAAAATGCAGTCTTATTCCGAGAAGTACGAAAATGTCTAAAAACGCTTGTATTTGTCGAAAGTGATCGTTTTTAGACGTTTCCAGCTTTCTGACCAGAATAAATTTATTTCCAGAGATATAAAATATTTTTTGTCGTGAAAAATACAGTTTTAGTCCGAGAAGTACGAAAATGTCTAAAAACGCTTGTATTCGTCGAAAGTGGTCGTTTTTAGACGTTTCCAGCTTTCTGACCTGAATAAATTGATTTTCAGAGATAAAAAATATTTTTTGTCGTGAAAAATACAGTTTTATTCAGAAAAGTACGAAAATGCCTAAAAACGCTCGTATTCGTTGAAAGTGAACGTTTTTAGACATTTCCAGCTCTCTGACGTTAATAAATTTATTTTCAGAGATAAAAAATATTTTTTGTCGTGAAAAATGCAGTTTTAGTCCGAGAAGTACGAAAATGTCTAAAAACGCTTGTATTCGTCGAAAGTGGTCGTTTTTAGACGTTTCCAGCTTTCTGACCTGAATAAATTGATTTTCAGAGATAAAAAATATGTTTTGTCGTGAAAAATACAGTTTTATTCCGAGAAGTACAAAAATGCCTAAAAACGCTCGTATTCGTTGAAAGTGAACGTTTTTAGACATTTCCAGCTCTCTGACGTTAATAAATTTATTTTCAGAGATAAAAAATATTTTTTGTCGTGAAAAATGCAGTTTTAGTCCGAGAAGTACGAAAATGCCTAAAAACGCTTGTATTCGTCGAAAGTGGTCGTTTTTAGACGTTTCCAGCTTTCTGACCTGAATAAATTGATTTTCAGAGATAAAAAATATTTTTTGTCGTGAAAAATGCAGTCTTATTCCGAGAAGTACGAAAATGTCTAAAAACGCTTGTATTTGTCGAAAGTGATCGTTTTTAGATGTTTCCAGCTTTCTGACCAGAATAAATTTATTTCCAGAGATATAAAATATTTTTTGTCGTGAAAAATACAGTTTTATTCGGAGAAGTACGAAAATGTTTAAAAACGATCGTATTCGTTGAAAGTGAACGTTTTTAGACATTTCCAGCTCGCTGACGTTAATAAATTTATTTTCAAAGATATAAAATATTTTTTGTCGTGAAAAATGCAGTTTTAGTCCGAGAAGTACGAAAATGTCTAAAAACGCTTGTATTCGTCGAAAGTGGTCGTTTTTAGACGTTTCCAGCTTTCTGACCAGAATAAATTTATTTCCAGAGATATAAAATATTTTTTGTCGTGAAAAATACAGTTTTATTCGGAGAAGTACGAAAATGCCTAAAAACGCTCGTATTCGTTGAAAGTGAACGTTTTTAGACATTTCCAGCTCTCTGACGTTAATAAATTTATTTTCAAAGATATAAAATATTTTTTGTCGTGAAAAATGCAGTTTTAGTCCGAGAAGTACGAAAATGTCTAAAAACGCTTGTATTCGTCGAAAGTGGTCGTTTTTAGACGTTTCCAGCTTTCTGACCTGAATAAATTGATTTTCAGAGATAAAAAATATTTTTTGTCGTGAAAAATACAGTTTTATTCAGAGAAGTACGAAAATGCCTAAAAACGCTCGTATTCGTGGAAAGTGAACGTTTTTAGACATTTCCAGCTCTCTGACGTTAATAAATTTATTTTCAGAGATATAAAATATTTTTTGTCGTGAAAAATGCAGTATTATTCCGAGAAGTACGAAAATGTCTAAAAACGCTTGTATTTGTCGAAAGTGATCGTTTTTAGACGTTTCCAGCTTTCTGACCAGAATAAATTTATTTCCATAGATATAAAATATTTTTTGTCGTGAAAAATACAGTTTTATTCGGAGAAGTACGAAAATGCCTAAAAACGATCGTATTCGTTGAAAGTCAACGTTTTTAGACATTTCCAGCTCTCTGACGTTAATAAATTTATTTTCAAAGATATAAATTTTTTTTTTTCGTGAAAAATGCAGTTTTAGTCCGAGAAGTACGAAAATGTCTAAAAACGCTTGTATTCGTCGAAAGTGGTCGTTTTTAGACGTTTCCAGCTTTCTGACCAGAATAAATTTATTTCCAGAGATATAAAATATTTTTTGTCGTGAAAAATACAGTTTTATTCAGAGAAATACGAAAATGCCTAAAAACGCTCGTATTCGTTGAAAGTGAACGTTTTTAGACATTTCCAGCTCTCTGACGTTAATAAATTTATTTTCAGAGATAAAAAATATTTTTTGTCGTGAAAAATGCAGTTTTAGTCCGAGAAGTACGAAAATGTCTAAAAACGCTTGTATTCGTCCAAAGTGGTCGTTTTTAGACGTTTCCAGCTTTCTGACCTGAATATATTGATTTTCAGAGATAAAAAATATTTTTTGTCGTGAAAAATACAGTTTTATTCCGAGAAGTACAAAAATTCCTAAAAACGCTCGTATTCGTTGAAAGTGAACGTTTCTAGACATTTCCAGCTCTCTGACGTTAATAAATTTATTTTCAGAGATATAAAATATTTTTTGTCGTGAAAAATGCAGTTTTAGTCCGAGAAGTACGAAAATGTCTAAAAACGCTTGTATTTGTCGAAAGTGATCGTTTTTAGATGTTTCCAGCTTTCTGACCAGAATAAATTTATTTCCAGAGATATAAAATATTTTTTGTCGTGAAAAATACAGTTTTATTCGGAGAAGTACGAAAATGCCTAAAAACGCTCGTATTCGTTGAAAGTGAACGTTTTTAGACATTTCCAGCTCTCTGACGTTAATAAATTTATTTTCAAAGATATAAAATATTTTTTGTCGTGAAAAATGCAGTTTTACTCCGAGAAGTACGAAAATGTCTAAAAACGCTTGTATTCGTCGAAAGTGGTCGTTTTTAGACGTTTCCAGCTTTCTGACCTGAATAAATTGATTTTCAGAGATAAAAAATATTTTTTGTCGTGAAAAATACAGTTTTATTCAGAGAAGTACGAAAATGCCTAAAAACGCTCGTATTCGTTGAAAGTGAACGTTTTTAGACATTTCCAGCTCTCTGACGTTAATAAATTTATTTTCAGAGATAAAAAATATTTTTTGTCGTGAAAAATGCAGTTTTAGTCCGAGAAGTACGAAAATGTCTAAAAACGCTTGTATTCGTCCAAAGTGGTCGTTTTTAGACGTTTCCAGCTTTCTGACCTGAATAAATTGATTTTCAGAGATAAAAAATATTTTTTGTCGTGAAAAATACAGTTTTATTCCGAGAAGTACAAAAATGCCTAAAAACGCTCGTATTCGTTGAAAGTGAACGTTTTTAGACATTTCCAGCTCTCTGACGTTAATAAATTTATTTTCAGAGATATAAAATATTTTTTGTCGTGAAAAATGCAGTCTTATTCCGAGAAGTACGAAAATGTCTAAAAACGCTTGTATTTGTCGAAAGTGATCGTTTTTAGACGTTTCCAGCTTTCTGACCAGAATAAATTTATTTCCATAGATATAAAATATTTTTTGTCGTGTAAAATACAGTTTTATTCGGAGAAGTACGAAAATGCCAAAAAACGCTCGTATTCGTTGAAAGTGAACGTTTTTAGACATTTCCAGCTCTCTGACGTTAATAAATTTATTTTCAAAGATATAAAATATTTTTTGTCGTGAAAAATGCAGTTTTAGTCCGAGAAGTGCGAAAATGTCTAAAAACGCTTGTATTCGTCGAAAGTGGTCGTTTTTAGACGTTTCCAGCTTTCTGACCTGAATAAATTGATTTTCAGAGATAAAAAATATTTTTTGTCGTGAAAAATACAGTTTTATTCGGAGAAGTACGAAAATGCCTAAAAACGCTTGTATTCGTCGAAAGTGGTCGTTTTTAGACGTTTCCAGCTTTCTGACCTGAATAAATTGATTTTCAGAGATAAAAAATATTTTTTGTCGTGAAAAATGCAGTCTTATTCCGAGAAGTACGAAAATGTCTAAAAACGCTTGTATTTGTCGAAAGTGATCGTTTTTAGACGTTTCCAGCTTTCTGACCAGAATAAATTTATTTCCAGAGATATAAAATATTTTTTGTCGTGAAAAATACAGTTTTAGTCCGAGAAGTACGAAAATGTCTAAAAACGCTTGTATTCGTCGAAAGTGGTCGTTTTTAGACGTTTCCAGCTTTCTGACCTGAATAAATTGATTTTCAGAGATAAAAAATATTTTTTGTCGTGAAAAATACAGTTTTATTCAGAAAAGTACGAAAATGCCTAAAAACGCTCGTATTCGTTGAAAGTGAACGTTTTTAGACATTTCCAGCTCTCTGACGTTAATAAATTTATTTTCAGAGATAAAAAATATTTTTTGTCGTGAAAAATGCAGTTTTAGTCCGAGAAGTACGAAAATGTCTAAAAACGCTTGTATTCGTCGAAAGTGGTCGTTTTTAGACGTTTCCAGCTTTCTGACCTGAATAAATTGATTTTCAGAGATAAAAAATATGTTTTATCGTGAAAAATACAGTTTTATTCCGAGAAGTACAAAAATGCCTAAAAACGCTCGTATTCGTTGAAAGTGAACGTTTTTAGACATTTCCAGCTCTCTGACGTTAATAAATTTATTTTCAGAGATAAAAAATATTTTTTGTCGTGAAAAATGCAGTTTTAGTCCGAGAAGTACGAAAATGCCTAAAAACGCTTGTATTCGTCGAAAGTGGTCGTTTTTAGACGTTTCCAGCTTTCTGACCTGAATAAATTGATTTTCAGAGATAACAAATATTTTTTGTCGTGAAAAATGCAGTCTTATTCCGAGAAGTACGAAAATGTCTAAAAACGCTTGTATTTGTCGAAAGTGATCGTTTTTAGATGTTTCCAGCTTTCTGACCAGAATAAATTTATTTCCAGAGATATAAAATATTTTTTGTCGTGAAAAATACAGTTTTATTCGGAGAAGTACGAAAATGTTTAAAAACGATCGTATTCGTTGAAAGTGAACGTTTTTAGACATTTCCAGCTCGCTGACGTTAATAAATTTATTTTCAAAGATATAAAATATTTTTTGTCGTGAAAAATGCAGTTTTAGTCCGAGAAGTACGAAAATGTCTAAAAACGCTTGTATTCGTCGAAAGTGGTCGTTTTTAGACGTTTCCAGCTTTCTGACCAGAATAAATTTATTTCCAGAGATATAAAATATTTTTTGTCGTGAAAAATACAGTTTTATTCGGAGAAGTACGAAAATGCCTAAAAACGCTCGTATTCGTTGAAAGTGAACGTTTTTAGACATTTCCAGCTCTCTGACGTTAATAAATTTATTTTCAAAGATATAAAATATTTTTTGTCGTGAAAAATGCAGTTTTAGTCCGAGAAGTACGAAAATGTCTAAAAACGCTTGTATTCGTCGAAAGTGGTCGTTTTTAGACGTTTCCAGCTTTCTGACCTGAATAAATTGATTTTCAGAGATAAAAAATATTTTTTGTCGTGAAAAATACAGTTTTATTCAGAGAAGTACGAAAATGCCTAAAAACGCTCGTATTCGTTGAAAGTGAACGTTTTTAGACATTTCCAGCTCTCTGACGTTAATAAATTTATTTTCAGAGATATAAAATATTTTTTGTCCTGAAAAATGCAGTCTTATTCCGAGAAGTACGAAAATGTCTAAAAACGCTTGTATTTGTCGAAAGTGATCGTTTTTAGATGTTTCCAGCTTTCTGACCAGAATAAATTTATTTCCAGAGATATAAAATATTTTTTGTCGTGAAAAATACAGTTTTATTCCGAGAAGTACAAAAATGCCTAAAAACGCTCGTATTCGTTGAAAGTGAACGTTTTTAGACATTTCCAGCTCTCTGACGTTAATAAATTTATTTTCAGAGATAACAAATATTTTTTGTCGTGAAAAATGCAGTCTTATTCCGAGAAGTACGAAAATGTCTAAAAACGCTTGTATTTGTCGAAAGTGATCGTTTTTAGATGTTTCCAGCTTTCTGACCAGAATAAATTTATTTCCAGAGATATAAAATATTTTTTGTCGTGAAAAATACAGTTTTATTCGGAGAAGTACGAAAATGTTTAAAAACGATCGTATTCGTTGAAAGTGAACGTTTTTAGACATTTCCAGCTCGCTGACGTTAATAAATTTATTTTCAAAGATATAAAATATTTTTTGTCGTGAAAAATGCAGTTTTAGTCCGAGAAGTACGAAAATGTCTAAAAACGCTTGTATTCGTCGAAAGTGGTCGTTTTTAGACGTTTCCAGCTTTCTGACCAGAATAAATTTATTTCCAGAGATATAAAATATTTTTTGTCGTGAAAAATACAGTTTTATTCGGAGAAGTACGAAAATGCCTAAAAACGCTCGTATTCGTTGAAAGTGAACGTTTTTAGACATTTCCAGCTCTCTGACGTTAATAAATTTATTTTCAAAGATATAAAATATTTTTTGTCGTGAAAAATGCAGTTTTAGTCCGAGAAGTACGAAAATGTCTAAAAACGCTTGTATTCGTCGAAAGTGGTCGTTTTTAGACGTTTCCAGCTTTCTGACCTGAATAAATTGATTTTCAGAGATAAAAAATATTTTTTGTCGTGAAAAATACAGTTTTATTCAGAGAAGTACGAAAATGCCTAAAAACGCTCGTATTCGTTGAAAGTGAACGTTTTTAGACATTTCCAGCTCTCTGACGTTAATAAATTTATTTTCAGAGATAAAAAATATTTTTTGTCGTGAAAAATGCAGTTTTAGTCCGAGAAGTACGAAAATGTCTAAAAACGCTTGTATTCGTCCAAAGTGGTCGTTTTTAGACGTTTCCAGCTTTCTGACCTGAATAAATTGATTTTCAGAGATAAAAAATATTTTTTGTCGTGAAAAATACAGTTTTATTCCGAGAAGTACAAAAATGCCTAAAAACGCTCGTATTCGTGGAAAGTGAACGTTTTTAGACATTTCCAGCTCTCTGACGTTAATAAATTTATTTTCAGAGATATAAAATATTTTTTGTCGTGAAAAATGCAGTATTATTCCGAGAAGTACGAAAATGTCTAAAAACGCTTGTATTTGTCGAAAGTGATCGTTTTTAGACGTTTCCAGCTTTCTGACCAGAATAAATTTATTTCCATAGATATAAAATATTTTTTGTCGTGAAAAATACAGTTTTATTCGGAGAAGTACGAAAATGCCTAAAAACGATCGTATTCGTTGAAAGTCAACGTTTTTAGACATTTCCAGCTCTCTGACGTTAATAAATTTATTTTCAAAGATATAAATTATTTTTTTTCGTGAAAAATGCAGTTTTAGTCCGAGAAGTACGAAAATGTCTAAAAACGCTTGTATTCGTCGAAAGTGGTCGTTTTTAGACGTTTCCAGCTTTCTGACCAGAATAAATTTATTTCCAGAGATATAAAATATTTTTTGTCGTGAAAAATACAGTTTTATTCAGAGAAATACGAAAATGCCTAAAAACGCTCGTATTCGTTAAAAGTGAACGTTTTTAGACATTTCCAGCTCTCTGACGTTAATAAATTTATTTTCAGAGATAAAAAATATTTTTTGTCGTGAAAAATGCAGTTTTAGTCCGAGAAGTACGAAAATGTCTAAAAACGCTTGTATTCGTCCAAAGTGGTCGTTTTTAGACGTTTCCAGCTTTCTGACCTGAATATATTGATTTTCAGAGATAAAAAATATTTTTTGTCGTGAAAAATACAGTTTTATTCCGAGAAGTACAAAAATTCCTAAAAACGCTCGTATTCGTTGAAAGTGAACGTTTCTAGACATTTCCAGCTCTCTGACGTTAATAAATTTATTTTCAGAGATATAAAATATTTTTTGTCGTGAAAAATGCAGTATTATTCCGAGAAGTACGAAAATGTCTAAAAACGCTTGTATTTGTCGAAAGTGATCGTTTTTAGACGTTTCCAGCTTTCTGACCAGAATAAATTTATTTCCATAGATATAAAATATTTTTTGTCGTGAAAAATACAGTTTTATTCCGAGAAGTACAAAAATGCCTAAAAACGCTCGTATTCGTTGAAAGTGAACGTTTTTAGACATTTCCAGCTCTCTGACGTTAATAAATTTATTTTCAGAGATATAAAATATTTTTTGTCCTGAAAAATGCAGTCTTATTCCGAGAAGTACGAAAATGTCTAAAAACGCTTGTATTTGTCGAAAGTGATCGTTTTTAGACGTTTCCAGCTTTCTGACCAGAATAAATTTATTTCCAGAGATATAAAATATTTTTTGTCGTGAAAAATACAGTTTTATTCGGAGAAGTACGAAAATGCCTAAAAACGCTCGTATTCGTTGAAAGTGAACGTTTTTAGACATTTCCAGCTCTCTGACGTTAATAAATTTATTTTCAAAGATATAAAATATTTTTTGTCGTGAAAAATGCAGTTTTAGTCCGAGAAGTACGAAAATGTCTAAAAACGCTTGTATTCGCCGAAAGTGGTCGTTTTTAGACGTTTCCAGCTTTCTGACCTGAATAAATTGGTTTTCAGAGATAAAAAATATTTTTTGTCGTGAAAAATACAGTTTTATTCAGAGAAGTACGAAAATGCCTAAAAACGCTCGTATTCGTTGAAAGTGAACGTTTTTAGACATTTCCAGCTCTCTGACGTTAATAAATTTATTTTCAGAGATAAAAAATATTTTTTGTCGTGAAAAATGCAGCTTTAGTCCGAGAAGTACGAAAATGTCTAAAAACGCTTGTATTCGTCGAAAGTGGTCGTTTTTAGACGTTTCCAGCTTTCTGACCTGAATAAATTGATTTTCAGAGATAAAAAATATTTTTTGTCGTGAAAAATGCAGTTTTATTCAGAAAAGTACGAAAATGCCTAAAATCGCTCGTATTCGTTGAAAGTGAACGTTTTTAGACATTTCCAGCTCTCTGACGTTAATAAATTTATTTTCAGAGATAAAAAATATTTTTTGTCTTGAAAAATGCAGTTTTAGTCCGAGAAGTACGAAAATGTCTAAAAACGCTTGTATTCGTCGAAAGTGGTCGTTTTTAGACGTTTCCAGCTTTCTGACCTGAATAAATTGATTTTCAGAGATAAAAAATATGTTTTGTCGTGAAAAATACAGTTTTGTTCCGAGAAGTACAAAAATGCCTAAAAACGCTCGTATTCGTTGAAAGTGAACGTTTTTAGACATTTCCAGCTCTCTGACATTAATAAATTTATTTTCAGAGATAAAAAATATTTTTTGTCGTGAAAAATGCAGTTTTAGTCCGAGAAGTACGAAAATGTCTAAAAACGCTTGTATTCGTCGAAAGTGGTCGTTTTTAGACGTTTCCAGCTTTCTGACCTGAATAAATTGATTTTCAGAGATAAAAAATATTTTTTGTCGTGAAAAATGCAGTCTTATTCCGAGAAGTACGAAAATGTCTAAAAACGCTTGTATTTGTCGAAAGTGATCGTTTTTAGATGTTTCCAGCTTTCTGACCAGAATAAATTTATTTCCAGAGATATAAAATATTTTTTGTCGTGAAAAATACAGTTTTATTCGGAGAAGTACGAAAATGTTTAAAAACGATCGTATTCGTTGAAAGTGAACGTTTTTAGACATTTCCAGCTCTCTGACGTTAATAAATTTATTTTCAAAGATATAAAATATTTTTTGTCGTGAAAAATGCAGTTTTAGTCCGAGAAGTACGAAAATGTCTAAAAACGCTTGTATTCGTCGAAAGTGGTCGTTTTTAGACGTTTCCAGCTTTCTGACCAGAATAAATTTATTTCCAGAGATATAAAATATTTTTTATCGTGAAAAATACAGTTTTATTCGGAGAAGTACGAAAATGCCTAAAAACGCTCGTATTCGTTGAAAGTGAACGTTTTTAGACATTTCCAGCTTTCTGACCTGAATAAATTGATTTTCAGAGATAAAAAATATTTTTTGTCGTGAAAAATACAGTTTTATTCAGAGAAGTACGAAAATGCCTAAAAACGCTCGTATTCGTTGAAAGTGAACGTTTTTAGACATTTCCAGCTCTCTGACGTTAATAAATTTATTTTCAGAGATAAAAAATATTTTTTGTCGTGAAAAATGCAGTTTTAGTCCGAGAAGTACGAAAATGTCTAAAAACGCTTGTATTCGTCGAAAGTGGTCGTTTTTAGACGTTTCCAGCTTTCTGACCTGAATAAATTGATTTTCAGAGATAAAAAATATTTTTTGTCGTGAAAAATACAGTTTTATTCCGAGAAGTACAAAAATGCCTAAAAACGCTCGTATTCGTTGAAAGTGAACGTTTTTAGACATTTCCAGCTCTCTGACGTTAATAAATTTATTTTCAGAGATATAAAATATTTTTTGTCGTGAAAAATGCAGTCTTATTCCGAGAAGTACGAAAATGTCTAAAAACGCTTGTATTTGTCGAAAGTGATCGTTTTTAGACGTTTCCAGCTTTCTGACCAGAATAAATTTATTTCCAGAGATATAAAATATTTTTTGTCGTGAAAAATACAGTTTTATTCGGAGAAGTACGAAAATGCCTAAAAACGATCGTATTCGTTGAAAGTCAACGTTTTTAGACATTTCCAGCTCTCTGACGTTAATAAATTTATTTTCAAAGATATAAAAATTTTTTTTTCTTGAAAAATGCAGTTTTAGTCCGAGAAGTACGAAAATGTCTAAAAACGCTTGTATTCGTCGAAAGTGGTCGTTTTTAGACGTTTCCAGCTTTCTGACCAGAATAAATTTATTTCCAGAGATATAAAATATTTTTTGTCGTGAAAAATACAGTTTTATTCGGAGAAGTACGAAAATGCCTAAAAACGCTCGTATTCGTTGAAAGTGAACGTTTTTAGACATTTCCAGCTCTCTGACGTTAATAAATTTATTTTCAAAGATATAAAATATTTTTTGTCGTGAAAAATGCAGTTTTAGTCCGAGAAGTACGAAAATGTCTAAAAACGCTTGTATTCGTCGAAAGTGGTCGTTTTTAGACGTTTCCAGCTTTCTGACCTGAATAAATTGATTTTCAGAGATAAAAAATATTTTTTGTCGTGAAAAATACAGTTTTATTCAGAGAAGTACGAAAATGCCTAAAAACGCTCGTATTCGTTGAAAGTGAACGTTTTTAGACATTTCCAGCTCTCTGACGTTAATAAATTTATTTTCAGAGATAAAAAATATTTTTTGTCGTGAAAAATGCAGTTTTAGTCCGAGAAGTACGAAAATGTCTAAAAACGCTTGTATTCGTCGAAAGTGGTCGTTTTTAGACGTTTCCAGCTTTCTGACCTGAATAAATTGATTTTCAGAGATAAAAAATATTTTTTGTCGTGAAAAATGCAGTCTTATTCCGAGAAGTACGAAAATGTCTAAAAACGCTTGTATTTGTCGAAAGTGATCGTTTTTAGATGTTTCCAGCTTTCTGACCAGAATAAATTTATTTCCAGAGATATAAAATATTTTTTGTCGTGAAAAATACAGTTTTATTCCGAGAAGTACAAAAATGCCTAAAAACGCTCGTATTCGTTGAAAGTGAACGTTTTTAGACATTTCCAGCTCTCTGACGTTAATAAATTTATTTTCAAAGATATAAAATATTTTTTGTCGTGAAAAATGCAGTCTTATTCCGAGAAGTACGAAAATGTCTAAAAACGCTTGTATTTGTCGAAAGTGATCGTTTTTAGACGTTTCCAGCTTTCTGACCAGAATAAATTTATTTCCAGAGATATAAAATATTTTTTGTCGTGAAAAATACAGTTTTATTCGGAGAAGTACGAAAATGCCTAAAAACGATCGTATTCGTTGAAAGTGAACGTTTTTAGACATTTCCAGCTCTCTGACGTTAATAAATTTATTTTCAGAGATAAAAAATATTTTTTGTCGTGAAAAATGCAGTTTTAGTCCGAGAAGTACGAAAATGTCTAAAAACGCTTGTATTCGTCGAAAGTGGTCGTTTTTAGACGTTTCCAGCTTTCTGACCTGAATAAATTGATTTTCAGAGATAAAAAATATTTTTTGTCGTGAAAAATGCAGTCTTATTCCGAGAAGTACGAAAATGTCTAAAAACGCTTGTATTTGTCGAAAGTGATCGTTTTTAGATGTTTCCAGCTTTCTGACCAGAATAAATTTATTTCCAGAGATATAAAATATTTTTTGTCGTGAAAAATACAGTTTTATTCGGAGAAGTACGAAAATGTTTAAAAACGATCGTATTCGTTGAAAGTGAACGTTTTTAGACATTTCCAGCTCTCTGACGTTAATAAATTTATTTTCAAAGATATAAAATATTTTTTGTCGTGAAAAATGCAGTTTTAGTCCGAGAAGTACGAAAATGTCTAAAAACGCTTGTATTCGTCGAAAGTGGTCGTTTTTAGACGTTTCCAGCTTTCTGACCAGAATAAATTTATTTCCAGAGATATAAAATATTTTTTGTCGTGAAAAATACAGTCTTATTCGGAGAAGTACGAAAATGCCTCAAAACGCTCGTATTCGTTGAAAGTGAACGTTTTTAGACATTTCCAGCTCTCTGACGTTAATAAATTTATTTTCAAAGATATAAAATATTTTTTGTCGTGAAAAATGCAGTTTTAGTCCGAGAAGTACGAAAATGTCTAAAAACGCTTGTATTCGTCGAAAGTGGTCGTTTTTAGACGTTTCCAGCTTTCTGACCTGAATAAATTGATTTTCAGAGATAAAAAATATTTTTTGTCGTGAAAAATACAGTTTTATTCAGAGAAGTACGAAAATGCCTAAAAACGCTCGTATTCGTTGAAAGTGAACGTTTTTAGACATTTCCAGCTCTCTGACGTTAATAAATTTATTTTCAGAGATAAAAAATATTTTTTGTCGTGAAAAATGCAGTTTTAGTCCGAGAAGTACGAAAATGTCTAAAAACGCTTGTATTCGTCGAAAGTGGTCGTTTTTAGACGTTTCCAGCTTTCTGACCTGAATAAATTGATTTTCAGAGATAAAAAATATTTTTTGTCGTGAAAAATACAGTTTTATTCCGAGAAGTACAAAAATGCCTAAAAACGCTCGTATTCGTTGAAAGTGAACGTTTTTAGACATTTCCAGCTCTCTGACGTTAATAAATTTATTTTCAGAGATATAAAATATTTTTTGTCGTGAAAAATGCAGTCTTATTCCGAGAAGTACGAAAATGTCTAAAAACGCTTGTATTTGTCGAAAGTGATCGTTTTTAGACGTTTCCAGCTTTCTGACCAGAATAAATTTATTTCCAGAGATATAAAATATTTTTTGTCGTGAAAAATACAGTTTTATTCGGAGAAGTACGAAAATGCCTAAAAACGATCGTATTCGTTGAAAGTGAACGTTTTTAGACATTTCCAGCTCTCTGACGTTAATAAATTTATATTCAAAGATATAAAATATTTTTTGTCGTGAAAAATGCAGTTTTAGTCCGAGAAGTACGAAAATGTCTAAAAACGTTTGTATTCGTCGAAAGTGGTCGTTTTTAGACGTTTCCAGCTTTCTGACCAGAATAAATTTATTTCCAGAGATATAAAATATTTTTTGTCGTGAAAAATACAGTTTTATTCGGAGAAGTACGAAAATGCCTAAAAACGCTCGTATTCGTTGAAAGTGAACGTTTTTATACATTTCCAGCTCTCTGACGTTAATAAATTTATTTTCAAAGATATAAAATATTTTTTGTCGTGAAAAATGCAGTTTTAGTCCGAGAAGTACGAAAATGTCTAAAAACGTTTGTATTCGTCGAAAGTGGTCGTTTTTAGACGTTTCCAGCTTTCTGACCAGAATAAATTTATTTCCAGAGATATAAAATATTTTTTGTCGTGAAAAATACAGTTTTATTCGGAGAAGTACGAAAATGCCTAAAAACGCTCGTATTCGTTGAAAGTGAACGTTTTTATACATTTCCAGCTCTTTGACGTTAATAAATTTATTTTCAAAGATATAAAATATTTTTTGTCGTGAAAAATGCAGTTTTAGTCCGAGAAGTACGAAAATGTCTAAAAACGCTTGTATTCGTCGAAAGTGGTCGTTTTTAGACGTTTCCAGCTTTCTGACCTGAATAAATTTATTTCCAGAGATATAAAATATTTTTTGTCGTGAAAAATACAGTTTTATTCAGAGAAGTACGAAAATGCCTAAAAACGCTCGTATTCGTTGAAAGTGAACGTTTTTAGACATTTCCAGCTCTCTGACGTTAATAAATTTATTTTCAGAGATAAAAAATATTTTTTGTCGTGAAAAATGCAGTTTTAGCCCGAGAAGTACGAAAATGTCTCAAAACACTTGTATTCGTCGAAAGTGGTCGTTTATAGACGTTTCCAGCTTTCTGACCTGAATAAATTGATTTTCAGATATAAAAAATATTTTTTGTCGTGAAAAATACAGTTTTATTCCGAGAAGTACAAAAATGCCTAAAAACGCTCGTATTCGTTGAAAGTGAACGTTTTTAGACATTTCCAGCTCTCTGACGTTAATAAATTTATTTTCAGAGATATAAAATATTTTTTGTCGTGAAAAATGCAGTCTTATTCCGAGAAGTACGAAAATGTCTAAAAACGCTTGTATTTGTCGAAAGTGATCGTTTTTAGACGTTTCCAGCTTTCTGACCAGAATAAATTTATTTCCAGAGATATAAAATATTTTTTGTCGTGAAAAATACAGTTTTATTCGGAGAAGTACGAAAATGCCTAAAAAGGATCGTATTCGTTGAAAGTGAACGTTTTTAGACATTTCCAGCTCTCTGACGTTAATAATTTTATTTTCAAAGATATAAAATATTTTTTGTCGTGAAAAATGCAGTTTTAGTCCGAGAAATACGAAAATGTCTAAAAACGCTTGTATTCGTCGAAAGTGGTCGTTTTTAGACGTTTCCAGCTTTCTGACCAGAATAAATTTATTTCCAGAGATATAAAATATTTTTTGTCGTGAAAAATACAGTTTTATTCGGAGAAGTACGAAAATGCCTAAAAATGCTCGTATTCGTTGATAGTGAACGTTTTTAGACATTTCCAGCTCTCTGACGTCAATAAATTTATTTTCAAAGATATAAAATATTTTTTGTCGTGAAAAATGCAGTTTTAGTCCGAGAAGTACGAAAATGTCTAAAAACGCTTGTATTCGTCGAAAGTGGTCGTTTTTAGACGTTTCCAGCTTTCTGACCTGAATAAATTGATTTTCAGAGATAAAAAATATTTTTTGTCGTGAAAAATACAGTTTTATTCAGAGAAGTACGAAAATGCCTAAAAACGCTCGTATTCGTTGAAAGTGAACGTTTTTAGACATTTCCAGCTCTCTGACGTTAATAAATTTATTTTCAAAGATATAAAATATTTTTTGTCGTGAAAAATGCAGTTTTAGTCCGAGAAGTACGAAAATGTCTAAAAACGCTTGTATTCGTCGAAAGTGGTCGTTTTTAGACGTTTCCAGCTTTCTGACCAGAATAAATTTATTTCCAGAGATATAAAATATTTTTTGTCGTGAAAAATACAGTTTTATTCGGAGAAGTACGAAAATGCCTAAAAAGGATCGTATTCGTTGAAAGTGAACGTTTTTAGACATTTCCAGCTCTCTGACGTTAATAAATTTATTTTCAAACATATAAAATTTATTTTTTCGTGAAAAATGCAGTTTTAGTCCGAGAAGTACGAAAATGTCTAAAAACGCTTGTATTCGTCGAAAGTGGTCGTTTTTAGACGTTTCCAGCTTTCTGACCAGAATAAATTTATTTCCAGAGATATAAAATATTTTTTGTCGTGAAAAACACAGTTTTATTCGGAGAAGTACGAAAATGCCTAAAAACGCTCGTATTCGTTGAAAGTGAACGTTTTTAGACATTTCCAGCTCTCTGACGTTAATAAATTTATTTTCAAAGATATAAAATATTTTTTATCGTGAAAAATGCAGTTTTAGTCCGAGAAGTACGAAAATGTCTAAAAACGCTTGTATTCGTCGAAAGTGGTCGTTTTTAGACGTTTCCAGCTTTCTGACCTGAATAAATTGATTTTCAGAGATAAAAAATATTTTTTGTCCTGAAAAATACAGTTTTATTCAGAGAAGTACGAAAATGCCTAAAAACGCTCGTATTCGTTGAAAGTGAACGTTTTTAGACATTTCCAGCTCTCTGACGTTAATAAATTTATTTTCAGAGATAAAAAATATTTTTTGTCGTGAAAAATGCAGTTTTAGTCCGAGAAGTACGAAAACGTCTAAAAACGCTTGTATTCGTCGAAAGTGGTCGTTTTTAGACGTTTCCAGCTTTCTGACCTGAATAAATTGATTTTCAGAGATAAAAAATATTTTTTGTCGTGAAAAATACAATTTTATTCCGAGAAGTACAAAAATGCCTAAAAACGCTCGTATTCGTTGAAAGTGAACGTTTTTAGACATTTCCAGCTCTCTGACGTTAATAAATTTATTTTCAGAGATATAAAATATTTTTTGTCGAGAAAAATGCAGTCTTATTCCGAGAAGTACGAAAATGTCTAAAAACGCTTGTATTTGTCGAAAGTGATCGTTTTTAGACGTTTCCAGCTTTCTGACCAGAATAAATTTATTTCCAGAGATATAAAATATTTTGTGTCGTGAAAAATACAGTTTTATTCGGAGAAGTACGAAAATGCCTAAAAACGCTCGTATTCGTTGAAAGTGAACGTTTTTAGACATTTCCAGCTCTCTGACGTTAATAAATTTATTTTCAAAGATATAAATATTTTTTGTCGTGAAAAATGCAGTTTTAGTCCGAGAAGTACGAAAATGTCTAAAAACGCTTGTATTCGTCGAAAGTGGTCGTTTTTAGACGTTTCCAGCTTTCTGACCTGAATAAATTGATTTTCAGAGATAAAAAATATTTTTTTGTCGTGAAAAATACAGTTTTATTCAGAGAAGTACGAAAATGCCTAAAAACGCTCGTATTCGTTGAAAGTGAACGTTTTTAGACATTTCAAGCTCTCTGACGTTAATAAATTTATTTTCAGAGATAAAAATTTTTTTTTGTCGTGAAAAATGCAGTTTTAGTCCGAGAAGTACGAAAATGTCTAAAAACACTTGTATTCGTCGAAAGTGGTCGTTTTTAGAAGTTTCCAGCTTTCTGACCTGAATAAATTGATTTTCAGAGATAAAAAATATTTTTTGTCGTGAAAAATACAGTTTTATTCCGAGAAGTACAAAAATGCCTAAAAACGCTCGTATTCGTTGAAAGTGAACGTTTTTAGACATTTCCAGCTCTCTGACGTTAATAAATTTATTTTCAGAGATATAAAATATTTTTTGTCGTGAAAAATGCAGTCTTATTCCGAGAAGTACGAAAATGTCTAAAAACGCGTGTATTTGTCGAAAGTGATCGTTTTTAGACGTTTCCAGCTTTCTGACCAGAATAAATTTATTTCCAGAGATATAAAATATTTTTTATCGTGAAAAATACAGTTTTATTCGGAGAAGTACGAAAATGCCTAAAAACGATCGTATTCGTTGAAAGTGAACGTTTTTAGACATTTCCAGCTCTCTGACGTTAATAAATTTATATTCAAAGATATAAAATATTTTTTGTCGTGAAAAATGCAGTTTTAGTCCGAGAAGTACGAAAATGTCTAAAAACGTTTGTATTCGTCGAAAGTGGTCGTTTTTAGACGTTTCCAGCTTTCTGACCAGAATAAATTTATTTCCAGAGATATAAAATATTTTTTGTCGTGAAAAATACAGTTTTATTCGGAGAAGTACGAAAATGCCTAAAAACGCTCGTATTCGTTGAAAGTGAACGTTTTTAGACATTTCCAGCTCTCTGACGTTAATAAATTTATTTTCAAAGATATAAAATATTTTTTGTCGTGAAAAATGCAGTTTTAGTCCGAGAAGTACGAAAATGTCTAAAAACGCTTGTATTCGTCGAAAGTGGTCGTTTTTAGACGTTTCCAGCTTTCTGACCTGAATAAATTGATTTTCAGAGATAAAAAATATTTTTTGTCGTGAAAAATACAGTTTTATTCAGAGAAGTACGAAAATGCCTAAAAACGCTCGTATTCGTTGAAAGTGAACGTTTTTAGACATTTCCAGCTCTCTGACGTTAATAAATTTATTTTCAGAGATAAAAAATATTTTTTGTCGTGAAAAATGCAGTTTTAGCCCGAGAAGTACGAAAATGTCTCAAAACACTTGTATTCGTCGAAAGTGGTCGTTTTTAGACGTTTCCAGCTTTCTGACCTGAATAAATTGATTTTCAGAGATAAAAAATATTTTTTGTCGTGAAAAATACAGTTTTATTCCGAGAAGTACAAAAATGCCTAAAAACGCTCGTATTCGTTGAAAGTGAACGTTTTTAGACATTTCCAGCTCTCTGACGTTAATAAATTTATTTTCAGAGATATAAAATATTTTTTGTCGTGAAAAATGCAGTCTTATTCCGAGAAGTACGAAAATGTCTAAAAACGCTTGTATTTGTCGAAAGTGATCGTTTTTAGACGTTTCCAGCTTTCTGACCAGAATAAATTTATTTCCAGAGATATAAAATATTTTTTGTCGTGAAAAATACAGTTTTATTCGGAGAAGTACGAAAATGCCTAAAAAGGATCGTATTCGTTGAAAGTGAACGTTTTTAGACATTTCCAGCTCTCTGACGTTAATAATTTTATTTTCAAAGATATAAAATATTTTTTGTCGTGAAAAATGCAGTTTTAGTCCGAGAAATACGAAAATGTCTAAAAACGCTTGTATTCGTCGAAAGTGGTCGTTTTTAGACGTTTCCAGCTTTCTGACCAGAATAAATTTATTTGCAGAGATATAAAATATTTTTTGTCGTGAAAAATACAGTTTTATTCGGAGAAGTACGAAAATGCCTAAAAATGCTCGTATTCGTTGAAAGTGAACGTTTTTAGACATTTCCAGCTCTCTGACGTTAATAAATTTATTTTCAAAGATATAAAATATTTTTTGTCGTGAAAAATGCAGTCTTATTCCGAGAAGTACGAAAATGTCTAAAAACGCTTGTATTTGTCGAAAGTGATCGTTTTTAGACGTTTCCAGCTTTCTGACCAGAATAAATTTATTTCCAGAGATATAAAATATTTTTTGTCGTGAAAATACAGTTTTATTCGGAGAAGTACGAAAATGCCTAAAAACGCTCGTATTCGTTGAACGTGAACGTTTTTAGACATTTCCAGCTCTCTGACGTTAATAAATTTATTTTCAAAGATATAAAATATTATTTGTCGTGAAAAATGCAGTTTTAGTCCGAGAAGTACGAAAATGTCTAAAAACGCTTGTATTCGTCGAAAGTGGTCGTTTTTAGACGTTTCCAGCTTTCTGACCTGAATAAATTGATTTTCAGAGATAAAAAATATTTTTTGTCGTGAATAATACAGTTTTATTCAGAGAAGTACAAAAATGCCTAAAAACGCTCGTATTCGTTGAAAGTGAAGGTTTTTAGACATTTCCAGCTCTCTGACGTTAATAAATTTATTTTCAGAGATAAAAAATATTTTTTGTCGTGAAAAATGCAGTTTTAGTCCGAGAAGTACGAAAATGTCTAAAAACGCTTGTATTCGTCGAAAGTGGTCGTTTTTAGACGTTTCCAGCTTTCTGACCTGAATAAATTTATTTTGAAAGATATAAAATATTTTTTGTCGTGAAAAATACAGTTTTATTCGGAGAAGTACGAAAATGCCTAAAAACGATCGTATTCGTTGAAAGTGAACGTTTTTAGACATTTCCAGCTCTCTGACGTTAATAAATTAATTTTCAAAGATAAAAAATATTTTTTGTCGTGAAAAATGCAGTTTTAGTCCAAGAAGTACGAAAACGTCTAAAAACGCTTGTATTCGTCGAAAGTGGTCGTTTTTAGACGTTTCCAGCTTTCTGACCTGAATAAATTGATTTTCAGAGATAAAAAATATTTTTTGTCGTGAAAAATACAATTTTATTCCGAGAAGTACAAAAATGCCTAAAAACGCTCGTATTCGTTGAAAGTGAACGTTTTTAGACATTTCCAGCTCTCTGACGTTAATAAATTTATTTTCAGAGATATAAAATATTTTTTGTCGAGAAAAATGCAGTCTTATTCCGAGAAGTACGAAAATGTCTAAAAACGCTTGTATTTGTCGAAAGTGATCGTTTTTAGACGTTTCCAGCTTTCTGACCAGAATAAATTTATTTCCAGAGATATAAAATATTTTGTATCGTGAAAAATACAGTTTTATTCGGAGAAGTACGAAAATGCCTAAAAACGCTCGTATTCGTTGAAAGTGAATGTTTTTAGACATTTCCAGCTCTCTGACGTTAATAAATTTATTTTCAAAGATATAAATATTTTTTGTCATGAAAAATGCAGTTTTAGTCCGAGAAGTACGAAAATGTCTAAAAACGCTTGTATTCGTCGAAAGTGGTCGTTTTTAGACGTTTCCAGCTTTCTGACCTGAATAAATTGATTTTCAGAGATAAAAAATATTTTTTTGTCGTGAAAAATACAGTTTTATTCAGAGAAGTACGAAAATGCCTAAAAACGCTCGTATTCGTTGAAAGTGAACGTTTTTAGACATTTCAAGCTCTTTGACGTTAATAAATTTATTTTCAGAGATAAAAAATATTTTTTGTCGTGAAAAATGCAGTTTTAGTCCGAGAAGTACGAAAATGTCTAAAAACACTTGTATTCGTCGAAAGTGGTCGTTTTTAGAAGTTTCCAGCTTTCTGACCTGAATAAATTGATTTTCAGAGATAAAAAATATTTTTTGTCGTGAAAAATACAGTTTTATTCCGAGAAGTACAAAAATGCCTAAAAACGCTCGTATTCGTTGAAAGTGAACGTTTTTAGACATTTCCAGCTCTCTGACGTTAATAAATTTATTTTCAGAGATATAAAATATTTTTTGTCGTGAAAAATGCAGTCTTATTCCGAGAAGTACGAAAATGTCTAAAAACGCTTGTATTTGTCGAAAGTGATCGGTTTTAGACGTTTCCAGCTTTCTGACCAGAATAAATTTATTTCCAGAGATATAAAATATTTTTTGTCGTGAAAATACAGTTTTATTCGGAGAAGTACGAAAATGCCTAAAAACGCTCGTATTCGTTGAACGTGAACGTTTTTAGACATTTCCAGCTCTCTGACGTTAATAAATTTATTTTCAAAGATATAAAATATTATTTGTCGTGAAAAATGCAGTTTTAGTCCGAGAAGTACGAAAATGTCTAAAAACGCTTGTATTCGTCGAAAGTGGTCGTTTTTAGACGTTTCCAGCTTTCTGACCTGAATAAATTGATTTTCAGAGATAAAAAATATTTTTTGTCGTGAATAATACAGTTTTATTCAGAGAAGTACAAAAATGCCTAAAAACGCTCGTATTCGTTGAAAGTGAAGGTTTTTAGACATTTCCAGCTCTCTGACGTTAATAAATTTATTTTCAGAGATAAAAAATATTTTTTGTCGTGAAAAATGCAGTTTTAGTCCGAGAAGTACGAAAATGTCTAAAAACGCTTGTATTCGTCGAAAGTGGTCGTTTTTAGACGTTTCCAGCTTTCTGACCTGAATAAATTTATTTTGAAAGATATAAAATATTTTTTGTCGTGAAAAATACAGTTTTATTCGGAGAAGTACGAAAATGCCTAAAAACGATCGTATTCGTTGAAAGTGAACGTTTTTAGACATTTCCAGCTCTCTGACGTTAATAAATTAATTTTCAAAGATAAAAAATATTTTTTGTCGTGAAAAATGCAGTTTTAGTCCAAGAAGTACGAAAACGTCTAAAAACGCTTGTATTCGTCGAAAGTGGTCGTTTTTAGACGTTTCCAGCTTTCTGACCTGAATAAATTGATTTTCAGAGATAAAAAATATTTTTTGTCGTGAAAAATACAATTTTATTCCGAGAAGTACAAAAATGCCTAAAAACGCTCGTATTCGTTGAAAGTGAACGTTTTTAGACATTTCCAGCTCTCTGACGTTAATAAATTTATTTTCAGAGATATAAAATATTTTTTGTCGAGAAAAATGCAGTCTTATTCCGAGAAGTACGAAAATGTCTAAAAACGCTTGTATTTGTCGAAAGTGGTCGTTTTTAGACGTTTCCAGCTTTCTGACCAGAATAAATTTATTTCCAGAGATATAAAATATTTTGTATCGTGAAAAATACAGTTTTATTCGGAGAAGTACGAAAATGCCTAAAAACGCTCGTATTCGTTGAAAGTGAATGTTTTTAGACATTTCCAGCTCTCTGACGTTAATAAATTTATTTTCAAAGATATAAATATTTTTTGTCATGAAAAATGCAGTTTTAGTCCGAGAAGTACGAAAATGTCTAAAAACGCTTGTATTCGTCGAAAGTGGTCGTTTTTAGACTTTTCCAGCTTTCTGACCTGAATAAATTGATTTTCAGAGATAAAAAATATTTTTTTGTCGTGAAAAATACAGTTTTATTCAGAGAAGTACGAAAATGCCTAAAAACGCTCGTATTCGTTGAAAGTGAACGTTTTTAGACATTTCAAGCTCTTTGACGTTAATAAATTTATTTTCAGAGATAAAAAATATTTTTTGTCGTGAAAAATGCAGTTTTAGTCCGAGAAGTACGAAAATGTCTAAAAACACTTGTATTCGTCGAAAGTGGTCGTTTTTAGAAGTTTCCAGCTTTCTGACCTGAATAAATTGATTTTCAGAGATAAAAAATATTTTTTGTCGTGAAAAATACAGTTTTATTCCGAGAAGTACAAAAATGCCTAAAAACGCTCGTATTCGTTGAAAGTGAACGTTTTTAGACATTTCCAGCTCTCTGACGTTAATAAATTTATTTTCAGAGATATAAAATATTTTTTGTCGTGAAAAATGCAGTCTTATTCCGAGAAGTACGAAAATGTCTAAAAACGCTTGTATTTGTCGAAAGTGATCGGTTTTAGACGTTTCCAGCTTTCTGACCAGAATAAATTTATTTCCAGAGATATAAAATATTTTTTATCGTGAAAAATACAGTTTTATTCGGAGAAGTACGAAAATGCCTAAAAACGATCGTATTCGTTGAAAGTGAACGTTTTTAGACATTTCCAGCTCTCTGACGTTAATAAATTTATATTCAAAGATATAAAACATTTTTTGTCGTGAAAAATGCAGTTTTAGTCCGAGAAGTACGAAAATGTCTAAAAACGTTTGTATTCGTCGAAAGTGGTCGTTTTTAGACGTTTCCAGCTTTCTGACCAGAATAAATTTATTTCCAGAGATAAAAAATATTTTTTGTCGTGAAAAATACAGTTTTATTCAGAGAAGTACGAAAATGCCTAAAAACGCTCGTATTCGTTGAAAGTGAACGTTTTTAGACATTTCCAGCTCTCTGACGTTAATAAATTTATTTTCAAAGATATAAAATATTTTTTGTCGTGAAAAATGCAGTTTTAGTCCGAGAAGTACGAAAATGTCTAAAAACGCTTGTATTCGTCGAAAGTGGTCGTTTTTAGACGTTTCCAGCTTTCTGACCTGAATAAATTGATTTTCAGAGATAAAAAATATTTTTTGTCGTGAAAAATACAGTTTTATTCAGAGAAGTACGAAAATGCCTAAAAACGCTCGTATTCGTTGAAAGTGAACGTTTTTAGACATTTCCAGCTCTCTGACGTTAATAAATTTATTTTCAGAGATAAAAAATATTTTTTGTCGTGAAAAATGCAGTTTTAGCCCGAGAAGTACGAAAATGTCTCAAAACACTTATATTCGTCGAAAGTGGTCGTTTTTAGACGTTTCCAGCTTTCTGACCTGAATAAATTGATTTTCAGAGATAAAAAATATTTTTTGTCGTGAAAAATACAGTTTTATTCCGAGAAGTACAAAAATGCCTAAAAACGCTCGTATTCGTTGAAAGTGAACGTTTTTAGACATTTCCAGCTCTCTGACGTTAATAAATTTATTTTCAGAGATATAAAATATTTTTTGTCGTGAAAAATGCAGTCTTATTCCGAGAAGTACGAAAATGTCTAAAAACGCTTGTATTTGTCGAAAGTGATCGTTTTTAGACGTTTCCAGCTTTCTGACCAGAATAAATTTATTTCCAGAGATATAAAATATTTTTTGTCGTGAAAAATACAGTTTTATTCGGAGAAGTACGAAAATGCCTAAAAAGGATCGTATTCGTTGAAAGTGAACGTTTTTAGACATTTCCAGCTCTCTGGCGTTAATAATTTTATTTTCAAAGATATAAAATATTTTTTGTCGTGAAAAATGCAGTTTTAGTCCGAGAAATACGAAAATGTCTAAAAACGCTTGTATTCGTCGAAAGTGGTCGTTTTTAGACGTTTCCAGCTTTCTGACCAGAATAAATTTATTTCCAGAGATATAAAATATTTTTTGTCGTGAAAAATACAGTTTTATTCGGAGAAGTACGAAAATGCCTAAAAATGCTCGTATTCGTTGAAAGTGAACGTTTTTAGACATTTCCAGCTCTCTGACGTTAATAAATTTATTTTCAAAGATATAAAATATTTTTTGTCGTGAAAAATGCAGTCTTATTCCGAGAAGTACGAAAATGTCTAAAAACGCTTGTATTTGTCGAAAGTGATCGTTTTTAGACGTTTCCAGCTTTCTGACCAGAATAAATTTATTTCCAGAGATATAAAATATTTTTTGTCATGAAAAATACAGTTTTATTCGGAGAAGTACGAAAATGCCTAAAAACGATCGTATTCGTTGAAAGTGAACGTTTTTAGACATTTCCAGCTCTCTGACGTTAATAAATTTATTTTCAAAGATATAAAATATTTTTTGTCGTGAAAAATGCAGTTTTAGTCCGAGAAGTACGAAAATGTCTAAAAACGCTTGTATTCGTCGAAAGTGGTCGTTTTTAGACGTTTCCAGCTTTCTGACCTGAATAAATTGATTTTCAGAGATAAAAAATATTTTTTGTCGTGAAAAATACAGTTTTATTCAGAGAAGTACGAAAATGCCTAAAAACGCTCGTATTCGTTGAAAGTGAACGTTTTTAGACATTTCCAGCTCTCTGACGTTAATAAATTTATTTTCAGAGATAAAAAATATTTTTTGTCGTGAAAAATGCAGTTTTAGTCCGAGAAGTACGAAAATGTCTAAAAACGCTTGTATTCGTCAAAAGTGGTCGTTTTTAGACGTTTCTAGCTTTCTGACCTGAATAAATTGATTTTCAGAGATAAAAAATATTTTTTGTCGTGAAAAATACAGTTTTATTCAGAGAAGTACGAAAATGCCTAAAAACGCTCGTATTCGTTGAAAGTGAACGTTTTTAGACATTTCCAGCTCTCTGACGTTAATAAATTTATTTTCAGAGATATAAAATATTTTTTGTCGTGAAAAATGCAGTCTTATTCCGTGAAGTACGAAAATGTCTAAAAACGCTTTTATTTGTCGAAAGTGATCGTTTTTAGACGTTTCCAGCTTTCTGACCTGAATAAATTGATTTTCAGAGATAAAAAATATTTTTTGTCGTGAAAAATGCAGTTTTAGTCCGAGAAATACGAAAATGTCTAAAAACGCTTGTATTCGTCGAAAGTGGTCGTTTTTAGACGTTTCCAGCTTTCTGACCAGAATAAATTTATTTCCAGAGATATAAAATATTTTTTGTCGTGAAAAATACAGTTTTATTCGGAGAAGTACGAAAATGCCTAAAAACGCTCGTATTCGTTGAAAGTGAACGTTTTTAGACATTTCCAGCTCTCTGACGTTAATAAATTTATTTTCAAAGATATAAAATATTTTTTGTCGTGAAAAATGCAGTTTTAGTCCGAGAAGTACGAAAATGTCTAAAAACGCTTGTATTCGTCGAAAGTAGTCGTTTTTAGACGTTTCCAGCTTTCTGACCTGAATAAATTGATTTTCAGAGATAAAAAATATTTTTTGTCGTGAAAAATACAGTTTTATTCCGAGAAGTACAAAAATGCCTAAAAACGCTCGTATTCGTTGAAAGTGAACGTTTTTAGACATTTCCAGCTCTCTGACGTTAACAAATTTATTTTCAGAGATATAAAATATTTTTTGTCGTGAAAAATGCAGTCTTATTCCGAGAAGTACGAAAATGTCTAAAAAGCTTGTATTTGTCGAAAGTGATCGTTTTTAGAC
This sequence comes from Leptodirus hochenwartii, assembly GCA_947310635.1. Classification (NCBI taxonomy): domain Eukaryota; kingdom Metazoa; phylum Arthropoda; class Insecta; order Coleoptera; family Leiodidae; genus Leptodirus; species Leptodirus hochenwartii. The sequence goes on from OX371176.1 coordinate 13,168,023, forward strand.
GTTTCCAGCTTTCTGACCAGAATAAATTTATTTCCAGAGATATAAAATATTTTTTGTCGTGAAAAATACAGTTTTATTCGGAGAAGTACGAAAATGCCTAAAAACGATCGTATTCGTTGAAAGTGAACGTTTTTAAACATTTCCAGCTCTCTGACGTTAATAAATTTATTTTCAAAGATATAAAATATTTTTTGTCGTGAAAAATGCAGTTTTAGTCCGAGAAGTACGAAAATGTCTAAAAACGCTTGTATTCGTCGAAAGTGGTCGTTTTTAGACGTTTCCAGCTTTCTGGCCAGAATAAATTTATTTCCAGAGATATAAAATATTTTTTGTCGTGAGAAATACAGTTTTATTCGGAGAAGTACGAAAATGCCTAAAAACGCTCGTATTCGTTGAAAGTGAACGTTTTTAGACATTTCCAGCTCTCTGACGTTAATAAATTTATTTTCAAAGATATAAAATATTTTTTGTCGTGAAAAATGCAGTTTTAGTCCGAGAAGTACGAAAATATCTAAAAAAGCTTGTATTCTTCGAAAGTGGTCGTTTTTAGACGTTTCCAGCTTTCTGACCTGAATAAATTGATTTTCAGAGATAAAAAATATTTTTTGTCGTGAAAAATGCAGTCTTATTCCGAGAAGTACGAAAATGTCTAAAAACGCTTGTATTTGTCGAAAGTGATCGTTTTTAGACGTTTCCAGCTTTCTGACCTGAATAAATTGATTTTCAGAGATAAAAAATATTTTTTGTCGTGAAAAATACAGTTTTATTAAGAAAAGTACGAAAATGCCTAAAAACGCTCGTATTCGTTGAAAGTGAACGTTTTTAGACATTTCCAGCTCTCTGACGTTAATAAATTTATTTTCAGAGATAAAAAATATTTTTTGTCGTGAAAAATGCAGTTTTAGTCCGAGAAGTACGAAAATGTCTAAAAACGCTTGTATTCGTCGAAAGTGGTCGTTTTTAGACATTTCCAGCTTTCTGACCTGAATAAATTGATTTTCAGAGATAAAAAATATTTTTTGTCGTGAAAAATACAGTTTTATTCCGAGAAGTACAAAAATGCCTAAAAACGCTCGTATTCGTTGAAAGTGAACGTTTTTAGACATTTCCAGCTCTCTGACGTTAATAAATTTATTTTCAGAGATAAAAAATATTTTTTGTCGTGAAAAATGCAGTTTTAGTCCGAGAAGTACGAAAATGTCTAAAAACGCTTGTATTCGTCGAAAGTGGTCGTTTTTAGACGTTTCTAGCTTTCTGACCTGAATAAATTGATTTTCAGAGATAAAAAATATTTTTTGTCGTGAAAAATACAGTTTTATTCAGAGAAGTACGAAAATGCCTAAAAACGCTCGTATTCGTTGAAAGTGAACGTTTTTAGACATTTCCAGCTCTCTGACGTTAATAAATTTATTTTCAGAGATATAAAATATTTTTTGTCGTGAAAAATGCAGTCTTATTCCGTGAAGTACGAAAATGTCTAAAAACGCTTTTATTTGTCGAAAGTGATCGTTTTTAGACGTTTCCAGCTTTCTGACCTGAATAAATTGATTTTCAGAGATAAAAAATATTTTTTGTCGTGAAAAATGCAGTTTTAGTCCGAGAAATACGAAAATGTCTAAAAACGCTTGTATTCGTCGAAAGTGGTCGTTTTTAGACGTTTCCAGCTTTCTGACCAGAATAAATTTATTTCCAGAGATATAAAATATTTTTTGTCGTGAAAAATACAGTTTTATTCGGAGAAGTACGAAAATGCCTAAAAACGCTCGTATTCGTTGAAAGTGAACGTTTTTAGACATTTCCAGCTCTCTGACGTTAATAAATTTATTTTCAAAGATATAAAATATTTTTTGTCGTGAAAAATGCAGTTTTAGTCCGAGAAGTACGAAAATGTCTAAAAACGCTTGTATTCGTCGAAAGTAGTCGTTTTTAGACGTTTCCAGCTTTCTGACCTGAATAAATTGATTTTCAGAGATAAAAAATATTTTTTGTCGTGAAAAATACAGTTTTATTCCGAGAAGTACAAAAATGCCTAAAAACGCTCGTATTCGTTGAAAGTGAACGTTTTTAGACATTTCCAGCTCTCTGACGTTAACAAATTTATTTTCAGAGATATAAAATATTTTTTGTCGTGAAAAATGCAGTCTTATTCCGAGAAGTACGAAAATGTCTAAAAAGCTTGTATTTGTCGAAAGTGATCGTTTTTAGACGTTTCCAGCTTTCTGACCAGAATAAATTTATTTCCAGAGATATAAAATATTTTTTGTCGTGAAAAATACAGTTTTATTCGGAGAAGTACGAAAATGCCTAAAAACGATCGTATTCGTTGAAAGTGAACGTTTTTAAACATTTCCAGCTCTCTGACGTTAATAAATTTATTTTCAAAGATATAAAATATTTTTTGTCGTGAAAAATGCAGTTTTAGTCCGAGAAGTACGAAAATGTCTAAAAACGCTTGTATTCGTCGAAAGTGGTCGTTTTTAGACGTTTCCAGCTTTCTGGCCAGAATAAATTTATTTCCAGAGATATAAAATATTTTTTGTCGTGAGAAATACAGTTTTATTCGGAGAAGTACGAAAATGCCTAAAAACGCTCGTATTCGTTGAAAGTGAACGTTTTTAGACATTTCCAGCTCTCTGACGTTAATAAATTTATTTTCAAAGATATAAAATATTTTTTGTCGTGAAAAATGCAGTTTTAGTCCGAGAAGTACGAAAATATCTAAAAAAGCTTGTATTCTTCGAAAGTGGTCGTTTTTAGACGTTTCCAGCTTTCTGACCTGAATAAATTGATTTTCAGAGATAAAAAATATTTTTTGTCGTGAAAAATGCAGTCTTATTCCGAGAAGTACGAAAATGTCTAAAAACGCTTGTATTTGTCGAAAGTGATCGTTTTTAGACGTTTCCAGCTTTCTGACCTGAATAAATTGATTTTCAGAGATAAAAAATATTTTTTGTCGTGAAAAATACAGTTTTATTAAGAAAAGTACGAAAATGCCTAAAAACGCTCGTATTCGTTGAAAGTGAACGTTTTTAGACATTTCCAGCTCTCTGACGTTAATAAATTTATTTTCAGAGATAAAAAATATTTTTTGTCGTGAAAAATGCAGTTTTAGTCCGAGAAGTACGAAAATGTCTAAAAACGCTTGTATTCGTCGAAAGTGGTCGTTTTTAGACATTTCCAGCTTTCTGACCTGAATAAATTGATTTTCAGAGATAAAAAATATTTTTTGTCGTGAAAAATACAGTTTTAATCCGAGAAGTACAAAAATGCCTAAAAACGCTCGTATTCGTTGAAAGTGAACGTTTTTAGACATTTCCAGCTCTCTGACGTTAATAAATTTATTTTCAGAGATAAAAAATATTTTTTGTCGTGAAAAATGCAGTTTTAGTCCGAGAAGTACGAAAATGTCTAAAAACGCTTGTATTCGTCGAAAGTGGTCGTTTTTAGACGTTTCCAGCTTTCTGACCTGAATAAATTGATTTTCAGAGATAAAAAATATTTTTTGTCGTGAAAAATGCAGTCTTATTCCGAGAAGTACGAAAATGTCTAATAACGCTTGTATTCGTCGAAAGTGGTCGTTTTTAGACGTTTCCAGCTTTCTGACCTGAATAAATTGATTTTCAGAGATAAAAAATATTTTTTGTCGTGAAAAATACAGTTTTATTCAGAGAAGTACGAAAATGCCTAAAAACGCTCGTATTCCTTGAAAGTGAACGTTTTTAGACATTTCCAGCTCTCTGACGTTAATAAATTTATTTTCAGAGATAAAAAATATTTTTTGTCGTGAAAAATGCAGTTTTAGTCCGAGAAGTACCAAAATGTCTAAAAACGCTTGTATTCGTCGAAAGTGGTCGTTTTTAGACGTTTCCAGCTTTCTGACCTGAATAAATTGATTTTCAGAGATAAAAAATATTTTTTTGTCGTGAAAAATACAGTTTTATTCCGAGAAGTACGAAAATGCCTAAAAACGCTCGTATTCGTTGAAAGTGAACGTTTTTAGACATTTCCAGCTCTCTGACGTTAATAAATTTATTTTCAGAGATATAAAATATTTTTTGTCGTGAAAAATGCAGTTTTAGTCCGAGAAGTACGAAAATGTCTAAAAACGCGTGTATTTGTCGAAAGTGATCGTTTTTAGACGTTTCCAGCTTTCTGACCAGAATAAATTTATTTCCAGAGATATAAAATATTTTTTATCGTGAAAAATACAGTTTTATTCGGAGAAGTACGAAAATGCCTAAAAACGATCGTATTCGTTGAAAGTGAACGTTTTTAGACATTTCCAGCTCTCTGACGTTAATAAATTTATATTCAAAGATATAAAATATTTTTTGTCGTGAAAAATGCAGTTTTAGTCCGAGAAGTACGAAAATGTCTAAAAACGTTTGTATTCGTCGAAAGTGGTCGTTTTTAGACGTTTCCAGCTTTCTGACCAGAATAAATTTATTTCCAGAGATATAAAATATTTTTTGTCGTGAAAAATACAGTTTTATTCGGAGAAGTACGAAAATGCCTAAAAACGCTCGTATTCGTTGAAAGTGAACGTTTTTAGACATTTCCAGCTCTCTGACGTTAATAAATTTATTTTCAAAGATATAAAATATTTTTTGTCGTGAAAAATGCAGTTTTAGTCCGAGAAGTACGAAAATGTCTAAAAACGCTTGTATTCGTCGAAAGTGGTCGTTTTTAGACGTTTCCAGCTTTCTGACCTGAATAAATTGATTTTCAGAGATAAAAAATATTTTTTGTCGTGAAAAATACAGTTTTATTCAGAGAAGTACGAAAATGCCTAAAAACGCTCGTATTCGTTGAAAGTGAACGTTTTTAGACATTTCCAGCTCTCTGACGTTAATAAATTTATTTTCAGAGATAAAAAATATTTTTTGTCGTGAAAAATGCAGTTTTAGCCCGAGAAGTACGAAAATGTCTCAAAACACTTGTATTCGTCGAAAGTGGTCGTTTTTAGACGTTTCCAGCTTTCTGACCTGAATAAATTGATTTTCAGAGATAAAAAATATTTTTTGTCGTGAAAAATACAGTTTTATTCCGAGAAGTACAAAAATGCCTAAAAACGCTCGTATTCGTTGAAAGTGAACGTTTTTAGACATTTCCAGCTCTCTGACGTTAATAAATTTATTTTCAGAGATATAAAATATTTTTTGTCGTGAAAAATGCAGTCTTATTCCGAGAAGTACGAAAATGTCTAAAAACGCTTGTATTTGTCGAAAGTGATCGTTTTTAGACGTTTCCAGCTTTCTGACCAGAATAAATTTATTTCCAGAGATATAAAATATTTTTTGTCGTGAAAAATACAGTTTTATTCGGAGAAGTACGAAAATGCCTAAAAAGGATCGTATTCGTTGAAAGTGAACGTTTTTAGACATTTCCAGCTCTCTGACGTTAATAATTTTATTTTCAAAGATATAAAATATTTTTTGTCGTGAAAAATGCAGTTTTAGTCCGAGAAATACGAAAATGTCTAAAAACGCTTGTATTCGTCGAAAGTGGTCGTTTTTAGACGTTTCCAGCTTTCTGACCAGAATAAATTTATTTGCAGAGATATAAAATATTTTTTGTCGTGAAAAATACAGTTTTATTCGGAGAAGTACGAAAATGCCTAAAAATGCTCGTATTCGTTGAAAGTGAACGTTTTTAGACATTTCCAGCTCTCTGACGTTAATAAATTTATTTTCAAAGATATAAAATATTTTTTGTCGTGAAAAATGCAGTCTTATTCCGAGAAGTACGAAAATGTCTAAAAACGCTTGTATTTGTCGAAAGTGATCGTTTTTAGACGTTTCCAGCTTTCTGACCAGAATAAATTTATTTCCAGAGATATAAAATATTTTTTGTCGTGAAAATACAGTTTTATTCGGAGAAGTACGAAAATGCCTAAAAACGCTCGTATTCGTTGAACGTGAACGTTTTTAGACATTTCCAGCTCTCTGACGTTAATAAATTTATTTTCAAAGATATAAAATATTATTTGTCGTGAAAAATGCAGTTTTAGTCCGAGAAGTACGAAAATGTCTAAAAACGCTTGTATTCGTCGAAAGTGGTCGTTTTTAGACGTTTCCAGCTTTCTGACCTGAATAAATTGATTTTCAGAGATAAAAAATATTTTTTGTCGTGAATAATACAGTTTTATTCAGAGAAGTACAAAAATGCCTAAAAACGCTCGTATTCGTTGAAAGTGAAGGTTTTTAGACATTTCCAGCTCTCTGACGTTAATAAATTTATTTTCAGAGATAAAAAATATTTTTTGTCGTGAAAAATGCAGTTTTAGTCCGAGAAGTACGAAAATGTCTAAAAACGCTTGTATTCGTCGAAAGTGGTCGTTTTTAGACGTTTCCAGCTTTCTGACCTGAATAAATTTATTTTGAAAGATATAAAATATTTTTTGTCGTGAAAAATACAGTTTTATTCGGAGAAGTACGAAAATGCCTAAAAACGATCGTATTCGTTGAAAGTGAACGTTTTTAGACATTTCCAGCTCTCTGACGTTAATAAATTAATTTTCAAAGATAAAAAATATTTTTTGTCGTGAAAAATGCAGTTTTAGTCCAAGAAGTACGAAAACGTCTAAAAACGCTTGTATTCGTCGAAAGTGGTCGTTTTTAGACGTTTCCAGCTTTCTGACGTTAATAAATTTATTTTCAGAGATATAAAATATTTTTTGTCGAGAAAAATGCAGTCTTATTCCGAGAAGTACGAAAATGTCTAAAAACGCTTGTATTTGTCGAAAGTGATCGTTTTTAGACGTTTCCAGCTTTCTGACCAGAATAAATTTATTTCCAGAGATATAAAATATTTTGTATCGTGAAAAATACAGTTTTATTCGGAGAAGTACGAAAATGCCTAAAAACGCTCGTATTCGTTGAAAGTGAATGTTTTTAGACATTTCCAGCTCTCTGACGTTAATAAATTTATTTTCAAAGATATAAATATTTTTTGTCATGAAAAATGCAGTTTTAGTCCGAGAAGTACGAAAATGTCTAAAAACGCTTGTATTCGTCGAAAGTGGTCGTTTTTAGACGTTTCCAGCTTTCTGACCTGAATAAATTGATTTTCAGAGATAAAAAATATTTTTTTGTCGTGAAAAATACAGTTTTATTCAGAGAAGTACGAAAATGCCTAAAAACGCTCGTATTCGTTGAAAGTGAACGTTTTTAGACATTTCAAGCTCTTTGACGTTAATAAATTTATTTTCAGAGATAAAAAATATTTTTTGTCGTGAAAAATGCAGTTTTAGTCCGAGAAGTACGAAAATGTCTAAAAACACTTGTATTCGTCGAAAGTGGTCGTTTTTAGAAGTTTCCAGCTTTCTGACCTGAATAAATTGATTTTCAGAGATAAAAAATATTTTTTGTCGTGAAAAATACAGTTTTATTCCGAGAAGTACAAAAATGCCTAAAAACGCTCGTATTCGTTGAAAGTGAACGTTTTTAGACATTTCCAGCTCTCTGACGTTAATAAATTTATTTTCAGAGATATAAAATATTTTTTGTCGTGAAAAATGCAGTCTTATTCCGAGAAGTACGAAAATGTCTAAAAACGCTTGTATTTGTCGAAAGTGATCGGTTTTAGACGTTTCCAGCTTTCTGACCAGAATAAATTTATTTCCAGAGATATAAAATATTTTTTGTCGTGAAAATACAGTTTTATTCGGAGAAGTACGAAAATGCCTAAAAACGCTCGTATTCGTTGAACGTGAACGTTTTTAGACATTTCCAGCTCTCTGACGTTAATAAATTTATTTTCAAAGATATAAAATATTATTTGTCGTGAAAAATGCAGTTTTAGTCCGAGAAGTACGAAAATGTCTAAAAACGCTTGTATTCGTCGAAAGTGGTCGTTTTTAGACGTTTCCAGCTTTCTGACCTGAATAAATTGATTTTCAGAGATAAAAAATATTTTTTGTCGTGAATAATACAGTTTTATTCAGAGAAGTACAAAAATGCCTAAAAACGCTCGTATTCGTTGAAAGTGAAGGTTTTTAGACATTTCCAGCTCTCTGACGTTAATAAATTTATTTTCAGAGATAAAAAATATTTTTTGTCGTGAAAAATGCAGTTTTAGTCCGAGAAGTACGAAAATGTCTAAAAACGCTTGTATTCGTCGAAAGTGGTCGTTTTTAGACGTTTCCAGCTTTCTGACCTGAATAAATTTATTTTGAAAGATATAAAATATTTTTTGTCGTGAAAAATACAGTTTTATTCGGAGAAGTACGAAAATGCCTAAAAACGATCGTATTCGTTGAAAGTGAACGTTTTTAGACATTTCCAGCTCTCTGACGTTAATAAATTAATTTTCAAAGATAAAAAATATTTTTTGTCGTGAAAAATGCAGTTTTAGTCCAAGAAGTACGAAAACGTCTAAAAACGCTTGTATTCGTCGAAAGTGGTCGTTTTTAGACGTTTCCAGCTTTCTGACCTGAATAAATTGATTTTCAGAGATAAAAAATATTTTTTGTCGTGAAAAATACAATTTTATTCCGAGAAGTACAAAAATGCCTAAAAACGCTCGTATTCGTTGAAAGTGAACGTTTTTAGACATTTCCAGCTCTCTGACGTTAATAAATTTATTTTCAGAGATATAAAATATTTTTTGTCGAGAAAAATGCAGTCTTATTCCGAGAAGTACGAAAATGTCTAAAAACGCTTGTATTTGTCGAAAGTGGTCGTTTTTAGACGTTTCCAGCTTTCTGACCAGAATAAATTTATTTCCAGAGATATAAAATATTTTGTATCGTGAAAAATACAGTTTTATTCGGAGAAGTACGAAAATGCCTAAAAACGCTCGTATTCGTTGAAAGTGAATGTTTTTAGACATTTCCAGCTCTCTGACGTTAATAAATTTATTTTCAAAGATATAAATATTTTTTGTCATGAAAAATGCAGTTTTAGTCCGAGAAGTACGAAAATGTCTAAAAACGCTTGTATTCGTCGAAAGTGGTCGTTTTTAGACGTTTCCAGCTTTCTGACCTGAATAAATTGATTTTCAGAGATAAAAAATATTTTTTTGTCGTGAAAAATACAGTTTTATTCAGAGAAGTACGAAAATGCCTAAAAACGCTCGTATTCGTTGAAAGTGAACGTTTTTAGACATTTCAAGCTCTTTGACGTTAATAAATTTATTTTCAGAGATAAAAAATATTTTTTGTCGTGAAAAATGCAGTTTTAGTCCGAGAAGTACGAAAATGTCTAAAAACACTTGTATTCGTCGAAAGTGGTCGTTTTTAGAAGTTTCCAGCTTTCTGACCTGAATAAATTGATTTTCAGAGATAAAAAATATTTTTTGTCGTGAAAAATACAGTTTTATTCCGAGAAGTACAAAAATGCCTAAAAACGCTCGTATTCGTTGAAAGTGAACGTTTTTAGACATTTCCAGCTCTCTGACGTTAATAAATTTATTTTCAGAGATATAAAATATTTTTTGTCGTGAAAAATGCAGTCTTATTCCGAGAAGTACGAAAATGTCTAAAAACGCTTGTATTTGTCGAAAGTGATCGGTTTTAGACGTTTCCAGCTTTCTGACCAGAATAAATTTATTTCCAGAGATATAAAATATTTTTTATCGTGAAAAATACAGTTTTATTCGGAGAAGTACGAAAATGCCTAAAAACGATCGTATTCGTTGAAAGTGAACGTTTTTAGACATTTCCAGCTCTCTGACGTTAATAAATTTATATTCAAAGATATAAAACATTTTTTGTCGTGAAAAATGCAGTTTTAGTCCGAGAAGTACGAAAATGTCTAAAAACGTTTGTATTCGTCGAAAGTGGTCGTTTTTAGACGTTTCCAGCTTTCTGACCAGAATAAATTTATTTCCAGAGATAAAAAATATTTTTTGTCGTGAAAAATACAGTTTTATTCAGAGAAGTACGAAAATGCCTAAAAACGCTCGTATTCGTTGAAAGTGAACGTTTTTAGACATTTCCAGCTCTCTGACGTTAATAAATTTATTTTCAAAGATATAAAATATTTTTTGTCGTGAAAAATGCAGTTTTAGTCCGAGAAGTACGAAAATGTCTAAAAACGCTTGTATTCGTCGAAAGTGGTCGTTTTTAGACGTTTCCAGCTTTCTGACCTGAATAAATTGATTTTCAGAGATAAAAAATATTTTTTGTCGTGAAAAATACAGTTTTATTCAGAGAAGTACGAAAATGCCTAAAAACGCTCGTATTCGTTGAAAGTGAACGTTTTTAGACATTTCCAGCTCTCTGACGTTAATAAATTTATTTTCAGAGATAAAAAATATTTTTTGTCGTGAAAAATGCAGTTTTAGCCCGAGAAGTACGAAAATGTCTCAAAACACTTATATTCGTCGAAAGTGGTCGTTTTTAGACGTTTCCAGCTTTCTGACCTGAATAAATTGATTTTCAGAGATAAAAAATATTTTTTGTCGTGAAAAATACAGTTTTATTCCGAGAAGTACAAAAATGCCTAAAAACGCTCGTATTCGTTGAAAGTGAACGTTTTTAGACATTTCCAGCTCTCTGACGTTAATAAATTTATTTTCAGAGATATAAAATATTTTTTGTCGTGAAAAATGCAGTCTTATTCCGAGAAGTACGAAAATGTCTAAAAACGCTTGTATTTGTCGAAAGTGATCGTTTTTAGACGTTTCCAGCTTTCTGACCAGAATAAATTTATTTCCAGAGATATAAAATATTTTTTGTCGTGAAAAATACAGTTTTATTCGGAGAAGTACGAAAATGCCTAAAAAGGATCGTATTCGTTGAAAGTGAACGTTTTTAGACATTTCCAGCTCTCTGGCGTTAATAATTTTATTTTCAAAGATATAAAATATTTTTTGTCGTGAAAAATGCAGTTTTAGTCCGAGAAATACGAAAATGTCTAAAAACGCTTGTATTCGTCGAAAGTGGTCGTTTTTAGACGTTTCCAGCTTTCTGACCAGAATAAATTTATTTCCAGAGATATAAAATATTTTTTGTCGTGAAAAATACAGTTTTATTCGGAGAAGTACGAAAATGCCTAAAAATGCTCGTATTCGTTGAAAGTGAACGTTTTTAGACATTTCCAGCTCTCTGACGTTAATAAATTTATTTTCAAAGATATAAAATATTTTTTGTCGTGAAAAATGCAGTCTTATTCCGAGAAGTACGAAAATGTCTAAAAACGCTTGTATTTGTCGAAAGTGATCGTTTTTAGACGTTTCCAGCTTTCTGACCAGAATAAATTTATTTCCAGAGATATAAAATATTTTTTGTCATGAAAAATACAGTTTTATTCGGAGAAGTACGAAAATGCCTAAAAACGATCGTATTCGTTGAAAGTGAACGTTTTTAGACATTTCCAGCTCTCTGACGTTAATAAATTTATTTTCAAAGATATAAAATATTTTTTGTCGTGAAAAATGCAGTTTTAGTCCGAGAAGTACGAAAATGTCTAAAAACGCTTGTATTCGTCGAAAGTGGTCGTTTTTAGACGTTTCCAGCTTTCTGACCTGAATAAATTGATTTTCAGAGATAAAAAATATTTTTTGTCGTGAAAAATACAGTTTTATTCAGAGAAGTACGAAAATGCCTAAAAACGCTCGTATTCGTTGAAAGTGAACGTTTTTAGACATTTCCAGCTCTCTGACGTTAATAAATTTATTTTCAGAGATAAAAAATATTTTTTGTCGTGAAAAATGCAGTTTTAGTCCGAGAAGTACGAAAATGTCTAAAAACGCTTGTATTCGTCAAAAGTGGTCGTTTTTAGACGTTTCTAGCTTTCTGACCTGAATAAATTGATTTTCAGAGATAAAAAATATTTTTTGTCGTGAAAAATACAGTTTTATTCAGAGAAGTACGAAAATGCCTAAAAACGCTCGTATTCGTTGAAAGTGAACGTTTTTAGACATTTCCAGCTCTCTGACGTTAATAAATTTATTTTCAGAGATATAAAATATTTTTTGTCGTGAAAAATGCAGTCTTATTCCGTGAAGTACGAAAATGTCTAAAAACGCTTTTATTTGTCGAAAGTGATCGTTTTTAGACGTTTCCAGCTTTCTGACCTGAATAAATTGATTTTCAGAGATAAAAAATATTTTTTGTCGTGAAAAATGCAGTTTTAGTCCGAGAAATACGAAAATGTCTAAAAACGCTTGTATTCGTCGAAAGTGGTCGTTTTTAGACGTTTCCAGCTTTCTGACCAGAATAAATTTATTTCCAGAGATATAAAATATTTTTTGTCGTGAAAAATACAGTTTTATTCGGAGAAGTACGAAAATGCCTAAAAACGCTCGTATTCGTTGAAAGTGAACGTTTTTAGACATTTCCAGCTCTCTGACGTTAATAAATTTATTTTCAAAGATATAAAATATTTTTTGTCGTGAAAAATGCAGTTTTAGTCCGAGAAGTACGAAAATGTCTAAAAACGCTTGTATTCGTCGAAAGTAGTCGTTTTTAGACGTTTCCAGCTTTCTGACCTGAATAAATTGATTTTCAGAGATAAAAAATATTTTTTGTCGTGAAAAATACAGTTTTATTCCGAGAAGTACAAAAATGCCTAAAAACGCTCGTATTCGTTGAAAGTGAACGTTTTTAGACATTTCCAGCTCTCTGACGTTAACAAATTTATTTTCAGAGATATAAAATATTTTTTGTCGTGAAAAATGCAGTCTTATTCCGAGAAGTACGAAAATGTCTAAAAAGCTTGTATTTGTCGAAAGTGATCGTTTTTAGACGTTTCCAGCTTTCTGACCAGAATAAATTTATTTCCAGAGATATAAAATATTTTTTGTCGTGAAAAATACAGTTTTATTCGGAGAAGTACGAAAATGCCTAAAAACGATCGTATTCGTTGAAAGTGAACGTTTTTAAACATTTCCAGCTCTCTGACGTTAATAAATTTATTTTCAAAGATATAAAATATTTTTTGTCGTGAAAAATGCAGTTTTAGTCCGAGAAGTACGAAAATGTCTAAAAACGCTTGTATTCGTCGAAAGTGGTCGTTTTTAGACGTTTCCAGCTTTCTGGCCAGAATAAATTTATTTCCAGAGATATAAAATATTTTTTGTCGTGAGAAATACAGTTTTATTCGGAGAAGTACGAAAATGCCTAAAAACGCTCGTATTCGTTGAAAGTGAACGTTTTTAGACATTTCCAGCTCTCTGACGTTAATAAATTTATTTTCAAAGATATAAAATATTTTTTTGTCGTGAAAAATGCAGTTTTAGTCCGAGAAGTACGAAAATATCTAAAAAAGCTTGTATTCTTCGAAAGTGGTCGTTTTTAGACGTTTCCAGCTTTCTGACCTGAATAAATTGATTTTCAGAGATAAAAAATATTTTTTGTCGTGAAAAATGCAGTCTTATTCCGAGAAGTACGAAAATGTCTAAAAACGCTTGTATTTGTCGAAAGTGATCGTTTTTAGACGTTTCCAGCTTTCTGACCTGAATAAATTGATTTTCAGAGATAAAAAATATTTTTTGTCGTGAAAAATACAGTTTTATTAAGAAAAGTACGAAAATGCCTAAAAACGCTCGTATTCGTTGAAAGTGAACGTTTTTAGACATTTCCAGCTCTCTGACGTTAATAAATTTATTTTCAGAGATAAAAAATATTTTTTGTCGTGAAAAATGCAGTTTTAGTCCGAGAAGTACGAAAATGTCTAAAAACGCTTGTATTCGTCGAAAGTGGTCGTTTTTAGACATTTCCAGCTTTCTGACCTGAATAAATTGATTTTCAGAGATAAAAAATATTTTTTGTCGTGAAAAATACAGTTTTATTCCGAGAAGTACAAAAATGCCTAAAAACGCTCGTATTCGTTGAAAGTGAACGTTTTTAGACATTTCCAGCTCTCTGACGTTAATAAATTTATTTTCAGAGATAAAAAATATTTTTTGTCGTGAAAAATGCAGTTTTAGTCCGAGAAGTACGAAAATGTCTAAAAACGCTTGTATTCGTCGAAAGTGGTCGTTTTTAGACGTTTCTAGCTTTCTGACCTGAATAAATTGATTTTCAGAGATAAAAAATATTTTTTGTCGTGAAAAATACAGTTTTATTCAGAGAAGTACGAAAATGCCTAAAAACGCTCGTATTCGTTGAAAGTGAACGTTTTTAGACATTTCCAGCTCTCTGACGTTAATAAATTTATTTTCAGAGATATAAAATATTTTTTGTCGTGAAAAATGCAGTCTTATTCCGTGAAGTACGAAAATGTCTAAAAACGCTTTTATTTGTCGAAAGTGATCGTTTTTAGACGTTTCCAGCTTTCTGACCTGAATAAATTGATTTTCAGAGATAAAAAATATTTTTTGTCGTGAAAAATGCAGTTTTAGTCCGAGAAATACGAAAATGTCTAAAAACGCTTGTATTCGTCGAAAGTGGTCGTTTTTAGACGTTTCCAGCTTTCTGACCAGAATAAATTTATTTCCAGAGATATAAAATATTTTTTGTCGTGAAAAATACAGTTTTATTCGGAGAAGTACGAAAATGCCTAAAAACGCTCGTATTCGTTGAAAGTGAACGTTTTTAGACATTTCCAGCTCTCTGACGTTAATAAATTTATTTTCAAAGATATAAAATATTTTTTGTCGTGAAAAATGCAGTTTTAGTCCGAGAAGTACGAAAATGTCTAAAAACGCTTGTATTCGTCGAAAGTAGTCGTTTTTAGACGTTTCCAGCTTTCTGACCTGAATAAATTGATTTTCAGAGATAAAAAATATTTTTTGTCGTGAAAAATACAGTTTTATTCCGAGAAGTACAAAAATGCCTAAAAACGCTCGTATTCGTTGAAAGTGAACGTTTTTAGACATTTCCAGCTCTCTGACGTTAACAAATTTATTTTCAGAGATATAAAATATTTTTTGTCGTGAAAAATGCAGTCTTATTCCGAGAAGTACGAAAATGTCTAAAAAGCTTGTATTTGTCGAAAGTGATCGTTTTTAGACGTTTCCAGCTTTCTGACCAGAATAAATTTATTTCCAGAGATATAAAATATTTTTTGTCGTGAAAAATACAGTTTTATTCGGAGAAGTACGAAAATGCCTAAAAACGATCGTATTCGTTGAAAGTGAACGTTTTTAAACATTTCCAGCTCTCTGACGTTAATAAATTTATTTTCAAAGATATAAAATATTTTTTGTCGTGAAAAATGCAGTTTTAGTCCGAGAAGTACGAAAATGTCTAAAAACGCTTGTATTCGTCGAAAGTGGTCGTTTTTAGACGTTTCCAGCTTTCTGGCCAGAATAAATTTATTTCCAGAGATATAAAATATTTTTTGTCGTGAGAAATACAGTTTTATTCGGAGAAGTACGAAAATGCCTAAAAACGCTCGTATTCGTTGAAAGTGAACGTTTTTAGACATTTCCAGCTCTCTGACGTTAATAAATTTATTTTCAAAGATATAAAATATTTTTTGTCGTGAAAAATGCAGTTTTAGTCCGAGAAGTACGAAAATATCTAAAAAAGCTTGTATTCTTCGAAAGTGGTCGTTTTTAGACGTTTCCAGCTTTCTGACCTGAATAAATTGATTTTCAGAGATAAAAAATATTTTTTGTCGTGAAAAATGCAGTCTTATTCCGAGAAGTACGAAAATGTCTAAAAACGCTTGTATTTGTCGAAAGTGATCGTTTTTAGACGTTTCCAGCTTTCTGACCTGAATAAATTGATTTTCAGAGATAAAAAATATTTTTTGTCGTGAAAAATACAGTTTTATTAAGAAAAGTACGAAAATGCCTAAAAACGCTCGTATTCGTTGAAAGTGAACGTTTTTAGACATTTCCAGCTCTCTGACGTTAATAAATTTATTTTCAGAGATAAAAAATATTTTTTGTCGTGAAAAATGCAGTTTTAGTCCGAGAAGTACGAAAATGTCTAAAAACGCTTGTATTCGTCGAAAGTGGTCGTTTTTAGACATTTCCAGCTTTCTGACCTGAATAAATTGATTTTCAGAGATAAAAAATATTTTTTGTCGTGAAAAATACAGTTTTATTCCGAGAAGTACAAAAATGCCTAAAAACGCTCGTATTCATTGAAAGTGAACGTTTTTAGACATTTCCAGCTCTCTGACGTTAATAAATTTATTTTCAGAGATAAAAAATATTTTTTGTCGTGAAAAATGCAGTTTTAGTCCGAGAAGTACGAAAATGTCTAAAAACGCTTGTATTCGTCGAAAGTGGTCGTTTTTAGACGTTTCCAGCTTTCTGACCTGAATAAATTGATTTTCAGAGATAAAAAATATTTTTTGTCGTGAAAAATGCAGTCTTATTCCGAGAAGTACGAAAATGTCTAATAACGCTTGTATTCGTCGAAAGTGGTCGTTTTTAGACGTTTCCAGCTTTCTGACCTGAATAAATTGATTTTCAGAGATAAAAAATATTTTTTGTCGTGAAAAATACAGTTTTATTCAGAGAAGTACGAAAATGCCTAAAAACGCTCGTATTCCTTGAAAGTGAACGTTTTTAGACATTTCCAGCTCTCTGACGTTAATAAATTTATTTTCAGAGATAAAAAATATTTTTTGTCGTGAAAAATGCAGTTTTAGTCCGAGAAGTACCAAAATGTCTAAAAACGCTTGTATTCGTCGAAAGTGGTCGTTTTTAGACGTTTCCAGCTTTCTGACCTGAATAAATTGATTTTCAGAGATAAAAAATATTTTTTTGTCGTGAAAAATACAGTTTTATTCCGAGAAGTACAAAAATGCCTAAAAACGCTCGTATTCGTTGAAAGTGAACGTTTTTAGACATTTCCAGCTCTCTGACGTTAATAAATTTATTTTCAGAGATAAAAAATATTTTTTTTCGTGAAAAATGCAGTTTTAGCCCGAGAAGTACCAAAATGTCAAAAACGCTTGTATTCGTCGAAAGTGGTCGTTTTTAGACGTTTCCAGCTTTCTGACCAGAATAAATTTATTTCCAGAGATATAAAATATTTTTTGTCGTGAAAAATACAGTTTTATTTGGAGAAGTACGAAAATGCCTAAAAACGCTCGTATTCGTTGAAAGTGAATGTTTTTAGACATTTCCAGCTCTCTGACGTTAATAAATTTATTTTCAAAGATATAAATATTTTTTGTCGTGAAAAATGCAGTTTTAGTCCGAGAAGTACGAAAATGTCTAAAAACGCTTGTATTCGTCGAAAGTGGTCGTTTTTAGACGTTTCCAGCTTTCTGACCTGAATAAATTGATTTTCAGAGATAAAAAATATTTTTTTGTCGTGAAAAATACAGTTTTATTCAGAGAAGTACGAAAATGCCTAAAAACGCTCGTATTCGTTGAAAGTGAACGTTTTTAGACATTTCAAGCTCTTTGACGTTAATAAATTTATTTTCAGAGATAAAAAATATTTTTTGTCGTGAAAAATGCAGTTTTAGTCCGAGAAGTACGAAAATGTCTAAAAACACTTGTATTCGTCGAAAGTGGTCGTTTTTAGAAGTTTCCAGCTTTCTGACCTGAATAAATTGATTTTCAGAGATAAAAAATATTTTTTGTCGTGAAAAATACAGTTTTATTCCGAGAAGTACAAAAATGCCTAAAAACGCTCGTATTCGTTGAAGGTGAACGTTTTTAGACATTTCCAGCTCTCTGACGTTAATAAATTTATTTTCAGAGATATAAAATATTTTTTGTCGTGAAAAATGCAGTCTTATTCCGAGAAGTACGAAAATGTCTAAAAACGCTTGTATTTGTCGAAAGTGATCGTTTTTAGACGTTTCCAGCTTTCTGACCAGAATAAATTTATTTCCAGAGATATAAAATATTTTTTATCGTGAAAAATACAGTTTTATTCGGAGAAGTACGAAAATGCCTAAAAACGATCGTATTCGTTGAAAGTGAACGTTTTTAGACATTTCCAGCTCTCTGACGTTAATAAATTTATTTTCAGAGATATAAAATATTTTTTGTCGTGAAAAATGCAGTCTTATTCCGAGAAGTACGAAAATGTCTAAAAACGCTTGTATTTGTCGAAAGTGATCGTTTTTAGACGTTTCCAGCTTTCTGACCAGAATAAATTTATTTCCAGAGATATAAAATATTTTTTATCGTGAAAAATACAGTTTTATTAAGAAAAGTACGAAAATGCCTAAAAACGCTCGTATTCGTTGAAAGTGAACGTTTTTAGACATTTCCAGCTCTCTGACGTTAATAAATTTATTTTCAAAGATATAAAATATTTTTTGTCGTGAAAAATGCAGTTTTAGTCCGAGAAGTACGAAAATATCTAAAAAAGCTTGTATTCTTCGAAAGTGGTCGTTTTTAGACGTTTCCAGCTTTCTGACCTGAATAAATTGATTTTCAGAGATAAAAAATATTTTTTGTCGTGAAAAATGCAGTCTTATTCCGAGAAGTACGAAAATGTCTAAAAACGCTTGTATTTGTCGAAAGTGATCGTTTTTAGACGTTTCCAGCTTTCTGACCTGAATAAATTGATTTTCAGAGATAAAAAATATTTTTTGTCGTGAAAAATACAGTTTTATTAAGAAAAGTACGAAAATGCCTAAAAACGCTCGTATTCGTTGAAAGTGAACGTTTTTAGACATTTCCAGCTCTCTGACGTTAATAAATTTATTTTCAGAGATAAAAAATATTTTTTGTCGTGAAAAATGCAGTTTTAGTCCGAGAAGTACGAAAATGTCTAAAAACGCTTGTATTCGTCGAAAGTGGTCGTTTTTAGACATTTCCAGCTTTCTGACCTGAATAAATTGATTTTCAGAGATAAAAAATATTTTTTGTCGTGAAAAATACAGTTTTATTCCGAGAAGTACAAAAATGCCTAAAAACGCTCGTATTCGTTGAAAGTGAACGTTTTTAGACATTTCCAGCTCTCTGACGTTAATAAATTTATTTTCAGAGATAAAAAATATTTTTTGTCGTGAAAAATGCAGTTTTAGTCCGAGAAGTACGAAAATGTCTAAAAACGCTTGTATTCGTCGAAAGTGGTCGTTTTTAGACGTTTCCAGCTTTCTGACCTGAATAAATTGATTTTCAGAGATAAAAAATATTTTTTGTCGTGAAAAATGCAGTCTTATTCCGAGAAGTACGAAAATGTCTAATAACGCTTGTATTCGTCGAAAGTGGTCGTTTTTAGACGTTTCCAGCTTTCTGACCTGAATAAATTGATTTTCAGAGATAAAAAATATTTTTTGTCGTGAAAAATACAGTTTTATTCAGAGAAGTACGAAAATGCCTAAAAACGCTCGTATTCCTTGAAAGTGAACGTTTTTAGACATTTCCAGCTCTCTGACGTTAATAAATTTATTTTCAGAGATAAAAAATATTTTTTGTCGTGAAAAATGCAGTTTTAGTCCGAGAAGTACCAAAATGTCTAAAAACGCTTGTATTCGTCGAAAGTGGTCGTTTTTAGACGTTTCCAGCTTTCTGACCTGAATAAATTGATTTTCAGAGATAAAAAATATTTTTTTGTCGTGAAAAATACAGTTTTATTCCGAGAAGTACAAAAATGCCTAAAAACGCTCGTATTCGTTGAAAGTGAACGTTTTTAGACATTTCCAGCTCTCTGACGTTAATAAATTTATTTTCAGAGATAAAAAATATTTTTTGTCGTGAAAAATGCAGTTTTAGTCCGAGAAGTACCAAAATGTCAAAAACGCTTGTATTCGTCGAAAGTGGTCGTTTTTAGACGTTTCCAGCTTTCTGACCAGAATAAATTTATTTCCAGAGATATAAAATATTTTTTGTCGTGAAAAATACAGTTTTATTTGGAGAAGTACGAAAATGCCTAAAAACGCTCGTATTCGTTGAAAGTGAATGTTTTTAGACATTTCCAGCTCTCTGACGTTAATAAATTTATTTTCAAAGATATAAATATTTTTGTCGTGAAAAATGCAGTTTTAGTCCGAGAAGTACGAAAATGTCTAAAAACGCTTGTATTCGTCGAAAGTGGTCGTTTTTAGACGTTTCCAGCTTTCTGACCTGAATAAATTGATTTTCAGAGATAAAAAATATTTTTTTGTCGTGAAAAATACAGTTTTATTCAGAGAAGTACGAAAATGCCTAAAAACGCTCGTATTCGTTGAAAGTGAACGTTTTTAGACATTTCAAGCTCTTTGACGTTAATAAATTTATTTTCAGAGATAAAAAATATTTTTTGTCGTGAAAAATGCAGTTTTAGTCCGAGAAGTACGAAAATGTCTAAAAACACTTGTATTCGTCGAAAGTGGTCGTTTTTAGAAGTTTCCAGCTTTCTGACCTGAATAAATTGATTTTCAGAGATAAAAAATATTTTTTGTCGTGAAAAATACAGTTTTATTCCGAGAAGTACAAAAATGCCTAAAAACGCTCGTATTCGTTGAAAGTGAACGTTTTTAGACATTTCCAGCTCTCTGACGTTAATAAATTTATTTTCAGAGATATAAAATATTTTTTGTCGTGAAAAATGCAGTCTTATTCCGAGAAGTACGAAAATGTCTAAAGACGCTTGTATTTGTCGAAAGTGATCGTTTTTAGACGTTTCCAGCTTTCTGACCAGAATAAATTTATTTCCAGAGATATAAAATATTTTTTATCGTGAAAAATACAGTTTTATTCGGAGAAGTACGAAAATGCCTAAAAACGATCGTATTCGTTGAAAGTGAACGTTTTTAGACATTTCCAGCTCTCTGACGTTAATAAATTTATATTCAAAGATATAAAATATTTTTTGTCGTGAAAAATGCAGTTTTAGTCCGAGAAGTACGAAAATGTCTAAAAACGTTTGTATTCGTCGAAAGTGGTCGTTTTTAGACGTTTCCAGCTTTCTGACCAGAATAAATTTATTTCCAGAGATATAAAATATTTTTTGTCGTGAAAAATACAGTTTTATTCGGAGAAGTACGAAAATGCCTAAAAACGCTCGTATTCGTTGAAAGTGAACGTTTTTAGACATTTCCAGCTCTCTGACGTTAATAAATTTATTTTCAAAGATATAAAATATTTTTTGTCGTGAAAAATGCAGTTATAGTCCGAGAAGTACGAAAATGTCTAAAAACGCTTGTATTCGTCGAAAGTGGTCGTTTTTAGACGTTTCCAGCTTTCTGACCTGAATAAATTGATTTTCAGAGATAAAAAATATTTTTTGTCGTGAAAAATACAGTTTTATTCAGAGAAGTACGAAAATGCCTAAAAACGCTCGTATTCGTTGAAAGTGAACGTTTTTAGACATTTCCAGCTCTCTGACGTTAATAAATTTATTTTCAGAGATAAAAAATATTTTTTGTCGTGAAAAATGCAGTTTTAGCCCGAGAAGTACGAAAATGTCTCAAAATACTTGTATTCGTCGAAAGTGGTCGTTTTTAGACGTTTCCAGCTTTCTGACCTGAATAAATTGATTTTCAGAGATAAAAAATATTTTTTGTCGTGTAAAATACAGTTTTATTCCGAGAAGTACAAAAATGCCTAAAAACGCTCGTATTCGTTGAAAGTGAACGTTTTTAGACATTTCCAGCTCTCTGACGTTAATAAATTTATTTTCAGAGATATAAAATATTTTTTGTCGTGAAAAATGCAGTCTTATTCCGAGAAGTACGAAAATGTCTAAAAACGCTTGTATTTGTCGAAAGTGATCGTTTTTAGACGTTTCCAGCTTTCTGACCAGAATAAATTTATTTCCAGAGATATAAAATATTTTTTGTCGTGAAAAATACAGTTTTATTCGGAGAAGTACGAAAATGCCTAAAAAGGATCGTATTCGTTGAAAGTGAACGTTTTTAGATATTTCCAGCTCTCTGGCGTTAATAATTTTATTTTCAAAGATATAAAATATTTTTTGTCGTGAAAAATGCACTTTTAGTCCGAGAAATACGAAAATGTCTAAAAACGCTTGTATTCGTCGAAAGTGGTCGTTTTTAGACGTTTCCAGCTTTCTGACCAGAATAAATTTATTTCCAGAGATATAAAATATTTTTTGTCGTGAAAAATACAGTTTTATTCGGAGAAGTACGAAAATGTCTAAAAATGCTCGTATTCGTTGAAAGTGAACGTTTTTAGACATTTCCAGCTCTCTGACGTTAATAAATTTATTTTCAAAGATATAAAATATTTTTTGTCGTGAAAAATGCAGTCTTATTCCGAGAAGTACGAAAATGTCTAAAAACGCTTGTATTTGTCGAAAGTGATCGTTTTTAGACGTTTCCAGCTTTCTGACCAGAATAAATTTATTTCCAGAGATATAAAATATTTTTTGTCATGAAAAATACAGTTTTATTCGGAGAAGTACGAAAATGCCTAAAAACGATCGTATTCGTTGAAAGTGAACGTTTTTAGACATTTCCAGCTCTCTGACGTTAATAAATTTATTTTCAAAGATATAAAATATTTTTTGTCGTGAAAAATGCAGTTTTAGTCCGAGAAGTACGAAAATGTCTAAAAACGCTTGTATTCGTCGAAAGTGGTCGTTTTTAGACGTTTCCAGCTTTCTGACCTGAATAAATTGATTTTCAGAGATAAAAAATATTTTTTGTCGTGAAAAATACAGTTTTATTCAGAGAAGTACGAAAATGCCTAAAAACGCTCGTATTCGTTGAAAGTGAACGTTTTTAGACATTTCCAGCTCTCTGACGTTAATAAATTTATTTTCAGAGATAAAAAATATTTTTTGTCGTGAAAAATGCAGTTTTAGTCCGAGAAGTACGAAAATGTCTAAAAACGCTTGTATTCGTCAAAAGTGGTCGTTTTTAGACGTTTCTAGCTTTCTGACCTGAATAAATTGATTTTCAGAGATAAAAAATATTTTTTGTCGTGAAAAATACAGTTTTATTCAGAGAAGTACGAAAATGCCTAAAAACGCTCGTATTCGTTGAAAGTGAACGTTTTTAGACATTTCCAGCTCTCTGACGTTAATAAATTTATTTTCAGAGATATAAAATATTTTTTGTCGTGAAAAATGCAGTCTTATTCCGAGAAGTACGAAAATGTCTAAAAACGCTTTTATTTGTCGAAAGTGATCGTTTTTAGACGTTTCCAGCTTTCTGACCTGAATAAATTGATTTTCAGAGATAAAAAATATTTTTTGTCGTGAAAAATTCAGTTTTAGTCCGAGAAATACGAAAATGTCTAAAAACGCTTGTATTCGTCGAAAGTGGTCGTTTTTAGACGTTTCCAGCTTTCTGACCAGAATAAATTTATTTCCAGAGATATAAAATATTTTTTGTCGTGAAAAATACAGTTTTATTCGGAGAAGTACGAAAATGCCTAAAAACGCTCGTATTCGTTGAAAGTGAACGTTTTTAGACATTTCCAGCTCTCTGACGTTAATAAATTTATTTTCAAAGATATAAAATATTTTTTGTCGTGAAAAATGCAGTTTTAGTCCGAGAAGTACGAAAATGTCTAAAAACGCTTGTATTCTTCGAAAGTGGTCGTTTTTAGACGTTTCCAGCTTTCTGACCTGAATAAATTGATTTTCAGAGATAAAAAATATTTTTTGTCGTGAAAAATGCAGTCTTATTCCGAGAAGTACGAAAATGTCTAAAAACGCTTGTATTTGTCGAAAGTGATCGTTTTTAGACGTTTCCAGCTTTCTGACCTGAATAAATTGATTTTCAGAGATAAAAAATATTTTTTGTCGTGAAAAATACAGTTTTATTCAGAAAAGTACGAAAATGCCTAAAAACGCTCGTATTCGTTGAAAGTGAACGTTTTTAGACATTTCCAGCTCTCTGACGTTAATAAATTTATTTTCAGAGATAAAAAATATTTTTTGTCGTGAAAAATGCAGTTTTAGTCCGAGAAGTACGAAAATGTCTAAAAACGCTTGTATTCGTCGAAAGTGGTCGTTTTTAGACATTTCCAGCTTTCTGACCTGAATAAATTGATTTTCAGAGATAAAAAATATTTTTTGTCGTGAAAAATACAGTTTTATTCCGAGAAGTACAAAAATGCCTAAAAACGCTCGTATTCGTTGAAAGTGAACGTTTTTAGACATTTCCAGCTCTCTGACGTTAATAAATTTATTTTCAGAGATAAAAAATATTTTTTGTCGTGAAAAATGCAGTTTTAGTCCGAGAAGTACGAAAATGTCTAAAAACGCTTGTATTCGTCGAAAGTGGTCGTTTTTAGACGTTTCCAGCTTTCTGACCTGAATAAATTGATTTTCAGAGATAAAAAATATTTTTTGTCGTGAAAAATGCAGTCTTATTCCGAGAAGTACGAAAATGTCTAATAACGCTTGTATTCGTCGAAAGTGGTCGTTTTTAGACGTTTCCAGCTTTCTGACCTGAATAAATTGATTTTCAGAGATAAAAAATATTTTTTGTCGTGAAAAATACAGTTTTATTCAGAGAAGTACGAAAATGCCTAAAAACGCTCGTATTCCTTGAAAGTGAACGTTTTTAGACATTTCCAGCTCTCTGACGTTAATAAATTTATTTTCAGAGATAAAAAATATTTTTTGTCGTGAAAAATGCAGTTTTAGTCCGAGAAGTACCAAAATGTCTAAAAACGCTTGTATTCGTCGAAAGTGGTCGTTTTTAGACGTTTCCAGCTTTCTGACCTGAATAAATTGATTTTAAGAGATAAAAAATATTTTTTTGTCGTGAAAAATACAGTTTTATTCAGAGAAGTACGAAAATGCTTAAAAACGCTCGTATTCGTTGAAAGTGAACGTTTTTAGACATTTCCAGCTCTCTGACGTTAATAAATTTATTTTCAGAGATATAAAATATTTTTTGTCGTGAAAAATGCAGTCTTATTCCGAGAAGTACGAAAATGTCTAAAAACGCTTTTATTTGTCGAAAGTGATCGTTTTTAGACGTTTCCAGCTTTCTGACCTGAATAAATTGATTTTCAGAGATAAAAAATATTTTTTGTCGTGAAAAATGCAGTTTTAGTCCGAGAAATACGAAAATGTCTAAAA